>JAOXJK010000012.1:85134738-85153869 GCA_025774025.1 Xenus cinereus
AATAGGTAAGGACTGATGCAGTCACTGAAATATGTTGATTACTTAGTCTGCATGGACAAGTGCTGTTTAAATGGATGTGCTGGAATCAGGTGTGTATCCATTCTACATATATGCAGGAGAGTAGAGTGGCTAGGAGCCCTTCTGCTCTTTACTTTATCCTAAGAAGCCATGGGTAGCCTTTTCATTTGATTGAGTCGTCAGTGACACTCTGTTGTTTAGCCAAATCACGATCTCGGAGAAAATGCAGCAGCTATGTGCTCCACTGTAACCAAAATCCACACCAGCAAATATTGGCAATAAATCTCTATCTGTGTAGACTACATTCTCCTATTCTTTGAAGCTTTAGGCTTATTAATGAAACCTAAGTAAGAAATTAATGTTGCTGTAATATCAGTAGCTTCTGTGTCCGACATGGTTAGGGTAAAACCCACAGCGACTATTTCCCATGCAGAGGGAAAGAGATTGGATTGTAAGGGCTTTCTCTTTCAACAAAGTAGCGCAACCTATTTCAGAAACAAGAAAGTTGCACGCTTTGAGATATTTTGTATGCCGTCTCTGTAGCCCTTTGATTTTATACAATAGCACGCATCGCTCACAGAGGGTAACAGAAACTGAGGGTGACTGGGAAGAGTCAGTGCAGAGGCTAAGTTTAATTGGCTCTGCCATGCCTGTCAAATGAAGTGCTGTCCGTAGACACACAGCGGTTTAGTACATGCAAATGAGTTTTGAAACTTTTGGTGTCTCAGCAATGTCAATTTAAGGCATGTGTTTCATGATGATGCTCCTGTTCCAAGCTGTCTTAGTATATTCCTGACAAGGATAAATGTGGTCAGTAGAAGAATTTTGCAGCCCTTAGATGCAGTAAGTTGCAGGGGTTTATTTCCATAAGGAAGCTATACTCACCAGAAGATGGTAAGGTGCTTGTCCTGCTGCTGAACTGCATCATACAGTAGCTTAAGCTGAAGTGGGCAAAACAGCAAGAAGAACAGGAATTGCTTGTGAATTATGCTGAGAATGTAATGTGGCTCTGTAGCAGCAGGGTCACTAGCAAGAATGACTCCACCACCAATACATTCTGCTGTGCCATGCTTTGATGTTGACACATTGGAAAGCCAATAAAATTTTCATTTTCTTCCTATAAGGCAATACGGCAATCGTTAAACGTACGATCGTTGTGAGAAAATTAAAAAAAAAACCAAACAGTGACAGTCTTAAGCACTTGGAGATTGCAAACTATTATAGAAGATGATGGTTCTGAAGGCTCTTATAGGTTATTGAAACTTATTTGTCCATAAAAATCCAAATTTTTCTAGCACATTGCTGAATTTTCTGTTTACTCATTGATGTTAAGGTATGTTGTGGGACAAACTAATAGAAAATGGTACAGACATTCTTTCAAGTACACAGAGGCCAATTGTGTAGATTGTGGTTGCTACATACAAGAGAATTTTAAAGTGTCACTGCTTTGCCACGCCTAAACAGAGTGACCAGCATCTGTACACACACAGGTGGTAGCTGTACTCCAGCTTTGACTGATACCGAATGTGCTGTGCTGCAGAGAATTCAAAAGGAACTGGACTGTCTGCTTAATGCTCGGAGCAAGTTAGAAGCTTCTCATGTTGCTTCATTCTTAACAATCTTCTCGCCCAAAAATATAGCTGGAGGAAATTGGAGATTTTGAACTGCACACCTTCCGTTCTGATAGCGGTCTTATTTTGTATTGAATTTTTTTTGACAGTGCATGTCAGCTGCTGAGAACTGTTAGAAGTTGTGATACGCAAAGTATTATTAATAGTCTAATCAACTACTACGTGAAAACGTGTGATGCTACTGTCTGACTAGGACATGGTGCCTCATTTATAGTGTTACATTTTTTTCCTTACTTTTAGGTGTACTAGGTTTCTTTATATAAATATATTAATAAAAAAATGGACAAAATGTTTTTTATACATCAGCCTAAAAAATTTATAGAATATTGATTAAATAAGAAAATAACACAGTTCTTTTCAAGAATAGGCCTTTATTTTGGAAAAAAAAATTGAAATGCATTAACTCATTTGTGAATGGAAGTAATTAGCCTTTAAACAGGCAAAACTCATTTATGTACTTAATCATAATCACACTGCCACAGGGCATGGGATTATGTTTTACAATTCCCTACCTAGTTATTTGGATCCAGAATATAAAAAGTAAAATGCCAAAACCAGTATAAATGGTAAATGCTCATGTAACTGCCTTTCGTATTCTGGCTGCTTTTAGGATGCACTAATGTTTGGAACTGGAAAAGTTCAATGGTTTGTTCCTGCATTATTTATATTCTCTTTCCAACCAAATGAAGAAGGGATTGATGATTGCTGTGAGAGCTGTACTATTCCACTCTGAATCCTATATTGGTGACAAAACATGAACTTTG
Source organism: Xenus cinereus (assembly GCA_025774025.1). Taxonomy (NCBI): domain Eukaryota; kingdom Metazoa; phylum Chordata; class Aves; order Charadriiformes; family Scolopacidae; genus Xenus; species Xenus cinereus. The sequence continues at coordinate 85,137,152 of JAOXJK010000012.1, forward strand.
TTAATATTTAAACAAGTAAAAAACTTCCAAGCCTATATAAAAATGATGCATTACCTGGTCTTTATTAGGCAGACTAATCTCACATTTTTATCTTAAGTTTGAGCTTCTCCATGATTTTTCTTTTTATTTTCATATTTTTACCTGCTTTTTCGCTCATTTCTCTAGTTTTTCTACATTTGAAAATCAAATGTTGATCTACTCTTTCTCACTCTTTGAAGTGTTATTCACACTTTTTTGAACTTGTCTAAAACTGTTTACCAGTTAGGGAAATTTGTGTTATTAAATCAATTTTATTTTCTTAGTATGTTTTAGGCATTATTAATTAGGGATGGCTTCTACTGCTGGAGCTGTGGCCCACAAAACTAGCTTCTGAATTTGCAAGTTGCAAAATACTCTGTGACAGGCTTTTGTTTCCATTGGGTTGTTTTATCAGTAAGTTAATCAATAAGTGTAACATAACTATGCCACTAGTTATTTAACCTTGTAGAGTCTATATATTTTTGTACACTACAGTAAGTGTCATCAGTGTGCTTAAATTAAACCTGAAGAATGAATGTATATGCAAATCCTTGTTGTTTATGCATAACCAACACGGACAGTTTTAATAAGCAATTAATTAGATTTTGTTATAACTGCAGCAGGTCACAGCCAATCTTTCTCACCACTTCTCCAAGTGCTATTTGAACAAGTGTCATTAATGTTGTACTGCATTTCATTATACACGCTGTGACTGGGCAAAGGCATAAAATGGACTTGAGCTGGGTGGGGTAGTACTGGTCCTATGGATACTTATCCCTACCTTGGATACCACCTGGAGGCAAGGAGTTGAATACATTTAAAGTTTTCTCATTCTGGTATATAAGACTGGAGATAAGAGACTGTTGCAGCCACCTGAAAGATGTTTTTGATTCATTGCTTAATCATATCTTTACCTTCTAGACACTTTAATTAATAAAAAGATAATTGTGGCTCTTCAGCTAAAGGGATTTAGAGCTTGAAATCTCTCCCCATAACAAAACCCAAGCTATCCTAGACATGAGGAAACCCACTTCCCACTTTTCTAGAGTATTTAGAAAAGCAGTAAGCTTAAATGACCATTGAGAACTATGCTTCACTAGTTGTCACAAAATCAGTCAAAGAACAAAGGAATTAGCACTTAGGTAGTTGAAAAAGGCTAGCTTTGGAAAAATGGGTAACCACTGAAATCAGAGGTCAAATGGGGCTGATAAGAGATTTCTACAATCAAGATATGGCATATGAAAACTGAACAAAAATCAGAGAGAGTGAGGACACACTTCAAAGAATTCCCCCATTAGGGTTTAATATCTTGTGTTGTCCAGTGGGAAAAAAAAGTGAATTGTTTTTCAAATCAAACTTACTTACTGTAAAATTTAGGTCTACGGACTCTATGTTATCAGCATCATTTCCCCTTATGTATGCAAGGGGGAGAACAGGTAGACCAGTCACTGCACTAGTTCTCATGGCCCTGAGTTAGGTGTGTCACTTCGCTTCAAGAGGAAAAAGATGCAATCAGGTTGGAGTTCAACAAAATTTCCCCATCAGAGTACAGAGAAACACAGAGAAAAATGGCAATATTCTTTAAACTAAGATGGATGTCTCTTCTTCCAGCTAAGCCAGTTCCATTGTATAAAACAATCTAATTTTCTTTGAGTAGCTTTTGGGAATTATCCCTAAATATCTCTTGATCTCTGGAAGGCTTCAACGGAAAAGACAATAGTTTTAGACCAAGTATGTTTAGAGCAATCTGATCTCCAACTAATAGAAAGGGATGTATTGCTGCAAAAATGAATTGCACTTTTTTGCTCTACAATGTAAATAATATTAACATGGCTTTTAATATATATCCATTAACCTTCAAACACTTTATCCCTTGTGCCTAGTTGAAGACACTTATAATGTACCCAGAAACCTGATGGTGATTTCAGGGGAATATACTGATTTCTCATAATGGAGGTGAAAAAATGATTATAATGAACGTGACTACATTAGATTCATCAATACTTACAAACTCAATGGGTTTTTCCCTGGGGTAAATTTCAAGATGGAGACATTGTGTTCATGGGAGTGGGCAGTTATTTGGTAAATCATGCACAGTGGCATCAGGGAGGATTCTGTGGCTTAACCAATAGACCTGATTGGGATTTTTTTTGAGCTTCCAAGAAGACATAGGTGGCCTTGATCACTGTCTGTAGACATACAAATTATTTCCAGCTTATCACATAACTGGATTTTTCCAGTTCCTGCTGCAAATTTTGTGTATGTTTGACATGCATGTCAAGAAGAGGTCTCGAGGGAGCTAAACTAGTGTTTTTCATTCATAGAACCTCACCTCTGAAGTCTTAACGCCTGCCGGAAAACATACAGTACTGAGCTAGGAACTAGTGACAGAAACGAAGTATTCCTAAGATTTCTTGTAGCAAGGCTTTCCTCCAGCACTGTTTCCTCCATCATCAGTAAAACCATAGGGATAGAACAGACCTCAGGAGGCCAAATAATTCATTGCCTGCCCCCTATAGATTCTGTTCCCCTGTACATAGCTTTCAGCTGGATGTTTTATGCTAATAGATGACTGCCTGATCTGTTTTTGGATGTCTCCAGTACTGGTGATGCTAGAGCAGAATCTAATACCTGAGCATCCTTACCATTTTTCTAATACCCTGCCTAATTCTTCCTTGCTGTTGTTTAGTTATTTTACTGTCTGCCATGAACGTAGAGAACAGTTTGTTCTGAGAATGCTAAGACTGAGCTTATCTTCCTTGCATTTTTTTTCCCCTTGCATATAGGGAGAATGAACACGTGTGCACGTGCGTAGACATACACTTATATATATGTATAAATGGACACACGTAATTTAGTCTTTTGACTGATCATTCTTGCTTTTCTCCAGGAAGTCTCTGTCTAATGCAGAAAAGGTGATCAATATGAGACATTCTACTCTCTCCTTGCCAATTCTGGGGAGAACGGGAAGTTTCCTTTTCCTTCATAGATACATCCACACTTGGGATGTATCTATACACAAGCATTGCTGAAAAGCTTTTCCCTGGGAATATCTGTGTGAGGGATCCCTAGCCCATCTCTCTGCATGTGTTATCCATGAATCATCTCTGAGAGGGACAATGTAGATTGATACCCTCTGAGTTTTTCTTTTAGTTGCTTCACTGAGAACAAAATTTTCCTTCTCTCAGAACTTGACCTGCATCCTGACTTCACGTAGTTCAGACTATTTTTTTTTGCTCCAGCTCTTGAGCTTGTAGTAGGAAGCCTTCTTTTAAGAGCTTTGTTTCTTCAGATTAAAGAACCTTTCAGCTTCTGTACAGTGAGTGGCTGCTGTTTGCCCTGTTACCTCCAAACATTGTGTTTCTTCTGCAGTTCCTCCTGCCGTGGTGTGAAGCACATCGTGACTGTTTGACCACTGCACACATGAATTGATGTCTGAGGCAAGTCTTATGCAAACCCACAAAGTCTCCTGCTGGTCTAGGACAGTTAGAACTAGTCCTACACTAAGAAGTCATCATTGAAAGATAGGAAAGATGGTGTCTTAGAATCAGAAATGTTTATTGTCAGTCCCTCAATGCTTGGAAGTCAGTTTTTTCTGCTTTGTACTATATTAGCAAATAGTAATTCAGAAATAATTTTCAGGAATCACTGAATGTCACTAATAGTACTGTTGCCAAAAGTGTGCTGCACTTCATGCACATGTACACATACTAAGTGACATCTTTTGAGATTTTGTGAAATCCTCCAGACAGTCTCTGAAAGGACTTTGACCTTTTGACTTGCAAATTCCAATATTATTCTATAACACCGTGTATCTTTTTATATAAAGCGTATATAAAAAACCATATAAAATTCAGGATCCTGAGAGACAGACAATATGTTTTCTGTAATGTCACAATGCAAACACAGCTCTCTTGACTCTAGCACCTTAGTTATTCCGGAACTAGCTCGCAGTTCTCACACAATGCATGGCTTTGTGCTTTGTAAATGCTAGTATATTGCTAGAAAACAAGGATAAGGCTGTAGCTGTCTTGTGTGGGACACCTGCTGGGATTCCAAAAGTAGGTGATACCTGTGAGTCCTCATCTCTAGATGCATTTCCAATGTATGTCACGCTCATTAACTCTCTTGTGCAGCTCCGGTGGTGGTGGTGAAGGCTGGTAGAGGAGGGCATGGTGCTGTATTACTGCTTAAATATTAGCCAGGACATATGGTAGAGTGGTCACACAGGATACCCAGGGTACATATTGCACGTTATCCTCTATCTAGACTGGCTAATACATCTTACATTTAACAGTACCTAGATTTAAAAAAAAAAAAAAAAAAAGAAATAGCCACTGCAAAGAGAACAAAACCCTGTTCTCCAACACTCTTGAATATGCAGCTTAATCACAAGGCTAAAGAATGTTGCTCACCTCTTGCCCTCTCTTTCAGCTCAGTGAATCATTTATTTCTGTATGCAAAGTAGGCAAGAGTGACAGTGATCTTTTCCCCTGTGACTCCATAGCCAAGTCTTTCTTCTGGAATGTATTGATTAGTTTATATCCCCTTCCCTTCAGCACAGGAAAAGCTGAACTCAGGTTTCTAATATTGCAGTGAGATTCACAGGAAGGAGATCTTTGCTCTCATTGTAATTTAAATAAAAAATAATCCTAGCTGTGCAATTTGTTATCTGTTTTTGACTTTTTTTTTCTATTTTTAACTAGTAGATCCAGGCAAAAATTTTCAGACGTGGGTTCCAAGTGGAAACACATACTTCCTTGTAACCTTGATTTGGGTGTCTAATCCAGGCTCTTTGGGGTGCTAGCAGTTCTCTGAATTTGATTATGAGGATCTTTGCTCTCCATGTCGAATTTATTAGCGACCTGTGTCTATTGCATCACTGTGGTCACTGGGTTGACCCTTAAGTTCAGTGTAGATAACCCTCTTTCTCACAATGTAGGTGTTCACAAGGATAACTTGTGGTTGAAAACCTAATATTGTAAATTAACAGAAAGCTAAATATAAACAGATTCACCTGGGTTTTATGAGCAAAGCATAGATCTTCTTTTAACAGATGCATGGTGCACCTGAAGAAGGGATAGCAATAACGGCAATACACTTAAAGTATCCACAGTCTAGAGTGTGTGTGGAAATTATGATGAAAATTGGACTTTTGCATAAAACAGTCTGACAGATTTTTTTTTTTGTCTTCTATTTCATCAGCATCTAGACCTCTACTGGTTGCAAGCTGTAGTGATGGAACCTGTTGAAGGATAGACTAAGAGTGAGTAGTCACAACTTTATGCCCTTAACCTTATTCTGAATAGCTGGACATGAAAGTGAGATGTCCATATATATGCAAACACAGATACAGATATGCCCATTCAGTCTTCAAACTATATCTGAGAAGTTCTGTGCTGCCTATTAGTTTGGCTGTAAGTTTTTGGGGGACAAGATGTGGCTATTTTTAGAAGAATATTCTTCAATATGATAAATAATATAGCTTCTTGCTTTGTCTCGTGAGAAGTACATGAATTAAAACTAAAAATAGGAAAGATGATCCTCTCCACCCAGTGTGTTTTGTCCGAATTTTTACTTTGAGGGTCTGAAAGGCTTTTTGGAGTTTTATAGTAGAAATCAGTCTTTTTTTTTGGTCTTGTTGCCACTTATTTATCACTTGTTGTATGTGTTATAATTTTAGTGGAGAAAAACCTGTTTAAATACATAAGATTCTCATCCATTTAATTGAAATGCAGTGAATGTTCTCAGGCCCTCCAGAAAGTCCTTTAAAAATGGATAAACATCAACCTCAACATTACCAATATTATATTTGTTGAAAAAGCATGTATTTCTTAACATGTGCATATGACTCTTTTTTGTTTCATATCTGAAAGTGTAACATAAATAAACTCAAATCTATGTTTGCTTCTTGCATGCCCTCTTTTAAGTTAGAGGGGAAGAAAAATCAATAGACTCTCCACTTCCTGAGATCTTTATTCTGCAAGTCCACTTCTTCTCATCAGGAAGCAATGCTTGTTGCAATCTGAGGATAAATATGTGTGCATGACTGCTGCAAGTGAACTTCTTATTAGCATATTGACAGAAAATCACTGACCTGCTTAACCATTAACAAAGGCGGTCTCAGTTTTAAGGAGTAGAGTCAAAAAGAATAGGAGAGAAGTCTAAATGTGAAGGTAGGAGGATAGGCTTTTCAATAAGGATGATTGATGGAGGAAGCATCTTGGCAGCCTATATAAAAATATTATCTTTCTGCCTAAACAGAAGACCTTCCTGTCTAAATGCATGGTAAAAAAAATAGCATTTACTTAGAGGTCTTTGTAGCTCCATCTCCTCTCTTTTTATTCTTTTCTGAACTCTGATTTGTGTTCTTGAAGACTTTTTGTGTTTAATGAAATTTTTGCATTTTACAGCTTATTGTTTTGTCCCCTTTAAAGAAATCATACTGAATTTAGATTGCAGAGTAAACAGGATGTAATTGTAATATGATTTGATCAGCTGTCTCACCATATTGTAGAGTTGCTTCAAAGAATACCTCTGTCTACAGAAATTTCAATCAAATCCCTGATTGAAGTTTAATGTTTTACCTAAGAATATTCCTGAATCAAGTATATAAATATGCAAGATACAATCAGTTTTTCCTTTTAACTGTAATATATAACATACCCTGCAAATTGCTCTTCGTATTCTCAGGTGCACCTTAGCAAAACCATAAGACTTCATTTTTATTTAACTCCCTCATCAAAACCCTTGTTTGCTTTGATGGCATGGAAATTTAAAATTTTGGGGTGGCTGCTGTTTGACTTCAGGGCTCACCAAAACTGCAAACACACCTGTTTCACTGTCAGTGAAGTCAGTTCCCTGACTTCTTCATGTTTGTTTCCCGTCACAAATTCTTTGCCATCTGAGATAAGAGTTTAATTTTGTTCCATTTGTACTATGTCTGTCAGGGTGGGGTCACATTATGATTAATTATTATTAATGGTGAACCACAATCATTCAAATAATTTATGGTATATCAGATTCCAGCAGCAGTGGCTGTTTATGATTGTCACTCTGGAGCATAAAGTCATTACATTTCAGACCTGTATGATCGTTTCTGGTTTCTGATGCTAACCTCCAGCACAGCACTGAGGCACTCTGTTCCTCAGCATGTCTACTTCAGCTGCGTTACGTGTATCACCTCAGTCTTTTGTACTTGTTGTGCTAACAGTAGGACTGTGTAGGATGACACGATGGGTCTTTTTTTGATGTTACCTTTTCTTAAGATGTCAGATTACCTCCTGAAGCCTTCTGAGAGATTTTGAGGATTTATTCTGTTCAAATTCTATTTATAATTTCTTGAAAATCTTGGGTAGTTCCTCTATACTAGTAGTTTCCAAGGTAGAAATCATCAAAATGATGTATAAAATAAGCTACAAACAGAAACTGTACCGAAAACTTCCAGGTGAATGGGTGACAACAGCTAATTCTTTGGCACAAAACAGATAGTCTTGCAGTAACTTGTCACATCTCCAATAACAACATTTATTCTTGGAAGTACTTCTGAATGCATTAGTGTGAAGACTGTGTTTTATGTCCTGCTGTAAGTTGTATGATAGAAACTGAAGATGCATGAAGAGAAAAAAAGGACGGTTTGCGTGTATATTGAATTACATTCACAGAACAAATGTTAAGGTTTGCGGCAGGTCAGAAATGTTCTGGGACTTCCTTACTGCTTTGAAGGAAGAGGTCAGGAAAAGGTCAGATAACAGCTCTAGGTGGTTGTGGGTATGTGGATAACCATTTCAGAACTCTGGCCTGCTGAATTTTGGCATAAACTACAGTGTGACACTCCACTGCATCTCACTGCAGAATGGATATATAAAGTGTTTCTATCTTTTGTGCTTTGGCAGTACAACGAGTAAAAATTGTAATCAAACAGCTGTTTGGAGAAAGAATAATTGAAATTTATGATTCTAGTCAGCATCATAGCCATCAAATTGAAAATGACAATAAGTAAACTATTCAAAGAAAAAATTCATATGTACCACGTACATTATATTCACATTCAAATGACAGATGTGAGAGGTTGCAGTGCAGGGAGAAAATCAGCTCAGATATTTCATATTTTTACTGACTCATAAAGTGGCACTTTCAGAGAACTTTATATAAGGACTACATTTGTCAGAGTTGTCTGTAAACCAGGTGTCATTTCCCAGGATGAGAATGGTGTTTCAAGACCTGCCATGAATTCCGTTCCATTCACCTCTTCCATAATTTTCCTGTGTTGACTAATGCAACACGATACCTGCTTGGCCAAAAAAGGTCAGATTTATTGAAAGTAATCACTGATGTGATGAATTCACACAAGCCAGTATCTTTATTGTGCTGCTGTTTACGTTTTATTTTTTTTTGCATTTGAAATACAGCATTTAGCATATTTGAAGTCAGGCTCTGATGAAGTTCATGAATAACTATAAGAGTAAATGGCCTTTTAGAAGCATGCACTGAAATGCAATGACTACCAGAACACTGCTTTCATCAATTAGTGTTTGTAGGTTGATGAGCACCTGAATAAATTCTCTGCTGCTCTCACAGCTTTATTTTTTTTCCCTCTGATGTTTAGCTTACCTCTTTCATAATATTTATAGAATGATAATTCTGAGCTGTAACTGGGGCTTCTTGATCTTAGGTGCCTTCTATTACTTGAAAATTTAGCATTGGCTTAGCTTTGGTGTGTGAATAAGTTTTTGGAGGGTCTGATGTTTGTAAAGGACAAAAAACCAGTCTCCAAACCTGTACAGGAAATTTGCTGATGTCAAATAAATTCTATAAATATGTCCTTTGAAATATTTTTCTGAGATCTCAAATTTCCATTTATGGTTTCACAGAGGCCAAGTATGTAGGCAAAAGAGATACAAGGGTAATTTGAAATATTATTTTTATTTTTTTCAGGAGAGTTTGTTGGTTTTTTTAAAGACCTTTTATTTCCTAATACTCAGGTTTTGCGGTTTACCTTTTTATTATTTTTTTATTATTTTTCTTATCTTAAGAGAAAAGCAGACTTTATTTATAAGTCTTTCACAATGGCATTGAATTCTAATTATATGATATTTATTCTTAACAAGTGGACATTCTGGAGGGAAGCAATTTTCATAGTAACACTTCCAGCAGACATGTATGCACTCTTGTCTCAGCTTCAGTGTCCTGAAAGCAAATCAATATGTTCCTGCCCAACTGGCAGTTTATAACAGCTATCAGTTTACAGTGTATAAACTGCAAAACTTATTTTCTAAAACAAGAAAAAAGCAATTTGAGACACCAAATTCTATAAAAAAATGAAATAAATTATGTGCAGTTAGGTTACTGATTTAATGCTACTACTCTAGCATGCAGTTACATGAACAAATTGAGTTACAGAACTCAAATTTGTCAGTAGGCACCTTTTTCAGTAACTACTGATTTTTCTTTTTTTTTTTTAACAGATATATACTTTTTAAAAGGCCCAAAATATCTAGAAGAATTTTCGTTACCCAGAAGTTCTCTTTCTTATGATGTGCTCAATTGTCTTAAGTGTATATTCAGCATTTCTGAGAGATTCAGAGGGAATAATATAATACCGAGACAATATGAAACTGAGTTCTTCTAGGCAATGTAAGAAATAACAGTCTCAATCAAACTCTTAAGACAATTTATGACAAGGGTACTGATTGACAGCAGTGACAGCAGTAGTTCCTGAACCAATCTCTTTTGGACTTGCAAGTCAATTCTTTCTGGGCCATCTGGAAAAAACCTGAGCAATATGTCACCTTTGTGAGCCCAGATATTGCCTGGGCCCCGAAATGTCTGGATTTGCCACATGACTGTTGACAGCCAACTGTTAAACAGGCACAGAGACAAAACTTCCTTCTTACTCCGTGCTTGTCATCACTCTTTTTTTTTTTTTTTTAAACTTTTGTTTTTGACTGATTCTTGCTAAGATCTGCCAACCTCATGCTAGTGCTCCCAAGAGTGCTAGAGATTCATTTGTTATCCCTCTAAAACAATGATAACATGAAGTTGTAGGTTATGGGCTGAGTAATGAAAATAACAGCCAGCTGACCTGTCAATACGAAGGTGCTTCTCCCAGCTAATCATAACTGGCATAGATGTCTGAAATGGTCCATTTTTCTCCACCTTTTTTGTTCTCTGGTCACAGAAAATTTCAGGTATCGGGGTTATCAGAGGTACAAAAATTTACTTTGGAAAGTTAGACTCCCTTTTGGCATCTTTTCCTCGACTGGGTTCCTTACGCCCAGATTTTCATCGGACCTATGGTGCAAAACTGGAGTAAACTTGGCATAACTTCACCAAATTGGCTGAGCTACTGCCGATAAGTAGACTATTTGGTTTGAATTTGTTCCTCCTCTGCCTCCATCCCTTGTGGCTCTTTGGGGAGAAAAGGTGACTTTTGTTGTTTTTTTTTTTTTTTTAAAGCAGATTGTGATTTGGAGGGTTTTACCCACAGAGATACAGCTGATAAACATGCCTTGCCAAAAAAAAATACATTTATGAAGCACCCAGCTTTAGAGCATTCACACTTCCAATCTACCCCTCAAACTGGCTTTCAATACAGCGTGCACTCCTTTGCCAGTTGGGTAGTTATTTATGAGCATTGTTATGCTGTGCATACAGCCTGCTGTCTTGAAGTTGTTCTGAGAATTGTGCTGATGACCTACATTGGAAGGGAACGTTTAATTCCAGATTTTTAAATGACGCGTGCAGTTTATAAAATTTCTGAATAAAATTACATTCTGGATCAATGTGAGCAAGGAGATCAGTAAAGCTCCCATTTATCTCTTCCAACACTTCCAAAAAATAAGTGAGAATTAAAGGTTCAAAAGCCTGAGATTTATTATTTTCCGTGCCAACTGAAGGCTGTCTTCATGTTCAGCGTACAAAAGGCCATTTGGTTGGTACTGAAATTGCTGACTAAAATACCCAGAGCTGACACATTCGTCAGAAGACTGACAAGCATCTGATTCAATAAAGGTTTCCAGCCTTTTGTTTGACATTTTGGTGGTTGCTTATCATTGTGGTGGGGATTGTTAGTGAATTATTTTTATCCTGCAGCTCATGCAGATATAACTTATTTTATAGCTCTGCCACCCCTAAAACATAAAGCAACATTTTCTTCCTTTCCACATGCTCTTTAGGTGAACTTTGTTTTTAGAAATAATACTGCTCTGAAAGAAAATATTTTTTAAAATCTGTAACCTCTCAACACTGCAGACCACCACCATCACTGCAGGCAGCTGAGAGCTAAATCTGTTTGTCATTTCCCAGCATTTCATTTTTTTAGTACCTTCATGTGACAGGACAAGTACTTCATAATTCCTACAGAATGCCCATGACAACTAAAAAGAAGTGTAAACCTCATGCAAATATTTTTCCTCCTGTGGTAGGAAGCTAATCTTTGAGGTCCAACTGGTATGGATAGATTTTAATATACTAGCTAAATAAACATTTGTAAAGTGATCTAATCCTTGATACAATACAGTAAGTATGCTGGGGATTGTAAAGGGCTATCTTGTCCCTTATAAAAGATCAGGTACGGATGAAGAGTATTATTGCTAAGTGTTAAATTAAGCCAGAAAGAATAGAACTGGCTTCCTAGGTTCTTGTACTACATTAAATGATCTCCTGTACTTTATTTGTTGGCAATCCTTTACTGTATGAAGAATGTAGGAGAGGTAGCATGGAGAGCATAGGAAGCATCTCTCTCCAATCGTATAGCATGCTGCATGGACAACCTCAATAGTAGAAACCACTGCTCTGCCTCTGAGTGATAGTGTGGCCCAAGTTTTGACTTTGAACTACAGCCTTCCTTGATTTATGCTCAAGCTCCATACTTCTGTCTCAGTGGAGATGATAGAGACAACCTTTCATGAGTACATCACATACAATGATCATATTCAGTTTTCTGAGCCATGTGCTAGGAGACTGTCTTTTGGAGAGTGAGATTAAACTTTCTAATAGACTAATAGGATATTGGACAAGAATCATCCTGAACCTCCTTGCCCATAAAAGAAGCCATTCTGAAGCTGACCATGTTCCATGCCCTGCGTCCCATGACCACAAAGACTAATAAGGGAACAGAAGGATGGTCATATTCCTGTATATTCAGCTGTTGCTACCTCTCCTCATGATCACGGCCACTTCTGAGAGAAAAAAACAAGGAGTCTAAATTTATAGACTGCAGGTGTCTGTAAGCTTTGGGTAAGAATGTAAACTTCTGTGTTCTTTTAGATTTCCCAGGCAACTACCATGGCAATCTTCTTACAGTGAATAAAAGACCCGTGGTGGCATCTGCTCCTATGTTCTGGGCAACATGTCATATCAATTTGGTCCTAACTCAAATCAGCTTTCATAGTTAAATGCAACACTGGGTTGCCTCTAGCAAACACAATACATCCTAGCTATATTTGCTTAATTGCACAAGGGATATGCATTCTTAGGTTGAAGATTTACTCTTTAGAATCACCATGTTTAAAGTCAGGATTTATGGTGTCCTTTGTTATTTTAAAAAGGCACTCTGATGTTGCAGTGTGCCTTCATCTCCAGATACATGCCTGCTTTCGTAGTTTCATCTGTTTGCAAAACCCCTAGTTTCCAGTGCCAGCCTCGCCTCAGCTTCCATGTTGAGGAACGCAGATGTAAGAGATTCCTTCACTCAAGGCCTATTCTGGCAGTGTATTCTCACTTGTTAGCCCTGTTAGCTTGTCAGCATCACTGAGAGCCTATCAGAGAGCTGTCGCCCATCTCTTCCTTTACTTCTTTACAGTATTCACTGTGGACATGCCTTAGTAGGATGATCCTTCCATTACTGCCCAAATGAAGGACACCAAGACCCTGGTAACTGAGCCTGGAGTTCTTTTGAAGTAACCTTTCTGTGGAAATGGATGAGGGCAGTCACTGGAAGAAAGATGTAGGTTATGTCCTAGTAACTGCAGTTTGCACATAAATAGAAAGCATATGTGCAAATGGTTTGAAGAATTCTAGTTACTGATAAGTAACTTAACAAATATGGACAGTGTCAAGGAATTTGAACAACATAATGTGTGTATACCATGACAGAGTTGGTAAAAAATCCTTGGGCTACAGCTTCTGGATGCTGCTCGGGAGAGACTTTTTGCATTTTTGTGCTTCGCTTGAATACATTCAGTCACAACCACAGAAGTGGGGAGAAGGCGGATGTATACCTCTGACACTTTCGAATGGGACACTGGTTGTGATTTCTTGAGTTACAGGGTTCTTTTGTATTTTTAAAAGAGTGAGAGAGGTACATGTCCTCCTTTCAGTGTCCGTTCCTGACTGGCAGTTTCTCTGCTGCTGTTCTCTCCCCGGATGGGTGTCTGGGCTGCTCTCTGCATTTCTTCAATTGCCCCAGGAACAGGACAGGTCTGATGAGGCACTGTGATTTAGAAAATCAAAGTTCCACTAATAGTAACCAGAAAGTTTAAAAAGAGTTTCAAAGAAAGACTGAACATTTCAAAGTTGTTTCAAGGTTAATTAATAATACAGTTTGTACATTATAAAACTGTATTATAGAAGTTAAATGAATATAAGTCTTATTTTGCTATAATTTGCAAAGGTCTCTGGTTTCCAGGGCTCTATGACATGTCTTTTATTCCTAGTCAGCATCATGCAGTATCAAAATGTCTTACAATTTTTATGATTACGCATAGACATTTAGAAAAATGTCTCGTGGCTATAATTTGTGGTAGAGTTCAAACTCTTATATTGTATTGCAGCTCTACTTTAGTCATCCTGTAACTGACCAGACTACAGAATTAAAGTTGGAGCAAGGACTCATTTTGAATTAAATTCAATGGTGACCTTTCAGTTTACTTGAGTCAGAGAGGGATGAAACTTTCTGTGTCTGTTTTGAACTATGAGTGCGCAGGGAAAAGTGTATCGTTGAGAAGGTGTCAGAGAGGACTCTATTACCCAGTCAGTTTCCCCAGAAGCTGTAGCAGGTCTCCAGCAAATAGGAAGCGGTGGGAGAAAATGAAGATTTGAATCAAAACAGTGTCTTCAATATGAAACATTCCTGCTTCAGGAAGTGTTGGCAGGTATATATAGGCTTTTCTGATTTTGAGCACGCCATAGACTGGTTGCCGTCAAGAGTCCCCTTAAGACAGCACCGATAGGGGTAGGTATAGTTAACCTAGAGCTTGTTGAGGCTGTAACATGAGAGGGGATCTGTAGGAAGTGCTATTTACGTGAAACTCCAACTGAAGTTGCTACAGTGGTCTTTCTTCGTGATGGATTTCATTTTATACACTCAGTCCTTAAGGGCTTGCTTAGCTTTGTCTACTACTCTCTGCTGTTGTTATAGACACCGCTCACTTATGCTTATAGCATGTCTGGATGAAAATCTATTAGAAAAAAGCTTGAAGCAGGCATTTCTTATATTTGTGCCCATCTGTTTGGCTGACCTGATGCCCTTTAAGAAGTGTGACTTCACCATGTGTTTCAGGCAGACATAATTGCTAGCCAAGACTGACTTCAGAGAAGTCTGGAAAACACAAGCAACAGAAGCTTCCACAAGAACCTTCTGTGTGAAAGCAGTACCAGTGTGGGACCACGACAAAAGAAATTGTGTCTCTCAGTGGAGTGTGGCTGTGCCAAAGATACTGTCTTTTTGATGTGCCCTTTCTATGGTCTTATCTCTCAGTTTGGGTTGGAGTTCATGATAAGAACAAGATATAGAGAATGTTGCTGGCCTCCTTTGTAGACACTGGATGCTTTGCCTATCACCATTCCTGTTCTTAGAGTTCAGAATGTAGTTTGGCTGTACGTTCTGTCCTACTGGAAAGAAAACGGCTTCACTTTCTTCTTGCTTGTCCTTGGTAGGAAGAGAGTTGCTTTTGTCGTGGAAATGGCTAGCATCAAACATCTAAGCCTCAAACCAATTTCTTCATCCATCACCTCCGAGGTGGGGCTTACGTGTCTGTTGAAGATAATGGAGCTATCTTCAACTCAAATATTCTTTTTTGTTGTTGTTTCTTTTTATTTCTGACATAGCCCCTTCTCAGGACATGTCTTGGAGCTTTGCCTATGGCAAACAACTTGTTGGCTGTTATGATATCTGACTCTTTGCAGCTGATACAGTGGCAAGTGATCTTTCTTGTCTTGAATTAACCTGGAGTCTAGCTCCCTGTTCTCTACTCAGAACTTGGTTGTGTCTGCCACTGATTTAGTCTCTTGTCTCTTAGGGGTTATGTTAACCATTAAGAAAAAAAGCTCCTCCAATCCTGTTGACTTGAGTCCTATCCTTATATTTCAAGGAATAACCTGCAAAATTTCAGAAGTTTTGGCTTTCTCAGGACCCTGGAAGCAGTTAAAAGATTTTGGGGGATTTGGATCTAATATATCAATTTCTTGATACTAAACTGTCTATAGAAAAGTCTAACTATGAAGTTGCATCTTGTCTCTGATGAAGAAATGCCCCAGAAATAGAAACACTGTGATAATATTGTAGAATGCTTAGGCTTGTCTTCTCACTGCAGTTTCAGCCTGCTGACCCAAATGCTAAGCAACCAACTAAATTATGTCGATCACAATGCTGCCATCCTGCAATAAGATGAAAATCAATTTCTTTCATTTGCGCTGTTATATACTGAATGGTTGGCATCAGTTGTTTGTCTTTTTCTCCATCATTTTCTGGCTTTCTGTGGTATTACAAAAGGCAAATTTGCATAGCTTGTGCACAACAGCAGATTTATGAATCTGCCTGTGCTTCACATTATTAGCAAGAAAGTTAATTTTGTACTTTTTTCTAGAATGTCTTCCAGAGAAAAAAATGTTTTGTTGGAGTTATATGTAAATGAATAATAGCTGAGACGTATGCTTACATTGTTTCTCTCTTAGCCCTGTTTTCTATTGTACTTCAGGTAGTAACACTACTCCTGCTGCTATTCCATTCTGCTAGTTGAACAATTCTTATAGAGTTAGGTCTTGCCATGATTTCACTTTTAGTGAGTTTTATCTGAGAATAAATTCATGTTTTGAGTGCAAAACTACTGTGTGACTACTGTGTGAGGACCTATAATAATTTCTCTTATTTAGGTATACATTTTAAAATTTATGTTTATATAAATATTAAAGGAATGCTTTCATTGTAATCAGCAACCTTGAAAGAGACGATACATATTAATTTTGTTGATGTAGTAATTAAAAAGATAGGTTCGGTACCATTTGTGAAATTTTCTTTCTTCATGTTATGCTCATCAAGAATGTTAGTGCAGCTCATTTAGAGAGTGTGAGCTTCTTACCAATTGTTTTTTGTGGTATAAGCCTGTACTAATTCATTGAATGAATGCATTGTAATCTTTCTGAAGGTTTTGTTGGCAGGTCTTTTACACTTCACTTCTTTTTCTTTCTTTGGAAAATTACAAAGGTATTTTCTATGGAAAACATGTAATTTCATATTGTGGTTTCACATGATTTTCTACAGATGCATATCTGTATCCCATATCCTTGTAAAATCCAGCATTTGTGGTTTGAGATTAGGATTTTTACTGGACTGCCATAAGATATGAAATCATGTAATAAGCAATCATTCCAGAATATAAAATTGTTGATATTGACATTATGATTTTCATTTGGAAAATAGACTTATTCTCAATTTTTATCACTACAGCTTTGTGGGAAAGATGATTTCAGGTGAGATT
>JAOXJK010000012.1:85162441-85220790 GCA_025774025.1 Xenus cinereus
AAGGCAGCCACAGCCCATCTCAGAGAAACAAAATTAAACAATGGGAAGAAATCAAACAGAAGTGATCTAAAAGTGAAGCTTCCCAGGAAGGCCAATACCTCTACTGCCAGGGAAGAAGCACACAGTGGTCAGAGCTGCATCTACAGCCCCAGTACTGCACGGTCCCAGCTTCTCATTCTTATTGCACGGCCCGGCTGTCTCAAGGGCTACTCTAGTATATTCTCAGTGTATTTCAGGGTGACCTGATGTGAATATGTATCTGTATCTTTGCCACGTCCTATACTGAATTTTGGGCTTGAGAAAAATTGTTAACAGTCCATCGTAACAACATAACTACTTTGTGGCAGTTGTGAATAGTATTCAATGAAATGCCTGGCATCACAAGAGCAGTAAGGGATTCTTTATTTCCTCAGTTGAAACCTAATACTCCCTCTGCCTACTTGCCATCATATAACATAGTATGCTGTTGCATGCATATTCTGCAAGATTAAGTTTATGATCCCCTACAAAATTGCTCAGTTTCCCTTAAAATCAGGCAAGAGTTTGTGAAGTTTCATTCATAGTGCTATATTTCTCTCAGGTGTCAATAATCCTTGATATCAAAGGGTAATGTTTTGTGTGTTACACAACTGCAGTTGACATCGGTTCTTCAGCACATGAAAGAAAAAAAGGATGATGTGTTATGTTTAATTTTCTTTCTAAAATAACTGTTGTGTATTTTTGAGGTCTGGAAGTCAATGAGAACTGCCAGTAGCTGATGTATGAAATATGAGAGATACCTACACAATTAGCCCTGAAACCTAGAGTGATGTCTTGTCTTACCTACTAGTCAGGAGTATTTCTGTGATGGCGTACTGTTCTATTTGTAAATAACAGCCACTGATATTCCCTAAACCTCTCACTTGGAAGAACTAGCTCACCTTACCTCTGGGTATATAGTGTTATGCAGTATTGAAAAGCTGCATTTGAAAGTGGTTATTGAACATTATCAACAG
Source organism: Xenus cinereus (assembly GCA_025774025.1). Lineage (NCBI taxonomy): Eukaryota > Metazoa > Chordata > Aves > Charadriiformes > Scolopacidae > Xenus > Xenus cinereus. The sequence continues at coordinate 85,163,437 of JAOXJK010000012.1, forward strand.
TAAATGGGCATAACACAAGAAGATACGTTTCTGAAGAACAAACAGCAGCTGTTTTAGTCTGATCATCCTAAAGTGCTGCTGAATGATTTACTACCCATTTCAATGATAAAACATAAATTCTTACAAGTTTGTGACAATAATCATCCAGCATTATGTCACTACTGAAAACGCGTGTTATCTAGGAACAATGCAAGATGACTTCCTTATTTGAGTTCTCTGTACCCTATGCCCATCTGTGGCCAAAACCTGCATGAGTGAAATTTTAGCACTACTGAAATCAAAGGTAAAACTCCTGCTGATGTTGCTGGGCCGTGTTACAAAGAGCCACAGGAATGTTCCCGCTTCTGAACCATCTGATAGAAATAGCGAGCTGCAGTAGAAAGGGAACAAATAGGGAATTCTATCTAAAGGCAGCATAGAAATCTGTGTCTTTCTAATTGGAGGAACCACAGAAAGCTTAGAAGGGAGGATGTCAGCTGCTTACTTTGGAAAAATGTGCACTCAGAGTTATTAAGGCATGTTTAGGACTCTGCATAACCTTCTTGTATCAGCCTCAGCCTAACTGGCAACACAAAGCTAGACTGAAGTGGGAGGCCTACAGTCTTTGTTTTCTGGCAATCTAGTTAGAAAAAACACAACTGTGACACCACTCTCTAACAACACCGCTCTTCTAACAACAGGTATGCTTCAGAACATCTGTCTTAATACTGCAGACAAGACTACACTTCTCTAACTTAAGATGCCTGGGTGAGCTCGTCATGCAGTATCCCTTGTGGTCCATGGAGAGAAGAATGCAGAAGTCAGGTGTGACTCATGTCATCCTAGGATGTATGTATCCTAGGATGAGATAAACTGCACTTTGGTGTGCCTGCTTCTGCTTATTCACTATAAGGTGCTCTAGGCAGCTAGCTTGAATGCAGCTGTCTGCTCAGTAGAATTCTTAAGGTGAAGGAGAACCAGTTGTATCCTCAATACTGACTTAGATCCATTTCTAAATGCTTACTGTGACCTTGTATTTCTGTTTTACCATTATTTTTGCTGATTAGACCAGTATATTACAACAGAGTGTGAGTGCTTTCCACATTAACTTTGGAAACAGGCTGAAACACATCATAAATCTTGTGTAATTTTGTATTATAGTACTTTCCTCTTTCCACTGTGGTTTGAATAAAACAGAAATTAACATGACTTTTAATATTTCAGTTTCCACTTACATTGTTATAATACTCTAAATACTTCTAAAATTAGCATAGTAGGGATGCTCATACTGAGGATTACCATCCCAGGAATTGCACTGCATGATTGGCTATTAATCACTACTACTTAGTGATATCTTAAGATCTTTCTGAGTTCATTCTTTCTTACAATCCAGCTTGCTGACATCTTTTAATTTAGTTAATGATAGATGTTCTGTTGCATTATTCAGACGATTAATGAAAATCTCCAACAGTACCAGGTAGAGGTGTGTGGAGCCCTGTTAATACACAGCAGCAATCTGACTTTTAGTTTTGCACCTTTTGTAGATTTTGACCTTGGTTTCTTAGCTTCCTTACAAAAATGCTACATGAGATCATGCCAAATCTTTATAATTTATAAATTCTATTGCTTTTCCATTATTCACAGGACACATGATTCTGACAAAGATGCACATTACTTTGGTTTGATGTGACTTATTCATAAGGAACTTGTCTTAGCTATAATTTATTTTTTGTGCTATCTTTGTACTTACAATATTTTTTATTCTAGTATGTCTCTAGGAATTGATCTTAATTGAGAGTTCCCCAGACTTTCACTTCCACCCTTTTCAGAAATATGGCCTGTGTTTTATTTCTAGTCATTTGCTATTTCATTTTCCCCTGAGGTCCTACAGATAGTAATTTAATTGTTGTGAGACTACTTTAGCCAGGTCTTTAAGTATTTTTTGCATGAAATTCATCCAAACTCAGCAGTTTGAGAATATTTAATTTAGCTGAACTATTTTTTCTCTCTTTTACGTTGAACTCCAAATGCTATTAATATAATCAACTGAAATTGGGCTATTACCATAATTAATGTATTTTTTCCTTACAATTTACTAAACTTTTCTCCTTTCCACTGCCATATGTCAATAGTTTTCTTTCTTGAGCAAAGGGTCCGCGTTATACCTCTTTTTCCATTACTAAAAATAAAGTTTTTTCTTGTTAGCTTGGTACTGTCTATTAGTTGTGTAATATTTTGTGCCTAGGTCTTTTTTTTTTCCTGTGCTTCCTTTTCATATTTGATATCAGTAATTCACAGAAGTTTGCCTTCTTTATGTTGGATGTTTGTTTTGCTGTTATTCCTTTTTACCCTCCTAAACACTGTGAATTTCATTGTTTCATGCTTGCTGTCACCCAGATTGCTTTCCCAGTCAGTTTTTCCCTCTTGACTAGAAGCAAACCTGTAAGCGTTTTCTAGATGTTTTCTTCCCATTTTCATATTTAACAAAGCCAGAACTTTTTGGGCACTTAGTGTTTTCTTCCAACCAACCAAAAAACTTCCAATTTCCACCAAATCTAGTATTTTTCTCACCAGAAGTCTGCTATTAGTTTCCTTCTTAACCATCACTCAGAAAGTTTCAGAGCTTAACAGCCCAGACTTGAATGCAAATTATATATCCCTGATGTACCTGAAAATGCATTCTTCCTCATTCCTCTTTATGTTTCCTGGACTCACTGGAGAAATACAAATGAAAAGTAATTGCCAGTTTCTTCTCTCGGGCAAAAATAATGAACTGTATGAATACAGAAAGGGGAAATTATGGTATAATATGAATGGCTGAAGAAAAGTGCAGAAGACTTGCGAAATGTTTATACCCGCGAACTTGACAACTTTGGTTGTCACAAGCCTCTTACATGAGACCTTTTCAGGTCTCCTGAACACAGGAGACAATGGAAAGGTGACATTAGCCCTTTTTCAGCCTTTCTTGTGCTATAGGCTGGTTATAAAATGATATGTTCTCACCGTTTTAATGACAATGTGCATGTTCTCTGCAAATCCTGGCAAAATCTTTCTTCCACAGTTAATTGCTGCATGAAGTGTTTGCTTGTGGTAACACCTTTGTTCAACAGCTTGACTATGGTGGAGCTGCAAACCAGCTCCCCAGTTCTGCCGTGCTTGTGTTGACATTGCTGTGTAGAAGAACAGTTTCTTTTCTTTTTTTTTTTCTAATATTTTTATCATGGTATATGAGGCTGAAAGAGAGCTCTTCCTTGTGGATGCAGACAGGGAAAGGAGAGTGTAGGGGGCTTTTCCTTCATTTCACTATATTTTCTGAGCCTAGGCTCAATTGTAGCCTTTGCATTTGCAGAGGCTTTAGTCAAAACCAAGGGAAAAGAGCAGTGAAGGCCATGACTTTGCCCCTCTGACCTGGTCAGCTCGGAGGCACAGCGTGCTATTCTCTTGAAAATTTGGTAATAGTATTCTGCCCCATTACATTTTTTGCCAAAGAGCTTTACCTGGAGCTTGGTATCTTGTTTTCAGGTTCAACATAGACCTGTGGCTCAACATGCCTGCCTATCAACTTTCTTAAAGCTCAGGTTATCCTATTAATCAAGTTTGATCAAACATAGTAGATTTGGGAGTCACTCTAAAATACCTTCAGGGCTTTTAGTGACTGACATTGTTGAGTTAGCAACTACCTTAACACATTTCAATTATCAATTAAAACTCTGTTATGCTTTTGTCTGTTCCAGATAGCAGAACTTGAAACTCTGTTATGCTTTTGTCTGTTCCAGATAGCAGAACTTGATAAGGAAGACTGAGAGAGGGAAAGAACTGGCATATGGGAGCCCTGTCTCTCATGTAAAACACAGAATTGCCATGACAATGCAACTATTTTTATGTTAGTTTGTATGACTTCTGCTCCTCTCTTGGAATAGGTTTTCACAGACTTTAATGGTCTAAAAATCAGTGGAATTAGTCTCATAATTAGCTGTCAATCTTACCAAGTATTGCATAATTTCGGTTTTTATATTAAATGGATTTTAAAGGAAGGGGAATATTTGGATGGACGACAGCCTTAGGATTGGTAACATTTAGATATTATCTTAATAAATATTTAAAACATTTCAATAGAATTTGAATGGGGCACATATAAAACACTTAAGTAAATTTTGGATGGGGCAGAAAAAGCGGCTGAGTAAACATTTGTCAGTTTTAAATGTATTCTTGCAATACATGTCACTGATTTCAGATGTATCCACCAGTACCATAATAACTGCTCACTGTTCTGTACTCTTGAATATTGAACACTCATGTTTACTGCTTTGACTTCAGAAACTACAGAGACTCACCTTGCCTTTGAACAGACATTCATATCTTTATAACTTTTGGGACAGAGGGAAGAAGGGGACAGGGTACAGTGAATAAAAGCATTGATTGTACGCAAGTCATCTGTACATATTGCATGTAAAGAAAATTTAGCACTCTTGAGGGTTTTTAAACAGTTATTTAGCCAGCGGTTTAATGGTGTTAAGCCGTGCCAACCCTTTTGAAAACTTTTCAGTGTGGATAGAGACTGTTTCATGTGACAACTTTAATGTAGTTATTTATTTGTGATCACCAGCTATCATCATAATGGTACCTTGTATCTCTTTGTTCTATAGCTACACTATGCATTTTCCATAGCAAAACTATGCACATCAATTAACGGAGTATCTTAACGTTATATAGTTTGCTGTCTAATCATATCTCTGAAGAAACCCAGATCTCATACTCCACTCATTTTGAGAACCAACTCAGATTTCCTGGATTTTCTCAGTTGTCCATGAACTCAGTCCAGACTGTACATCTGTTCCATATGGAATGGTGGAACAGAAGCTGTGTAAGAATCTAAATAGCAGAATCTGTAAATCAAAAAAGTCTTTAGAAGTTGAAGGAACAGGGTCTCCAAATAACGTGTACAGCCAAACAAAGAGGTCTGAACCATAGCTCAGAAGCATTAGAGTTGGGTGGAACACAGAGAGCTTTCAGGTGACATTTGTCTATTTCCCTATACACATGTGATATGTGTGAGGAAACTAATAGACCTTAATGGCCCTAACCAGCCTCACCTGGGTTTTCACCTATACCCTGTGCTTCATAGGCCCGGGAGCCCTATTTAAGCTCAGTTTGGGGTTATTGCTCTGTGCTTGAGCTGTGTTGAAGATATGTCTGTGTCTGGTACTGTCTTCTGCTATTCCAGAATGGTTTGGATTTACCTGCTTGATCTCAGACCTCATTTGCTGCCTTGCCCTTGCCTGATGGCTGCTAGTCTGCTGCTAGAGCTTTGTGCTCTTACCAGCCTAGCTCTGCTTGTTGGCTGTGTTGTGGTTGCTCTTGGCTCCTGGCTGGTCTTCCCTCATGGATCAGCTGCACAGCCCTCCTGCCTTTCCTGTGTGACCACCAGATGCTGCAAGGAGCTATGGCCAGAGAGCAGAGGCAGCTGGCAGCCCTTCAGCCTTCTTTAGCCTCCTCTGCATCCAGACTGACCCCTGCTCCTTCAGGTGAGATTTGGTGAAATTGTGGGGATTTAACAGTTGCCTGTAGCTAATCCTTGATGCCTTCCCAATATGTAGCCTGATGGATATCAGCTGCTCAAGAGAAACAACTTCCCAGCTCTTAATGATTGTCCTAGACTGAGCTATCCTCTGTGTGCAGCTGCTCAGTGTCCCCATACTTCAGGAGTCTGATGTCTTACTTGGCACTTCAGAGCAGCTTTTTGGGGACTGTATTCATTCAACTGTGTCTAAGGCTGCCTTCCTGGAGCTCTATCAGGGGAGTCAGTTGGCTACTGACTACACGAGTCAATTCATGAAGCTGGTTGCAGAACCTGAATCTCTGCAACTGTTGAGAATTGCTGGTTTCCACCACAAAAGCCCCCCTTTTTTTTTTCACTTCAGTGCAGACATCTTTGCTCGAGTTGATAATATCATTGTCTACATGAAGGTAATGTCTTGTTTCCCCAAAGCGGTCTGTTCCTTCCTTAATGGTAGTATGTTTGATTTAAAGGTTCACCTGCAAAGCAGAAGGATAATTATCTTCACATCTCTTCACTCATGGTTGATTTTATTAATAAACCTTTGTGACTTCTGTTCTTAACTTAATGTGCTCATTCCTGGCATAAAATAAAGCTCTTTCATTGTTTTTGAAACTGCATCGTATGGATAAAGCCGTACAGCCATTAAGTTTGCTTAGATATAGCTGGCTTTAAACATGGTGAACAAAAGTACTTGAGCTGTAATTATGATCAGATAGAGATATCTTTATTTTTAGGATTATTCATTAATTTGCAAGGGCGTTTGTTAAATCATGAAAAATAAAGTCTTCACAGTTTCAGTCCCTACTGATCTATGGAATCGTTTCGTCAGCTGCTTCCTGTGCTTCTTTGAACTATCTAAACCAGATTTGCCTAAAGGAGAAAAAGTAAGCTCCTTCTAATATCATACAGAATTTGGAAAGAAGTGGCCAAACTGGAATTTATTCACTTTGGGTGCACATGGTAGTGTTTTTTACAAGCTATTTTGTTGTCCTAGGCAGTCTATCTTGGGGCTTCCCAGAAAGTAATAGCTTAAGACTGTAAGTTATGGTCAGCTTCTGTTGTCTTATCATGTGATATTTTGCATTTATTGCAGCCCAGCATGAAAATATGGACATCTATTACTTATTCAATTTAGTCTGCAAGGGCCACTGAATGTAACATTACATTGCTCATAAAGCTGAGCAGTAATTATGGTTCACAATGAAGTGTTTCAAATCTAAAAAGATACTGGGTCATCACTTCTTACACTGCAGTTCTATGTAGTTATAAAGTTTATTAATGCTCAGAAAAGATAGTTTAGAGTGTTGATTTATTCCTATGATAATCAAAGTTAATATTCCTCCATGAGTTTGTCCTGCCCCAGTAAACCTGTGTGTTAAAGGATTTTTTCATCATGTGCTGGTACAGTGTATTGGGACATGGCCTTAGATAATAGCTATATAATATAAAGGAATAACATTTCCCAAAAACTTGTGATGTATTTTATTAATATTATTGTGTCGAACTTAGGGTGCCTCTCAGTATTGCAGTCCAGTAACATTTTTTTAAAAATGTTAAATAGTGTATTCTTAAAGTAATGATGATTGTTGGCAGGGCTAGGTTTTGGGGTTTTTTTGTTGTTGTTGTTTGCTCTCTAACAAATAATTCCTTATTTTTTCTGTATGACTATTCTTTCTCTATGTTTTTGTCTCCTAGTGCTGAAGTAATTTGCTACTTCTGGTCCTGGACACAGAATGATCACCTGCAATGATGAGGAAGGACCATACTATATGTATGTTAAAGTCCTATGTAAGTAGCTACATTTCAGCAATCACTGAAAAACGGATGTCTTTGAAATTATGATAAGTTATAAAAAAAAACTTGTTTATAGAAGACAGGTCTGGAATCTGATTTGGAAGCCAAGAAATATGCTATAGCCCATAATGGCATACCTTTAAGTCTCAGTAGCTGCCACCCCAATTCATCCCCCTCACTGTAAAGCAAATATTACACGCCTGAGATATTTTGTGTATGTAATCTCAGGCTACAGAACTGGATTTCCTTTTAATAATCTAAAATATTCTGATTTGGAGATATGGATCATTGTGTTCCTATAACAAAGTTGGATTGAGAAAGGTCAAAAAAAAAAAGCTTTGGTTTTTTCATTTGCTGTCTGCACTATTTTTCTCTTTTTCTAGGATTTACTAAGGGCAATGTATACTACTGCAAAGGTAGCAAAGTTCTCTGTAAGAAGGCTCCTGAATTTGTGCTTTAATAGCAAAGGATGGATTAGGAGCCTCATGTCTGAGTTGCAAAATATGTTGCCATTCTGTGCCATGAACTTTTGGCAAGGGACTGTTTTTCTCTGTAGAACACTAATTGCCTGGTGGAGTGTGCTTTTACCTTTCTCCGTGTTAACAGGTATGGGTAAGGCTTAGTACTTTCCCCTCATAGAGATCCCTTGCCTGGGAATATCCAGAAGTGGTAATTATTTGTGGGCTAAGTTATTTCATACTAGTATCAGAGCATGCTGAAGTTCACTATGTGAGTACCATGCCCTCCTGCTAGCTCATCTTGGATAGACGATTCTTTTGCCTCACTTAACTGTTATAGCCTTACACTTCAAATTCCATGTCGGCTCCTGGCTCTGTTTCCTTTCCTCCAAACATCTTGTCAAACTGTTCTATAAAAGAATAGGGACTTTTGCTAATGGTCTGGCAATTCTTTCTGAGGCGTTGTCTCTTAGGTCAGCAATTCTTAAATGCCAGTTTGTGGTTGCAGTGGACTGTGTGGCTTCTCATCCTTCAAGCACTTGTTTGGTTTTTTTTCATTTTTTTCTTTTTTTTTTCCCTGCAACTTCTTTCTACAGCTGGTTGATGACAGATTGCTCATGTCTACCAATCTGGATGACTTTCCCAGTCCTACTCCACCTAGACAGTATGTTTCTCCTGCAATACATTCAGCACATATTGTTGCTATGTACCAATCACGGCTACGTGGCTGGCTCATTTGTTATTGAAGAGTCCCTAAGAAGTACAGAAGTGCTGCTTTTGTCTTCTTTAAAAGGAAAAAAAAATTAAATATTTGTGTGTAATATATGTATAAATAGATATTGTGTAAATATATAAAAATAAATAGACAAGAGTCTTATCTGTCTCTCAGCTCTATCATCTTCATTCAAAATATTTTGTATAGTTCTTCCAAGAGGGCAAGGTTTCTCTCTTTTTAAACTATGATAGCACTGTGCAGACATGGTATTAACTAAACCACATCTTAGAAATCTGTGAGACAGCTGCTTGCAGAATTGTTTTTGCTGAGGGTTACTGTCTGTACTCTTTGCTAATCCTCCTTCAGAACAAAATTTGGGCATGCCTCTCTTAGGATTTAATTTAGCAGATCAAAGTGAGTGCTGATTCAGGTACAGACGTTTTTTTCCTGATCACATAAACTCTAGATTTGTTCATGTAGGACAAGTACAGTGCACTTCTCAGCCAGCCTATCAGTGAATTCAAGAATGGGATTCCGAGGACTTTGGTTTTGCCTTCATTCCTGAAATGACTTTAGCATTTATTAGTGTGTTACATATTGCAACCTGGCATATAATTTTCTTCACCATTTATTAATATGTAATACGTTTCAATAAGTTTGTGATCAATACCTTAGCAAAGGGTAAGCTTGCCCAAGTATATTAATGTTAGATGGAAGGAAGCTATGACCTGATGATTAACTGAGTTACCTATCTGTCATGAACTGACCTTCCAGCTCTTGGGAACAAGATGCATAACTGTTTTTACTTAAATCTTTCTGTAAATAATGTAAGAAGGAGGTGGAAATATGAAAAGGTAATCTTATTATAGGAGTGAAATTGCAATACAGAGAAGAAAAAGGTGAAAATACCAGAGAAGTCTCATAGCTTGGGTTCTGCAAAGCAGTTATGTGACTAGGCCAAGGTCCACTAAGTGTCTGGGTACCTAAATGGGAATGCTGTGCTAAATATTTTTACATCCTGCCTACAGCCAGCCCACAGAAAATAGTGGGAAGAGGTGCGTACATAGAGGCCTTTTCCTTTCTGGGACTTGGCCTCTTCTCTTGGGACGTGCCTGGGATCTGCAGCCCTGGTGCCCTGGGAGGTGTTTTCCCCCTATCTAATAAACAGCTGAGAAAACCAGACTTCCTGGGGAAGAAATTTTGAAAGCAGCTGATACATATTTTTTTTTTCTTAACCATGTAGTGTGAATACTTTTTCAAGGTGGGGGAAGCTTTGGTACTTGCTGCATTTCTCAGCTGAAAGGGATCATACCTTTATTCATATATAGCAAGGTGTGTTTGTTGCCATGCAGGGCTCGGATAAGGAACTTTGTCCCTGAAGTTATATCTCTGCCAGCTTACAGCAAGGAAGGTGGACTTCTCTGGGCCTCAGTGAATGAAGGAGCAACTAAACTATAATAGTGACTGATGATAATTATAATACACGTGACTTCAGGTGCCAGCAAGTCAGTGTTAATTTTAGGGTAGGGTCAAAACTCCACCATATCAATGATGGAGTCAGCTAGTCAGCAGTGATTCATTTGACCAATGTGTTAGTTGGACCAATGAGTTAGTTGCTGTCTGGTCCCCTTTGGCTCTGTTGGTTAGCCTCCTCTTGACTGCAGAGGTAACCTAGACACCTCCATTAGGACATGAGTTCCCTGCTTGGTGTTCACCTAGGAATGTATGGTCATCCTGTCCTGGCTTCCAGGTCAGCTTCTGTATTTTATCCAAGGCCTGCTTAGCACAAAATTCAATACAAAAATCCTGAAGTTAGACAGAGAGCTACAGTTGCATTTGTAGAATTGCAATCTTGTTAGCATACTCTGAAATGGCAACCATGCTAGTGCTTCAGCAAAGTGAAGTAGGGGAACTCCTGGTTTCTGAATCCTGTTCAAGCTATGGCATGAATGATATACCAGCGAGGGAGCTGGTACTATCCAGGCTGCTTTACAGACCTGAAACACTTCTGGGCATGCATTTACTGTTCCAGGGCTTCAGATCAGGCACAGGAGTGTATGTAGTCTTTAAATGCCTTCAAGATGAGGTGGAAACTGAGTCGAAAGCAGAGAAGGCAGAATTGGGTTGTAGTCTGGGGTACAGCTGCTTTCAGTTTTGCCTTAGTCCCATTTTATGCACATACTTTTTTTTAAATTTTACCTTCAGAAATACAGTTCTGCAGTAAGTAGATTTGTTTTCAAGCATTTCAGTTCCAACACCTTTCAGAAACATGTTCTTCAGGTTTTTTTTATCTGTGAATAGCTTTATAATCTTGTTTTTCTTGTTGGTTTTTTTTTTGGTGAAGGATATGTGTACAATCATTTAAGTCAGTATTCCTTCTATCTGTGATGATTTAAGACAATAGTAAACTACAAGCTATCTTTAAATTGTCATCTTTCATCTCAGTTTCATAGAACCTAGTGCACTTTTTCTTTCAATTCTCCTGTTCTCACTGTTATGCTCTTATGGTTTTTCTTTCCTTGTGATGCTGTCATGCTCCACGTTCTCTAATCATTATTTTATTTATATTTTCTATTGTTTGGCTATTATTTGCTTTTGAAGCTTTTAATTAAGGTTCTACTTTTGTACTGTTTTTATAACTTTTTTGCCTGGAAGGAACTATAGCTCACTTATTGTCAGTTTCTTAGAGATTTTTTTTCCTGATTTCAAAAGGTTATTTTTTTCTAAAAACCACAAAGATGTGTGTTTGCAAATATTATTATTCACATTATTCAATCTGGTGGGTGTTATTATTGTCAGCTATCGATTAAATCCCTTTTGAAAGTAGTTCCTTTGGATATATTTGGTGCCATGAATTACTCTCTAATTGTGATGCAGAGTTTGATCCTTAGTATTGCTTGTTCTGTTTGGAAGACTTTGATTATCTTATTTTTCACCTATTAATTAAATTAAATAATTTAGAATTGTATGCCATCAGCAAATATTTCTGCCTCGCTGTCTGGCCTCATTTTTCCTGTACACTATAGCTGTAATCACCAAAACAGCTGGTGAGATGATAGATGGGCACAAGACCCCAGGAAAACTTCACCCTAAGGGAAATAATTGTTGGGTTTTTTTCTTCTGGTTTTCTGTGTGTGTTGTGTTTAGCTGCTTGTTGTTTGTTTTTCTTCCTAGGGGGTATAACTGGTTATGAAATGTGAACAGCATCTTGCCCTAGGCTGATTTTCAGATTTGGGAATAGGATTATCATGTATTCCCTGAGCAGCAGGGCTTCTGCTTGACAGTAGCTGACAGCCTAGTAGTAAATACCAGCTCCCTTATAAGGGCAAGACTTTTTGTGGAAAAGAGGCTGAGGACGTGGTAATTTAGAGTGTATGACTGGTCTGACTAATGCACATTTAGTTTAGCTTTACAAAAATACATTTGGATATGTAAATGAAGGCTGTCTGGAGCCAACTCTAAGCTGCTTTCTGGATGTTATGCAAGGTTTACTGCAGTGATTACTGAGCATTCCCACAGAGGGTAGCAATTACCACTGCAACCCTTACATTAGATGACACATACACAAATAGAGAAATACTGGAAGAGAAAAATAAACCTAGTCTGAACAATACTCACAGATTATAACTTCTATGAGCAATGCATAACGAAGGCATCAGTGAAAATGAGGTGCTAGAGCTTTAACTTAAAGGATTTCCAGTGTCTGCTTGATGAGCAGAGGACAACTGTGGAAGACAGCAAATGTCTGGAAGTTTGGGATGCAAAAGCAAAACGTTCCGCACCTAAGTGATGTTAGATTGTGGGTACTGACTCCTCTGTGCAGCCTGTGTGCTTTCCCTCTCCTCTGGCTGTACTTCTCTTGCAGGAGCAGCGTGTTTCTGATCCAATTTATAGCTGAAAAATGACAGGATGGACAGGAATCAGAGCTGCAGGAAACAGCCCATCACCCGCACCTGTGTGCTCACCTGCAATTCTTAACCTTAATTGAAGAAGATTGAGAAGGAAGAAAACAGTGGGCATAAGAGTGTTTTGGACTCTTGTTCTGAACCAGGCTAGCTAGATATGAAGGAATCAACTGCTCTGTGTATGCGAGCAGCCTTCCAAGGAGGGCTGGGGAAAGCTCTGAGCATAAGCTCAGAGGAGGATTCTTGATCTGAGTAGGACATAGATACACTGGGTAAAAAAGGTTTCCTTCCTGCAAAAGTGCCAAAGATTAATTTATTGTTCTGTCTTATGTATTAGCCGTGCTTTTGTTCAGTGTGCTGAACAACATGTTTTATTCTTAGTTGTTATTATTTGACTTCTTCACAGATAGATATTTGAAGATCATTGCTGTGTTTTTTTCAGACTTTTATATATACTTCAGGGAAGTAAATATTTTCTTGTGGTGCTAGGGACAGGAAGACACAGGGGAAAAATGGGTGTTTCCAGTTATTCCCCATGAAATTAAGTTTTGATTTCTGCTGAAGTTGACACATTTCATTAACTGTTTGTAAACATAATATCATGCATGAATATAGACATGAAAACAAACAACAAATTTCATTTCTAAATTTCCTCTCATGTTTTTTTTTAAAAACAGAATGTCATATTTGACAACTGAATTTAAGGTTGAGGGGTCATCTCTGTTAGCCAGTGGCTTTCTTTACAGTTTTTTGGTGATGTTTCTAGAAAGCTGGGGGGAAATAAGTAACAGTGGGACTGAATTAGATTGGAATAGTCTTTCTTCAGATTTAACATGCACTTAGAAATTACATAAAATTGAGGGGCTATAACTTTTTGACAGTAAGAGACTGGCTGTAGATTTAAGCAGTAAATCTTTTTCTGGTTTCCTTCTGAGAAAAATCTAATTCTGAACTATTTACAATGACTAACTTATTTTTCTCAATATTAATTACATTCTTTTCCTTTTAATACTCTCATATCAGACAGGGAAGGCTTTGGGACATATCACTTGTGTTTAGCCTTTTTGCGGAAGATAAAAGCTAACCAAGTGAGCCAATTAAAATGAAGAGATGAAAGGAAGATATGGTCCGTTAAGCAACTGGGCAATGTAAGTGTTGCCAATACATCTAAGGAGCGCACTCATCTGGCTGAGGGGTCTTGCTCACATTCACTGAGCGAACAAAGGTAGCTGCTGCACGTATAAAGGCACTGTTGCATCTAGTTTGCCATCCTGAAACGTGCAACTCCCTCTGCAGATTTGGTAAGATGTGTGTGGACAACATCAATAGGTTCAGTTCATGGTCGGATGTCTTCCCACAAACCACACCTTCATCAGTGGTGTACGTTGATACACTGCACTCTGAACCAGAGCAACCGAGTCATGCGTTTCCATCTGTTGTGATGTGATAACGTCTATAGAAGGGTGATGTGGTGAGTTAGGAGTGGTGATTCCAACCTAAATGATTCTGTGATTAAACCATTCTTGCTAGACTTGTCAAACTTCATCTGTCAGAACTCCAATTCATGAGTCTAAAGGATTTTGTTCTTTAAAAAAAAAAAGCGTGTGTGTATTCAAACTGCTGCAAATTTCTGTGTTCTTGTCTGCTCATGCACATAACACTGGACACATTTGAATTATGATGTCATGTTCTCTGATGTACAAGTTGGGCATGAAAAAATCTGTTCATAGTAATTAAAAAGTGTTTTAAACAGAGCTTGATATTACAAATGGGTTTATATGAGATGACATGAGGAAAAAGCAGAGGACTTGACTTACTGACCTAAAAATGCTTCTGAGGGTGGTTTGAAGAGTCAATGCCACCTGTATAATCAGTTCTCCCATTTCATTTACATAGTTCAGTTACTTAAATACATGTATGTCTTTGGGTCATTCAAACTTTTTTCCCCTTCAAGTGTCAGCTTGTTAAGAATTAACACCATACACAGTTTTCACTTTTATTTTTTAAGAATTGTTTACCAGATACTTTTTAATATTCCTGAGACCTCCTCTTTCAATATGCTATCCCAAACCTTACCATTGTAAGGTAGCCATTGTGTAGCCCAGCTTTCCTTTCACATCTCAACACTTTCTTCAGCAGCTCCTTTTCATTTTCTATTGAAAAATGTAGTCAGAAACACTAGATGGTTCCCAGATGGCTTTTTTTTTTTTTTCCCCCCAACAGAAACATAAACTGTAGCTGCTGAAGCTCTAGAAAGGTTGCATCAAGCAACTCATATTTGCAGCACTGCTTCAGAGAGACAGAGATAAATATGAAGAGTGCAATGTCAGTCAGTGGCCAGGGCTTCCTATCATCCTCAGACTGGATGCAGCTGGATCAGCTACTTGTTTTACGTTTCTATAGGAAGTAGCCCTCCCCCTACTCTTTCAATGATAAGCAGCAGCTTGGACCTTTCATGAGAAATGTAAGCCAAATGCTCAGCTGAACTGAAAAAGCATCTGGGGTAGTCTGTAGTGGCAGAGTAGACCTCCCATCCTCTTCCTCTCTGGCCTCAATGGAGCCTGAGCAGCCGTTTGCTTTCATTTCCTGCTGAAACATGCAAGCTGGAGCTGCAGAATGCTACTGGGGAGCACTTCCATGGGAAATGGGAATCTCCGCAACAGGCGGGGAGAGAAGGTGTGAGGCAAAGACAAGAGGGAGGCAGGAGAAACAAAATTTAAGTACCACGTTAAAGAATCGTTTTGAGAAGGTGGTGATTTTGGTGGTTTCTCTGCTCTGAAAACTTTTATATCAACAAAGTGTTTTGTAGTTTATTTCAAGATACAAACCAAACTAAATGACCGGCTTATTCACTATGACTCACTTTGGCCACATTTAACTAAGATTTTCCAGAGATCATTTTTGTATTCTCTCTGTAGTAAGGTTTTATGTTCCCTTGTCATGATAAAGATGTCTGCTCCTCCTGTTTCTTTCTTATGTGTGCCTGTGAGTCCGACGTTTAAAACAGTTTAATTCTCCTCACGAGACAGCCTCAAAGTAATGGATAAAAATTACCCTAAATCTCATATTCTTATTAAGTAGTACTATTTTTCTTCAAGAACTTCTGCCAACAAAAGATAAACCCCAAAGTCTATGCTCACTTTCCCATTTCTTAAAAATAGATACCATAACTGGCTCTTTGTATAAAAGTGATTAATTCACAAGAGGTAGTGGATTGTTTGAAGCACGGGTGTCATGGGTTAAAAAGACTGGAAACCATTCTTTATTGCATGATACTCTAAAAGGGTCTGCATGAATTAAATTCACTGTAGATATCAAAGTGTCTTGGCTGCAAAAAAATCTTTACAGCTGTGTTTAGATAGAGTTAAAATAATACTGCCCATCTGTGTTGTACTTTAATGTAATTTGACCAGCTAGTAAAACTGGAAGTACATTATTAGAAACATATCAGTAATACTATACAACTCTTCCAGAAATACTGAGGAAGATTTGTTTGATAGGATACTGCATTAGGTTTTCCTCATAAAACCAAAAAAAAAAAAAATCCCCTTCGTTCCCTCAGTCTCTTTTTTAGTAGAAGATGTGTTTGTCTTGGGGTTGGATGTGGATACATCTTGCCTTTTTTTTTTTTTTTTTTTGGTGTGTTTGTCTGTTTTGTTTTCCTTCTTGGTAAGCCAGGATCCATGTCAAGATACTTAGACCCACCAAATGCTTCATAACCTGCTCTATATTGAAAAGTGCAGACTGGTATAAAACAAGATACTTATATAGTACAGTTCCTGTACAATCCTATTGTAGTTCTTTGGGCTGTGCATCAAAATCCACTCTGTCCTTCTCAGCTGCTCTGAGAGAGCAAATTCACATGCTCTTGTGTATCTTTGTGAAAATGGTTGAGTTGCTAGTTGTGATTTATGAAAGATAAGTTTAAGTCTGAAAATGCCTGCATGTGTGCAACTTTTATGTGTGGTGTTTTTTCTTGTTGGTTGTTTTTTTTGTTTTTTGGGTTTTTTGTTTGTTCCAAATTGCCTCCACCAGTTTTGTGTTGTGGTTAGTTCATTTATCCGCAGAACTAGAAAGCGAGTTGGGAAGTGCAGTTTTCACATCATGCTATAAAGTCTAATGGAATTGAAAACTACAAATTAAGATCCATTAAAGAAAGATTTTTATATGTGGGGTTTTTTTGTTGCAGCCTTTCAGATTAAGGAGAGCTTGCCGTGTTTCTGTTTGTTATTGGAATAATGGAATTCACTAGGCAGCTTAGTTGCCTAAAAAGCTAATGTACCCTTAGTACCCTTGGTAAGGGTGGCAAACAAAAAGACAGACTTCAAGAGCTGAAGCAAAATACTCCCATGTAATACAAAGGTAGTTCGGGGAAGATTATTTGTTTCTCGAGCCACTGCAGAAAAGTGCTTATACAAATGAAAGATCTTGAATGTGCTCCTAACATGAAGATTTTTCCAAGTGGCTGTAATCAATACACAGGTAAATAGGTATGTAGTGAGCATTTTAAGCAATAGTATGGACCGTTTCTAGTCATAACAATACATATAACTATAGAAGGCAAAGAAAATAGTGCTTCTGACTTCATTGACTAAGGCAGAAAGTAAATCACAGCGTATGAGAATATTAAGGGTCAGCATTGGTCAGCTTTTTTTATTATATGAGGGCTATTTTTAAATGAATCATCTTCATTTAAACTAGAAATCGAAAAAGATCTGCTTGATTAGTGTTATTAAAAGTTAAAATCAAGCCTCAAGACTTAGAACTAGAAACATGCTGCCACACAGGCCACCAGAGGGAAGACACTGCTTGAGGCATACTTGCTGAAAGCCTACAAATTTTTCTCTAAGAATTGCCTAGAATTTCACAAACGCAGTAACAGCACATAGTGAAATTTAGAAGTTTAAATGCAGTTCTGTCTGCTGTGGCTGGTGAATCACAACCAATCATACTCTTATTTTTAACTTAGATGCAGTTTCTGTTCTTACAATTGTTGTAACTTACCATGCTCCTAACATAGTAGCAATGCTGTTTTATGTAACTAGATAAAAAAGTATCACTTTGTGATGTCAAAGATGTCTACTTATCAGGTTGTCCCTTTTGTCTTGGGAATTTTTTTCTTTCTGCAAAAGCTTTCTGCTTTTTTTCTTTTTCCCTTGATTTGTCACTTCCAGATTCTCTTTTCAAAGAGATATTCTGTAACAGAATAAAGCCTGTTTCTGCTGATCTACTAGGAAATGGCAAGATAAATTTAAATTGGGCTGAAATACAGAGAAATGATATTATAAAAAAAATACAGAAAGTCACAATCCTCACAAATGCTATTTCCCTCCTCCCACACAAATGGTAAGAATTGTTTCATCTGTAGGAATCTTCCCTATAAGAGAACAAGAAGAATGTTACGCTTATATTTCTTTTTTCTTGTCTAAGCTGAAAAGAACTATTCTATTCTCAGTTTGACGTAAGAGATCAAAGATGCTAAACTATGTTTAGCTCCATGGTTTGGATTCATTTTAACTCAGAATTCTGGAACAGGCTCATAGGACAGCATGCCCTTGAGCTGGGATCCAGTTGTGGGATCTTGCAGGTATCAGGACAACAATACCAGATTATTTTCTGGCCTCCTCCATTTCTTCTTGTTTGTAATTGAAAATAACTTGTGCTCCATTATTATATGCTGTGTGAGGTTGTAGCAAGCACAGTATGGAGTCAGGAGATTGCAATACCCGCCTATGCTATTGGTGCAGTGCTTCTTACATCCTCAGGAGTTTCCAAGGGAAACTTAAATTGACATGACCAAGTTTTTCCAGTACCAGGGTTATTCCTAAATATAGTGATAGTTTTTTGTAATCTCGTTACAGTGAAACGTACCCTCTGTGTCCCTGAGCTGCTTTTCTGTATTTGGTGAATTCACCCAAGGAACTTGATAAATTTTAATGGGATTATTGTTTTTAATGAACATTCAACAGCATGGGTAAGGTTTGCATTTTTAGAACTTTAAATTTGTGCTGTTTCTGTCAGTAAAGATACACTTTAGCCTGCTTTCTTCTGACACAATACTGGTTACTTGAAAAAGTGAATGATGTAAAATCTGGAGATTATTAGCAGGAAAGATGTCCTAAGCAGAAGTAAAAAAAAAAAAAAACGTACCCAAATGTTTCCACTAGCACTAATTGCTAGTAAAATATTGTTGCTGGTAAAGCCTAATTTCAAATTCCGAGTACAGTAGAATTGTCTTGTTTTAGGGAAAAAGAGACAAAGTGCGTCTATAAAATTCAACTGCAAATGTTTTCCCTTGCTGCCTCATTGATTCTCAATGTCTTGCTGTGCATCCTTTATGATTAGGGGTTTACGAACCGTGCAGGTCACGACATTACTCTCAGCTTTGGTTACTGCTGAGGGCCCTGGGTGTGCTGTGTAGCAAAATCCTCAGGCTCTTCAACACTGGGAGATTTCTACATCAGCTTTGTGTGTTTGTGTCATACTCTTAAGTAGAAACATAATGGACATATCTGCTAATGAATTCAGTTTTGCTTTTCTGTGTCTTTCCATTATGACTTGAAATTTTTGACTGCACCATAAAAATGGGTAGGGAAAGGGGAGCTGAAGACATTGGCAGCTGTTTACATTTCTATTGGATCTTTCCACCAGAGAAGTGTTAGAGGGAGTTAACTTTGGACTGCTCTGTGAGCTCACTGATAGAATGCTACTGCTAAAATCATCAGCAATAAAGAGGCCAAATTCACAAAACCTGTATTGTTAACAGACCATTAAAGTTGACAGGAGCCATATTTATTTCTCTTGGCTCTACTCTTTCAGGCTGTCTGCAAAATTCAAGTTAATGACACCCTGAGATGATTTTAGGCTATTGCTGTACAAAGCTAATATAATCTTTAGCCTTTTACTTTCCAAGTCCCTTTCTCTTTCCACCCCTGCTGCCCCCAGCTCACAGACTTTTGCTGCCACCGTGGGATACTGTTGCCCTGTTAGTTTGCATACTTATTTATTTATTTATTTGGTGACCGCTCTCTGAACTGTTTCATGGAGTTAGATTATTTTAAAAATGACCAAGCAAGGAACCAACCTTCACTCTCCATTTTTTGGGACAGACTGTGTATTCTGCGCTGCTTATTTTTGAAGCCATAATAACTGTTCCTTCCTTTTCTGTGTTTTTGAATGGAAGAGATTCCTGCTAAGGAGTGATGCAGATGGGGGTAATAGCGTGCTACTTGCTCTGTTACATGCAACAACCCTATTGTCGCAGGGCACACGTGCACTGAAGGTTCATGCTTTTCTCCATCAGGGATTTATTTAATACAGAAAATAATAATTATGGATGCTACAGTATTATAGCTTCTAAAGGCTGAAGTTAAATGCCTGTGTATTATGTAGCTTGAAATATCAGATGATGTTGGTGTAGTGTTAGTACAGTGGCACTACCGCAGATCCTCACAGTTACTGTTTTGCCAAAAAGAAGAGGAAAGCTGTTCTAGCCTGATAACTTCTCTGTATTCCCACTTGCATTGCATCATCTGGTGCAGGTCACTTCTCAGATGAGCCTGCTGCCTACATAAATAAAGCTCTAATTTAATAGCCGTACTGAATTTATGAAGGGAATACTTTGAATTTGAAAATACAAGCCTAAGTGAACTGAGCATTTTGAAGGTAAGGATATAGGAAAATGAGTTCCCTTCACTGAGGGGAATATCTGGTTTTGGTTGAAAATGGAGAAGGTTACTGAACTTTATGGCATGTCAGTTGTTAGAACCAGAATTTGTTTTGATCAGGAAGAAAAAATAAAAAAGAAACAAAACAACTTTATACTTACTGACAGCAAAGAGCAGCTCTTCCTGAGTAAAAACTGTGGCATATGTTGATCATGTTGTCTCAGCACATCAAAGCACTGAGTATGAGCAGGATTGGTTTTTAAAGCTGTGTTTGGATTTAGCAATAAAAATAACTTGTAATGAACACTGAAGAAGAGAAATACATTGAGAAGCTGATGGCAGCTTTCAGTGGAAATTCAAAGGGAAAAGGCAAGAGATTGCCTCTTCTCTCTTGAGAACCATGAGTTTTGGAATTTCTAGGCCAACATCAACACATACTCTTGGTGAGCTAAGTAAAATGCCATCAGAGCAATATTGCTGGTTTTCTGTTTAAGCCAGCAGCAAACACAGGTGTAACCACGCCAGATAGTGTGTTGGCAGGCAGTGCTGAGAGTGGGATTGTGCTCTGGGAAAGGCTGGTGGGAAAGAAGGCTTGGTTACTGTTGCCTGGACGGGCAGCATGGCAGAGCTTCTGCCTGACAGCTGAACACACCAGCAGGGCAGCTGGGGCCAGCCAGCTGGAGCTGAGCCTTCCCCACCAGTGGCAGGACTTTGCTGGTGGTGGACAAGCCCATGCGGTCTGACCACCACAGGCAGAGCCAGGTGCTGTTAGCAGGCTCTGTTGGGAGACCCAGACATGGCCCATGTCCTCATCACTCTGACACGCAGTATCTCTGTGGGATGATGGCGCTCAGCAGGAACCATGTGAACTAGGAGCATCAGGTCATTTTGCTTCCTTGAGTAGCAGCACCATTCAGCCCCTGCTGAGACTGGCACAGCGTGGGAAAGGGATGATGCTGCCTCTCCTGGAGGTGCTCAAGCACAGCCAAATCATTCACGATAGGCCTGGTGCTGTTGTCTCAGCCATTAACAGGGTTTTGCTATTACCAGAGGTGAACTCTGTCCTCCTTGCTGCCAAAGTTCACAGTGGAAGCCTGCTCAGGGGGATGATCCCCCTTTTTCTCCCTACTCTTAAACCTGTCCACCAAAAGTGACTGCCAGCCCCTGTTCTGCAGTTAGAGGTGATTGTATTTGCCAAGTACGGATTTTGGTGCAGTAAAAAGAAGTTGGTATCTTATGCTTTTCTTTGTTCTCTTCTGCTGTACTGATTGGTGGGGCACTAGTCACACTGCTAATTAGAAAATATATTCAAGCCAGAACAGAGGGGCTGTTGGCAACTCCAGCTGAGGCAGCATCTGGCTCAGACTTCTCTCCTGCCATGAAACAATTTAAACGGTTTCCTATGAGTCACTGCCCGAGGTGAATCAAGGTGTACTTCTTTGAGTGTTAAAACTAATGAAGATTGGTCTCTGATAGATTTGTATCTTATGGTTACATTCTCTGATGTGTGCTGAAGTACAAACTCCAAATGAAACTTCTTGTGCAATTGAAGCACTGAAAATCTTTCTCTTTGCAGGTTTTCTGTTAAGGATGACTGCATGTTATAGCTTTTCTTTTAGTGGAGGCACTGATTGGGCTCTCTTTCCCTTCCAGTTTCCTATTTCCATGAACCTTAAGGATATAATGACCTTGGAGATTTTTGTCCTTTTGTCTAATGTGTTTGAAATTGGCTCAGAGGTTCAAAGATAACTGGGGAATGGAATGGCGAGTTATCGCATGCAGACAGTATAATTACATGAGAGTTGCTTCTTCAAGAAGCCAGGTTAAAAAGAGGTGGGAGAGGTTTCCTACAGAAAGATTGCCTGGACTGCAGGGGCTAGAGGGCTGGTGAACAAGGCTGTGATCTATTCTGTATGTAGATAGAAGCTAAGCTCAAATAAACAAGATTTTTGTTTGCAGAACAGATTTGGAAAACCAGGGGCTTATTCCTAAAGCTTTATTCACTAGATAAGGGCACTCTGAATGTAATATTTTATGTACTCATGACTGTCAGTTGCAACTCAGGAAAGAGCTCTTGGACTTGTCATGACTATCTTGACAGTCCTCTGGAATCCATTACCTCAGTTTGCAGCAGAAGCTAAAAAAAGTTTTAAAGTAAAAAACAAAAAAAAAAAGTCTTGGCCATCATCAGGAAGGGTTTTAAAGACTAAATGGAGTGCATTATTTTGCTGTTGTGTAAAATCTTCCTGCACTCGCATCTGGAGTACTGTTTGCAGCTTTGGCCTCCTGACCTGAAGGAGGTTGTAGTACCATTGCAGAAGGAACAGAGGGAAGGGCAACTAAAATGATGAAGCAGACTTTGAGATGGGACTTAAAGGATCTATGCTTCTTCAGTTCGGAGCAAGGGTTGAGGGTGAAGTGACTGAAGATTGCAAAATCATGAAAGCAACAGATAAGGGTTGTTGGAACTCTTGTTCATCAATACCAAAATGCAAGAATCAAGGGGCACTAGATGAAAATGGTAGTAGATCAATTTCAAGGACTCAGAAGAAAGTATTTTACACTGCAGCTTGTAAACTTCTGGCATTTACTACTACACGAAACTGTGGAGACGGGTAGTATCAGCAGGTTCAAGAGAGTTGCATGAATTTATGAACAGCTCCATAGATGGATAGTAAAAGCACGGGCGAGGTTCGTGCTGTCTGTCATTCATGAAGTCTGGATGCTGGAGGAGGGAATAGACCTTAGAAAGTGGGCCTGTGGTATTCCTGAGAAGCATCTCTTACTGCTCTGTTGCAGAGACAGCACTGGGCTCAATGAACCGTTGGCCTTGAAAGACTGAGACTTTACTTAAGTCCTTGTAGTATCCTGAGCCTACGTGTAAGGCAACAACTAGTTTGTGGATTGGAAGTTAGATTCCCTAATTTAATCTGGTCTGTGTCAAAGGCAATAATCGGTTGGTCCTGAACGTCAGTCTGGCACAATTATAAAGCCAAGAGCAAACGGTTGAAACCACGTTAGGATTATTGCTTCAAGAATAGATATAGGTTTTTCTCAGCCTAGTTTCGCATGTAATTCTGAGCTGCACGTTTAACTATGGATAATGATGGAACTAAGTGCAGAAGACAACTGTTGGTGACAACTTTCTTTTACAGTGAAATCTGTGAATTTGCTTAAGCATACGCTGTTAACCAGATTTTCTTCTTTGACAACAAAACACCTCCTGTTTCATCACTGTGCTGTAAGATTATTTAGTTAAATGATGAAGTATGTAGGATAGAGTGACTGATTTGAGAGAGAAAAGAGAACTGTATTCGTATGCTGGTAACCAAAATTAGCATAATGCATGTTGTGTGTGTTGTTATAACACTCTGACCTCAAAGTGAAAATGTCTGATAATCTAGAGGTAGTAAGTAAGCTATTTCTGAAGCAATTCTTGAAGTATTTTCTAAATGGTATTGCAAGGAATAACAACAAGTTAAGAGTTCCTTTCTAAGAGATGTGCTAAAATAAATAAATAAATAAAATCTGTGTTTTAATATGAGGGTTCTCAAGATGACGTTATTTTCTCAAAGATAACAAGAATGACAACAGGAAAAAATCTTTGTGTATGTTACACATTGCAAGGTGTTGTTTTGACGGTCTTAAATCATGGTAAATTTTATTTTTTTTTAAAATCCAAATGGGTTTTTCAACAGCTTTAATGGCCACAGAAAGCTGCCTTTAAAATAACATGAAAGCCTAAAATACTTTGGAAAGTCCATTGGGTACAAGTCTGTATTGGATAGTACTTTCAAAGTGCTTTGAGCACAAGAAAATACCTTGTCTCTTTATAGAACCAGTTACATTATGTGTGTGGAGCCTTTTTTCTCCTAATCAGTGAAACTTTTCATGCAGTAAGTTAAGTCTTGAAGAAACATGTTCTTTCAAAAACAGCTGGTTTTTCTGCAACTGTTAGTCCTTCAACTCTTCTTCACTATCTATCAGGCAATTTTAGTGCTAAAGTAAGCTGGCTCTATACTCAGTGTTTCTTAATGCCATGAATCATTCATTATAATGGGATTGTTACTAATGTGAATAAGGATAGAGATCAGAAAGGAAGCATATGGTTGTTGCTCTATTTTCTGGAAGAAGTAAGGTAAGAAATACAAACAAGGAGAGATTGAGATGTGGAAGTAAGAGAAAACCCAATATAAAGAATGTTTAGGAAAATAATTGGGGGGAAAGTGAGGAGAGAAATAATTGAATGACAAGAAGAGATTTTTAACATTTCTGGTGAAAGAACCTGGAAATCTAGTGGCATCATGAAGGGTAAAGTAAGTGGTTAATCTTGCCTCTGGATGAATTAAAACGACATAGGACATGAAGACATGACTAAATGGGCAGAGGGCCAAGACGATTAAGGACTGGCCTCTGACTGAGAGGACTTCAGCTACAGCAGGGACAGGGCCAAGCGGTAGTTCCCACTGATAGCCCAGGCCAAAAGTCTGCAAAAAGCAGATATCTCCTTACTTCCCTTGAGATGCCAGGGCCATGCCAGATCCTGGCATGCCTATTACTTCCTTGATTTCCCTTAGATCCAGGTGCTTTTCATCAGCTATGGCCATAGATCTGGTGCAAAGTGAGCAGAGATGATCAGCATGGCCAGAGGTGGCGGAGACTGGCCAGTCTGTCCCTGTGCCAGCATGCCAGTGGTGATGAGAGGTGAAAGTTGAGGCACCTCCCCAGGGTGGCAAGTCAAGACAAAAGGATTAGTTAAATACCACATTATTTCTGCCAAGACAAACACATTTACTGTCAAGGCCAAACCTCTGTTGTTCTCAACGTTCACATTGGCAGTGAGAATAAATCTTCTCTATTGAGAGTCTTGTGTGACTTAGTAAAAGGGCTGTCCCTCTTCTGTTGCTGCTAGAGCAGTGTGGGTGGGCATGTACGGCAAAGGGCCTCAATGGTCCATCCTAAATGGGACATAAGGATTTGACAGGACAGACATAAGTCTGTCCTTGCCATGGAGGGGCAGGGAAAGCTGTTGGAAACCTCAACCAGGTATGAGGTTGCTGGTGGTTCTGGTTTGAGAGAGAAGTATGGTGGGTGCTCTGGGCTGGTTTTTGACAGGCATATGTGGGATTATTGTGCTGTCTGTGAGGGCTCAGGACAGGATGCTGTGTAGACCATCAAGTCTCGTGGTTTTCCTCCCCTGCGTGGGTTATTCCTGCGTGTCTTCTGCTTTCACCATGGTGGGAAGCTGTGCTAAACAGAGGAAAGGGTAGGACTGGATAAGGAGGCACAGCAGTATGGAAAGAAAATTATGTTCTCTGCCTGTAGCTGACTCTAAAAAGATTTAATGGTCTCACTGAAACTGCATCTGGCAGGCAGCAAGCAGAACTTTATTTTGGGTCCCCTAGGATGTGACAAGTTGGGGGAAAAAACCACAGAAACGGCAGGCAGCAAAGTGAATGAAAAGCTATACAGGGACGTTGCTCTAGCAGTTTATGGAGAATAGAAGGAAAATACATACAGTCAGTAGCCACAAATAGATGTGAAATATATGAAGACTGAACAGAGATAAGGAAGCTTGGAAACACTAAGAGCAATTTTGGTTGAATGGCTTGACTATATACCACTTTAGACTGCTCAGCTGGTAACAGATAACAAGCAGACGAAATAGATTTTGAAATTTTAAAAGCTCTGCCTAATGGTGAAAGGAAGCAGAGAGACAGACAGATAGATGGATAGAGGTAGGGTTAATAGGGGCTGGAATCTAAACAGCAGAGCACGCTTCCAAACTGAGTAAGGAAAAATAAGGTGGAAGAGGATGAGACATTAACAGTGAGAGTAGAAAGACGTAAGGATCATAATTGAGTAGCTTGACTGTACAAAGCAGATTGAATAGATAAACTGGATTAGAATTAGCAGTGTTATAATTGATGAAGCCTCATTCAGTCAGTAAAGTTTCTAATTCAAACTTCTGACAGCTTTAATATGCCCCTTTCCTATTCCTGATATTTTTAATAAGTATTTGGTTAGCATTTATGGCTCCGTTAATGTATGGAAAGTGGCAGAAAAAGCAAGACACTATCTGTCTGGAAATTAAAGCTCCATTTCATTTTTGTGTCTCTCCTTTGATTGCTCATTATTTTCTCTCCAGTCTTAACACTCTTAAAGCAATGGGACTTCTATTCAGATGGACCTTCATCCTGTGAAGGTCTGCAAGCTGCCATATGTTTTTCCGTTAGAGAACAGTCTCCTGTCTCTATATGCTCCCAGGTACGTGTCAAAATGGGAATTTCAGACATGCTAAGTATGACTTCAGAGTTTCCCACCACAGGGGCAGAGTATCTCTAGGTAAGATTTTTATTAAATTATAGCAATTTTGACATGAGATAGTTTTACAAGTAATGTAAACCAGTTGATTTTTTTATTTACTTACTTGTACAGATCAAGTTAAATGGCAAAATTATTTCCTTCCCCACCCATTTTGAAGGTAGACACAATTTCTCTGTGAATCATTGCATCTGGGCAGCCAGAAGAACTAAAGACCTAATCCAAACCCCACCTATTTACAGGCTCCTGAATCCTATTGAATTCAGTTGGCTTTAAGTTGAAGTGTAAACCGGAAAGATAAAGTTTTAAAATTGTTCCTTATAATGATAAATTTTCTACTGAATATTAATCATAGTGTTGCTTTGTTCAAACATTGCATTGGCTTTGTGCGTGCTGTAGGGCAGCCATGAAAAATCTTATCATTGTTTGAATAGATCTTATGGCCGCAACCAAAGCTTGTCCAAATTATCAATTTGTTTGGCATTAATTTTTATGGCTGTGAAGCTAATCTGAATACTGATGTTTTTGTGCAGTAAGATTCTGAATTTTGCAGAAGTCTTGTATGTCTGATGTGTATATATCTGTTATGCAGTTATCTCAGTATAGTCACAAGGTGAAGGTTTTATGTACGTGAAAATGCATACAGACTATTTTTTTTTATCCCAAAGATCAATGGTGGGTTTTAGGCAGGCAAGTGAGCCAAAACATATTCTCTTGTGAGTCTTTAAGCATTCATAGCTCTGATATAGACACCATCTATCATTGTGTCCCATGTAGCATGAACACATTGGCAATATTTATCAAAGATGCATTTGAAGCAATCATAATTTCTACTTCTGCTTTTGGATGAAATCCAAACACAGAACATTAAAAATGATGAAATCACAGCTGTTATTCAGACTAAAAGTTTGAAAAATGTCTTAGATAAAATTTAAGTTATTCTCTTTGCTCACTAAGCAGTTCAAGTTTGGACAAGAGGAGGAGAAATAGAAAAAGGCAGAAAAGCTAAGAAAGTAAAACATGATGTATATGTCAGTTAGTACTGACTGTTGAAATACTCTTTACTTTTGTCATTTTTCTGGGGCTTGAACTTTAAGTTTCAAAATATAATCAGCATGTATTTTAGTCTTAAAAATTGTAGAGAGCTCAGGACATAAAGTATAGAAAGAAGCCCATGAGCCGTAAGCATTTTTCTGTGGAAGAAATCACTAAGGAGAAAATCTAAATGGAGAATGCACAGGACAGACAAGCAATAATCCTGACCCAGTGCATTGCATACACCACTTCAGGTCATCTTACTGTCAAGTGGTAGGGAAAAGAAAGACTAAATTAGTACTGCTGCCTTCACTGTAGCCATCGTGGAAAGTGCTAGGAACAGGACTCTGGTCCATGTGGCCATATCAGGAACATCTTCTCTTTCTCCAGTCTTCACTCAACCAGGAGGAGAATTTTCAAGTCCTCTGAATTGAGTGTCCAGCACCAAGCAAGTCACTCAGTTTGTTGTAAAATGGAGCTTTAGCAAGGGAAGAGTACTATTTCTCATAGCTAACAGCAGATGTGGTGAAAATGAAAGCTAAGAGATCAAATCCAGGAAAGATGATGTTAGCATATTTCTGGAGTTACCTATAAAGTAGTACAGTTATTGAACTATGAGATGCATTCAATGGATCCTGTTTTAGGGGCTGATTAATGAAACATATAAAGCTGGAAGGAGTATTATGGATCTCTTGTCATTGCAGCGCTGTGACATGTTGTATTGGCTTTCTGTAAGTGGCCATAAAAATAGGAGAAAATGCCCTTTGTAAAAGAAGGAGATACTTTGCACTAATCCTCTCTGCTTTTGAAACAGTAGTTGGTACGCTTAAGACAGTCATTTGTGCAAATGGGTTCAATTAGAAGGGTACACAAGTAAACTCTCAGAAGAACTGAGCTTGTGCGATTGGATACAATTTCTTAAGAGTCTCTGTAAGTTATATAGTAATTTATGACTTGTATTTCTTAAAGTTGCTTTACTGATGGTATTTTCAGCACCTATTTGTGCTGCAGGTAGTATACCTTAAGAAATGTTTTTGTTAGGATGCCTTGGCTCAACTGACCTCCAACAAGAAGAAAACAAGCTATGATGTATTACTGTTTTCAAATTCTTCTTTTCTGAATTCTCTAGGCCAGAAGCTAGGCATTTTATGTGGCTCTGGAACAGTATGTCTATTTATTATATTAATGATTATTTCCTAGAAATACAGCTTTGTTCAAGCAAAACTACTTCAAATTATATCTGAATTAAGAAATAATTTAAATGGAAACTTTTGTGGGAGCCTTATAGATAATGAAACTTGAAAGGGAAGAGTGTATTCCTCTATGCTTCTTTTATTCAGTGGTTAGCTCATTCACCTGGGGCATGGAAGGACTGCCTGAGGTGATCTGCAGTTATGTTGGAGTGCACCAGTTAGTGGTTTCAGCAGTTTACCTTGGATAAATAAGCTAAAATTGGTGCTTTAAGTGGATCTGTTGAGGAAGTAGGAGTATGTTTTGGAGCTCAGCAGAAGTGTGGAGCCCAAGTTACAGGTTATAAGGTACATGAAGGAACTCTGAAATTGATTTTTAGTGGAGATTGGGAACCAGCAATCCCATCCTGCAGCTGGAGTCTTCTGGGCAGAGGCAGTGGCATCAAAATGGTGGCTCTAGTAACCTTAGAGCTGAGTAGTTCATTCACAGACTGTCAAAGTAAGACAGATTTGATGAGTTATATGAGGGTGAATGTTGGTGAAATGAAACAATTCTTTGTTATTGTTGTCAGGATTTGTCAAGGCAATCACCCAGACTTTCAGTTTGAATCTAGTTGAACTGACCTCTTTGCAGGCTGGTGCTTGTTGATGCACCATTGCATCAGCTTGATCAGATCAACTTTAGCCTCTCACCTAATCTCACAGGTGGGTATTGTGCCACAGTCTCCAAGTTGGTATTTGATGCTTGCTGATGAGTCACCCTTTGCAGGCCTGTCCTGCCAGGTTTAATGTCCAGCTATCTGTCCTTGACTTTATAGTCTGTTTTCTCATACTTTCTGGAATTGAGCTGGCTCATGCAGGGTTGAATTGAATGACTCACTTTTGAGGTGAATTCTCGCAATGCAGAACTGTCTTTAAGGTTCTGTTTTTCTGTAAAAAAAAAAAAAAAAAATTGTGTTTTTGTAGATTTAGGTCCTATGCTAGATAGTATTTTAAACAATTTATAAACAAATAACTTTTTACTGCTGGTCACTTTTTTGGTAATTGATGCTTCACAATATCTTTTATCAGTACACTTACGCCTGGTGAATATTTAGAATAATAAAATATTATCATCATTACTTCATGTTTTTGTAGCCAGATTCATGTCACCTTACTGTATTACCAAAAGAATGTAAACAGAGCCCTACCTTACACTTGTAATGCTTCTGTTTGGGTGTGAGTGAGAGAAATCCTGCAAAAATTGGTAATGCTATAAATATCTCAATTTAGAGATATATAGCCTGCAAGACATGACAATAGATACGTTTTTGCTCTGTGATGAATTTTGGCCCAAATGTGTGAATTTTTCCATTAAAACCCCATAAATAACTAACCCACGTTATAAATAATAAATTCAAGTAAGTATTCTGTATGATGACATTGATTTTAGTGGCTTTTTGACATTAAGCAGCTGTGTGAATTAAAAGTGAAGTGCTCGCACTCCAGCTCACACCACTTTCTTGCCAAAGTTTTGTGTGCTTTTTAAAGGAAACCAACAAAGTAGTAATTTGCTCATGAAATAGACAATAAGCATATGTGTTTTGAGAAGGAATTTAAAAAAAACCAAAAATGTCTCTGTTTTAGAGCAATAGTATATAACATTATTAAAACCCCATGGAAGTTAAAGGAAAGACTTTCACAGACTTCTGCAGGCTTTTAGTGAGACCTTTGTGTTGATGGTTACTGTGTGCAGGAGTGCAAAGGGTAAAACGATTCTTTCCTCAACATGCACAAAATGAGGACTGAAATTAAAATGTATGGTGTCATCTCAGTAACTCTGTGCTCCGGTGTCACATACACTTCCTTGTCAATAAGCAGATGTGACACAGATGCAACGTTTAAATGGTGCCACGCAACCTTAAACAGTACCCAGAACTGCATTTCCTGTTTCTCATTATATTTTAATTAAATATTGATGGACAGTTTGTTTACATCAGGCTTTTATTCTGTTAAATATAATGCTAGCTTATTACTATCATTAGTGAAATAGCTGGAGCAGCAAGTTGGTGATTAGTGTCAATTTCTCTTGTGACCCAAGAAACTTGATATAAATAAATTAATTTGTAATTGTCAGTTGAGGTGTTTTGCTGGGCTGGAATAGACTTCATTTTCTTTAGCTAAAACTAGATGAATAACCCCAAAACATTTTACTGTATGTACCTTATGTACTTATGAACCTTATATGTATTGTAATGAGTTGTCTGAACTGTGCTATATAGACAGTACATAATAAATAAATCTGCAAACATTATGCAACCCATATTTTTAGCTACAAGTCTGGGCCCAGGAACACTGCTTTTGTTGTCTTAATTGCCCTCCTTTCCCCTGGTTACGCTGCATTTCTGTTTTGTTTTGGTTTTTTTTTTTTCCTTCTCTGACCACCTAGCACATTCCTTATTTTCATGAGCTTTGTATCTCAGTTCTTAAATTACTGAAAGAATGGAATAAAAAGGAAAAAACAAATCCCTAAAACATATTAAAGAAAATACAGTTGTAATAACAATTGGAACTGCCTGTTTTCTCGTACCTACTTCTTTTCATAATCTTGCAGGAAATAAATCCTGATCTCAATATAATGATTTAAGTGGTAGCATGAAATAACTTGAAGTGCATGAAAACCAGAGAAACCCAAATCAAATCAGAAGAAACTCTAAAAACATAATATTATGAACAGAAAAACAAGCATTTGTACTGGGCAGAAACAAGCAGTGATATAACTGAGAATAGTTTGTAATACAGAGTATCTTTCAACTTCCTCTAGGATGACATTCCAGACATTGTTTTATGTGGAAGTATATGTATTGATTATGTGCTAGGCTGACTAAACATCTTGTTCTATGTAACAAAATGCACAGTAAATAATGATGAAAGGAAGATGAATTTTGAAACAGAAACCCCACTTTCAGCTTTGAAGAATTATTTTCTCAGCTAGCAAGGATTCTCACTGTGCATCAACCATAAATCTTTTAGTCATCAATAAAGTTACTTAAATAGGAAACAGTTGCCTGTCCTTCTTAGAATAGCTTCTAAGTTACAGAAGAATAGCTTCTAACAAGCTAAGTCACCTTTACAGTTTAGTCTTCTCTATTAAGTAATGACCTGATTCCTACAGAACTAGTTACCAGATACTAACAAGTTCCTTAGATATCGGAGAGGTGCTGTTAGCTGGCATGCAAGGGAGCAGAACAATTCAGAAACTTTTTCTCTGTGAAAATCTACCGTGCCTTTCTGTGGGTGTCTCTTTTCCTGCCGGTAGCTGGCCATCAAAGCAGAGATGTTCAGCCTAGAAAAAATGACGGTTGTTATTTAGATAACTGGGCTGTTGCTTAAGGGATTACAAAGCAAGCATGATAAAGCTCTGCAGGATTTTGAATTGAAAACAGGAAAAATAATTCTGTAACTCTTCACTCTGGGATTCACTGTATCCTTTTCCACGGCATCTCAGCTCAGGTTTCAGAATGGGGAAATTAACTGGTGGATATACTGAGCTCTCTCTGCAATGTGAAGTTTGTGCACATGAACCTTCACTTGAATTAAATTGTGCAAGATAGGTTCAGTCATGGGTTGTTTGGGCTCTTAGGGTGGTTTTTTTTTTTTTTGATCAGCGAGCTCTCCATAAATCCCAAGTGCTATTTGCACCTTTTCTAATTTGGATTTGTCATCATAGATAATATTTGCTTTGGTGGGCTTGCACAGCGTGCTACCCTTCGGGGACTGGCACTGGGACTCAGTAGCTGTGCTGGCTTCTGACAGGTTCTTTGGTTCATTTAGGAGGGATGGAACAGAGTCTTTTGTAGGAAAATGTAAATCCTTTAATCATCTGTTACTGCTTTTCCTTCTCTGTCCTGACAACCATTTGCTTCAAGCAAACTAAACTAGGTTACCTCCCACCCACCTCTTGTTCAAACTGCTCGTGCTAATCTGCCCGACTGCCGGTTAGAGGATGCCCACGGGAGCCTCACTGCGGACCGTGGCACGGCACGGCCGGCACAAACCTTCATGTCGTCAACAAAATGGGTCCCTGCCCTCCAGCTGCCTGCAAGTGATCGCTTCTCTTTCAGGCCCAACAGCGCAGCGCTGTTGCCCTGCTGACGCGGTCACTAGCCCTGCCTCTCCTGCACAGCCTGGTAGTAGGGGAGCTCGTGAAATCAGATCAGATGTGGCAGCATCAGCTGCCGTCTCGATTCTTACTGCAGTACAGGTGCTCCTTCCAGGTGGAATCCACACAGGGAGTTTGTATGCAACAGCTGGGGTGTATCATTCATGTTCTAGTTCGTTTTCAACGCGTTTCTAGTTTAGCCAAACCCTAAGATGCTGCAAATGCAGGCATATTTAGTGACATCTGTTAACAAACAGGTTGTTCTGAGGCTAGCACAACAACCAAAACAGCACAAGACTTTGGTCTTGTTTGCATAGGGTTGGTGCAGATTGGATGTGTGTGATTTTAGGTTAGGTACTTCAGACTGGTTCCTGAGGTTGCACACACCTCATCTACAGTAAGAGTGACTTATTTCAAATTAGTTTAATACATTTCTGAAGAAAGCTAAGCTAGTTCTAAAAGGACACTCTTAATCTGCAGTAAGTTTGTCCTACTGGGAATTAGTCAAACACACAGCAATTCCAGAATAAGGCAGTGTGAATAGGATCTTCTCTTTATTTCAATTAGTGTATTCAATAGAATGGATGAGGTGTCTGTGCCACTATGCACGCATCTCCTGAATTAAGCCCAAAACAACCTGATTTGTAAATGTCCGTTTTCTCCTAAGTTAATAGGAAGAGGTAATTTTCCAACCAGCCTTCTCACTTTTGAACCATACTGTAACTGCCCCAACAGAGCAGTAGGAGATTGGTGTTGCATAGAATATTGTGTAGGTGCAGTAATTAGCATGCATGAGGAGGAGATTATTGCTGAAGCATTTGTACTCAAGTAATCCTCCACTAGCAAATCTAATTTATAGTAACTTGGATGCCAGTGAGCTTCAATTATGAGTTTTTTTCCAAACCAGTGCATGGCACATTGCAGAAAGAACTGAATTCTTCTAAAGCACATGACTTGATGAGGCCAGCAACATATCACACTCTCAGCTCTGCTTGCTCGTTTATGCTTCTGACTGTGTTGACTTGGCTTGCTGTGGACCTAATGATGCTTGTATGGCATCATACTGTTGTCTTTGTAGTGGTTATGGTCAGGACTGAAACTGTACACGTAAAATATACCTATTGCATCCTCACCTGGTAAATGCAATAATTCCTGAGTCAAGAGGGAGTTGGATCTCCTGAAAGGATGCTGTAGATCTGAATGGTCCCTTCCAACCTAGGCCATTCTACGAGTCTATGAATAGGTGGCTGCATCCTATCCCTATAAGACAGAAGTGATATTATTAGCACGGTGCAGCTATTCAGCATTTAATGCATCTGAGCACAGTCTTGGCAAACGGATTTGAGATACTGATACTTTGGTCATTTTTTTTTTTTTCTACTTTCTTAAAGACTCCAGAAAGTAAAAATGTAATTTCTCACATTTGAAAGTAGTCTCAATCTGAAATTTAATCCTCTCTGTTCAGGTGAGTTACGCCTGGGGATTCCTAATGATCACAGCAGGAAGAGTATCTGCAGTATGTCTATGCTAAAACTCATGGTCTCAGTCCTGAAATTTATTTTTATTGCAGACAGTGGTGTTCTAAATATCACTAATTTACCAAGTACAACATTAACTGGAAAAATATACTTTAAGGTCTTTTTCTTCACATAATTTACACTAAAACAGGGCTGGCACATTTCCACCCCTCAAAAAAACCCTTGTACATTCAGTTCTTTCAGTGGTGTTTTATTTGTATTATAATTTACTTTGCCTGATTTTTAGACTGACTATTTTACTGGGCATGGATTCATAGAGAACAGTGCTGCTTGTATGAAGCAAATGGGTAACTATTGGAGAAGAGATGTGATTCATAAACATTTTAACAGCCAGTTTCAACCAAGTAGTACTTGATAAGATACTAGAAATTATACGGTATAGATCTTTAGAATCAAAGAATATCCATGTCCTTTATAGCTTGCTGGAGTTCTATTTTTAGAGAGAATCTAAGTCCAGTATAATTAGAGTCATACTTCAGAAAACATTATTGTAAGTGCAATGTAACCGAGCTGGCCAAGGCTTTGAAGTGCATCTGCCTGGATATTCTCTCAACTGACTCCCTAAAGACAATGACCAAAATGGCTTTTAAATCCCACAGAGATGACTTTTATTAGAATATTGCTTAGGAAGAATGTAGTTTTTAAATAGAGGGGGGAAAATTGAATGGAATAGAATAGAAAAGTATTAGAAATAAGGAGAATTCATGAATAACTCTCCCCTTGCCTGCTGTGCAGGGGAATCCTTGATTTCAGGCTTTGATTCTATGAGCTTGCTGGGGATGTTGATTGCAGCGTATTTTATGGAGCCTCTGTAGTGTTTAAAAAGACTTTTGGGGCTTTTTTGTCTACATTCAAAGACCTCTGATGCTTCACAGCTCCTCTTTTACAGACCCCACTTGCTTAGTGTAATACTGTACCCACTTTCTTTTTTTTTCCTGTGAGCTATCTCTTGGAGCCCGGAGAGCACTGTCCCTGAATAAAACCCATTATATCATAACGAAATGAGCTCCCCCCCCACCTTTTTCTGCTGGGTTCCCCGAGACCAGTTACTTCTTTTAAATTAATACGTAAACAGTCTAAGAGCAAAAAATCAAATTGGTAGTGGCCACCATGGTAAAGTCATTAGAATTTGAGATTTCTTTAATACAGTACACAGCTGTAAATCCTGTGGGTTTATTCTATTAATGTTCTAGATTTAACATATTAAAACACAGTATCAGTAGGATTTAAATTGTTTGTTGTCTGATAAGCATTCTGCACTAGGCTTTCAAATCTGAATGGGGTTTTTTTGTCAATTTAGGTGAGCTGACATTTAAAAAAATTATTTCTTAAGCACTTATGCTTCTGTTCAGAGTTGCACTTACAGACCCCAGCAGCCAGCCGGAGAAGTTAGCTCACATTTCTTCTCATACTAATTTCAAAGGAAATAAATTTGCCTATGTTTGCTATCCAAATACATTGTCCCAAAACTTCCAGATGGATTTTGTTCCAATAGAAATGAATTCTGTTTTATTTTCTAGGTACGTGTGATTCCTTATTGCACTAAATGTTTGGTTTTGGATAGTGCTTAGCCCATGCAAGTCTACTGATTTTGGACTATCTTTGTCATGGAAAAGGTCACATTTTCACTAAAACTAATCCCCATCATGAAAATTGCGGAGCCTTTCCACCATGCTCTTCTCCTTTTTCTTATGTCTATTACGTGTTTGACTGTAGATTATTTTGGTATCACCTCTACTGCTTTTGTTAGTGTTTTAACATTTTCAAAGTATTTCAGTTCATTGACTTTTATCTGGGATGCATGTGTTGCCAGCATTGTTATTTACCATGCAATGCCACTTCCACACATCTTACACAAACTTGTACATTTGTAGGCAGTGTCATTCCAAGTTCAACTATTTCTACTTTCGATTTCTATGTTTTGTTTCTGTTTTTTGAATTCTAAGTTAAGTTTCTTCAAAGCAAATGTGGTTAAAATCTATGATAAATCAACTAATTATACTAGTTAATAATTAAGTTATGCTTTTAGAATAACATACAGTTCAATCATACATCTCAAGATGAATTCTCAAGGATCATCCTCAAAAACATTTAGTGAGGATGATCAAACATATGATAAACTGCCTAATATCTTTTGGAGTAAAAGTAGGAGATAACTATGGCCAGCTGGTGTGTTTGTTTTGTTTTTTTTTTTAAAAAAAAGGTTTAAATTAACAGACTTAAAAAAAATATTAAAATAACAGACTAAAAGCAGACCCTCAAGTCTGCTGTAGGTCTTCATAATCTCTTTCTTAAAATGTGTTTATACTTCTTTTCATATAACTTCCTATACTGTGTACTGAGGCATATGTATATAACCTAACAAGAAATTGAAAAACAGATTAGAGAGAAAGTGTTTGCCTTTCATTGTCCTTATATTCCAGTCAGCTTAATAAAGTCATACCAAGCTAAGTTACAGCACTGTGTGTCTTTAGCATTATTTGAGAAATTTGCATGTTGAAAACTGAAGTGGACATAGCAAGCAATATTTTTCTTAAAACTACTGCTGCATTTTCAATATCGATGAAATCTTAAGGTCAATAAGTTTGATTTGAAGGTCAAGCTTAGATTGAGGCAACCGAGCCTATGCCCAGAGGATGTGGATACTGGGGGCTGGTGGGTGGTTTTTTTGCTTTTGAGTTAACGCCCTTCCTTTCACTTTTTTCTTCCTCCTTATTGCTGTTCAAAATCCCACTGCCAGTTTCAAATGAACAATTGTTGTGTGGGGCCGAACTCTTACCAAAATACCTCATACGATAGCAATCACATTGAAACTTGAATTAATTCTTTGGCATTCAACCTATGATTGAAGGTAAGGTAAATTTGTTTCATTTTGTGGGCAATCTGGAATGTTTATTCTACATATAGAGCTGCTGAGGTGTGTCATCAATTTGAATTTACTGTTCAGATTGACTCTGTGTATTTTCATTTATCAATGAAAGCATGCCACATCCAGGCATATAAATTCACTAGCATTGTTGAGCACACACAGGTATTGTCCTGACATAGCATATTAACAGTTTATATTTTCTACTTGTGAAATGGTTTATGAAAAATAAACATACTTATTTTAATCATATTTGAACTTTCATACTGGTATATTCCTATCTAAAAAGTGGTCATTTGATAGATATGTATAGCGGGACTTTGAATGGCTTTTTTTTCTACCATTACATCTAAGGATATATAAAACAATGTTGGGTGTACTGCATTTTTCAAACTACAGATCTCTTACTGTTTATATATTTTTATGAAGGTGTGAGCAATGTGCCTTGAGGTGATACGCAACCGTAATCTGACTGGGTTTTGTAATATGTTTGTTTCGTTGTAACATGATTTTCCTAGTGGGCTAAAAGTACACACATCGCATGGGATCTGTGGGTAAATACATGTTCCAGAATCAAATATTCTCAATTGGAAACAGCCTGCAACAGGTTCCAACACAGCAAGGTTGCATGACCTGGGTGATCATGTTTGTCACAGTAAAGGGGAAAGAATGAGTTACCTCTTAGAAATCTAAGTTGTGCTATACAGGAATATGTAAATGCAATATTAACTCTCTGATTTATGTGCACAAGGAATTGACAGCTGCCTAAATCTGAAGGGACTTGGTGTTGCCATCATCCTAAAAAAGCATGGGTAACCAGACACCTGATGGAAATGAGATGCAAGTGTGACCGTTCTCTCAACAGAGACCACTGTAACAGTCTCCTTCCTCTATCATCTTCCCATTTTCCAGAGAAAATTGAGCTAAACTTCATTAAAAGCTCAGACAATAATCTCCTAGAAATCTTGTAAAGGGGGTCATCAGCAAAATGAATAAAGACATTGGCAATGCACAGAGACTGTAGTAAAAGACACCTTTTGGAGCTGTTCTAATGTATAATCATTCTTTGTTAACCTCTGAGAGATTACTCAAATTAGTCTACCTTTGTCTCCGAATAGGGCTGCTCTGTCAGGTTAATTTTATAGGCTGATGATCAGTAAATGAACATTTAATTCATAGATCTCGATAAAGTGGGCTGGTTTTGTAAAATATTTTATCTCTGTTTTGTGGGTGAGGTAATTAAAGCACAAAGGGTGTGAGGGAGTTGTGCAATAAATTGACAGTAGAGTTAAGAAGGAGAGGACAAAGTTCTCTTGATTCTCAAAATCATGCCCTGGCTTGTGGGCTATGAATTAATTTTTATAGAAACTTTGTCCTGTGCAAAATTTATATGAACCATAAAGGGAAAGGGTTTTATAATACTCCAGAATTTCCTTCTTATTCCCCTTCAAATTGTCTTATCTTCAGTCTGTGGGAATCACAGTCCTGATAAGGTTTTCAAATCCCCCGGTTTTTCTTTCAATTGTGGAGCAAAACTAATGTGATTCTAATTATAAGGCCAGTTGTGCACTTAAGATTGAAAATTCAGAGTATCACATGCTTCCAGACGTTATCCTGGTGGATTGTTGCAAATTTACAAAGAGAAGCTGTTTGCAGTAAATTTGATTACTCCTTCACAATAAATCCACTGCACAGTTTACAGCAAACTGCTGTAAGGGTTTCCGAGCCAGTGTTCATACCTCTTTGTGTTTCACTGTTCAAGATGGAATTTTCTTCCATTAGTTTCCCTAAGCCTTTTCTTGAACTGATTTGTAATATTCTAGAAAATCCTAATGTAACCAGGCTGTTTGATTACACTCTGTTAAAAAAGTACTTAGTTCTGTTTGCTTTGAGCCCAGTGCCTGGTATTTTTCATCTGATGAGTCTTGGCACTTATCAACAGTGAATAGTCACTCCCTATTCACCCGCTGCATGCTGCTTTCTTTTTTTTTTTCAGATTTCTGTTGGACCCCTTTTATCATTCTTTTTCACCTCTGTAGTATCTAATTATTTTCCCTTATTTTTTACACAGAGGTGTTGTTATAATTCTTTTTTTCTTTTTTTCCTAGTAAAATTCTATTTGTGAAATAGAGAGGAGCAGATAATTCTGGATTTGAGCACATCACTGATATATACTATGGCGTAATGATCTTTGTTTTGTTGGCTACGTATTTCGTATTTCCTAATGTTCTATTATCTTTCTGGTCACCAGTGAGCATTTTGCCATTCGTTTCCAAAGAACTATCTATAGCGACTATAAGACCTCTTTCTTGAGGGCGGTAAACTCAATTATTACTGTGTGTGCAGCCAGCGTTGCTCATTACATGTATTTATTGTCACTGAATTTCATGTGCTATTCTATTGCCTGGTTGCTCATCATCATGAGTTACCTCTGCAGCTGCTTGCAAACTCATGAATGTTAGAGCACAAAGGAAATGTTAGATGCAAGTAAACTACTTACTCTCTTAAATACAAAGATCATACATACCGTAATGTGTCTCCTTTCATGTCAGGTTTCCCACAGAGTTTTCTGGACGTAGGCAGAGTTCTTCTTTGGCTCCCACTACTGCTGTGGAAGGTATTAAGTTTAGTTCAGTTCTACTGTAAGTACGGCTCTTTCTGGACATCCCTTCTGGTCAACACAGAGAGGTTCGAGGCTGATGGGAGAAACTTTGACAAGCATAGCTTATATATTGGCCACCAAGTAAGATATTTTGTAGCCTCTGAGAAGGTCTGGGAAGGACTAGATCAATGTGCAAATTGCTGTAATCGAGGCTGTGGACCTCACTGGGTTCCACCTGCCTTAATAACAAGGGGAGTAATGGCATGTCAGGCACCAGAAATGAAGGTGAAATGTATCATGGTAACAAGGAAAAATGAAAACAACGGTGTATGAAGTAAATTTCACTAATTTGAAGGGTGATGTGTCCATTGTTACTTTGGAGAAATTGATGATTTGATAATGCCAAACAAGTGTCATGTCTCACAAGCTCTCTTTACTAAGAGAGCTTGATATTGCTACTGCCTATGCTAACATCCCATTTTAGGAAATGTAAGAGATGCTTTCAAGATCATCCTGTATTTTATCAAGATTCATGAAGAATATGCATTTTTTTCACAAGATGCAAACAAGCAAAATTTTGCATTTTTATTGTGGTTTTTTTGGTTGGTTGGTTTTTGAGGTTTGGGTTCTTTTTTTTTTTTTTTTGATACTGCGGTTCCTTATTTTTTAAAAGCTAGTGAACACCATGTTTGTTTTCAGACTATCAGAGTTTAGATGGCTCCTCTTGACAATTTCAAATATGACATGGAATGCTAATCTCAAATCTAGAGATCAATCTTCACAATTGTAAAACAATTTTTGTTTGTGTCACTTGGGTACAAATACTGTCCAACTGTATTCTGTGAATGCTCACAAATGAGCTTCAGATGCAAGTGCAAAATTTTACATGTTGTAGAGTCCTGCTGATTGCTGGGCTGTTAAACATTGAGGCCCACCTTTACAGAATGCAGCAAGAAATAAAGTAGCTCACCTGTCTTCATTATAGTTGCTCCTTGGGAGAGAGGCTAGTGTTTGAAGAGAGACTTAACATCTCCGTTAGAATTTCTTCAGAAAGGAGAGCCTGTCAGAAACTCTGACTCCTTTTATTGATAATTTGGGGAATTTAGTCTCAGCTATAGATTAGGTATGCAAGTAAGCTGTTGAGTCAAGGGTGAGGATTTGATTTGGCCTCCAGTTACAAAATGGCTTAGTCTAGTCTTTAAAAAGAACTAAACCAACAAAAACCTTGCAATTGCAAGTGTGTGGGATCCTATATATAGTGTGTGGGACCCTATATGTACCTGATGTTTATTCTGGTCTTGTGGTTGTTTCTATAAAAAGACAGCACTGTCAGTGTTTTGAGTGGAATTGAAGAGAACCCAGTATTTTCCAGACTTGAGCATTACAATTAAACAATATTAATTGGTAGTTTTAACTGACTACAAAGTCTTGAAATACTCCATTTTAAACTGCAAACAAGTGTTTTGCTGGGCCAACTTAAATATTTCAATGATTCTACCCCTTGTTGCCATATTAGTATCTGGAAGACCGTCAGATGTTGCTTTGGCGTTGATTAATAACACCATACAGTGAAGTCCTAAGGCATTTCCTGGGCATCAGTTGAATACTCCCACTTCCTTGTCCTTAGGAATTCCTGATGCTCTGCTCTGTTGTAATTGCTTTACAGGCTTTTGGTGGTGTTTTTTTTTTCTGGTGGAAACAAAAATCCCATATTTGTATTTTTTTTTTTGTTGTGTTTTTTTTTTTCTTTCCTTAAAGCAAAATTTCACCTGTATATCGCCCTGGTGAACGCATTCTCTCATTCTTCCAGGTGTTGAAAAAACAACTTTGTCACCACTTCAATAACTACCTAAAAAATTCATGCAAGTGATTCCCTTAGCTTCAGTGTACTTGTTTACTTAGTTAAAACTAGATATTTGCTGAGGTTCCTGTAGGATTTTGTTCATTTGTTGGGTTTGCTTTGTAAAAGAAGCAGTTGAAGACAATTATCATAATAATAGTGCTGTTAAATAAGGACCATGGGTTTAGGCTTACAAAAATTAATGATTTTTTTTCTCTACTTTTAATAGAAGATATATTTAGAAAAAAATTTTATTTAAAATATAGATATATTTAATCGCAATATATAATAATGTAATTTTATTATTTTCTATTAAAGTATTTAGAACTTGCTGACAAATGAAACAAGTCTAATTATACAGCATGTAAATAGTAATACATTAAATACAAATAGCTACAGTAATGCCAAATCAGAAAATGACAGCAAAAGAATTTTCTTAGGGAAATTAACTATTCTGCAAGGCACACATATTTTAATCTTGGTAATATCATAATTAAGCAATTTAAGTATGCATAAATACCAAGCCAAATTCTGTTTTCAGATATATTTGTCTTAGGACTAATCTCATTTATATCGGTAGCACGCATGCAATTGTGTTAAAAAAGCCTCCCAAACACACAACTTGGCTACTTCCCAGCAAGCTGGGTTATCCTAGAAAAAGTTGTATGGCTTTGTAATACTATGAAGACTAATTTAACAGCAGCTAACAGGTTAAATATTATACCACTGAACCTATGTAAATATTACAAGAACAGACTCTTTTATAAAAATCACAGATGACAAGATATTAATCAAATAAGAAATCCCTTAAAGAAATTTATATAGTTTTGTAAACCATAAAAGCTAAGCTCAACACACTTATCCCCAGAATCCTGATATGACATTTATTGTTCCTTATTTTTATTCATTGGGTTTCATTTCGTTAGGATAGTAAGCTAACAATGAAGTGCTTAGTGGTTATAATAGGAGAAGCACGTACAGGGTCAAAGTAGTGACCTCACCTGAACTAAATAAGCACTCAAAAATGAACTGATGTTTTTACCAGTGAAACATAACTACAAGTATGTAATTACAGCATTCATTATATTACATGTAATTTAAAAGACCCCTATGTGTAATCGTTTTTTCATTAATATGTAGCTATACAGGGCTACAGACACAAAATACTTAAATAGTTCCATAAACAATAAAGTGAGTTCATGGGGTCTTATCCCCTTCATATTAGAGTTTTTTACCTGACTGACTCTGATAATGTCACAAACTCCTTTCTACAGATGATGAGGTTTCGGATCTCCTTATTCCTACCTCCTGGTAACATTATTTTATTTTGTTTATTAGGGTAATTGTTTCCTCACAGGAAACACTGAATTATTGTAATTCCTTGGAATGAACTATAAAAAAATTATGAAATGCCAAATAAAACCAAAAGTGGGGGTTTTTTTTGAGTTTTCATTTAGGAAGAAAGATACTGTTCTTGTTAAAATGTCTGGTAGATTTTTTTCTGTGGGTCCTAGTCCTGGAGCTGAGTCCTTGAGGTCATACCTTGAAGGCTGCATGCAGTCCTGCTCCCCCTCTCTCCAAAGGAGCACTCTGCCTGCGCATCCACAGGGACAGGCTTTACCCTGTGCGCTAGTTCCCTCTTCACATCAGGGATGCTCCTGCCTTTCTGCCGTTGTCTACCTTCTGCACCGTGCGACCTGCCTGCACAGCCTTTTTGGCAATTTGCGCTCTGCTTTGCCCTAAGCCAGCTCTGCTCTGAAAGTGCTGTGCTGAGGTTAATATAATAAGCCCTCCTGACAGCACAGCACTTTTTGAATCAGAATGGCTTCTGTCCCCCTTAGCAAGATTGCCTGAAATGCTCAGAGCCAGCCCAGCTGTTTGTTAGTGTGCAAAGCTTGAGTGTGAACTTTGTTATTTCAAGACCCTGTTGGAAGGGAGGAGAATTCAAAATTCAGAGTGTGACAATTATTCAGGGTTAGCTTTTAATCACATTAACACTGCTCTTTCCATAACTGGTCTAGATTAATTGCAAGGAGGTTGGTGAGCAGCAGGGAGTGTGTTCTGAACAAGGTAAAGCTTCACGCCTCCTTGCTTAGTAAAGGAAGGGTATCATAGATAGCTATAAAATCGGGACTGGCACAAAGAATGTGAGTATGAAATAATTTAATCAGTGTTTCTCAAAATGGAGGGACTTGAGTCAGCCAGTGGAATTATTGCATTTAAAACTAAATTAAGTACTTTTTCACACAATGTACCATTATGTTGTGAATTCATTCTCCCTGCAACCTTGCGAGGGCTAGAAATATAAATGGGTTTCTAAAGCAATTCTCTGAAATCATAAATAATATCTCAATTGGTGACTAAAAAGCCCCATTTGGTCTGGATGCAGACTCCATCCCAGGCCCATGTCAGACTACTGGGAGGATATACATGGACCTTTTTTTAAAGCAATCTCCAAACACCTTCAGCTGGCCGCTTTTGGAGGAGAGGATCTAGGCTCGGCAGACCGGTGTCTCAGTATTGTAGTTGTCCTTGTGCTCCCCAAGTCCCTTGCTGCTCTGGCCTCTGACAACATGGTCCCTGAACGTGTCTCTCTGCCTGCTGCTGGCAGGGACCCAGATGAATACCACGCAGTAGAGAATAAGATGTAGGGCTAGACCTGCCTGTCGGGTGTTGAGAGGTGCAATAAAACCAGAGCCTGCCTGGCCACTCAGCTTTTCAGCCTTGTAAGCTGAACCTTCAGAGAAAAGCTTTGGTGAGGTGTTAAGAGAGATCAGCGACGCGGAGGGATGGCATTTGATTTAACCCTCAAATGCTGATGGTTTCATTTACGTGTTGGTGACCTGGCACATTGCTGTCCTGTGCTAGACTGGGAATTACAATGCCATTTCTTGTGTGCTTGGAACCGTACAAAACAAAATAGTCACTGCAAACTACTCGC
This sequence comes from Xenus cinereus, assembly GCA_025774025.1. Lineage (NCBI taxonomy): Eukaryota > Metazoa > Chordata > Aves > Charadriiformes > Scolopacidae > Xenus > Xenus cinereus. The sequence goes on from JAOXJK010000012.1 coordinate 85,207,992, forward strand.
CATCTACGAATATAAGTAGCACGTACCTGGAAAAATAAATTCATTGTGTATAATGTATATTCCAGCTGCCTTTATTCCTCTAAACATATAGACAGTATTGACAGACTAGGTGAGTGCAATTTTAGTGTTTGTGGAATAAAACTTAGAAAAAGAAAAGGTAAACATTAATAAAAAAGCATATGTTTATACTGAGAGACATGTGGACTCAGAATTGTATGCTTTAAGATTTCTGGGGAGGGAAGCTCAATGTAAACTGTGAGTGCTCTCTCATACATTAACATAACAATCTAATGAGAAAAAGCCATGATATGCCACCAGCTTTGTCTTAGCTCTCCCTACTTATACTAGGAAGGAATGGGTTAAAAATTGATAATACTGAGTGACTTATCAATAGCAGTTATCATTTGTATATTCAAGGTGTGCATATTCAAAACTAGTATGTTCAAGATAGACCTTGCCTTGATTTCAAAGCATGCTTAGGTGCTTTTGAAATCTTCAGTAGACACCTTTGTTTGTAGATACCTTGGAAAAATGGGGTCATGACACATTTGCAAATGAAGATTTCTTTGTGGGAGTTTATTTTCTTTACTGTGCTTTATTTCTTTTAGATTATGTAATATTTTAAGTGTCTAGAAATATGTTGTAAACATTATAAAGCATATTCAATATTAGCCCTGTGAGCTTATTTTTATAATTATAGAAAAGACTAAAAAGAGGATTTAGGTGAACCAGGGACATTGGAGTCCATCACTGTGATGTAAAGACCTCTGCTTGGTGGTAAGGTAATCCCACAAACATTTCAGTTGACTAATTCTGACTCTGAAGAAGTGGCAATTCTGCTGATGCTGGAATACTATGTTGGTCTTAGAGCCAGAGCTGCTTTTCTCCAGGCAACAAGATCCCTGCCCCCCTGCCCTGTTGGGACTGGGACGCTGAAGAGAGTGATGTCTATCCTGGTGTGACTTCTGAGCTTGCCAAATGCATGGATGGCATTGGGCCTCTCATAAGCTCTATCTGGAAGGTGCCATGGTGCATGTGTGTGTCAGCGCCTAGCACCTACCTGACAGCTTACTGGTAACAGGAGGTTACCAGTAAGTTACTGGGTATAGCACTTAACCATAAAACAGGGAGCAAAGGCTCTGCTCCTCTCTTCAGCTTGAGGATACTCCCCAACTCCAGGGCTGCCACATGCGCTGAACGGCAGCATTTTCCACTTCTGACAGGCTGGGCCACCGGAGGGCGAAGAATTAAAAAATCTCCCCTAACTATACCAGAAGGCATGGGGTGCCATAGTCCAGTGTTTCAGGCAGTTGGTTGGGCAATGTGGATCTTTGGACTCCAGCCACAGTGCATGGGATTCTTTCTGTCTCTATACTTATGCGTTTTATTTTAAAAGAGTCATTGGATAAAGGCCTCTCAAAGTTCCTCAGACATTTGATGCAGGCATGGAAGAGAAATTTGGAAATATATGTAAAAAGAATTAGGGTTGCTCTTTGTAATGTCTAATGCTTTGAAAAGTATGTGAAATACATAGTCTTACCATCAAATTTCAAGTTTATTGCACAGGAATATGTTTTCATTTGATTTTCTGTTTTAGTAATCATTAACTATTAATCTGTAGCCTATGACATTTATACAGTGGAGTCATATCACTTTGATACAAAACCTAGAGTCCTCATTTTGCAGCAACACATGTCCTTGTTCAGCAGTGGATACAGAGGCCATGGCAGTTAGAGAAAATGATGGCAGAAACACATAGAGAGTCTGCTGTCCCAATGTATATATTTCTAGTGGTGTCTAGGCCAATAAAATAGTGGTAGGGCCCCATGAAATGTAGATACATGCACGCCTTTGTTTATGATTTCAGGAAACCTGGAGCTTATCTTCATTCTGGCCTTAGTCTTTCCAGCTGTTGGCCACCTGGGTATAAACCAAGTCAACTGTGTCTGATATTGCATATACTTACATATTTGTATAAGGACATCTTAGGCAAGTATAAAGATCCATTAGATCTAGTCTTGTCTATGCCTAGTTACTTGACATATTTACTTAGCTTTTTCAGAGAAAGCAGGAGTGTGATTCAAACACACAAAATGATGCTTTTTAAGTTTTATGCTTCTAATAACATGGTATTGGACTTCTGTTGGTTGAATAGTTCTAAATAAAAGCAGAATGAAAGGTGACCCCATAAAGAAAAGGTCTGAGACATCAAAAGACACTCTTGTAAGCAATAGAGGATACTGTTGAAGGGAAAATGATATTACATTCAGAAAGATCAGGCATCTTTGAGAGAAAGAAAAACAAATACTATGGAAAACAATGAACTGAAAATGTTAGAAGAAGTTTAAAGTGAAAAGTGTACTATCCTTTTTGAAAACAGAGAGGGTTTGAAGACCGAAGATGGGGTTGAAGACCAAAGAAAATTAAGCCAGTAAAAGAAGCTAATAGAGAAGAGAACATACATAAAATGGAATAATGATGAAAGGGTTGGGTTTTTTTCTTTGATATTTGAGAAGAATGTTTAGGATTTTTAAATAAGCTACATAACTAGCAGTGAGAACAGTAGTAAGCCTTAGTAATTGAGCTTCCCCATTGTTTTGAAAGGCCATTGAAAGCAATCCAGTTCCTTGACTTGCTATTTCAATGCGTTACAAATCTCTACTCAGAAGTACATACATGGCCTACCAATGTTTGCTTATTCATAGAATGAGGACAAAAAAAGGTGGTTCATGGCTCAGGTTATGTTATTGGAGGGAAACAAGGACACGGCAAACATCAGGTCTGGCCAATACAGTGGTGGTTTTCTGGGCTCTCTCTGTGTTGACTTCTTACAGAAAGTTGGTGTGGATGGATGGAATATGCTTTTCAGGAGGTTTACATGAATAGAAACAGGGAAAAACTGAGCTTGGACTATTCATGGTTTAAAGGCTTCCAGTCAGTTTGTCCTTGAATGAATGCTTAATTTGAAGTGTGCTTAGAACTAACATCTAGGGGAGAAAAGTTAGAGCACAGCAAGGGGTTACTGGGAAAGCAGTCAGAGAACAGGAAAGCAAAGAGACATAGCACTTTAGGGAGTTTGTTGGAACTGGAGAATAAATGCAAAATATAGTGCAGTCCTAAATAAGTCTTCATGAAAACACACAAGAACCTGACAAGACTTTATTCCTTGACTTTTCATTCCTTTGAAAATGACTTTTCATTTCTTTGTAAAGCCTTTTCTTTACCGAGGTGCATGGTCTAAGAATTGGAAATAGTGCTTATTAATTGAAATGGGACTCTCTGACTGGGTATAATGTGGGGTTTTGTTTTGTTTTCTTTTGTAAGGATTGTTGGATACTGGAAGAGGTTGTGCAGAGGGGCTTCTGAGTCTATGATCCTGGAGGTTTTCAAAACCCTGAGATACCTGATGTGAATTCAATGTTAACCTTGCTGCGTGAAGGAGGCTGGACCCCCTGAAGTCCCCTCCAACCTGAAAGACTCTGTGAGTCAGTTGAGTCTTCTCTGTTTTCTTTACCAGCCAGGAGGAGAATAGGATGTGGGGCATTGCGGTTGTGTGCACACCGAACCTTGTATATGGAACTTTAAATGCTGACAAAAACAAACAAACAAACAAATCAAGGGAAAAAATGGGTACACTCCTTTTCCCAGTAATTCTGATTATTGTTGGTTTTCACATGTAAAATAAATGCAGAATTAAAGAGTATTTGTTTCTTAGGGTTGTTTTAGCTGAATCATAAACCCACTGCAGTCCAGAGGTTTTTTTTTTGATAGCTTCTCTGTAAAGGCCTGTTACAGCAGCCTAACAAAATCAAATGACACCAATTATTATAAACTTTAATAGCAGATTTGTGGCAGTGCTGGTTACGTATCTGGCTGGCAATACCGCTGCTGGGGAGAACTGTCCCATCTGTCCAGTGACTGTTTTCTTTCATGAGATATCAACAATGCTGCGTCACAGTACAGAACCTGGCAAGCACAAATGCAGTTGAGAAGCTGTTAAGGGTGATAATTGGGTAGATTATCAGATAGCTATAATAAGATCATGTAGAGTATTGTAGATATGGTGACCCTGATTTAAGAAGATTCTTTGATAATGCATATCCTTGGTGGCATGTCCATGGAGCAACAATCAGAAGATAATACTAAAGTCTCCTGCAAAAATCTTAGAAAGGGCTTAATAGAAACTAATGTATGTGTTCTTTGCTATGTTGTGGATAAGGACTCTGAGACTGTTACATGAAAAATGTCTCAGCTGTTAAACCTGAAGCCGATTTTTCTAAAGAGCTGAGTAATTCACTGGGTGCTTTCCATTTCAAAATGTGGGTTAGTGAAATCATATACTCTCTGGCATTAGTTCTCAGTGTGTAAAAAGGTTCTGTTCTTTATGGCAGGTTAATGTACATGAACAACTGGGCTGAGAAAGGAGGGTAAATGTAGGTCCCTAATGGTTTCATAAATATTATTACAGATACAGCATCTAGACAGTTTACTGATGAATACGGTACCAGGAGTAGTGCCTAATTGCATGGTGGGTTTTGTTGAGCACTGGTCCAGGAATGACCCCATATTTGTCCTGAGACAGTTTCAAAAGTTTTTCTTCACTCTTTCCATCAATTCCCAGAAAAATTGTATCCACAATTTTTAGCTTCTCTTTTGTCTGTTTGCCTTACCCTCACCTTTACTTCCCTGACTGAAGCCACCACTTTGTATTTACTGTTGTTAGTGAAAGCATCAGTGTATTTTTCAGTTGAAACCTAGAAGATTTCTTACCAAAAATCCCATTTTTCTTCTAGAAAAGGTTTTGATGAAAAAGCATTGTTCAGCTTCAGTTTTTGCCTTTCTTTAAAGCATCCAGTATTGATTGGCTACTGGTGCATGCAGCATGCTTGGTTCTGTAGAGGAATATCTACAGGCAAAACCTATGTTCCTTTATAATGGAAAGGTTGTCTAACAACAGTCAAATTTCAGATGAAACTTTTGCAATTCCTTTTTGGGAATAAGAGAAGAGTTTGATTATGGGTCAGAAGCAGAAATCAAGAATGGCAGGCTCAAACAGCAGTCTTTTTATAAAGGAAGAGGATAACCCGTCTTCAGTCTTACTAGAACTACAGTTATTTTTCCTTTCCTTACTAAAATATTGCTAGTAAATCCAGGATTACTGTACTGGACATGCAAAACTACACCCACTGCGTACAAGATCCTCTCCCTGTGATGTCTTCTGTTTTGATAAGGTCAAGGTTACTTAGAGACAAGAGAGTAGAGGGAATGACTGTTAAAAAAGGAAACCTGCAAGCAGCTCTGCATTTCTCATCATATTTTTTTCCCCTCTTCTTTTCTAGGAAATGTAGTTGCAATGACAGATGCTGATCTAGCTTTTGACACAACTTTTAGTTTGCTGCTAGACTGAATGTTGTGGTTCATTTGAATGTTCTTCATATGTGGTGGGTTCCCCCTCCTCCCCAAGTTATTTGGCAGTTTCTTTTGGCAAAAGGAAGCACTTCAACTAGACTGAACTTTGGGATGTGTCAAAATGTAAAGCCTTGGGAGGGGGGTTTGCATGTTTATGTTGCTTTTGCAAACATGGCCAATGCCAGATGTGCAAAACGTCCCCTTCTGCCTGAGGGTGGGCAGGAAACTGCACCCTGTCTTCCCATGCTTGGCTAGGCTAATCCACGTTTGTGATTGCCCAGCATGATTACTGCAATGCATTGCACTGAAAACTCAAATCACTAGCCAAGTCAATAGACCTAAAGGGACAAATGGAAGTTTCCAGAGAGGTCTCTGGGCATAATGGAATGCAAACTAAGAATGCTAGGTCCAGTGTTAACAGGAGACATGTCTATCCCATAGCAACTTCATGGCTTTTGCATGAGTAATCTTCCACAAATCTAAAAAAAACCTAAAACCAAAACCAAACAAAAAAACTCTAGGTCTGTTAAATAGACTCTAAGATGTCACAAATTTGAAGAGAATTGTTAGGTATTTTCATGCTATGTAAAATTCAGCAAGGAACTGTAGCATTCACTGCATTTGCTTCGTAGTTCTATTACTCATGGAACCCTGTGAATATTCTTCCAGCGCCAATAAGGTTGACTGGTTCTCTACTGGGCCATGTTGTTTCTTGGTTGGTGGATTCACCAGCTGAGCAGTGTAGGTGAAACCCAGAGGTGTGGATGTCTTTTTAGTCTCTTACCTTTTCCATGTAATGCAGTTTCTTCCTGACTCACCCTGTGCAGTCAGTCTGCTGCAGCCCCCAGCCGTTCCTGTATTCCATGTCAGGCAAGAGTAGGCTATGTCCTCATATGCAGCACTGAGCTTTACTGTCATGCTTTGATAAGCTTGATATTTTTAACTATCTGAAGTTTTATTGATTAAGAGAATAACATACATATAACAAGTGGTGTTCCCCAGGGGTCAGTACTGGGTCCTGTCCTCTTCAATATATTCATCAATGACCTGGACGAAGGGATGGAATGTACCCTCAGCAAGTTTGCTGATGACACAAAACTAGGAGGGGTGGCTGACACCCCAGAAGGCTGTGCTGCCATACAGCAAGGCCTGGACAGGCTGGAGAGTTGTGCCAAGAGAAACCTAATAATTTAACAAGGGCACATGTAGGGTGCTGTACCTGGGGAGAAATAACCCCAAGCACCAGTACAGGTTGGGGTCTGACCTGCTGGAGAGCAGCTCTGAGGAAAAAAGACCTGGGAGTTCTTGTGGACAACAGGATGACCATGAGCCAGCAATGTGCTCTTGTGGCCAAGAAGGCAAATGGCATCCTGGGGTGCACCAAGAAGAGCGTGGCCAGCAGGTTGAGGGAGGTCATCCTCCCCCTCTACTCTGCCCTGGTGAGGCCGCTTCTGGAGTAATGTGTCCAGTTCTGGGTCCCCCAGTTCAAGAAGGACAGGGAACCGCTGGAGAGGGTACAGCAAAGGGCCACAAAGATGATTAAGGACCTGGAGCATCTCTCCTATGAGGAGAGGCTGAGGGACTTGGGTCTTTTTAGTCTTGAGAAGAGAAGGCTGAGGGGAGATCTAATTAATGCGTGCAAATACTTAAAGGGAGGGTGTCAGGAGGATGGGTCTGGTGTTTTCTCAGTGGTGCCCACTGACAGGACAAGAGGAAATGGGCACAAACTTGAGTATAAGAAGTTCCACTTAAACATGAGGAGGAACTTCTTTACTGGGAGGGTGGCAGAGCACTGGAAAAGGCTGCCCAGAGAGGTGGTGGAGTCTCCTTCTCTGGAGACATTCAAAACCCGCTTGGACAAGTTCCTGTGCAACATGCTCTAGGTAGACCCATTCTGGCGGGGGGGTTGGACTAGATGATCTCCAGAGGTCCCTTCCAAGCCCATATGATTCTATGATTCTATATATACTGGAGTGTCTTGCTGCTGTCAGTGAATTGATTAATTATTTTTACATATAGCTACTTATACATACATATATCTACTTTCTTTAAAAATGTTTGTGTGAAAGGGCGTGCAAATAATCTTCCCAGTGTGAAATGAAATTGCAGGAAAGAACACTGAGAAACAGTTAAAATCATTTCTTGACCATTTGAAATATTGCATGTCACCAATTCATTTGTGACCATTGCTCTCCTTTTTCTTTAATGTCCTGTGAATGGTTTGTATTTTTCCCTTGCTGCTGCCAAGAACTCAGTTGTTAGTGCCAGTTCCTAAAGAGCCAATTTCAACTTACTTTCTCTCATATACAAAATACACCTGAACTAATGAATAGCCCTGTTTAGTTTCTCACTCCAGAAAGTGGGTTAAAAATAGCTAAACAGGGCTCATGTAGCTATTAAGGAAGCAGGTTGGCACTTTGAGACTGCAGTCAGTTTAAATGGCTACTTTTTCAAATTCTAATTTCTACTTATCCACTGCTTGTCTTCACCTTCCGTTCCCTCCAAAATACCTTAATTTTTAATCCTTTAAGCTTTCACTTTCCTTCACAATCAGCTATGGAAAGGGAGTGCACGTAGAGGTGGCTTACACTGACATGGTGTATTTGTTTGTGGTGTACAATATTAAGTGTATTAAAATGTACCATCCACTTAGTAATGTTGTGGTTTTGTAAAGTTAGTGTCTCAGGAACAAGTGCTGAAAAATTACACTGGCTGGCTGAGAACCAGGCCTGTGTTGTGTAAGAATTAGGCAGTTATTTCTCCCAGAGGTTATTAATTTTGCCTGTTTATATTGAGGCACTTCATGTTTTTTAACCTGAGGTCTCTTTCACTTGAACAATCTTAGAATTTGAACAAAAATAGAAGGGTACATACTTTGCCACTGCATCAAATTATAGTCCATTTATCAGTTTGATTCATGCCAAGAAATATTTTTTTGTTTTCTTCAGTAAACAACATGAAAGATCACAGAATAGTAGGAGTTGGAAGGGACCTTCAGAGATCACCTAGTCCAACACCCCTGCCAAAGCAGGTTCATCTAGAGCAGGTTGCACAGGATTGTGTCCAGGCAGGTTTTGAATATCTCCAGCAAAGGAGACTCCACAACCTCTCTGGGCAGCCTGTTCCAGTGCTCTGTCACTCTAAGTAAAGAAGTTTTTCCTCATGTTGAGATGGAATTTCCCATGTTCCACTTTGTGCCTGTTGCCTCTTGTCCTGTCACTGAGCACCACTGAAAAGTCTGGCCCCATCCTCTTGACGCCCGCCCCTTAGATATTTATAAACCTTGATGAGATCCCCTCTCAGTCTTCTCTTCTCCAGGCTAAGCAGACCCAAGTCTCAGCCTTTCCTCACAGGAGATGTGCTCCAGTGCCTTATTATCTTTGTAGCCTTCCATTAGATTCTCTCCGGTAGTTCCTTGTCTTTCTTGGATTGGGGGGCCCAGGACTGGACACAGTACTCCAGATGTGGCCTCACCAGGGCAGAGTAGAGGGGGAGGATTACCTCCCTTGACCTGCTGGCCACGCTGTTTTTAATGCACCCCAGAATACCATTGGCCTTCTTGGCCACGAGGACACATTGCTGGCTCGTGGATCATCAAGATAATTGCTTTGTTTCTCTATCTAGTGAAAATAAGGGGTAATACCTATCAAAGAATTGCTATGAAAGTAACATTGCTAACAGCACCCAATGCACACCATGCAAAGCTAGTTTTCCAGTTTCTACATTAGGTGCAGTCCTATCTTTTATTACTGCATAGACATACTCAAAGGTGTTGTACCATACATGTAGTCTGTACAAGCTAAAACAGAGAGCATCAAACTAAGCATTCATTGTGTCTGTTGGTTTGGATTTGCTTTTACTTGTGTTTTAGACATTTAATTCCATATAAAATAAGGTGTTGTGGCAGCTTGTCTCTGTTTTATAAGGTTAAAGTTAAAAATGATCATCATAAAATAACTGAAATGAGATCCCTGCATAAACCTTTGAACATGGAAAAAAAAAAAGTGTTTATTAAAAGACTGGATCCACTTATTTCTCTAAAATCTGTGGTGCCTGTGTACCATCCTACTTTTCTCTTCCTGTCAGTGGTGAAGGTCCTTATCATCATCCTGGGAAAGGATGCAATATTTCTGTAACATACATTTTTATTCTACTTTTGATGACTTAGTTCTTTGCTCAGTACCTGTTATTAAAACAAAAATATAGGGATTGAGATGACGTAGTCAAAATGCTTTCCTGCTGAACTTTACATGCTGGAGATGACTATTTTATACTGAGCTCTGTGAAACACTTACTTTTCAAATGTCACTCATAAAATGACCTATTTCTGTTCTGCTAAAACCTTTATTGTCTTTAGACTTACTTATTAGTTTATACTGAAGGTCAAACAGAAAAAATACAGATTGCCGAGAATGGAGGGTAAAAGGTAAGACCTCTTCTATCACTACCCATCCCAGGTCTTTAAGGGAAGAAAACAGGTTGATCTCAATTGTTATGCTTACATTCTTGTTAACTCTGATAATGTCCGATACATGGGCTGTGCTCATTCATGCTCTGTGAAAGAAACAAGTTTTCTTGATTGATCCCATTATCTGACTGTAAGGCACAAAAGAAGATTTTTCAGTTTGCAGCTACCTAACCATTCATTGCAATTTAGATTTGGAGTGCACATTACATTTTAGAAATACATTATTCACTATGTCACCTTGAAATAACACTGCAGGTGCAATGTTATCAAACAGTCTCTTTTAAAAGATTTGCATGATTCTGAGGGCTGGTTTTCTCCACATTTCACATATGCCCAGTGCATGCCCTTTCTGTGATGTTCCTTCCTATGCATATTCACGTTCATTTTCTAGCTCCGTTCAGATAGTTAACTATATTCTGTTAACTTTGCATGATGATTGTAGTGCAATCCTGTAATAATGAAATGTTCTAGATACACTACAGGAACCTAATATTTCCGTAGCAGCACCAAAGTAATAAGATGCAATGTGTACGAGGTGGCTTATGACAATGAGTTCTCGTGCTCTTGCTCTCTTTACACTGTTTTTAATGTCCCCTTGCACTCTGATGCCAACTGTTATGGCTTATTAAAATTTATTTCCTATAGATGCTGTATTACTAACATTCCCTAATATTGACTACTGTTGTTTTCATACTATCTTTCATGCCAGGTATTTCAGCTCTTACTCCCTAACGTTTCATTATGCCTTTCTGTGAACTTTCTTTGTGTTCTCCAGTATTTCAGTTTTCAGCAAAACAGTCATTGACTATCTTCACTCTGTTCTGGATAAGAGAATATCTTTTGTTATAATCCAGCATAGACCTTTCTCTTGGCTAACTGAAGGCTATTCCCCTGAAAATTCTTCTGCAGTGAAAAGACTCCAGCTGCCGCCTTTCTAATTCTAAGATTGAGGTTGTTAATGTGTCTTCACCCACCAATTACAAACCTCTAAGAATGAGGTATTAGCAGCCTGCAGGAGAGCAAGGAGACAACAGTATCAATCCAGGGAAAGAAAGAGAAGGGTGAAGTGACAAAGAAGTCATAAAAGCAGTATATAGTCCCTGCTACAGATTTATGGAAATAATTAAGAATTTTTTTCAGGGCCAGGATCTGGTTTTGAATATAGCCTTAATGCAGATGCCTAATAACAAGAAATGAGGAGCCATATTTGAATACAAATAGAGATGACATGAAAATAGCTATTAAGGGCTCTCATAACTTGAGTAGATGTAATTCTGTCAAGGAGATTTCCCTGGCACAACAATGGAGTTCTTGCTAATGTGCCCACCCAGTCTAACCATCTGTTCTCTGCTGAATTAATATTGATGCACACCAGGATGCTGCCATGAGAGGGTGACCTGCCTGAGACTGCTCCAGAGCAACCTTTCTTATGTACAGGGTGTATTACAGCCACCAGTGTTTGTCACTGGTTTGGAGGAACAGATATTTTTCCACCTACAGACCACAAGAGTTTCTCACAGTGTCTCTGGAGTTCTCTTGATTCTTCTTACTCATTCAGGATAGGGTGAATGAGGTGGCAGATGACATCTCCCTGTTTTTCATCTCGTGATCATTCTACTAGCCATTGGTCAATGCTGTTTGTCCTCCATTCTTCAGGTTTCTATTTGGCTATCTACACTGTTACTCCTTATAAGGCTGGCCTTTGGTCAGCTCCTCTTTTCTTTCTACACTCATACCTTCCATGCCTATTTTGGAAGATGGAACTGATGCTGCTATGAAGGCATCTTCCAAGATATGGAGTCACTGTGTCTTGCTACATTGACATTTTACTTCTGCAGGCTTTGGCCCATCCCCTTTGAAAAAAATTAAGTGGTTTGAGAGACTCACCCCAAATCCCCAGTGGCCTGTTGTATGCTCCAAAAATATACTTTCATTTCATACAATGATTATTCAGAATTTAACCCCTCCTCATGCAATTTATTGATACGTTTTGTCCTCATGAAGTTCAGATAGAAAGGCTGTTCAGGATACGGAGAGTCATTCTCTTAAAGACTTTTCAGTCCTCCACCTAATTCAACTCAACCAATGCATTGGGTTGAACCCAGCCTGGGTTCCTTTCTACACTGTAACAATGATGTCCTTCATATTTGCTTCATGCAATATAAATAGGCAAACTGACAGGAGGCTGACAAATCCGGTGTTTCCAAGTCTCCGAACTTGAAAATGAAGCCAACATTTCCAATTCAATTCTGCTCATTGTTTTAAAAATATCCCTATAAGTGATTTCATCACAACGCACACACTGGAATTATTTGCAAACAGTAGCACATAGTCACAATACATGCATGCATTCATCAGATGTGGTTTGATTTTGAAACCCCAGTGAAATACACTAGAACACCCTTGAAGAAACTTGGTTCAGTGCTTTCACAGTCATTAATTTTGACAGCCTGCTCTAGCAAGTCAGATTTTAAAAGTCAAATCTCTCAATTGGGTTTCTTTGACTATGCTTAGTAGCCTATGTTTAAAAAAGCTTTTTAACAAACTTTTTGGCAGCCAAGGAAATGAGACTAGAGAAGGAGAATCTGAAGAGGAGCCTGGAGGCGCTGCTGGGAGAAGTTGGTCGGGTCTTCTGACCTGTGGCCACTCTTCAGGAGAGCTCTGTGCGTTCTTCTGAGTGTCTGCCTCAAAAACCCAAAACTGGTAAAAATGACAAAAAAATTATGAACTATTGAATTCAGAGAGACTGTTCATCTTCCTATTTTCTAGCTTTTATGGGAAAAAAAAACCAACCAACCAAACCAAACCCAAACCCACACTTAAAAAACCTGGTGACTCTGCAGAATTTGAAAATATAAAAAAGGACATACTTTGAACATATTTCAAATTTTCATGATCGAGAGAATATAGATCCATAAAAAA
>JAOXJK010000012.1:85231143-85242808 GCA_025774025.1 Xenus cinereus
CCCGCGGGCTCTGCGGGGCTCTGGCCGGGGCGCCCCGGGGGGGAGGCGGTTGGGGGTCCGGGCAGCGGCGGGGTGCCGGCAGGGGGAGCTGGCGGCGAGGCGGAGCGGGGGTGGGGGGGGGTGGGATCGCTGCCGGCGGTGGGAGCCCGTCTCGGGCATCGCCCGGCCCCACCCCCGAAAGTCCACCGAGCCTTTGGGAACCGCGTTCTCCCCGCAGAGGGGGAGAGCTGTCTGCTGCGGGAAAGAAAAACCGCCGGGCCCGGCGCTCCTATCTCCGACGCGGCTGAAACCCGGACTGTCCCGCGTCGTCCCCCCTCCCCCCCCCAGAACGCTCCTGCCCTCGGGGTCGCAGCGGCGGGAGGGTTTTTCTCGCCCGGGAGCGTGTGAGGTGCGTGATGGTCGCTGAGCCCTGGCTGCGGGAGGGCAGCCTGTGACTCCGAAACGTTTTGGAGGGGTTTTGTCACACTTCAGCAAGTGAAGTTTGCTCTGCTGGTGAGAGCAGAAGAGAAGCGGCACGAAGGGCACCGGCAGTCGGCTGAGAAACGTGGGGTTTTCGGTGGGATGTTCTTGCGGTACGATTTGAAGTCCCAGTGTACGTTTGTCGCGGCTGTTATTTAACTGGACTGGCTTCGGTCTGTGGTGTAACTGCGTTTTGGCGTTTTCTGAAGAGTGGAGTTTGAGTTACCGTTCCGCAACGACGCAGGAGGAAACACCTCGCTCGGTTGCATTGATCCACCTTTTTGTGAGGATTGCTGACCGGATAAATGACAGCTGTTAGGGTTTGCCGTATCATTCCAGATGCTAAACGTACACGCTAGATTGACGCAACTGTAATCTGTTCGGGATTATTCCTGGGGGGCAGCAGGACTGGGGGGAGCTGTCGGTGCCATCCGTTCCTTCAGCAAACGGGTCTATTGGCAGGAGAGGTCTGTGCGTGTGCGCACACGCGCCCTTGCAAAGATGGTTAGAATTTGCAAGATCACCGCTGAGAAACTGCTGTAATCCTAAAACTAAAAACTCTTGGTAAAGTTACTGTCATAGCATGCTCCGCAGCCCTAAAGTAGTGTATTTGATGACCGTACTTTCTGAAAGCTGACTAAATGCTCTTAGTTTGAAGCTTTGTGTGAAAGGCTGGTATGATGCTAGCCCAGCTAGAGTGCTGTAAAAATAGAATTGTTCATAATGGAAATTGCACTCAAAGCTTAGTTTTAGCCGTTTCAGCGTCTTCTAGTTGTTATGTGAGTAAGACTCTGACTCAGTTTAGCAAAGTTTGACTTACTAAGAATTATTGAACTTAGTGATGTCTCTATATAACGCATACTCAATCAGAAGTGTATTGCTGCCTCAAAAGGTTGAGGTATGGCCTTAGGTACTTGGCTTAAAGAAGTGCAAGATTTTGGCAGACCTGTATTTTGTGCTGTGTTCCCACCCTCTCTCCAGCAGATACCGATAACCTAATTTTATTATGTTTACTAATGGCTTCATCTAATTTTCTCATTTTAATGCTGAACAGCTGTGAGAAGTCCTGCTGAGAGCTGAGACTTTGCTCTGGAGGGTGGCAGTTTACTTTTCTGTTTGAGAGGTTGTTTTGAACTAAGTAGTGTAAACACTCGCTTTCAAGTTGTATTGCTTATTCCTTAGGATGTTGTAACAGTTTTGTTGTGGTTGAGAAAGCTGAAGGCATTAATATCTGTAGCGTCTCATTTCTTTTAATCTTTAACCCGTGCTGTTTTCTTAAAATACTTACAGGTGGTAGGAGTGCTCGTGCACTTTGTAATGATCCATAAACTTTGGTTATATCAGGTTTGTTGTGCTCATTTCCTGTTGGGCAGAGATGCAAAGGTTGGTAACTATGTATTGCTGCTGTTTTCGGAGGAGAAAGAGTTGTGTGGTGTGGGTGTTTTTTTTTTTTTTCCCCTCAGCTACTTAGGGAAACCACGTGGATTCTAACTTCTGTTGATGTAGTCTTGTACAAATACAATGTAGTCTTATATAAATACAGTCTTACATAAGTACATTCAGTTTTCCCTGAATGAAGTTCATTACTTTCCAGTGAGTAAACTGTACATTACGAGCCATAAACTGCAGAAATACAACACAAGCCTCCTGCGAACTTCAGTTTAGTGTTAGGGGTTGTGTGAAGGAATTCGGCCAAGGGAGCAGCTGAGCTCCTGGGATGAGCAGGAGCAGACAGACCCCTTTCTGCACGCTGAGGGCTGTGTTGGCTGCGGGTTATTGCTGTGCTGTAGGACACGTAAGTGGATAGCTGATAGTACTATCAGTTGCTAGTAGGTGTGCACTACCAGTACTATCGGTTGGTAGTGGGAGGGAGGGTGTGTGTAATCCAATACCGTCTCATTTAACATAAAGCAGTATCTAGTATTTAGTTAATATGTCGTGATGATGACTGACTTCTGAATATCAATGACACGTGATTTGGCTTTAGATGTAATATCTGGTTTATACAATTTTGATATGATCATGATGTTTGGTAATACACGTTCTAAAGTTACTACAGCTCCCGAGATGAATTGGTATTGCTGCTGCTGTAATTATAGGAAGCGGCACCGAGGAACTTCTAATTTTCCTAACATCGTTTTAGGGAGTTGTGTAATGGGACTTATTTTCAGTGCTGAGTTTTCTCCAAGTTGTTCTTAATCAGTCCGTTTCTCTTCATTATCATCCTTTTATACTCTTTGGCATGTGTATACATTCCTCATCGGAAACAGTTTTAAGTTACAGACTATGCGTTTGCTCTTTCCTAAAGCTGCAACTGATTAAAAAAAAAGAGTTGTTTTTGTCAAACATTGTAAACATTTTTCAAACCGACCCTTTTGAGCTATATTTGTCAGTTGGTCACAGTCGGCTAGTTTTCAGGCTGCAGCATTGCAGCTGTGACTTGTGAAAGACAGGTGGCACTCTGCTATCTGCAATTCTTCCACAAACCTGGGGAATCTCACAGCTTGAACTGAGCAGTTGAGGTGCAGTTTGCTGTTAAATCTGCTGTGAAAACAGCAAAGTGTATCCAAAAAAGGTCGGGGTTTTTCTTTTAGTTTGCTTTTTAAATGTGTCCGGTTATTTAAGAAATTTGCCAGGTTGCATCCCAAGTATAGCACATTTGCTTAACATTTGTCAGGAAAGTAGCAAATGTAAACCAAGTTAATGACCCCAAAACTGCAGTCTAATTAGTGACTTGTTCTTGATTTAACAAGAATGTGTATTTTTTATACATGTATAAAGCATGTAAATCTTGTCATTTAGTGGGTTTGTTCATACATCTCTTCTCAAATGTGTGTCTTCCCTGTGGTGCTTTGACGCAATCCGATTGTCTGCTGTATAAATCAACTCTTCATACTTATTTTTGTAGAAATATATTAATAAAATAAATCTCTGTTTGGAGACTTTGGGGAAGAAATCCGTATTTGTGTCCCAGTTGTGTGTTAGAAAGTCGGGCAACTTCACAGGGGAGCTGATGCTTGTTGGTGATAGTAACTGAAAGCTGGGGTTGGTATGAAGTCTGCACTGAGGCCTTTGCAGGTGAAATTCTTGAGTTTAACTCAACCTTTGAAAAGATAATTTTTAAGAGTTATCTTTACAAAAGGTTTGAATTATTTGTTTTAGAAAAATTTTAAATACTGAGTAAGATGTCAGATGCACTATAATTTCCAAACCGATCTCTAATTACCTTGTCTGTGATACAAAATTTCTTGTGTAATAGAAAGATAATATTTTCATTCCTTTTCCAATTTTTAAAAGCAGGATATATCTCTGAGTTCCAATATACCTTATAACTGTTGGATCTTTATTTCCGACAGAACTGGTCAACCTTTTCATGGCTACCAACCCTTGTAACAGAAATTACTGTTTCATGTGGAGGGTGTTGATTGAGTAGCTCTTTGGCATATAGTCAGCTGATTTTGAACTCCTTGCTAGGTGAACAGCAATGTGCAACCACTTAGCAGCATTTGTTTGGCTTAGGAGAAGCTTACAGAAAATATAACTTTTAGGATGCTGAGATGCAGCCCGTTCCTGTCCTTGCTCTGTAATGTTGGGGATGGATTCTTAGGCCTTACTAAAGACATATGATGAATGAATTAGAGCCTATGTGATGGCGGTAGGATTGGCTTATAATGTGGATTGGATGGCCTGAAGAGATGGGCCATACTGCAACTTGTGAGGTTTTCTCACCTTCTTTTCCATACCCCTTCTCCAAACTTCAAAATTGAGCTGCCTTCTTTGCTGCTGCCTTCCTTCTCTGAATTGCCAGTCTAGGTGGAAACCCAGAACATTATTGAAATGTGCTTTCTGGTTAGACTTGGGCTTAACTGAGCGTCAAGAATGCTTAATGCAAAGTTAACTATAACTTTATATATAGCCTCTGTAGCTAGAGAGAGAGCATTTGAATAGTTCTGGCCTTATTCTTCTGACCCACAGTAAGGTTGTTGCAGAATCACTTGTTTCTATTGCTGGAGAACCCCAAAGAGACCCTGGCAGGTCCTTCAAAAAGTAGCAGTACGGGTCGGCTGGTACGTTACTCAATTCGAGCCACCAAGTGTTGGTGGCCTCCTCTGTTATGTCTTGTTTGCTTTCTTATTGTGAACTTACAGCAGGGTTATATGGTTGTTTTATTAGATTTTCTTATAAAAGACAGTGTGTGTGCGTGACTTTTATTTTTATCTGGCTTCTCATGCTCCAGTGCATGCTTTTCCTTGCTCACTTTTTCTATCTAAGGAATGATATTGAAACACTTAGTAAATGCATGAAATCGCTACTAACATCTGGTATTACCCATTACTGCAATGTGGGACTCGTAGCTCAGCCAAAAGATGGGATTTCAGCTTTGGAAGGGAAGAGAGAGGACTGTGTCCTGATAATGCTCTTCAAGGCATATCAGCCTGGAGAAGGCCAAGAGTCTAAAGACTCTTATGAGCCTTATGAACGAGCTGTGATGCTGAAGTAACTAAAGACAATGTTGTCTCCTACACCTGTTTCTGGTACTGCAAAGCCACATTCTGACTCTCACTTCATAAAATATTAATAAAGAGAAGCTTCTGTTAGAGGACAGGAGTTAAGATTTTTATTTTATTTTGTGACCTGGAAACTTCTGTATGCTGTCTTCCCTGAAGAAAGGCAGATATAGGTAGACGATGCTTTGCCAGTCAGAGAGTGTTGTAGTTTTTTGTCTTCCGTGCCAATTCTGGGTCAGTCAGCTGTCTAGGAGCTCCTTTTAGTTGTGCTAGTGTAACTCTTCACATGGAGTCATACTGTAAACAGTAATAGAGAACTGATCCTCTTAAACATACTTTTTATGTTGGAAGTACCCATGGCTGCTGATCCCAGTAAGGCCCCATAGGCACTAGTCTCACTGTAACTGCAGGTGTGCAATGAGTGTTATCAGGTGAGGAAGGAGAGGAAAGGAGGATTGCATATGCAGACAAATATTCCAATTAGTACCTCAAATAACAACAAAATTTTAGACGGGCAGAAGAGCTCTGGCGGATTTTTCCTCAATGGTTGAAAGTATGTTCATACAGCTTTTTGTTATGTTAGTTTTATAAGAGGCAGCAGGCTCTCTTGTGGAGATTGCAAGTAGACTGAGGCACAGGCATATGCCCATCTTCACCTGCAGTCTACACTCATCTCCTGAGGACTGAGGTACCTGAAAGGTGACGCCTCATTGCATTGCCCTTTAGTGTGTCATGAAGTGGGGAAATTCAGTGTAATAACCTGTTAAAAACTGGAGCTCAGTCTTCCAGAGCTTTTTTGTCAGACCGTGCTCTATTGAAAAATGATAATGGATTCTGATACATGCTGTTGGAATTGATAGTATAAAATGACATAAGTGTTCTACATTCATTTGCTAAAAGCATGAGTTCATGTGTACAGTTCTAGAGACGTGAGAGAGGTGAAGAAGTTGATGTTTGTGGGGAGAAAAGCTTCTCTTGATGAATGTGGGTATGAGTCTTAAAATGCTGTTACCCAAGGCCCTGGAGACTTGTACAAGTGATGTAATTCTGTCGTAAAGCTTGGTCAGAGTCTACAGACTCATCTGAATTGTCCAAGAGAGTTGCAAGATTTTCCAATTTATCTTCTATTGCTTCCGTACCTGAAGCATTAGATAAGTCTTTAATATTGAAGACAAATCAGTGCAGCCTGGGCATCATCATTTTACTGCTGATTACAGAAAAAAAAAAAGGCGTATGTAGCAAAAATAGCAAAAAGAGAGATGTGGGCTTTACATGTGAATCAGTTTTCTTTTTGCTGTTGTTGTCTGTTGTTTTAAATTAAATTAATGATCTGGGTGGAGGGACTTTTTTTTCTTCCTCCAGTATTCTTTCTATAAGTGAGTTTGCAACTAGTTTTTATTAGAAAATTCCATTTTTGCTCACTTATCTGTAACTGGCAGGGAAAATAGTTTTGCAAATTTATTTAATCTGAAGGCCAACAAGATCAGTATCAGGGTTTGAAGAAAAATAGCCTTGAAGTAGAGGTAAACACTTAATTCTGATATTTGAGTCTTTGTATTTGTCTTTCAAACCTGTAATCATGAAGTGCTCTTAAAATAACCTGAGCAAATGTGTTATTTTCCTGTGAGTACCCATATGAACCCATTGCTTGCAACTGGCTGCCTGCCTCTTGGGAAAACACACGTTAGTCTTTTTATAGGATGACTGTTGACTAAGCTTGTCCTTCAGGTTCAGTTGTAGAGATCCTATGTTGTAATTGTTTTATTTCCAGAAGGTCAAAAACAAGAACTAGTTTGTTGCAGAGGCATATCACTAACATTTTAATAAGAGAAAAAATAAGAATTGCATAACTGGAAATGTAGGGAGCTCCATTTCTTTGCAAGGAAAAATTCACGTGCTTAACTTACCTTTTTTGATCTACTGTGACTTGTTTATAGAAATCAGGCCTTGTTCATAATTGCATGTGTTTGTTAATTTTGTAGATTGGGTATTCCCCATGAAGAAGTCCTTTAAAAGAGATTATTTTTTTTTTTCTCTGCTACTCTCACCAACCTTGACCTTTTTTATAAGCCCCAAATTGTTAACAATGTCAAATTTTGAAAATGGCATTTGAAATGAGCGGAGCAATTGATACCACACTCGTTCCCAGCTCTCTGCACAGTCTGAGACATAGATCAGGTATAGAGAACTCAGTTACAGATGAAACCTGAGGATCTAGAGGTTTCTGGTTTTAACTAGCACCAAGCCAACTGCTTGTCTCCCCTTGCTGCTTTCTGCATTGTGTTGCTTTGAGGCATGTTTGAGACCCTTGTTTCCTTCTTGCTTCTTTGGCAACTAAAACTTTCTAAGCCTTGTAAGAAATTACACCAAAGTGTTGAATGTTCTTGCTTCCACATAGAAAGCTATTTTCCACAAATCAATCTTCATATGAAGAACAGTGTTTCTGTGAGTGTTTATATTAATATCTATAGCTAGTTGATAACTGGGATGATCAATCATAGGAAAAAACTGTCTTGGCTGTTCTGGATATGATTCATGTTGTCTTTTAGGTACTTCTAATGTCACCCTGCATCCCCAAACATTATAATGTATATATATAAATGTATATAAATGGTTAGTATCTTCTGAAACATTGTTTCATTTAGCTTCTTTTTGCAGCAGTAGTTCCTAAGATATTCTCACCATTTTAACAGCATTTAGGTGGATAACTGTGCGCCCTATCTGTTGTATCAGTTTTCCAGTCAGTTTTTCTGGTGGTAGACCTGGCCATTCAAAAATGAGTGTAAATTTAGCATCTGTGCCCCAAGGCATCTGTGGACAAAATCTGTGTTCACACAGAAAAGTGATAGAATCGTAGCATGGTTTGGGTTGGAAGAGACCTTAAAGGTCAATGAGTTCCAGCCTCCCTGCCATGGGCAGGGGCACCTCCCACTAGACCAGGTTCCTCAAAGCCCCATCCAGCCTGGTTTTGAACAGTTCCAGGGATAGGATATTCGCAGGTCCATACTTGTTTATTTGGTGTGATCGCTCCCAGAGCGTTCTATTACAGCTCAGCACGTGAAGGGAAGGATGCGAGTCACTCCACGCAGAACCATCGAAATGGTGAGATTTCTGGTGTCTTATGCACTGTGACATGAAGCAAGCTGGAGACGCCAGCTAACTGCCTTCCTCTAGCGTGTCTGTTGACTAAAAGCTGCCTGTATCCTGCGCGTGATAAATTCTCAAGGTTCTCAAGCACCAAAGGAAGATCAAGTATAATGCATCTGTAAAGTAAAACTAGAGTGTTGACTGATGCTTTAGTAATGTGTGAAAAATGTATTAGAATTAAATGTAGACTATGATAGGCAAAACTCATTTGAGCAATAGCTTCTGTGTAGGGATTGTTGGGTCGGACTCAGTGACCAAAATTATTCTAGTTAGATGACTGTACGATAGTAATGCTCCCTCCTGACAGTAAACCCTATGTATAATTTAAAACCTTTTATTAATGATAAAATGTATCTGTGACATTTGTAGTTTCTTAAAGAACTGTTTGCAGACAGCATTTATAAATGTTTCTTGGTTTACTGTATGCATGGTCAAAATTAAAATTACCGTTTAGTTCCTCTGTATATTTATAGGGGTGCATGGGTGTGTGTATATGTTTTTTTCTCTATATACATACACAGATATGCATTCACACACACATTTTTACAGTCTCTTGAGTTTGTCAAACAGTGTTACTGGCTAGATCATCTGCTCCCTTTGTTTGTTTAGCCAAAATACTGCTGTAGCATTCCAGACAAACAAAATGATAGTGGAAGGACAGAGAGGCCTCTCTGCTGGGAAGAACTTACCGGCTTCAGTCCAGTGGTTAGTGCAGGAGACCATGCCAAAAGACAAAGTGAATTGAAATAGAGATCAGGGCAATGTTCTGATAGTTGATAGTTTTATTTTGAGCTCTGAAGAGCTCATCTCTTTGAAGAACAAAGAAGTGTTGACATCAAATATTGATTGTGTGTAATATCTAAAATTCATAAACTTCTTATCTTTATTCTGGCAAGCTGGACTGCAGGGAAGAATGGAGCAACCTTTGCTTCGGAGTGAAAAAAAAATGAATAAAAGAAATATAATTTAAATTAATCCTTCATGATGCCTATATTGGGATTTTTTTAAAGGCAGAGGTCATAATGTGGTTTGACTAGATTCAGAACATACGACTGAATCTGTAGAATTTCAGTAAATTATGAAATTATGTTAATTTAGACGGACCAGAAACCTGGGCAAGCTAATTGGACTACAGTAATAATAATGGACACAGAAATTTGAGTTTTTAATATACTTTTCTTTTCTGAAAGCTGATGAACGCTTTCTAAGTGCAAGTGTTTCTCCAGCGTTTGCCACTGATTTGATGATATATATTGCTTGCACTCTTGCTGCAGGCTGTGATTAAGTCCATGTGTTGTGTAAAAGTACAGTTGCTATGTTTTAATTTCTAAATTCTTCTGGTTATTTCCCCTTCCGTTCCCTCAAACTGCAGCTGTAGTTCCAATAATGTGATCAATAGGTTCTAATATGTTGTTTGAGATAACGTACAGTAGTATGTTGCTTTTGTAGGATATTC
Source organism: Xenus cinereus (assembly GCA_025774025.1). NCBI lineage: Eukaryota > Metazoa > Chordata > Aves > Charadriiformes > Scolopacidae > Xenus > Xenus cinereus. Next base: position 85,240,714 of record JAOXJK010000012.1, read on the forward strand.
AATTACAGGTTAGGTTGCTTAATGCTAGTGAAGGGGGGTGGAATATTGAGGGTTTAACATTGGTTCTGCTTCGTGATCCAAACAAATTTGGGAATAAATGTTCTACAGGGTTTGTCATCTACCTTTTAGCATAGTAATGCTAATAAAACAAGCTCTTATGTTCTGTTGAGTTCCTTTTTGCTCTGTTAACATCTTAAAGGCAAAAAAAAAAATCAGAATAACCCTCGATTTACTGTTTAGTAATTTGATTTAATTCCGCTAGATCTGTTGTGTGCAGGACGATGCCTAAGGTATAGGCATACCTTATAAGGCCAGGATACTCCTGCATTGTGCCAATGGTTTATATTTGTGTAAATGTATTGATGAACAATTGATTCTTTAGATACTCAAGTGATTCTTTTGTGCATATAAATAAAAAGGTGTGAATGGCAGTGTTGGTGTAGTTTGCTGATCTCTCTCCAACAAATCCACCAAGAATGAGAGCCTGTTGTGAATTTTGTATCTAGGTGGAATTACTGTTTTCTGCTTTCACTCTCTAGTAAGTCAGCCCAGACAGTGATTCCAGCAGGTAAAATTGTTTCTGTCTTCTGTGAGCAAGCCACGTGCAAACTCAGCCTTAAGTTAGCCGTCGAAAGGTGCGCTGAGTGTCATGTTACCTCTGTTGCATCTAAGACTAGATATTAGGAAGACATTTTTTACAGTGAGGGTGATGAAACACTGGCACGGTGTTGCCCAGAGAGGTGGTAGATGCGCCATCCTTGGAAACGGTCCAGGCCAGGCCGGACGGGGTTCTGAGCAACCTGGTCTAGTTGAAGATGCCCCTGCTCATTGCAGGAGGGTTGGACTAGGTAACTTTTAAAGGTCCTTTCCAACCCAAACTATTCTATGATTCTAAGACGTTCAGGTCACCTTTCCTGCCTGGGCTGAGTGCAGTTGCCAGACTCTGAGCAAGCAGGGGTCCTTGGGCTGGCAGGAGCCTGCTGGTGCCCATGTGGCTGGCTGTGGGTTTTTTTTTCTTGCTGCTTTGTGTCCTGAAGCTCAGTACAGAGAAGAGCAGCTGCTCTTGTGTGGGTGGGTGATTTTATATTTTTTTTTAATGCCTCATTCAAGGAGTAAAGATAATGAGTTAGGTAGTGGGCAAGAGGGGAAAAACAGCTAGTAGAAATAAAAGGTGGGAGAGGATGTTTTGGATGAGTGGGTATGGAAAACTTCAAAGGAAACCAGAGCCCGTGTGTCATAGGAGAACAATGTGGTGGGAGCTAGTAAACTGGATATGGGCAATTGCAAAATGGTGAAAACCTTTCCCCCTTCTCTCCGCCACCGCACACCCAACACCCCTCTTCGGTTGACAGTGTTACCCTCTCTGACTCCCCTCAGCTGTTCACAGGATCTGACTCCTCTTGGGACTAGATCAAGGAACAAGGTTTGAGCTAACTGTGTCCGCTGCTGCTGCACTACTTTTCTTAAGCACTTAAAGGTCTACACGTAGCTAATAAAATGCTTAACGTAGAGTTTCTCACACATGTAACCACATGAAACTTGGTGGCTGTGTTAATGTAAATAATTGGCAGGCAGAAGGAGTTGCTATATAATATGAATTACAGAAATTGAATCTCAAGTTAGAAAACTGGGTCAGGATAATTGGAGTAACGTTACCAACTCTGAGGGTGGACACTGTTTTCATTTGTGTGTTGAAGGTGTGTGGATCTACAGGGCTTTCAGCTGTTCTCCAGGTACAAACTTTCCATGCAGTTTTTTTTTGTTATTTGATTTGTGAATTATGATGAGCTTTGCGGAAGAACTCTATTATGGGAGATATGATAGTATGGACATGTTATGAAAATAAAATAGTTAATTTTTCAAACTTATACAGTACATACTGAGTACCTGCTATAATTTATGGGATAGCTTTGCTTATCTCTTTTGAATTCCAGAAGTAAGTGTGAAATGGCAACAACCTTGTTTTAAATCTTGGAGAGACATCTTTGGTTTGGTGTGGTTCCTTCATAACCCGGAGCTAGACTCTTTACTCTTCACCTTTTCCTTTTCTTAAAAAAAAAAAAAAAAAAAGGGGGGGGGGGGCAAAAAAATAAGT
>JAOXJK010000012.1:85242908-85275370 GCA_025774025.1 Xenus cinereus
CCCCCCCCCCCCCCCCCCCCCCCCCCCCCCCCCCCCCCCCCCCCCCCCCCCCCCCCCCCCCCCCCCCCCCAAAAAAGAAGTGCAGTGGTTTTTACTGAAGCATTCAAAAAGCCAGTCCTCTTGGTTGTCTGAGAACTTCTGATCAGCAGAAGACCTATGAAGCTTTATGGTTCAATTTGGTGTGGGAGCACAGATCAAATAGGTTGGAATAGCACGGTGGACTTCTGCCTGAGTTCCATTAATTATGGTGGGTGTGGAATACAAAGTGATTGCTTAAATTACCTGTAATACAAAGTGGACTTGGAGACAATAGTAAGAATTTCAATATAGCATCTTTATTCCACTGTCAGCACATCCGGACTTTTTTCCCCCTGTATCTTTAAATATCTTCTTGAAAATTTTTCAAAGATAGTTTTATTAACTTAACGTAGTGCAGATGTCGCTAGCTGTGAGGAATAAGTCACAATGACTTGTAGTTTTGTGTCAAAACTATCATTAAAAGGCTTAGAACAAAGGGAGCAATTAATGAACAGTCTTCACTGTGAACAAATGTCAGAGGCTCCTCCAGGGCTAAGCTGCTTCTGTGCCATATTCATTAATTGCTCTTTTGAACAAAGTTGGTGATGATGACTGTGTTTAATTAAGCATACCTGAGAAAATCCAAAAAACAGATCAGAAGTATTAGAATGAAAAATTTGCATTTAATTTGATAAATAAAGACATTTTCCTTCTCAGGGGGGAGGGTTATGCTCCGTGTAACTGTTTCTGGCTGACATTTCCCCGTAACTGTTGGGATTGTCCTCACTGGATATTGTGGCAGAAGGTATGTCTTATTGTGTGCTTCAGGATGCGTGTCAAATACAATGCTCACATGTAAATCTCTATGATTAAAAATGTATTAAAATCTGTCATAATGGAAGACAGCTCTCGCAACAGTCTCAGTCTGCCTGTTGAAATGTGGCAGGTAAAGGAAGAAATCTTGAACTCTAATTGCTAAAGCTCGTTTCAAACTTGTGGACCCTTTACCATGATTGAAAACATCGCCTTGGGAAAACCATACAGCAGGTCTCTACTATAAACTCTTCTGTAAAACTCGTTTGTCCATTATACTCAGAGACTTAGAGGTCTAAATTCGAAAGATGATGATGGTGGTCCCCAACATCCATGCTGTTATGTGGAACACAGTAATACATTTATCACCATGTTTGTTTCTTACACTTTTGATTGTATTTTCCCACTCCATAAGACAGAGGCAGGTGTGATCAGTATAGTATAGGCACCCATAGAGTCTCCCTCAAAGGTGAAGGCTATTTCTGTATGCTTTTTCTGTGTATTGAACTGAAAGTTGCAATAATATATGTAAAATACTGTTATTTTGGGTTCTGATGAGAAGGACTTTGGAGGAAAGAAGACTAATACGCACCACAGCTGACCTAATTATACTTTGGTTTTATTCATAAGTTCTATTGTGTAAAGTCAATAAGAATATGAAGAAGAGTTTGCGAAAGAACTTTGTAATAGTTTGCAGTTTTGAGCCAGGTGATAACTGGAAGCTTTAATAGCCTTACAGTACAGTACCACTTTAGAAGTGGAGATGTGCCATTGGATAGACATATCACAACTTAATAAAAATAGCATATCCTATAGTGGGCATTCGTCCAGAAATCTAAAATTAGCTTTGTATCCTGGATATAATACTGCAGGTGGTCACAAGCGCTAAATAGTATTCAGCACCCTCTGTTGTTCAAGCAGGTCTTAACATATTTATTTTAAACATTTTATGGTTTTATGCACGGCTGACTTACTGCCATTACTGTTGTTCTTTGTACGGCATCAAAATGTGCAATGTGTTTCATAGGTATTAAAATAAACTCTTGGCCAGAGACATTTAACATGGCCCTGCATGAATGGAAGTCAGTGGCACAATTCCAGCTGTCATCAGCTGGGAGTATAAGTGGATCCTGACTTATTTCTGATAATATATATAAACACACAGTCAGTTGGTGGGATTGGGAGTGATTTATTTCACATTATACTATTTTACTTGCAGCATTCCAATAGAGGTTGGCCAAATAAGCTTGAGGAAAGTGCTCTCCCTTGTATTAGGGGAACATAAAGCTTGAAGAAAAACAGAACTTGGGTATTATGGTTTGATTAATTGCTTGAATATTTATGCAAGTTACAGTAGATTCTGATTAGTTGAGTGGGAAAAGTCTTTACTGACTTTTTCTTTCCATTATCCTTTTCTGCCCCTTTCTGGAAAAATAGAGGGACAAAAGCTTTTTCATGACTATGGGCATTCTTTAAAACCCATTGGAATGACCTGTAGAAATAAGATAGGATTTTCTTATGACTTATTTATTGAGTATAGGTGTTAGTTCCTGTGTTTGTTTTCAGAGGGTGGTAACAAGAGCATGTGTTTCCCTCTCTCTCTCTCTCTCAATATTTAAGTCTGTGTGTGTGTGGAGGGTGATGTGGAAGACAACAGAACTATGTGTATATGTAAATACTCTCTTAGGAAAAACACCTAGAAAAAAAAGAATGTTTCCTTTATTTGATATCTTTTTAACTATATGTGATCATATTTTATTTATTTAATTCAAACAGTATTTTAATTTTTTTTTTTTAGATTATCAGTAAAAAGACTGGCTTCTGGCTTTGAAAAACATGATTTTTAAGTAAGGTGAGAGACTTCTGTTCCATATTTTCAGATCTGTCTGCAGATCTTTATTGCGTTGCTCACACATTTTTTAAAGCATGGATTCTTCTAATACTTTGTCATATGGAATAGTTTTGATAATTTTAACAACTTCTTGGGTCATAAAAAAATATAATTCTTCATCCTTAATTTAAATGATGTTTAATATTTTCATTTAGTGTCACTTCTAAGAATTTAGGTTATGCTGGGATGAAGAGGTTGAGTTTTTAGATGTGACATTCACTGTTACAGTAAAGAGAAAGCTATTCACGTGTACAGAAGTGGTGATACAACAGATATAGTGGATGAGGCAACAGGATAATTTGTGCAAAGATTCACAACAGAGGCTTTTCCTGTTTATTTTCCATAGCAGGTTAGTGGCAATCTTCAAAATAGTAATGGGATCTGAGTGGCACTTCTGCTTTGAAAGATGAGGGGCAAAAAATTACGCATATTAAATGTTTAATAAAGGTATTTTAAACTGATCATGTTTTTTCTCTCTCTTAGCATTATGAGAGAGTTTTCCAGAAGGCGCTGAAGAACAGGATGCTGTTCTCTTTTTTCCTTTTTTTGCATTCACAAAACAATCCTTAGGGAAGGGGGAGGGATTTGGAAGTGGAATGCTGGCCAGCACTTGTGCAGTAGCCTACCCTTTCCACCATGTGCTAAAGGGATGAGCTAGGAAGAACAAATTCTCTGCTTCCTCTTCATCTGTGAGATACTAAATTTCAAATGCTTTGTGTCTTCATGGAAATGGAAGTAATACAGCTCAGTAAACATAAACCCAGTGGCCTACGCAACTCTGGATTTTTATTTTAGTTATGTCATTGCTATTGTGGGAACATTAAGTAAATGGTTTCAGGAAGAAAAGCAGGTTTTTGCCCACCAAAATAAACCTGACCTTAACAGGCCTGTAGTATGGTATGGTGCCACAAGGCTCTTCATTTCTTATTTGCATCTTGGAGGAGCAAGACGTTGGAGCCGTAGTGCCATGGGAGTGAGTGGCATTACAAGAGCATCAGCCACAATGAGACTTAGCGCAGCAGCTTGAAGCAGAAATGAGTTCTGCAGATCTGGTTTACTTTCCAAGTGAAATTTATGCGTGTGTGTTTCTCCTTCCTCAGCTGCAGGGAAGGAGTAAACGCAAGCACCAAAAAGAACCTTCTGAGAAAGTATATAGTACAGGATGAATTTTGGTAAAGCTGAATGCTCTGTCATGGGATCTAGTGACGTTTTAGTTATTCTCTTAGCATGATACCTATAGTAAGGCATATAAATAAAGAAATAGCATATAACGGTTTAAAAAAATACAGGCCTATAATGCTTTTCTCCTGTTTAGGGGGAGAAATTAATTTGTATGTGCTGTTTGCAAAACCTTTGTAATAAAATTACAGATGGCTTCAGTGGAAGGTGCTATATAAGTAAATTGGTCAATTATAGCCAAGTTTAGTGAACTTATTTATTTATTTATTTTAAAGTAAGCACTTAGGAGCTACTAATAGTCTGATAAACCCTAGAACATCATTAGGATTTCTTTTCTTTATCTGGACAACAACATAAATATTTGAAAAACACAGTTAAAATACGAAAATTCAGAAGACCTTTGGTTTCTCCAGTCTTTCTTTTTCAAAAAGTTCTGATTGTTTTCAAAGACTTGCTAAAAACCAACCAACCAAAAAAAAACCCCAAAACAACTATGACAAAACCCCTCAAAACACCACCACTACTCTCCCCTCCCTGAAAACGACCAATTCAAATACAACGATTGTGATTGTGCTGGCCCACCTCGGAGGGCTGGTGAAAACTCCTGTAGGCAGAGCTCATTTCTGGTCTCTCTCCTTCCTCCTACCCCTCTCAGCTCCTGTGCTGCTTGGTAAAGCCACCCCACAAGAGCAAAGCGTTCTTGATTCGTCTCTCTGAACGAGCCCTGTCTGTGGCTGGGGTGATTCATCCCTTTTTATAAAAAAGGATTTAAACTTCACAGAAATAAATGTTTCCCATAATGTTGGCAGCTTTAACACTAATTTTAGACAAAGTTGCTTCAGATATGGGAGGAAAAGTCCTCTATTTTGCTTGTTTAGGTGAGAACTGGAGCCTTGCATGAGAAATGGAAAACATGACTAATTCTTTACAATGTGACATTTTAGGACAGATTGACAAACAGCTTGAATGACATTTGAAAATGCAAGATGTTGTAAGAACTCACTGCCTTAGCTAAATGTAAACACTGCTGAGAGAAAAGCAAGCTTTTATTTAAAAAAGAAAAAAGGCAGGGAAGAGAAGAGTAAGTGATGCTTTAAGCTATTTCCTTGTATGATTAACACCTGAACTGTCTTCTGAAAACGGCATGTCTTTCTACTTTTATAATTTCAGGGTGGTTATTGACTGAGCGGCAGGGTCCTTTTTTTCTTTATCTGATGCCTCACTGAGGTCTTTGCAGTCTCCTGACTCTGTTAGGAAGCTAAAATTGGAATTTTAGCTATCGGACATAGAAATCATTAACAACATTTATTGACTTCTAAACACTCTTCCGTTATCTTTATGCTGTCAGATCACCCTTATCCACTTTCTGCAAGGCATAATTGAAAACAATGAAATTTCTCAACTTTTGTGGACAGGTAACAGACTGGAGAAGATTTTTATCTGAGAAAACATCATTCAAGATGAAAGTATAAGATGCTGCATCTGCTAGCAGTAAGAGCAGCTTTAACAAAGAAATCTTCACTAAAAAGGCTATGTGCTTCTTCTAGTTTGTCCTTCACATTAAACCAAGAGACGTTTTGCAGAGGTCAAATAAGAAAGTTGTAATGGAAGTGACACAGAAATCCATTAACACTGACTTCAGATTCTTAGATTTCAGTATCTATGGCTTCATTGCATAGCGAAGTTCATGTTTTATGGTAACGATTAATGCTCTGCTTTTGATTCTTGAAAATTGATTTATATATGAAATTCCTTCAAAAGAGTAGGTGCTCAATGGCAAACTGCTTTAGAGTGAGGAAGTGAGTAAGAGGAATTAAATGCAACTTTAAAGTAGTGGTCCTACTTACCAAAGAGCATTCCCCATCAGGAGTAATAATATCCTGTCATACTAAGAAATGAAGAAAGGATAAAGAGTAGATAATTAAAATGAAAAAGCAGAGAATTCTTTTAATAGACCAGAAAGTAGGACACAAAAAAAACCTAGAAAGGAAGCATACTGTGAAAATGTAAACTCTTTTTGTAATACATTAGTTATTCAATTTAATTTTCTTATATTTCCCTTTGTATTTGGAACCAGAGCAACATACATATACATCTTGCTGGAAATGTATGATTATATTTCCTTAGAAACATGCAAGTTTCTTTGCATATTAAATACAGGGAGGGAGTTCATAAATTGGTAGATTAGAGAGAAGTAAGTTAAAAGAAGATTTAGATGGTTACAGTTATTTTATATTGACTTTCACAGTCTGGAGGCTCTAAGTTCTCCCGTGTTTCAAAGTACATGGTGTGAAAATTGGGATTGGTGACAAAAATCTGCTCTCTAACACTGTGTAAGAGGATTGGTTAGAACAAACCTTTGGCGTTTTTGTTATGGATTAAATCTGTTCTGAGGTTGAGATGGCTGGAGCTTTCTTTTTTTCTCCTTTTAAGTTAGGTATTGATAAACAATATAAAATGCTGCCCCTATTTGCTAAGCTTTGTTTCTTTTTGTTGCCTTTATGTGCTTTTGGTTTTGTAGATTATCCCTCCTTGGAAAATTTATCAGCTGATAACATCTCCTTCTTAGATGTTCTGTGCCAGCAGACATTGGGAGATTAAAATGATCATTGGGTCTCTGTATGTGGATTGTATTAGTCTGTGTTGATCTCAAAACTGTATTTATTAGTATACTTTCTGGGTAAAGATTGTGTCATGCTGCCAAAGGAAAATAAACCTCCATGCGACCTATTGTGTTTTGTTGAATTTAAGCAGGTTTTACAAAGTTTCTATCAGGTTACAGTGCTTTGAGTATGCGTAGAATAGTTGCTAAAAATTTATGTGAGAAGGAAGGTCAAGATGAGTGGTCAGGAAGTAGCAGGGTGTCAGGAGATGGGCTTGGAGTGAGTTCAGAGCAAAGAGGCTGATCAGGATGTGTGGGAAACTGATACGTTGTTCTCAGTCGTCAGATGTGGAAGGCTGGTATTAATTTGTCGGGAGGGACACGATGAAAAATGAAACTTGGATAGCTGTCTGAAGGTTTGAAAGCAATCTTTGATGTATTGTGAAATATGTGGCCAGTGACATTTTCTAAAACAGAGGATGGCATGCTGTCAGCTCCACTTTACTCCTAATTTTTTTCTCTTTTATTTCGGTAACTCTGTGATAACAATAACATCAGACGATGATGCTATGGCATACACCAGAAAGGTGATGCAGATGTCCTGCAAATGGCACCTAAGGCTACGGTGTGGCACTGCCTGGGTGTAGTGGACCATCTTGCAGCCAACGCTAAAGCCAGTGTCCGGGCAGGAGCCCACCTGGGAGTTCGCAGTGAGCATGTGGTATTGGCTTGGTAAATAGATCTGAGTCACAGTCCTGTTGCATCACTTTAAAAGGAATTAAAGCCATCATCAGGTCATGCCCAGAGTGATACTCCCTCCGGTTCTCCTTGGGCAGGGGTTTGCCATTAGCTTTGCCAAAGCACGCCTCTGCTTACTGACCACCCGGCGTCTGTCTGTGACTTCTGTGGTACTTGTCTCCATCACTGAACGTGCACAGGACACAAAGGTAGCCGTACGCTCACTCAAAGTATTGCACGTTTAAGTCTTCTACTGAAAGTACTCTAAACTCAAATCTTTATGGCGCTCCTGACAATTAAATAAAAAACCCAAATGCCTCAGCCCTGATAATTCAACTCGCTGCATTCACACTAGTCATTTTAGTTACATTTACACTAATCATTTTGGTTGTACAAGAGCGGGAAGGAAGACTTGCCCTGACATGAAGTGCCAAGTGCAGCCTGACGGCAGGCTGCAGAAGGTGTTCTCGAGGGATGCTGGACTTGCAGTTTGCAGAAATCCTTCTTGGGAAGGGCAGAGTGCTGCTTGGTTTTGAATAGTAAATTTGCAAATGCTTGCTGAGACTTTTACCTGGTGACTGTAGCTGCTGCTGGCCTCTTTGAAACATACAGAGCATGTTTGCCGTACCGTGGTGATTAGAAAATATTAATTTTGTTACGCACGAAAGTCCCTAAAGAAAGCCTCTAATGAAAGGGTGACCATTTTCTGCCACTGTTAATTTATTAACTTTTTGCAAATGTAATTGCTGCTATGATTACAGAATGCCAAATTGAATTTGGGGACAGACACAATATTCTTTTACCACTAGTCTAGTCAAATAATTTTTAATGAGACAACGAGCTAGTTGATCACCCAAATTGGTTTGTTTACTTCAGTAGCTTAACTGCATTAAAATCAAAGAGCTTGCATGGGCAGGGGGTAATCTGTGTTATTATGGGACACCATTAATCACCCCCTTCACTGAGGGCAACAGTTTTGAAAAGTGACTTCTAGATGATTGATTAACTTTACTCTCTACACCATTAATAGTTCCCAGCAGGCTGCTAGTGTGCAATCACAAACATCTGTGCGTTTGAAAATTTCCACTTTCCCAAACAGACATATTTTACAAAGAAAAAAAGAAAAGAAATAAAAAGGAGAATTCATTTTTGCATGAGTAGCTTTTTGGAAAAAGGACTAACTGGACATGTTTTTACTTTAATACTTGTATGCGATAATATAATCTGAGTTTATCTTTAGATCTTTATGCTCTTGATACAATTAGAAGAGTTTTTTTGTTTTTTACATATGTTTTGGTTGTTTTGGCTCCATGGGATTTTTTTGACATTAGATATCCAGTAGTGAAAGAAAATGTGTTCTGCTTGCCAAATAACTCATGGATGTTTGTGTTTTAACCGTGCATATAAAGTAAATGTAGCCACTTGCCCATAGACACTGCAGAATGTGCATTACTTATTCAAAGTTGACTGTACCAGCTCTTTTGGAAAACAACAGAACCGAGAACAAAATTTGTTTCCCCAGGCTATCCTATTTCTTCTAACTTGGTCTTTTAGATGGGCATTTAAATACAGAGGGAAAGAGTGCTGGGCAGTGACTACACTTCCCCTCTCTATTGTGTTTCCCAGTGCTGATTTGGTTGCTGACCCAGGTGGGTGCTGGATATTTCTTGCTACCATTACGGAATCACTGAGTGTGAGTTGGTTGGTACTGGTGGAGATTGCCTGGTCAACCAGCCTTGCTCAAACCATGTGTTTTTGCATTTAGTGTCTTCTAGCACGTGAGGACTTTTGGTACTTGCCCTAAATATCCTGTAGAGGATTAACCCAAGACTAGCACCTTGAAAGCACGAGATTGATAGTGCTGTTTCACAATTCAATTTTCACTGTTGCAGTGAAAAGACGTCAGCTAAGATCACTTGGTAGATAGTTAAAAAAAAAAAAGAAAAAAGAAAAGACACGTCCACGAACCCCAAAGGAAGAAAGAGTACCTCCTTCATCGGTCAAAGATAATTGGTTCTGTACCAAACATGCGTTTTATGTTATCTGTGGGCAAGGATATGACAGGCTTAATCAGGTTCATGAAGCAGTGAAAATTTACTGTGTAATTGAAAGGTGAAAGGTTTGCATCCATTAATCAGATTGGTACTGGGGTAAGATAAAGATATCCTTAATAATGAAAAGGAGAGCGAGATGAATTGTGTGTTTTCTCTAACAGTTACATAGAATGGGACTCCTAGTTAAGTATCTGTTCTTCCAGAATACATTAAAAAAATATTTGGAGAATAGGAAGTCTAAAGTTTCTGTGAAATTCTTCTTTGATGAAGCTAATTATGATCTTAAAAGACAGGGCTTCTTTTCTTGTTTCAGCATTGTTACTGGAGATGGGAAATACTACATAAATTCAGAGTTCCCACTTCACTTTCAGGTGGGAAGAGGGATTTTTTGTGCTGTCTCAAATAACTTGGTCTCTCATCTCAGTAGCTGGTCCTTTGACTTTAATTTGCCACCTAGAGGTCTCACGTTCCTGAAAATCCTTTTAATCAGTTCTTTGTGAAGTTCCAATCTGTTTAACTTCTGTGGCCTGTGGTTTTAAACGTAAGGAAATGTACTTGTCCCTGGTGTCTTAGACTGAGTACCCACGGAGTGATGCCCATTTCTGGGCATTCGCGAGTTTTGAACTCCTCAAATGTATTCTGGCCTGTCTGAACTGGTCATTCCTATTGTTGGTAAGAAAACTGTGGAAAAAAATGTGGCTGGCAGAGGGATCATGATGTGCTGCTTTTTTGACCACTAGACCCATATGTTTCATCTCTACTTGTGTTGTATTACTTTTTTCCTTTTCTTTAGGTACAGAAAATTACTTTGCGATTAAAAGCCAATCCACATTGACAGAGGTGTCCCATGTACAAATGCTTCCCTGCAAAATTCCTGTAGCCAGAGGACTTTGAGCAGCTATAGTAATAGTAAGGTGGCAAGGATTTTTTGCAAAATCCCCGTGCCAAAAATGGATTTCATGTTTGGCCATACTGATGGTCCTGATCCTGTTAAATGCTTTCCACTACCCAAACTGTTTGTATACATATATATTTGTAATAAGCAAGACAGGGTCTTTGTGTGTCAAGACCAGAAAAATGAGTTTTTCATCCCATCTAAGGAGAATCGATAACAGGAGGATCATTAGCTACTGGCACTTGTCCTGGAATATAAACTGCAGATGCTATTAAAAGAATATGGCTGTAGATTAAACCTCTCTTTAGCATGAGCATCCAGTAGATCATCATGAGGACACAGCATAAATCAAATTTAAGTTTTAGAATGCTTTTCCTTAAAACAAAAAAAGGACGTGAAGAAATCATATTTGGCCTGTGTGATATTTTTCTTTTATATATTCTTATATATATATATTTCTGCTCTAGTGCTTGTGGGTAGTGTTGGATTATTCAGATGCAAACGGTTTTGAATTTAAGATTCATAGTTTCATTTCTTCTTTTTATTTTTCATTATTGGTGACTGAAACGTAGTTACTTATCTGTTCTTTCTCTTCTCTGCTGTAACTGTCAATAGTAGTGCCCGGTTCTGCTGAGGGATTTAGTGATACAAAGCTGGGCTTCAACTGCCAGTGTTTTTGGTAGGCAATCAGCAAATGGTGATGCCAACTCATCATAACAAACGGAGGCGAGATCCGTGCAGACACTGGTAGACAGACGGCTTTGGATACTGTGTTCACTCTGCACTTACGTGCACACAGTTGCTGTTTTATGTCAGCTCTGAGGTTTTCGAGCGAAATTTTTCATCGCCGCTTCTGAGCAGGCACACTCTTGGGGGCTGCTGGGTGGGCAGGTCTGCCCGTGCCAGCCCCTCCACCTCCTGCACCGTGTGCTCCGGATGAATCTCTGGCTCCCTGGGAACGAGACCTTGTGGATCAGCTGCGGGAAACCGTCGGGATTGTGCAGTGGGAGACTGCAGTACGTGAAACATGCTCTCCTTGGATCTACAGATTCGGTCTTACAGATGCTCGGTACTGGAGCTTAGGTCTCTAGAGACCATCATAACTGAAGCTAAGAAAAGTCAAGCAGTATTTACAACAGGTAATAAAAATAAACAACATTTCTCATCCTAGATATCTTCATTACTCTAATGGTTTTGGATTGAAGCTGTAATCTAATCCTCTCAACTGTCAGCTTCCTTTATTTATACTTGGCTTCTCTTCTGAATTATGGAGTCCCACCCTCCTGTGCTTGCAGCAAAGTGGTTTTTCTTGGGTTTTTTTTTTTTATTTCTTCTAAGTTTGTAATCAAGAAGCATGATCGTTTGTTGTTCTCTTGCCTAAGTTTCTTCTGCATCTACCTTTTTTGAAACCAAGTGTCAATAACAAAATTTTGTTTTCCTGTTTTTGTGGAGAATTTTATAGATGAAACCTATAGACTCCTGAAGAGCGGGAGGAAAAAATAGGTTGTTGAGCAAAACCAAGCCTGGAAATTAAAAAAAGGAAGAAAAAAAAAGCCCCCAAACTCATACCTTAAGAAATTGCTAAACGATCCTAACTACCTATATTTTGTAACATCATTCCTATGGTGTTCCAAATCCTTTGTCTTCACTTCTTTCTGGTTTAGGTGTGGCAGCAAAAGCTGTTTGCAATCTTGCACTGTAGCCCATGGCATGGAAGTGGCCCAAATTCAACAGTTTCTACTGTCTCTGCAGAGTTCTACGTTATAGTGATATTTTTTAAAAAATAGCTTTGTGTTAATACATGAGCCAGGTTCTGATAAAACAGAGTGCCGGGAGGAACATTTTGTTCTGGAAATAGTCCCCTTGAAGGACCAATTGAGGATTAAGTTGCTAATCTGTAACTTCTAAGAATAATGAGTTAGTAGGAGTTGCCTTGTAATAAAATATGATCCACTGGATGAGAGAGAGAGAGTAAGGTCAATTTTGGATCTATTTGGAAATGACAAAAAACTTTCTTCTTGTATACATATCTATTGCTATTATATTTTCTTTTAATAGTTTGGTCTTATTCTGAAATACTTGCATATGTAATTATTTTCAGAGATTCCATTGGGTTTATTGTGTGCATTACATTTACAGTATAGCTCTGAAGAGTGTAACTGTTCCTAAATTATTACACAACTATTTTGTGCTTTTCATCTTCAGATATAAATTTTTAGTGCTGAGTATTAAATACAAATATTTGTATTTAAAGCAAAATATATGGTTGGTCAATAAATTAAGGTGTTAAGGAAGGAGTTCTGGGTAATCTGAGTTCACATGTCTTACAAAAATAACATGATTACCTTTATATGAAAAAAATGGGTATTTCTGCCTACTAAGAGAAAAAGTAACTTCTAATCAAAACTACAGTGGGATAAATTATTTAATAAATTAGGCAGGCTTATTTTGCTGTAGATCAGTTAAATACGACGTAGCTTCACAAATAAAAGTACAACTTTCCTAGGTGTATGGGTATGAAATAGCACTAGGGATGTCTCCAGTGTTTACTTCGCCCTTATGGACACAAAGGTCTTGGCTGGAAACTATTCCATAGTAACAATGTCCAGGTTTTTTTTTTATTTGCTAGTACAGTTAGCACAAAAATCACAAAGAGTGTTCAACAGGAAACAGTGGAATTGTTCTGGAACCGAAATATTCTGGTATAATAAATGTAACACCTTTCAGTGTCATGTTAAGTGTAGGGAGGTTCTCACAGCATCCGTGGGTGTCTGAGGTAGTCTGACCTGGACTGCCTGCAGCGGGAGCCGGTGATCTGCACTTGTGATGCGGGGTCTGGTGCAGATGAGCTCGGTCTTGCAACCACCATGGGTCAGCTGTTGTGTAGCAAAGGGACTGATGATAGCACCCCTTTTCCATTGGGAGGTTGAGTCCTGGTTTTGGGCTTATCCATGGAGATGTCCATGTGAGTTTCCCAGCAGAAAAGAAGTGACTATTTCTGGCAACGCTTTAAACATTGTCTGTTTTCAGTCACGTAAATTGTGTGTGAGCTGCAGAACAAGCTCAGCTGTGATGTAAAAATGGAAAAATTAGAGTGAGGTTAATATTTTCTGCTTTGGTAAAGAACAGGTGGTGGAAATGACACACCTATTTTGTGCTATTCAGAATTGCACTGTTATCATCTGGTTTGCATTAGAAACTGTGAATGATACTAGTAAAAGAAGTGAATAAGAGAAACTAGCATCAAAGCTAACTACTTTCCCATATTTTAAGGTAGAGATGAAAAGTCCGCTGACCTTTTTCATGCTTGCAAGCATAATTACAGCTTGAATAGTATCATTATAGAAAACAGATTTTCAGCCTTGGGATACTTGGGATTGTGGAAGATAGACTTTCAGAATAAAAACAACATGCTCAAGCATTTTTTCAGTTTTTCTAAGAATATGCAATAATTATTTCTTAATTTCAAGACTTTGGAATAAATCAGATAAAACTCTCTTCTGCTCTGATCAATTGCTTGTTGTCTGCTCTTCGTATTCAGCTGTGTACAAGGGAAGATATTGAGAGAAGCCTTTCTTTTTCTCAAGGGCCTTGAAGGGTGCTGTTCTTTATTTCTGAGTGGTCTAGAGAAAGAGTGTTGCTCAGCTTCAAGCCTTGGCTGCCATCTCTTTCAGCATGTATGGAAATATTCGCCAGCGTCAGTGAACAGACGTGAAATCTGTGAGATGAAGGCTGCTTTTTAACAAACGTAATCTTAGTATTGATTTGTGCTCATATTAAATTAAATTTTGATTATAAGTTCTTTCTTTGCAAAGTACAAAACAGAATTTGTTGCTAAACAAATTATGAACTATGTAGGCTTTTTTTTTTCAGCACGGCATGTATGATTATTTATTTTGATATCAAATACCATCTGCATTCTTTATTATAATACTGCAGTTTTAGCAGTTAGTGCTACATTGCTAGAGCTGTACCACATATGTTAATAATTTCTCTACTAGTTGGCATTGATCTCTTGTTCCATGCTGTTAGTTATGAAATTTGGGGCTCTGTTGCTTATCTTTAAATTACTGATCCATCAGCCATGGAATATGTTTCAGGTTGTTTTGATACTATGTAGATGTAAGCTTCAAATATTTGAACTCAGCACTGCCTTGTGTGTTGATTTATTTATTCTATAAATACAACACAACTTACGTGAGATGTAGCAAATGTCTTCTGCGTTTGAATGAGTTGCACTGTCTCCTGCACTGTCTTGCTGGGATTTACCTTTCCTGGAATAATTATTGTGGGTTCATACTTTGCAATTCTTATGAAAGTATCTTCTGGATGAATTCTTTTATTTTTCAGAGTCCTTTGTTCACTGGATTTATCTGAGAGAGAGTGTATTTAGCTCTTTGAACAGGAGGATGTCTCATGGATTACACACCAATGGTTTCCTCTGACCAAGAAAGAAATTATACTGAGTGAGAAGAGTGGCAATCATCTCTGCTATACTCTGACTTGACTATAAAGTCAGTTGGAGCTAACTGTATTAGTGTAATTCAACTCTCTTGCAAATTAATCTGAACTGGTCAGAAGAGTAGGGAAAGATAACTCTGCAGGAAAGTATCTGAATTGTTCAGTCACACTACTATAACATTGAAGATGATGGCAATTTAAGGGTGCTCCCTTAATTTGGAACTACCCTATTTCCATGTTGTTTGGTCCAGCTGCACTGAATGCATTCTGGTATTAAAAAAAAAATAATAACAGAACAACAACAAAATAACTCCCAACCTTGTATGACCAGAAACACAGAGGTGCTACTTCTTCCTTGGTGTCCCGTAGTGCATCTTGTTGTCATGTTCTGAATGTGCCCACACAACACTTGAAGGCAGAAGTAAGCTTGTTCTGTTTGTGGTTCAAGCTGGCTGGCTGGGAGCCAGCTCCCATCTGAAAGCAATGCAACTTTTCAGTTCAGTGCAGTGCCAGACTTAAGTTAACACAACTCTGCTATGTCTACAAGTCTTATTTTTTCCCGCGGGTTTGTTGGACAGCTTGGAGATCATGAGGTGTAAGCTGTTCTGCAAAAGATGACATAGCTGTGCTCTTTGTCACATATGTCTTTTGTTTCTTCGGCTCCAAGCAATGATTTGAGATTCTTGGTTAGAAATGTAAAGGTTGTTCTCTTTTTCCTTCTCTACCTACAATGCCCAAACCCATTTGTTGTTTGGAACTTTTAACAACATTTAATGTGGTGGTGTGGTTTTTTTGGGTTTTTTTTTTGGTTTTGTGTTCAATTGCTGGTTTGTTACTGCAGCACTTCAAAAAATGGGTTATGGAAGAAAACTGAAGTTAAGAATTTGCAAGTTAGAAAATTTGTAGCTAACTTTAAAACCAAAAAATCTAACCCTATATACCCTGCTGCTTCACAACAGTTTAATTCACATCCCACTTGCAAGCTAGGCACCCAGAAAATAAGGGTGGTGCCTGCGGGAAGTTAGCATTAAGTGACTTGTTAATCATAGCTGAGTAAAGGGATAGTACTGCCTCCAAGCTTTAGCTGGAAACATCAGCTCCATTGTGCTCTCCTTTATAACCCTCAGTGTTATCAAAGTGAGAACCTGTCTGTAGATGATCTCTCCCTCCCCCTGCCTCTCCAGATGTAGAGAAGTGTGGAACAGAAGCAGGGCTGAACGAGGGAGATGTTGGAAAAGGACAGAGCAGCAGCAACAGGCTGGTGAGTGAAGCTGATGAACCTGAGCAGGTAAGGAAACCAAGTCCAAGCAAGCATCAGGTGACAGGCCACTAGTGGTTGAGTAACAAGGAGTTTGTAGCAGGAATTTGAAGTACTTGTGGTCAGCTTGAGCTCTGCAAGGGTCACTGTTCAAACATGTTTTCCTGCCCTGCAAGAAAGTTTCGGTTCTGTTGATTGGCTGCTCTGTTTCCATGTTTATCGCAAAGGACCACTTGTTGCAGGATCTTAATTGGTGTCAGGCCACTGAATTCCTTTGACCCTTTGAATGGGGTAGCAAAAGAAGCTAAAGTGACATTTTTTTGTACTTTTTTTTTACCCCTCTATATGAGAGTCATGGTATTCTTGAGAATACAAACAGAATTCTTTTTTTCATCAGCAACACTATCTCTCTGCTGGTTTCAGAAGCTTGGAAGTGATCTTTATCAGAAATTAAAGGTCGATCCTTTTGAAAGAAGAGGTTATGAAGTCACGAAGGTGCATTAATCAGACCTGCTTGCCGTCAAGCAGGTTCTGTGCTCCCTGGATAATCGGAAACCTTGCCTGCTGCTTTGTCATTTAGAAAATGCATTGACAACTATAGAGGGGAGAATCTACTTTTTTTTTTCTAAAGATGCCTCTAGATAGCTCTTGTGATTTCCTAAAGTCTGTTAGCTGGGGCTGAAAACCACAGATTAATGGGCAATGTTCTCTGTAGCAAGGAAATCTGATCCCAGTTGCAAGATTAAAGTGTGACCTGCTCCTATTTAGCACCAGACCTTTATTTCAATATCTGTAGAAATTTGGTTGAAGGGCTTGACCTAGTCAGCCATTAAAATGTGGGGATTTTTTAACACTTGCTTCAAAATTTGCTAACAGTTTCTTTTTCTAAATGTGCAAGGCTGTGATTTACAGCCCCTGCTCTCCTGGCTGGGTGTCACTGTCAGGACCTATGACTGCTCCAGCACGTGGGTGAGTTGGCAGGTGTGATAGCAGTGCCTTGACTGTCTTTTTATTCCACAAGAGTCTCTTGTCTGCTAAAGGTGGTGTTGACTGTCAGTTTCATTATCTAAACAACTTATTTTTGGGTGGGTGGCTACAATCTTAGCACCTTTAACTGTGGATTTTGAAAAATGTATTATTATTGTTGTTATTATTTATTTTAAAGAAATCCTTACCTGAGATGAGAGGTTGCTGTCTAGTCATTCTTTTAATTTGTTACCTAAATTTAATGGTTCGATTACTTGAGCCTTCGTTTATTTTAATTTTTTTTTTTTTAATTTTGATATTTGTTTTAACTTTTCAATTTCTGTTTTGTTGTTTTTGTGGGAGGAGGAATAGAGCTGATGTGTTTGCGGGATCAGCCTCTTGCTTATCTTTGGTAAAAACTGTATGCATAAGAACCTGGGGGAGTTTCAGATTTAGCAGTTGGTTCTGTTTGATTGGAAGGTCTGATGTTGACCATGATAATTATATGTGTAACTTCCTCCTGCTCTTCACATTGAAGAAGATGAGCTATGGATTTTGATTCTTCAGCTTTCATTGGGACTGGATGAGAGGGCAAGGAAATCGAGGATTATGTGTTCCTGCACTATTGTTTTCCTCTCATTCATCTTTGTGACTAATTTTTTCAAACTATGGCATATATAGCAGTCCCAAGACTAAGTTTTCAGTTGTCCTGACTTTGCTTCTGCTTTATGACTGAAGTTCTACATTTTTTGATTCAAACTTCCTAAAAAGTTTTTGAGTGAAACGGTTACTAATCTTATCTTTCAGAATTTGAAGAATTATTATTTTTTTTTTTTTAGCTTAAATGTAATGAGTGTTGCCATCTGTTGCACACCTGTAGAATTTGGTATGTCTCTTTCATTGGAGATTATGAAACACTATTTATAGGTAGGGAAGAGAGGAAGCAGTGGAGGAGTGCATTTTGCCTGCCACCTGGAAGGTGGAAATGTGTACTCTTCCCCAATTCAGGGGACCTCATTGCCCAATATTTTTCCCCTGATATTTTACCATTCTTCATTACTGTTTTTAATAATTGCAGGGCCAGCGTCTCAGTCTGATTTGAAAGACTTAATCAGAAATTGGCATCAGTAGAGATGCTCCTTCCTGTCTGTCTGCTGAAAGCTTGTCCTCACATGTATGTCGGGTGTACAGTTTGCCAGGTTTGATGCTGGTTTGAAATGGGCCTCGCTGTCGCAGAGTATTGCTCAATCTGTCTGTGACACTTCAAATTTTTATTTATTTTCCAAAGTAAATCTGTCAGTGACAGATTTTGATCAAAAATCAATCTGAATTTCAGTTCAAGACAAGTACCTTGCATTTTTGCAGCCTCTAGTCTGCTCTCTAAGCTTCACAAGAAGTTTCAAAATCTACAAATCTCCTTCGATCATACTATTTATTATTTTATTATTATGAGTCATATTTTGTACAAAATTTTAAGCACTGCAAAGAGTAAAGGGCAATACAGATATGACAGAAAATATATGTGATACAATCACACAATGTGTATGTAGTTGATGATTATATGACCACTAAATGAAAACAGAGGAAAATATGAAGAGAAGGTAATAGAGGATTATTTTAAACACTGACAGGAAGCTAACTTATCAGGATGGAAAATCATACATAACTTTAGAGACTGTTTTAAGGAGGGTTTTGGAATCTCTGCAGAATGAACATGAATACATATTCTATGCCAGAGGAATGTTCTCCTGGTGCCAGGTTATTTTTTTTTGGTCATACTCGCTGTTATTTATTTATTTATTTTTTAATTTTTAAAATCATCTTTATCTAGATAAGGTTAAAAAAAACCCACAAAAACCTCTTGAGTACATGGTTTTCAATTTGTTTTTACTGACTCTGTTTGACAGCCCTGTCTTGTCTTGGTTTTGAAACCCTGATATTTTCTAGTCATGTGATTGCACTAAATAACATACTTAGGCTTACTGTAAGATTTAGGATCAAAGGAGAAGTTTACAAGAGGCCAGTTTTCCAGTGTTACTCTTGTACTTGTGAAACTGTTCTTTTTCCTCAATTCTGTCTCTGCAAAAAGTGAATAAATCCCACCTTTATTATCTAAGTTTTTTACCCTTACATGACTTATTGGAGGATTTGATAGGGGAACCAATTTGCTGCTGTGTGAACCAGCTTTGGGATAGACCAGAACATGGACAGTGAATTTTAGGGCTTTTTGCTTAGGAGAGAAAAAGCGGAGGCTGGAAATCATCAGAGTCATAGACTGGTTTGGGGTGGAAGGGATGTTTAAAGATAACTTTTCTACCCCCCCCCCCCGCCATGGGCAAGGACACTTTCTGCTAGATCAGGTTGCTCAAGCCCCATCCAGCCTGGCCTCTAGTGGAAAGTGTCCCTTCCCATGGCAGGGGGGTTGGAACTCAATGATCTTTAAGGTCCCTTCCAACTCTAACCATTCTATGATTATTATTTCCCCACCCTTGTGTTTTTTCCCTCCTAAGCTTTGTGTGGCTCTGATGGTCTCTTCAACCAGCCACAAGAATAAACCCCAGTAGTTCTCTTCTCATGCCTTTTTTCAGGAGATGCTGTCTCAACTGAACCATTTCCCTCCCTCTAAATAGCTTCCTACCCCTCTCTTTTTCTTACTTTCTTACTGAGTAACGTCTTTTGATCCTTGGGTGTCTTGGGAAGAGTCACTGCTTGTGCAGGAACATCTCTGCCTTCCTGTCTTAGTTTCCTCCTCAGTGCAGCTGGATCTATGGTCTGGCTTCCAACAGCTCCTTATCTGAGCCAGCGTGCTCTGCAACATCCATGTTGAAGGCTGTGATTTATAATATATTTATTTGTCTTGTGGGATTTGACTTTGGCCTAAAGAGAGAGATATGTGGAGAAAGCATAGATCTTAGCTGAAATACAATGTGCTGCTATTCTCTAAACATACTGTGTTTATGGTCCAGGATAATTCAGCTAAAATGATCTGGAAACTTTCAGAAATAAATGTGGCATTTAATAGTTCTTATTTTCTGAAGTAGTAGTAAGCTTGCACCCTTTCGCTTTTGATAGGTGAACCAACTAGGGCTTAAGGGATCAGAAGGGCTAGTCTCTGCAAGGAAAAGGTCTCACTGAATTTGGACTGTATTTATTCGAAGAGCTGGGCCATACACCTGGTTGACGCCAGCTTTTCCAAAGGAGACAGAGTTTGGCTAGGAAAGACTTCACCCCTGTTGCACTGACAGGGGTAAAGAGTCAACATGGTAGATACCACTCAAGATCATTCTGGACATTTTTGTTTTCACCAGCGAATGATGAGGGATCAGCTCGTAGCACAAGGCCTGGAACGTGGCCAGGACTGTGGAGATTCCTAGACAAGTTACTTATGTGACTGCAATGCTATCCTGCTTTTTTTCCTCCTTAACAACTACAGAGCGGAGGTGACACGCTTCCTATTAATAGTGTGCTGTAGCAGCGGTACGTAAAGGACATAAGTAGCATTTGAGCTCCCATCACTCAACACACTTATTCAGTGCAAAATGTCAAAATATGTGACTAACAAATGGTGGAAAGTCTCTGTGAAGAATGTCAATAGGTTTTCTGTTTTCTCATTTCCACTTAAAAGTTATTCATAATATTCCAAACTGATAGCTCTGTAAATGGTAGTAATTTTTCAGTGTGTTTACTAGAGAACTCCGTGATAGTATCTGTTTAATAACTCTCAGTCAACATTCAATCTTAGGTGCTGAAGTTTAACCCTGTAACAATTTGACTAAGGTGGAAGATCATTATCTCTGGCCTTCGTGCCAGAGCAGAGGGAAACTGAAATGGCAGAACTGTAAAAACATTGCATCAGAATTTCTCTTTGCTTTTACACAAACACACTAAGGTTGGATGGTGTTGCAAATGTTAGCCTCTAGGGAGTACCTAGTAATTTTGTGGAAATAGATATTGCTTTTCCTTCTCCAGCCTGACTTAAGATGCAACTTGACAAGATGCCTCCAAGATTATCTGTGTGCTTGCTGCCACTGCAAGGGCAGTCCTAGTCCTGTGTCCTGCGTTGCCCTCTCTTTAACAGACTTGCTTAACTAGTGACCCGACTCATCCAAAAATTGAATAAGTTTTCTGCTGCTCAGAGGGATGAACTGGCTTGCAAAGTATTGTGGTGAAGTCTAAAGAGTGGACAAAGTGAGGGTGAAGGGGGAGTGGGTCCCTCTGTTCTGGCAGCAGTAAGCACTTCACTTAGCTCAGCTACCTTGGTTGATTATACAGCAAATTTAGGTAGAGATTTAGCGCTAGAGAGACTCTTGGTGCCCTGTCCTTCCTCTGTTGCCTTCATCAGCGGAGTGTCTGAGAGAATAGTCTTCAGAATGGTTTAGCATGAGCAGGACCCTGTATTTTCTATAGCCTTGGTCCAGGCAGTGACTATACTGTTCAGCTGAAAGTTTCCTAAACTGTTCAGCCTGCGGTTGCCGTGAGAGGCTGCGGTCCAAGTGGGTGAAGACAGGATCTGATTGTGTGAGGTGTCAGATGGCCTTGGTAGTTGGCAGCGACATCCCACCAGCTCTGCTGGTGCAGAGCACAGGCAGGAGGCAGGGTGGAGTGGGGGGAAGAGGGGATGGATAAAGAGGAACATGGGGAGGGGGTATAAAGAAAATGGTGAGTAAGGAGAGGAATAGTGTAGCAATAAACTCTTGCGTGCTTTGTCTGTGGCTTTAATATTTTATAAAGACAATGTGGTAAAATACAAATGGTAGGAAAATATAATTATTCAGATTCCCAAACCTGTCTTGTCTGCAGTGCCTGAAGGATACTCCTTCGTATTTCATTAAAATCATTTTGGTTGATCATCTGTAGAGGTCACCTCGGTACGAGGGCCACATTAGCTGTGGGACAGCTGACAGGAGCACCCTGGACTGCCACTCCTCCAGCCCCATGGTGGGTAGGAGGGAACGTGAGAGTCGCTCCAGCCTGTCTGACCTTGCTGTTTGCTTGTTCTCTGGGCCAGTGTGGGAGCTGGGAAGTTGGGATTGCTTTCCTTTCTCCTTCTGGGGTTGGTTTGTACATCCACTGGCTGTAACAGGGAGCAACCCATTATGCTCACAGTCTGAGGAGTATTAGAGTATGCAGGTGGTGTGGGTTGTGGTTGCGGAGCTGAGGGGAAGGGTGTGTATTTTTAAACACAGTAAAACAGGATGTGAGGTGAGAGGATCTGGTGTGTACCAGTCTGACCTGAACAAAGATTTGAGCTACTGCTGTTGGCTTTTGGGGAGCCGTTTCTCATGGAAGCCTTCTGTAAGGGCTTGCGTCTACATTGCTGTTATTTCCTTCAGCTATGCCGCTCAGGACTATCTCTTTATTATTACTGTTTTAGCTTGCAATTTGAAGAAACCTTGGATCACAGACATTGGATTACTTTCCAGTGAAGCTAAAGAAAAAGTTGCTGTCTATCTACTAATGGATGTTCACTCCAAAAGACTAGACTAGAAATAGAATGAAGTGAAACATTCCAAAAGTATATAGTATAGTTGTGGACAATGTGTTCTTTATTATTGGGGAAAAGTTTTGTCTGGAAAAATAGCCTTTGAATATTTCTTGTTGGCTCATTAATTTTCAGTGGCTTAATGCCCTTCTTATTTCAAGGGTATGTGGCTATAGTTACAGATGAGTTACAGGTAAACCTTAGACTAGGGAGGGGCCTGTCGAAGAGCTGCTGGTAGAGAAGGTCCGTTTCTGTGTGAAATGCTGATTCCAAGTGGATCCATGGGGATCAGCAGCTTGCTGCAGCCTGAGCTTGATGCTAAGGTGATTGAGTCCTGTGCCAGAGAGTGACAGTGTCGCTATGTTAGCCTGTGTTTATACCAGCATTACAGTTTTGACTTCTGTTGCTATAATTATTATTGACTCTTGAGCCAATTGCTGTTGCACCAGATGGGGAAAATGATCACGCTATGACGCTGCTTTGCCTTGTCTGAAAGATCTCAGCATCCAGCATCACCCACAAAAAAAAATGTAGTCCATTTACTACTGAGCACTTCTGGAGATTTGGCTGCTTTATTGAGGTACTTTAATGAGAGAAAAGTTCAAAAAATTAATTAGATTTTTTGTGCATGCTGTATCATATGAACTTGCAGTAAAGCTGAGCTTGATCTGTAGCATTGTGGAAACTCATGTCAGCTGTTCTGAGCGTACACACACACACACATGAGCAAGACCTGGCCTTAGTTTCATTAATGTGTGCACACGCATACACATATTATTATTTTTTTTCTCTTTGTATCATTTGGAATCCAGCAAACATGGAAAAAACACGGAGGATACTTTGTTCCTGGTTGAAATGCGTTCAGTCTTTACAGTGTGTAAATGGATGGACAGCAAAAAAAGTTAATTTGATTGTTGTCCCACCTCCTTCCTCAAACAATTGACAGAAAGACCCTGCTCGTTTTCTTACGTCATGGCTGACTGCAAGAGGGAAGACAAGTTGCAGTTCTGCAAATGGTGCTTTAGTACATTGTATCAAAATCGTGAAACAAAGTGGTTAGTTTAAAATTCCATGTAGATTGCTTCTTGGCATATATGGTTACTGGAAGTCTATTTTAGTAATTCCTGGCGTTCCACGTGTGTGATGGTGTTTTGGGTTGGGAGGTATGTTTTAGTCTAAAGTGGTTTGGGCTGGACTGGCCACTGAAACGAATGACAGGGAAATAGCAACCCCATCTGTGTTTGATTATAGCAAGAAAGATACAGAGGAATCAATTCTTTGCTATGAGCTGATTGGTCAGTCACTTTGAGATTTTCTACTCTGCCTTGCTTTAGGAGAAGCATAGGCTTCCACTTTAATGATGATTTTGTAAAAAATATAAATGTTTGAGGATGCATCTCTACTTGTAAGTGAGTGTGCCCAGGACCGCTGTCTCACACCGAAGCCAAATGGCACAAGATGTCCTGCACTGACACTGTTAAACTTTCCAGATTTCAGAAAGGGGACTGTACATGTGGAATATTTCCTGGGTACTGCGGGCCTCTGGAACGTGTGTAGGAGGTGTTGGGATGAATGATAGCTAGCTGGGATGGGAAGCTGTGCTGGGGGTCATTCTGAAAAACATTATGGATAATGAAATTTCCAGTGCCTGGGAATATTTATTGGTACTATTTAATCAGCTTGTGCAGATGTAGCCTCAGTGGCTTCTAATCGAGCACATGCATCTACATAAAAATGTTCGGGAGAAATGATAATTATATTCTGATGGCAATCAAATTGCAAGTTGCACTGATGACACTTTTATGTAATGAGGTACTACTTGTGGATGAATTAATTTGTGCCCCATTCCGACCTTTTAGCTGTCTTGTTTTAGGTCCATTTTTTAAACATATTGGTTTGGTGTGTGCAGGTGTGGCATTTGTGCTCTGCAAAATCTTCCAATGGAACTGGGTTCGAGGTGTGACTGAATTCTCTAACAAATGTTGGTGTTGCCTTTAAATGAAACCATGCTGGAGCCCCTAGTTAGACCAGCATAATTCTAAATAATTACTCAGGAGGTGTACACTGTGTGTTTACACAAGGTAATCTTCTGGATACGTTTCACAGGGTTGTTTAACCTATTTGTGTGAAAATTAAAATTCAGTTTCAGAAGAACCAGGGAGAAGAAAGTTGATAGTGGCCAGTGCTCTTAGTTGTACTCTGAGACTGTGATTCACTTTTCAGACTGCCTTCAGAGCTGCTTCAGAACAGTTTCTGCAACAGCATTTAAAGATAAAATTGATTAAGGCTTCTATAAAAAAATGTCTGCTGTAACAAATTTCTCTGCTTAATTGAGCACAATCCAAGTAGGTATGCATTTTAACCAGTAATTTAATATATTGAGTGTTTATATCTCCACTGACTCTGTCTGAAGGGCAGTCATGGGAACAGAATACTGTCACTAAGCTCTGCCTCCAGGGACCACAGTTGCACATTTTGGAGTTGTCTCCAGGCCACCCTTGCAATCAATATTTACTGTAATTACAAATGAAATGAGGGAGTCTTTAAGTGGTGGGTGCATTTAATAACATATTATAATAGCAGAGCAATGAATTGAGGATTAATCAAAACTTTTTAAATTGGTGCTGAATTGATTTAATGATTTGCATTGGGCTTAGTGCTGTATGCCTGTTGACAATAATTTACTTAAAAAATTGCATCCCAATTTCCTCTTAATTGCACATGGTATGCTTCAGGGTGACAGTAAAGATATTAAAATATCAGTAACAGATGTGATGTTTGCTAATGGAGCATCACATCCCATATATTTTCCTCATCCTGTTATTTATTTATCTGCAGATGAAGCCTCTGCCTCTTAAGAAGAGAAAATCCGCTTCTTCCTATGAAGTTTCTGTTTTTTTCCAGAGGACTGAAAAGGTCATCTTTGCCTCGTAAATCAGTAAGTGAAGAATAGCCAAGTATAACGGTTATGTACCATAATGTTATTGTTACTGTTATTAAGTCTCAGTCTGGTCTTCAGAATTTTAGATGTGCAACACAGCGTTTGGGGTCTGAGCTAAAGATGCCCGAAGGTAATGCTTTTGCAGTCATGTCAGTGGGTTCTGTAGGAAATGCCTTATATTCTATATTCTGTTTCTATTCTATGTTCTGTATTCTGCCATGGATTCCAGATGTGGCCAGGTAAACTTGCCCTTGTCCTAGGTTAACTCTAGGGAAATTCTGTTTCTGCAGGTACAGTTCTTTTTATATTGAACAGAAATGATGGCATGTGCAGACCTATATGTTCTGTATCCTGACTTCTTATGTTGCTGCTGATAGCCTCGCTCTGCCTCCTCTTAATTGCTCTGTGCAGACACTGTCTCTCGTGTGTGCCATGGGATGATACAGCACCTGAAGGAAGCCAGAGTTCTTGAGGTTTCTCTAAGAGCAGCTGGACCAGATGACCTCCAGAGGTCCCTGCCAACCTCACCCTTCTGTGGTGTTTTTGCCAGTGTGGTTACCCCTAAGTAGAAGGGGTAGAGTTACTATACTGGTAAGGCCCTCCTAATGTAGACGTGACCTGTAAGAACTTTGCTCATGGTTTGCTGTACTGTGCCTTTTCTGTCTGTATTGCATTTCAGTAGCAGCCTTCTCCCAGCAAGGATTTAGGCACAGAGTGAGGATACTGTATGGAAAGTTGTATTTCGGTTGTCTGTACATTCACTGAGCTGAGATTTAACAGAGCTTCTTGTATTTACAGTCTGGAATTTTTGTGACCACTGGGATGCAAGAGACCTTAAAAAAAAAAAAAAAAAACCAAAACAGAGGTGCCTGCAGGTGATAAACATTGAGGGATTCTTGTTCTGTGTGCATTAATATACTTTTGATGGTGGAAATAGTATTTCTGATTTTTTTTCTTTTTTTGCAGCTGTGTGGCAAGTGTAATCCATTTATGTGAACACCAGTAGCTTTTGTTTATAGCTGATAATACTGTTCTAAAAAAAGCTTGCTAGCTTCTGTCAAAATAAACCAACAGAAATACCTGTTTAGTAGTTTTCATTTTGACAAATCAACAAAATTTGACTTAATTCCAATTAAGTGCTTTTCAGCCCTATCCTCCCACATGGGATAAACTTCAGTAGGTGGGCCTTGCCAAAATGAACTGTTGATTGTTCTTGCCTTTTGTAGTGCCCTTAAGGTCCTAAGTAAAGTTGGTTCTGAACCAGCCAGCTATTTTTGGAAGCGAACATTGAAAATAAAAACTTATAGGTAGTAGTTACAATGAGACCTTAAAATAGAGTTTGTTGTAGAAGCAAACTGTCCTTGAGAGTCCAGCTGCTTTTCTTGTAAAACCCTCTGCAGGCTTCTCTGGGTGTGGGGAATGAATGAGTTGTGAATGTTTCATGTTTGTGTCCTTGGTGCCTGGCTGGGTGTAATGCTGCTTGGAAGAATAATGAGAGGGGCCACAATGCTTCTCCCCCTCCTCTTGACCCCTCTTCAGCCTGCCAGCGTGGGGGGCTAGCCACATCTGCAAATTGTATCCCACTGGTGAATGACACCAGGGCAGATGGAAAGGAGGTGCACGGAAGGGACCTGACTGCAGTTACTCCCTAGGTACTTTTTCCTTGACTGCGATGCCTATCACTCTATTTTTATAATCAGCCTCCGGTTTGTGCTGCATCCAACATTCACGTGCCTGTTGTTTTGCGGACTGGGCTGGTCAGTGCAAACTCGTGTCATGGTAAGCATGAAGCTCGGTGCTGAGCAAGGCACTTGTGTAGTCATTCAAAACCATGGTATGACTGTGCAATATACACAGAGACAGGAGAAAAGCATATTTTGTCCTCTTTTAGAACACCCAAGAATCTTTTGTCTAGCTGAATTTAAAGAAATAGTTTTCTAATGGAAAAATAGTTTTCTAATGTTCTGTTCAAATTACTGTATTTCTGAGTTTTATAGATGTTTGTTGATATGTGCTTTTTTTTAAAAAAAAAACCTCATCAGAAGTAAACCGACTCTTAGTTGTGTCATGCACTTGAGTACTAATGTGTGTTGCACTTGTGCTCACATATTCACAAAATAAATCACCTAAATTAACTGTTGAAACCCGATTTGGGAGAAGTCTCAGTTATGAAATGCTGTGGTAACCATGCAGTCATTTCATTCTCTTTGGAAATCAAGAACAAATACTGGTCTTTTTGTAGAATACAATCAATATGGTGTTTTTCTTCATCCTTGCTTAACTATTTACTTACACGTTTTTATCATACAAAGAAAAAAGAAAAAAATTGAGTCATCATTGTGCAACTGGGTAGTCAAAATATAACTATTCAGACATTTTCAAATATGAATATGTTTTCTAGTCTTCTACCTGCTTTTATAAAAAAGCATGTTAAGATGAATAAAGTAATATTTGAGGGAAAAGTAAAAAAAAAAAACAAAACAGCTTTCAACCCCTCCAAGTCCTTTTATATGAATGTAATTTGCTCACTTGCCTGCCTTCCCTAGATAAGGTAGGGGGAAGAGTGAGAAAAAAGAGAGAGAAAAACCTCATGGGTTGAGATAAAGACTGCTTACTTTCCTCTTCTGTTACTATTCTATTAATAATAGTAATAATATTGGTAAAAGAATATACAAAATAAAATGATACCACACCACCTGATGATTGATTGCCCATCCCATCCCAAGCAGCGATCACGGATTCTTGTCTCCCAGTCAGCCCCCATTGATATACTGAGCATCATGTCCATGATATGGAATATTCCTTTGGCCAGCTTGTCCTGTCTATGCTCCCCCTAGGCTTCTATGGGAAGCTGAAAAAGTCCTTGACTCAATATAAATGTTACTTAGCAATAACTAAACCAATATGTGTTATCAGCATTATTCTTATATTGAATCCAAAACACAGCAGCTACTAGGAAGACAATTAACTCTCTCCCAGCTGAAACCAGGGCACATTTTCATTGACTCATTTGTAACACCATGTGTCCAAAACTGCCCCTTAACACAAAAGTAATCTTATTTTGCAGCCTTGAAGAGGAAAGCTATTTGTAATGGTGAAATATTAAAAAAAAAAAAAAGCAAGCAAAATGGGAATGTGACAGTTAAAAGTGTATTGAGGTAATATTTTGTTGGTGAAATGAGTAAAGAAATACATGATTGGATGTGGCTGATTACAAGATCAATCTGGTGTATCTAGAAGTGTCTGCTTGGAGCAGGAAGATTTTGAGGTTTTGCTCCTTTTTTTCTTTGTGCTTCATAGAGAAGGTATTTTAATCCCCCAAATAGACAAACTGCTTCTAAAATAGAATTATGTCATATTATGTTAAAGGAGTAACTTGTACATTCATCCTGACTTCATAGGGCTAAAAAGTAGAAAAGGTTGAGCTTAAGACTTTCATGAAGCATGTTAGTGAAACAGATGAAAAGATCAATAATTTAGAAATAACCAAAATGACCCTCCTGGTATAAAAGTTTAGGATTTTCTTTGGCATGTGTATTTATTATTCACTATTAATCATTAACATACACTTTGAAAGCACAGTCAGACTTTTATCTTGAGCGTTTGTGAATCAAGGCATACAAATACAGGTTTTTCCTAAAAGTGAAAAAAAAATAAAAATAATTAAGGCAAATGTTCAGAGAGGAGCTGAGTAATCAAATTTGGCTTCAGTTGTGTTACAGCTGTCTCAGGACCTGTGGTATAACTCCTTTGTGTAATAAATTATTGTTTAATATGTTTAAATTTTATGTCTTCTCTAATCATAATATTTGAGCACTAGTGGATAAGCACTTGTTAATAAAATCAAAATAGTTGTAAAGATGGTTCTCAGTAATAGCTTTAGTAACAGTGAGTCATGCTGAGGTGCGAAATATTAGTTCTGCAGGTACAAAGTCCTGGGTAGGACCATGCTGTAGCAGGCACGTGTGACTGACATGCACACAGATATTCCCAGACTGGTTTTTGTATATCTATTTCGGGGGCTGATAGGTTGGAAACACTGGTGACTTGAGCTTCACCCCTAGTTTAGATTTGTAGGGACGTGATCAGATTTGTGCCTGCCCTGCTGTTGATACCTATGCTAACCAACGTAGAGCTAAATTGGTATCTCTGCGGCATAGATGAGCTCTGAAAATTCAGTGAAATGCTGCCCTAATCAAGTCGACCAGGGGTTTCCACTAGCAAATGGTTTGCAGCAGTGTATGAGAAGGAGAAAAGAACGTTTTTTTCTGAACTATTTACGAGAAGTTCCCCAATAACCGTAGCCACAGAATTGCGTGGGCATTTCCTTGTGTAAACAAGCCCTGCCCTCAGCTTGAAGAGGATAAGTGTGAAGCCTTTTGCTGCGCTACTGAGACTTTGGCCACAGCCTGTTGTAGATAAGGAGCTCTGTTTATCCCACATCCTACGTTTACCTTGTGAATTTCAAGTCCTTTACAGCTTAATTTATGGGTATTTAGGGAATGAGGAATGGCAGCATTTGGTTTATCATTCAAACTGCAGTGATTTCTCTATTGCTTGTCAATTGTGTATGTTCAAGTAAAGAGACCAGAAAGGTGGTGTTGGCAGGAGCTTGGAATAACCTTACTATACCCAGGTAATAAGTGGTAAAAGTATAAATGAGATTAGAAGGACTGAGCCAATGATTAAGAGTTCTGCTTAAAAAAAAAATAAATTGAAGGAGTTTGTTTTATAGAATCAGGTTAAACTTTTGGTTTCCCAGCAGGTGACGTTTTGGGTCTAAACTAGTATTCTGTTGCACAGAATGTAAATACTTATTCTTTTCCTGGTACACAAAATACTTGTGTGCCTACTCTGTGGCTCATAGGAAACTTACTTGACCAGAAACTTGTAGTTTGCTCTGTAATTATCTGTAGAAACAAGAACATCTTTCCACATTACTCATTTTGAGGAAATCTAATGAGAAAAGTAGGAAAACATTTCCAAAAACTTGTATTTGAAGATGTGGAATTTTCTGCATGAAAAAATCCACCATAGACTTGGCACACACAGACACAAATTTTTTAACTTTCTGTTTTGATTCTTCTTAATGGGTATTTCTCAACTCCCAAAGTATTTTTTGCTTTCCAGTTTCCTCTAAGGGCATGAGTATTCTTTTAATCAAGAGCCGGCTGCTCATGGCATTCCCTAAAACACTTGCTCAGCTGCTTCTTCACTCAGGATCAATAACTTCATAGATAATGAAACTAACCACCTCCTAAAGATAGATGTCATTTTCTATATACTTTACACTCCCACCCTTCCACTCATCCTTTTCGACAGCCTCTGCTTATGTTAATCTGCCGAGTTGAATATTAATATATCAGTGCCAGAATGCCTGGCCTGAGCCAGTGAATGATCCTGTGCAAACAGCTGCACTACAGGCATCGTAACTTCATCGCTTGAAATGCAGGGGCCTATTTATTTATCCTAAATATAACTAACAGCAATGGAAATGCATTTTTAAAAAATTACACTTAAATATCAGCCCAGCCGCTGTTGTTATGATGGTTTGCTTGAAATTATTGTTTCAAAACTTATGAACTAATTTTAAGACTTTGCAACTAACACACACTGACAATATTTTTTTACCTTTAGATACAATATTGGATTTGTGATATATATTAAAGCACAACTGCATGACTGCCACAAATGCATAGCCTTGAACAGCTAAACTGATCTGAAATTTATAATTCTTGATACGGAACATGACATTGTTCTGCAGCAAAAGACATTAAGCTGGTGTAAAATGCGTTGTCTTCACTTAAAAAAATGTGCATTCATGTTTAATGGTTTTGATCTAATTCAGCACAGTTAGTGCGCTTGTTAAAGATACTTATAAATCTTCCGGAATTGTGTTTTCAGCTTCCCTGGAATAAGTCATATTTTGTGTGTAGATACTTCCAGTGAAAGATAAAGCAGATATATTCCTTCTTAAGGCAATTCCTGTGTTTTTTGTGGTTTTATTTCACAAAATTTAACTTTGTTGTCTCATGTTGCCTCAAACAAATATAGGACCTAGATCCAGACTTTCTCTGTTAAAGATTTAGAGATGTTAAGAACAGGGATTAGATAAATCTCGAAAGAGTTTATCTATAAAATGCAGATTATAAGCCTTTTGGTTATGTTTTGGAAGAGTATACATAGTAATATATTTGCAAAAGGTTAAGAAAGATCAAAGAAAGTTTGATGTGCAAAACCCAGATATAAACTGGTGAGCGAATAAACTTTTCTTTCCTTTGGTGTGAGAGCTCTCTACTTTCAGTCAGTGATTGCTAATCGGTGACATTTCATTTTTGTATAACTTGCTGTGATGCCTAAGTTTTCCGGAGGAAAAAAATTGCATAAAGTTGAGATTATTCTTAAGAGGCATTTATATACTTACAACTTTGCATCCTTATATAAGAGAAGACTGATGCTTCTAAAGTACCCTGAAACATAATAGCCTTTTATCGGTGAAGCCACAAGTTTTAGTGTTTGTAAAAGATGGGATACTAGTAGGATAATACTTTCAAAGGTCAGTATCTCTCCTGGAGCAAATCCTACTTGGCTTCTCTGTAAAAACTCTCTTTTAAAATAAATCAGAATGGTTAATATATGGGCCACAATGAAAGACCTGGTAGCTCTTGAGTTGTTTTATTGGTACTTGGAAGAAAAAATGACCAGTAAGTCTGAGTATAAATTAACAAGAAATTATGATTTAGAAAATAGTAGGAAGATGTTTTTGATAACTTCAGTATGTATCTTGATATGTGTAGACAAGTTAGTATTTTTTTTATATATATATATAGCTTTCCCAAAAACCCATTCAGCAACCAATCACCAAATTAAAAGGAAAACATGTTTAAAAGTTTTAATAACCGTGTGTTACCATTCGTCTGCTGCATCTTTTTTAATAATAAACCCCTTTTGAATATTGCAGGATACTGAAACCAATACAAAACTAATTTGTGTAAATTTCCCCATGAATACATATTAGAACATTCAAATGTAATGCAACTATTTTTATATTATAATTATATAGTTATAGCAAATTCACTTATTCAATTAAATTCATATCTTACAGTCATTTGGACCTAAGCTTGTGGCGGGGGGTGGGGGAGTGAGTTGGGGCGGGTGAGGAAG
>JAOXJK010000012.1:85275470-85293666 GCA_025774025.1 Xenus cinereus
CCGATCTGAGTGAGTTGGGGCGGGTGAGGAAGAGAATCAAGAGAATCAGTTTTCTCTGTAGCAACTGC
The DNA here is from genome assembly GCA_025774025.1 of Xenus cinereus. Classification (NCBI taxonomy): domain Eukaryota; kingdom Metazoa; phylum Chordata; class Aves; order Charadriiformes; family Scolopacidae; genus Xenus; species Xenus cinereus. The sequence continues at coordinate 85,275,539 of JAOXJK010000012.1, forward strand.
CCTAGTTTGCTCATCTAATTCATTTTTCTGTCCTCTCAGCTTTCTGGAAAACCACCTTTTAGTAAAATGTTAGTAACATAATAACTTTTTAGACACCCTCTTGATTAAAGTACTAAACTGTTAGCACTATCCTAATGGATTTAATTGAAACAATTGAAAAGTTTCTAATTAGTAAGCAACCTAAATGCAAGTGCTGGCAGGTTTTTAATAAACTTGTAAGTAAAATCCAATAAAATATTCTTGTGATTCTCAATATCATGCATATTAAAGGGAATCAGTATATTAAAAATAAAATTATTAACATAAAAATCTTTCTTTTATATTGCATTTGTAAAATTAATAGATATCTACTGAATTCCTATGTTATAACCCTGCCATTACTCTATCAGTACCCACTTGCGGCAAATTATGTGCAGACAAAGACTTCTTTCCTGAGACCACTAGGTTTCAGCATGGTAGTGTGAGCATGTTGTTATGGGGAAAGCATTTGGTCAGAGCAGGGATTCCCAATCTCGTCTCAGGTAGGCTTGGCTCTTGTTGCTGACCCCTCTCCAAAACAGCTGCTGCTGTCTTCTGATCCACCTTCTGCCATCTTGGCTTGTTTATTGGGCTGGCCTCCCTTCCCTTGCCTATACTCTTGCTGCTGTGCAACATGTACCCCAAAATAATTTACTCAGCAGAGTTTATTGGCATAGGGCTCCACTGCATTCTTCATCTTGCGTTTAAATTTGACACAGTTCTGTTCTGAAACCCCCAGCATATTGGTCATACCAGTAGGGTAATGCTGGTAATAATGGTAACAAATAATAAATACCAGCATACTGGTATGACCAGTATGCAGTAGCAGTTGCAGCAGTTGAGTCCAACTGAAAGCAGCCCTAGGGCTAGAACAGAATTACTACATTTGATGAGTCAAGAAGCGGAGGGGGAAAAACATGACTGGTAGTATCTTTTTTTCCCCCTCTGTTTTTCTTCACCCCTTATTTTTTGACCTCACTTAAATCAATGTGACAGCATATACATTAGGATTAAGTACTTAGATAGTAAAATTATTGCAATTAATATGAGCTGCCTAGCACACCCTTTTCTAGTTTCTAACTCTATGCAGGAGTTTGGTTTTTCCTCCGATTCCCTATTTTAAAACCTTATCAGCTGTTGCTGTTGTGAGTAGTTCCAACTGTTTATATATAAAGTATATGTATTTTACCCACTTTGGGGCCCTGTAGCATTCAAGTGATTATAGGTAAAGTGCTTAATTTTCCCCTTATTATGGATGAACTGCTTCTTTAAGGGGTAAATTTAACCAGTTTGGACATGTAAATGATAGTGTAACATTTTTCAGATTACATTGCCAGTTACTCAATACCTTTCTCCATGAAATTTCCTTAACTGATGGAAATACTTTTCTTAGTAATGGAGAAACTAAAGAAAACTATTATTATTTCAGATGATGACAACTCAGGCTAGCAAAAGTAAATTTACTTAAAAAGGTAGTGCTCCTAAGATACCTGGCTTGAGTTACAGGTAGGACTAAACTAAACTAGTCTTTCTGATGCAGGAATTTTAGCTTACCCTCTTGTGTCAGAAATGATGGGTGGGGCTTGGCATTTCCACTCTCCCTTCCTGTGCCAGGCAGCAGATGTTCCTGCATTGAAGGGACTCAGCAGCATGTTAACAATCTACCAAGTTTTTTTGGCAGCTGAGTACTATCACTTCATAGTGGGTCACTGGAGAAGGCTTCTAGGAGCCTTCTGGGAGTTGCTTACTAATTTGTTTGGGAATCCTTTTGGGACAGCTGATTTGTCAGAGGGCACGGTTTCCTGTAACAGAAATGGAAGGACTCTTTTATTGAAATCAAAGCTTTATTTCATTTGAAAATGATACAAAATTATGATACTGGATGCTGGATATTGATAGTGGTAGGGTATGAACTCTTAGGGGAAGAACCAAACAGATTGCTGTTTGATTAAAAAAACCCAAGTATTTTTAAATAAAATATTATTTTGAAAATATGGAAGATAAGCTGCAAGCAAAGGGCCTATTTTGGGGGATCTAATGAGTTTAAAATAGTTGCAGATGTTATATGTGACCTTGAGTCTTTGACTTGGTTTTGCTGTCTTATAGCTGCAATTTTTCTAGAAAGAATTAGGGAATTTTATTTTTTTAAGTGAGTAAGGTTTGGATTTGTCCTTTAAAAGCTAGCACCATTGGCAATATCATTTGCCAAAACTCTGAGAGCTTAAATCAGCAGAGAAACCTGAAATTATGTTCTTGTTTGATAATGTGACGCTGTACCTCTGTGCCTTTGCACTAAATATGGAGGATGAACCACAAGGGTGTACACCAACACTTGGGAGTGTTACAGTGTGTTAGCTGGTCTAAGGATATTTCTGATGGATGTATGGTGAGTTCACCTTGACTGGCTGCCAGATGCCCACCCAGCTGCTCTCTCCCCACTGGGGTTTGTCCCGGGGCCGCAGGCCCACCTCTGTGGGGGCGCCTGGAGCCCCTCCTCCTGCTCTCCCCTCGGGGCTGGCAGGGCTGTCTCTCACCGGGTTGCCCTCATCCCTGGCTGCCGGGCAGCCTTTTGCCCTGTCTGACACAGGCTTTTCCTCATGGCTGAGGGGCTCAGCTGTGCCTCGCGGTTGGAGCCGGCTGGAACCAGCTGTGTCCGGCACGGGGCAGCCCCAGCCCCTCACCACAGGGACCTACCCGTGTGGCCCCGACCTTCTCCTGCACTGGCTGAGGCGATTATGACACTGTTGTTGGTAATTCACTTCAACTCATTTTCCCTAGTGGCTTATTTTATTCATCTCCAGAACTGGGGAACAGCAGAAGCATAAAGAGAAGGAGTTTGACTGGCTTAGTCCCTGATCCCTGATCTGACCTCATGGCGTTGTGAGTGATGGCGCCTGGGCAGGCCACGGGGCCCTGGTGGCAGCTCAGAATCAGAGTGTTCCTACCTGCTGCAAGGGCTGCTTCCACAGGCCCTGCCAGGGCTGGGGGTGCTTGCCTCCCAAGGTTGTTGGTTTCCCCATCTCCACATGTAAGGTGACTGTTCTCCAGCTAGGAAATTTTACACCTAGAGGATTTCCTTGGATGAGTTTTGAGTCTTGTTCAACCCGTGTTGCTAGAGTTGGCAGTGATTTTTTTGTGTAGTGTTCACCTTGCGTGGTAGTGCTGAGCTGCTTTTGAAGGCGTTGCACACACTGAACATTTCTCCACTAGATTCTAGATTCTGAATTTCTAAATACGCCTTCTGGAAGACCAGAAGACTTCACAAATGTAGTCAAAAGGGTTGATCCTGTTTGTCTTGCAGAGGTAATGCTGGGTTAAGTCTTTAAAGAATGCTTGTCACTATCAGGCTGTGTGCTTGCATAGATGTAATCTTTTGTTTGCCTGTGTTTGGCCTGAAAGCATATTCCAGTTGTCACTACAATGTGTTATTCTGTCATAAGCACATAATTATTTTAGAACCGAATATAAGGTTTGCGTTGCATTTTAAGCAAGGGGACATGCAGATATTTCCTTGTTGTTGCAGTGTGAATTATGCACAGGCATCCATACAGGTGCTTTTCTTCTTTCTACATCCATTAATCCAGATTGCCATTAACATGAACAGACGTGAGATCTGCTTTGGAGGGGGTTCAATTTTGGAATGAGAGCCCAGCGGCAGTGGCAATGCTTTTCTTTCTTTGCCCACTGTCCAGATTGTTTTTATCTTTCATCACTGGGTCGTGGTGTCAGGGCCATAAAAACTGCCTAGAGCAGGAAAAGTCTTAGTTCATATAAAATGATATATGGGTGTTGAAATTGTGGCATAGTTCTGGTAATACAGACCTCTGAAAAGGATTTTGTTTTAATGTGCTCAAAGAATACTGTATGTTTAAATGATTAAACTCTAGTTAAAGAAAAAACCCAAACAAATAGAAAATTATAACTATTTTTTTAAGAAACAGCATTTGCAATGTGATGGATATTTTTATGATAACACTTTTGAGACCAAGACTGTGATTTGTTTGAAGTTTATTGATCAGTGTGAAAATTTGCTGAGAAAGCCTTCTGTGTTTGTAAAGTTAATTTTTCAGGGGCATGAAGTTCAGACTTTGCAAGTTTAAATATTTAGTGTTGAAGCTGGAAGCAAATGCCCTTCCTATGAAAAATGTTATAACTCAAATTATAAACACAGTGAATTATTCCAGCATTCATATGGGTGATTTTTATTCTATTTATGTGATTAATTAGAGCTCATTATGTTCCAGTGAACTGCAGGATGCTAAAATGAAGACAAAATATTTTATGTTTATTGATTTAAGTCAATTATTTAAATATATTGGATTAATTGAAGTAAGAAATTATGGATATCCTGCAAGCACAATAATTTAGTTGATCACGTAGTTTTGATCTGTTAGTCTTCAGAATGTGTTTGTATGTTTGTTAAATTGTTAACGACTTGTTCAGATGTCTGCATACTTTCACATTCTTTGGAATAATGAAATTGCTGCATATTGAGATGGGAAAACAAAGCTCTTCCAAACTGTGTCAAATGCAAGTGCAAAGTTAGAAATTGGAGCTGCTTAGTGATTTGTGCGTACACAGGCTCATCAGAAGTTTTGTCAAATGTGTAAAAATTTAGGGACAATGGCAGATGATTACTTAAAAATTATTTTGAAAATCCTTCTGCAACTGTAGACCTTAGCCTCTAACCAGAAGTGCAAGGTGCTACAGCCACTCAAAGTGATAATATAATAACTTCATTTCAACAATTCTGAGCTTGCATGCTCAACAAAATCCTAGTACTGTGAAAGTGGAAAAATCAGTTTCAAGGTGCCTGTCGATCTGTGTAAAGCTTTTGATTTATTTGTTTTACCATACCTGTGAGGGTTTTTGGTATGTGTTTTTTTTTTTCCCTAGAGTACTTCAATGTGTCCATTGTTATCGTAGCTTTTTTTTTTTTTTTTGTATGTGAAATATTTTTCATCAAAAAGTTTATACTCTAGCTCAGAGTGTCAGTTTTGTGGCTGGGAAAATCTGGATAAATATATATAGATATCATTGTGAGGATAAAAATTGTAAGGTAACTAAGATGACTTCATTTAGAGTCAGTTGATCTGGAGGTGGATTGACTGGAGTCTAAACATGAGCCAGCTGTGTGCCCTGACAATACTGAAGGCTCACAGTATCCTGGGTTATGTCAATGGGAGTCTAGCCAGTAGGTGGAGGGAAGTGGTTATTCCTCATTATTTGGCACTTGTTAGACCATTTGTAGAATAGTGTGTTTGGTTTTGGCCCTTCTAGTGAAAGAAGAATGTTGATAAACATGAATGAATTCAGTGGACAGCCAACAAGGTGGTCAGGGGACTGAAAGACACAAGGGAGAGAAGAGATGGAAAGAGCTGTGCTTGTGCAACGTGCAGATGAAGTGGTGTGAGGAGGCCTAGTAGCAGATGCACAGTGAAAGAATAAGAGATAAATCCAAAACTGAAGCAGGGAATTTTCATTCTACAGCTACTGTGCAAGGCCTCAGCAGGTAAACTGCTGAGAAGAGATTGGTGTGGAGCTAAAAGAAGTTGTTAGAGCAAATTTGCAGATAGAATTCCTGTTGTTGAGGTTTTACGGTATGCGGATATTGTGGAAAACTGAAGGAAATGTTCATGTTCAGAATGTATTTTGCATATAATATATAGCTATTTATAAATTAGCTTTATCTGATTACTGCAAGGTTTTATAGAAACTACATCCAAATTTCACTCCGCCCTGAAGAGTGTTCTCTAAGGCAAAGAATGAAATTTCCTTTAAATGTCATACACATGCATATTTGAATTATTCTGGTTTATTTGCATTTGTGTCCTTCCTAAGTTTCTTGTGTGTTTCCACTTCTGGTAAGTAACCTTATTCCATCTTGAAATAAAATAGTTCTCTGTGCCTGACTGCTCCTGATCGTGGGCTGCTTTGGTTTTTTTCCTCCTGCTTGACTTAAGATAGAAGATGGGCTTTTTGTTTTCACTCCAGTATTTTTGTTTGTTTTGATAGATCAGTTGTTAAAACTCTTTGCTGTCACGCCAGCGTCTTCATGGGCCAGTTCTTTCAGAATCCTGGGGTGAAAGCTACCATGTTTCTTCAGTTAAAGTTAATTTTACGCTTAAAGGTTTGCTTTCTCTGTGGACAGACTGATTTCCAGGTCTGTACTGTCATATCAATCATGGTTTTTTACCACTTGTTTGGTGCAATTCTTTTTTGTCTGGTAATAAGAAAAAGGAATGGTTTCAAACCTAGGATCCCATGGAGATTAATCAGTATTATTACTATATATTTCACTGTTCCCCTTCTGTTTACATGGCTAAAGGAGAGTAAGAGGAAGAAAACCCTGTATGCCTGTTCCACTGCAGATGCCTACAACATGTAGTAATAGGGTCCCTGCAGAACAGGAGGCAGCAGGTGGTGGGAAGCAACTGTGACAGGAAAAGGACAACATTGGCAAAAATTAGGAGTGGAAAGGGAGATGAGTTGTTTGGAAGTGGAAAGGAGAAAACTGCTGGTTGAAGCCTGGTGTTGGTGGCTTGAAAGCTTCAGTTATGTATTCACAAGAGTTACGCGCTCTTAGTCTGGGCATCATTGAGAAACAGTGGGACAGAATCATCATAATTTAGTAGAACAGATGCTGAAGCTCAATTCTGGAGGCAGTACCACATTGCCTTCCTCATGAGAGTTGAGGAGAAGAGTTTAAAAAGCCAAAAGTATGCCCTAAAATAGATGTGTGCTTTTTTGTATGTTGTTCTGTTTATTCAGCCCTCCACCTACCTTGCTTTTTGTCTTATGTCAAAGTTAGTCTTCTGTTATGGTCAGGGATTTTGTATTGGATCCATATAATGTACTTTCTAGATGCCTGGACAGTAATTAATAATGGGAATATTATTGCTGTGACTTATTAAATGTTTGCTGCATTTCAGTTCTTTGCTGACATTTCAATGTTGTCAAAGTGCAAGTGTGTTGTGCTCCCAGTGTAGATTCACTAGTATGAATCTGTTGATGATTGTTTTCAAACCTCTTGACCCAGAACTCACACTTAAACCCTGTATCTTCTAGAGTCCTTATTAGAAAAGAGAAACTTTAGATGTGGAACATCTCTTATTCTGAGATGCAAGGAATTACTATGTAGTTTCATATGGTATCAAGTGGTTGGGTTTGGTTTTTTTTCATATACATTTGAGATTGGAAGCATTTCCTTGCCCTTCTAGCAAAGGGGATTCACTAAAAAAACCAACCCACAACTGTAACTGGTCTGACTTAATACCAAAACTTTACACTGAGGGCTAATTTAATAGGTAATAAAACCAGCAGACTAATTTAAAATAGGAGGAGAATTTAAAAAAAAATGAGATGTTCATTAAGTTACGGAAGCATTTCTTTGGCTAAAGCTGCTTGCTTCTGCGTATAGAAGTAAATGCTTAGAAGTCTGGGGTTTTTTTCAGGTGCAGAGACAAAAATGTCCTTTTTTCACGTTAGTTGCCCAAATGCTTTCTCTCAGAAAATGCAGACATGTGGCTGGGTGATTAGATACATATGTGGTATAAACATACTTTGTCGAAAATGCTGGGTTAGCTAGGGACACAATGATGCCTTAAATAATGTTTACCTAAAACCAAGAAAAAAAAAAAAAACAAACTGAAAAAACCCTAAAGCACTACAGAGGAAATGATGTATTGACAGTTTAAAATGAACAAACATCCACCCCCCACACCAGAATTAGGAATCTACTGGATTAAAATGAATAGTTCTGAGGTGGGATTTTTGGTTTACTCTGGAAAAGATGGGGGGAAGGATGTGGGTTTCTTTGGCAGCTTTTTTTGTTTTTTTTTTTTTTGCCAGGGGGGGAGTGGTGGGCGTTTACTGTTGTAATTTCAGAGGGGTGTGTGTTTATATATATATATGATCAATATTGCTTTAGTATTCATTGATTTTTCTCAGAAGTGAGTTTGACAGATTCTGGTCTCTGTAATGAAGATGAAATCTTTTTTATAAAATGATCTTTACAAAGATTGTTTTTCAAAACATGAAGCATTACTGCTGGGATGACTAACATTTAAAGTAAATAAACATCACCTTCTGTTTTTTACATGAAATTCCAGTTTAAATATCAAACAACTTAATTATAAGGACACAACTTCATTATGAGTTGTAGAAGTGAGGGCCATGACTGGGCTGGGTTCCCTCATCTTTTATATTTTCTTTTTATCCATTTGCTGAGGCCAGTTCAGTTATCAGATAGAAGCAGATTGTTTGCTTTATAATGGCTAATTTTGGCTTTTGTCCGAATTAGCAGAGCCAATCTGAATACATTTCATGAAAGGAATAAGAGAAAATTGAGTATTCAGCTTGTAAGGCCTGTTGTGGGTGCACTCCAGAGAGTTTAGTTTTTTTTGATTCGCTGAAGAAGAGATCCAAACGGAATTTGAGTTGGACGGTATTGTAAGGAATTTAGAATTTATGGTAGAGAATTAAGTGGTTTACATGGACCCTGAGACACGTACCGATTCCCTGGAGAGAGAAAGACCAGAACTGAAGCATTCAGAACACTGGAAAAAAAAAACCATGACTTTAGACTGCCAGGGTGGTAATGGCTTGTCACACAGAGGTTTCTGAATAAAATAAAGCTGTTAGTAAATGATGTGCGTGGTAATTCAGTATAGTGTTCTAGTTACACATTTGCATCTTTCTACCTCTCTTGCAGATTAGAGGGGACTGTTGAACATTAGTGGTAGCAAGATGCACCTCATATGCATGCTAATGGATTATAACTTTTTATAGGTGTGATTTGTACCTGTCTCTCAGTGGATTCGGAAAGTGGTGCACGAGGAACAGATCGTTAAACACCAGTAGCCAAGCTTCGCTAATTAGCACGTCTTCAAGTGCCAGTTCTCTTTTGTCCACTGAGGGAGAATGTAAATTATGCTTATTTTCTCTTTCAGTCTTTTGGACTTCCTGTGCAATGTATCTCTTTGACTGGAAGGTGGAGGCTGCAAATTTGTAGTTTTCAATTCTCATGATTAATTGAAGAACATGCATGGTTTATTCAAAAGCAGGGATGCTGCCAAAAAGGATCTAATTGGTTAAATAAATAACCCTAAGCTTTTATTGCTAAAAGTGATTTTTATTGAATTATTAATGCTATATCACCCTCCAAATCAGTAGCTGTTAATGACTGATTTGCCTGAGGCTATTAATATTTTTCCAATCAGTGCTAAATTGCTATGATGACTTCTTTTGCTAACTTGTAGCTTACCTTATTTGTTCACTTGGTAAAATGGTGTTGATTGTAAGAAAACTGAAAAATAGCATCCAAATTTCAGCTGGTTTTAGTTTTTGTTTTGCTTCTGAAGAAATATTTCGTTCTGTTCATAACAGCGATTATGAAGAACATTTTTGGATAGGGGAAACAAAAAAGAGGAAATATTTTTTGAGAACTGTTTGGCATAAGTGGAATTCAAAAGCAGGTAAACATATTTAGACTATTTGCTGTGAAAAAGGAGGAGTAATTGGAGCATTATATGATTTCATGGTGATAGGTAGTATTTCCATAGATGAACAGAGGTGTTGAAAGAAGTGCTGCACCTTAGCATGGAATGGTTGTGAGCAAGTGCCAGGGGGAAAAAAAAAAAGATGAAATTGGCTCTGGCCTATGCAAGGAACTAAAGGTCTTAAAAAATAGGTTTCACTTCTGTTTCTTTATACCTGTTTCATTCTGGGAAACAAACCATCTCTGACTGCTTTTGTGTACAGGAGTAAGATAGGTAATCATCTAGTGTCAGAGGATTATTATGAATGCTTATGAAAACATAGGTATTAAATAAAAATGCTTTTAAAACCAGAAAAATATTTGATGTTATTGAATATTAGTAAGGATATTACCATGTCTGTATTTAAGCTAATGTTGTTATGAGCTTTTTGTTTCAAATACTAGCTTTTTTTTTTTTTTAATATTAGCCCCTTTCCCTGGAGCTGTTTGAGAGTAGGGATGGGTGACTACTCAGTAAGGGATGGATAAATGCAGTAGGAGGAGGGAGTAAAAAGGCGATGGACTCTTCATGGCAGAGAGGAACAGACTGTGCCAGGGGAGGAGAGCTGACTGAGTTTTAGGAAATCACGTATGGGAAGCAGGGAACTGTTGTTCACCCCCCAATACAAGAACTGAGAGAAACTTGAAACTCAATGGAGCTCCAGATGGTGGTGAACTTCTGGCACTTGCTGCTGCATGCGGTAGTGGAGACAGACAGCATCAGATGGGATCAAAAAGGGGTTTGTCAAATTTATGGACAACAGGTCCATAAGTAGATACTGAAAATACTGCCTTCCAACATCTCGAATTCAAGAGCTTCGGACACTGGAGGAATAGGAGGGAATAGGCTACAGAAATTGGCCAGGCCTTCGGTATTCCTGAGATGCATCTCTTACCGCTCTGTTGGAGACACAGCACTGGGCTAGACAGACCTGTGGGGCATTCACTAACTTCTTAAGAGATAACAGTATTGACATGTGAAGCATTTTTAGTATTTAAATATTTAAGAGTTTGACTAAAGCCCTCTTCCTTAACCCATCAGTACAAAGGGAATATGAAGTTCCCTTGGCTGCTGTCTATCGAAATTTTTTATACCACTATAGCTCCTAGCCTGAATTTGGGATTGTCTTTGAGGGGAAAGGAGCTAATGGTACTTCTGCGTTCTGGTAGTTTCTTAACTTCCAGAGCAACCTCTTGAGATGATTGAAAAAGTGGATGTGTCATAAAATAGATTTGAGGATGTGCACCCAGAAGATGCTGAAAGGCTAAGGTGGTGTTTTTATGTGTTGAGAAAAAAGTCACTTTGCATCTTTGTCTCCTCCTTCTGCTTTTGTATGTGTATGTAATAATACTGTTTTCCTGGGAAGGTATTGGAGGCTGGATAAGTACTTGATAACTGCATTTTTTTGGACTTCCTATGTTGATTTTTGTGTATTTGCACTTTTCATGCAGTCCTTACAAAGTGGGGTTTTTTTGTTTGTTGTTTTTTGTTTTCTATTCCTTGTTGCTAGGTGAAAGACCCAAGGAAAACAAAATGAGAAGGTGACTGCTTTGCCCATTTACTATACTTAGAAATGGTAGTTAGATGCGTGGAGGGAAAACCAAGACTGCACTCTAACATTGATTGTTTTTTTTATACTGATGGCCTGCATTTACTTATAATAACAACAAAGTAACATTTTTAGAAATAAATGTAGTTTAAATCACTTAACATTTTAAACTCTATTTCAATAAAATGCTGATGTAAGTCCATGATTACATTTAGGATCAAGTTTGTTTTCCTCACAAGAGATCTAATCAGGTTATAAAATAAACAGTATTTTTTTCATGCAATGAAGGGAATTATTTATTTCCTTGGTTTTTATTAGAATAGCTACCTTCTGTACAAGGCTTTTATGAAGTTCACAGTCATGAGCCAGTCTAACTGGAAATGTACCAAGTTGTCTGAGAGCTAGTGCAATATTTTTCTAATCAGAAGTGAGGTTAGATGCGTTGATATATCTTTTGCATGTTTAGTTTCTTTGTGACACGACTGTATGATGTAGTTTTGTCAGTGGAAGAAAAGACAAAGAAAGAGAGAGTTTACAGGAAAAGAGGTAAATGTAGAATTTGTTGTATGGATTTCTTTAATATTTTTAGTACTGGTAGGTCTTTGTTCAATATATTGTTTTGGTTGTTAGCTGTAATGAAACGAGTCTTTTTGCATACCTCTATGGTGTAAAGGTATACAAATGAGTTAGCTGCAAGTCTGTGTTCCTTGCACATTCGGTTTTCATGCACATTCAGTTTTGTTGTGTAATGGGATCTAAAACCTTGTCATCTTATAAAGAAACATATTGAATGAAACTAATTTTTGTTTAAACAAATGGTTTTGGATTGTAAGTCCAAAAGATAACATCATCTCGGAAGCTGAGATGCTAGATGATCTGTCTGTGGCTTCTGAAATGAGCCATCTAGAATACAGCATTCTACAGCTGTTGTAAACTCTTGCAATAGACATTGGTTTTAATTTTAAGATTTTTGGACATTACAAGACTACATCCACCCATAAAAATAATTTCCAGGTCCTTGTAATCAGGAATTTGAGTTTCCTGCAATACCACCCAAAGATGTTGTCATCATGATACTAAAGGTAAGAAGAAATCTTCAAACAAAATTGCAGTGATACAGTCATGCCTGTGATCTTTTTCTTTAAAAGCCAAATCCTGGTGGTCCATGTATATAAAATCTGCTGAACCTTCTGCAGAACAGACTTATCATCATGAGGAAATGCATTGAGTCTGTAGAGTGACAGGTGTGTATATTGCTGTACCCATACATCAAGGCTATTGGCTGAGGAAGCATATCCCTCCTGAAGAGCAACAAAATATTCAGCATCTGTACCAAGTTCTGGCCAGCTGGCATCTCAGATAGAAAAAAAACAACGGAACAAAAAACAAAACCAAACTTTGTTCCAACTTGGTCCTTTGAAAGAAGATAGTGGGAACTTTTGTTAAAGAAATAATGAGAATGATATAATTGGCATGATGAATTAGTCATAGCAGCAATACCATTGAGACTTATAAATCCAAAAGGCTTGAATTTAAACAAGTGAAAATGACATGTTGCCTGTCCATATTTGCTCAGTAAACTTCATTGTGGTTTTTGATCTTTGTATGTGGATATGAAGCTGACAATGATTTAAATTGGCATTTTTGTCTAACGTTTGGGCTTATGCTTTAGGGAAGGATCCTAAAAAGCATATTTATGATCAGACTAAAAGGTGCCTGTGTAGATTTTATTGTATTAAATATATTTTTACTTCATTGCCTACCATTAAACACACAGCAGTTTTTTTAAAATATTTTTTTCCAAAATATGTTATAATCAGAAAGTTATTATTAGCAGCACTGCAGAAAGAAAACTCTTCTTGTTTGTGCAAGAAGAGAAGGTTTATAAATAAATCCAACAAATGATTCTGCACTGAATTTTTCAATACTTTTATAAATATGTCAAAAATGTAGTCTTTCCTGTTGTAGACACTTATTTTCGTGTTGTACTTTGAGAAGTCTGATTCAGAACTTAAATAGAAAGTCAGGATTTCTTTCCTGTGGTGACTGACTTGCCACAGACCCATTGGGTCCATCACACAGTTGATTTTCAGCTGTACTTGATCAGTTGACATTTGGCCATGCCCTGCTTGCTGCTGTGAGACAGTCCGGGTAGGAGGACTTACTTTGTTATGTGAACTTTAGTTTTTTTCCCCTTATGAAATGGGAACAAAAGGCTTTTCTATGACTTGCCCACCTTCCACCTTCCAATAACTGACAAATCACATTTACACTATTGACCCACATTTTAAAGAGCAATAGTGCATGGCACCTGATTGTTTCCAGCTGTGTGAAATGGCAGTAGTGCAAAAATCTGCCCCATGTCCTATGTTTGTATGAATTTATGTGAGGGTAGGCACAGCACTTCTCCACTCAGTTTCTTACAGACTCGCTATCAAAGAGTTTGCCACAAGAGTTTTTAATATTTCATCCTCAGTTCGGAGGAAATTATGAAGGAAATTTGCATCAGGCCCATGGGTAGAAGAGTTTGTCTGTGGTTGCCATCTAAGTCAAGGGCCTCTCCGCTTACCTGGAAGGTTTGGTTTTTAACTTTTCTCCTCAAGTGTCCTCACAGCTTGTGCTACTGAGGACCCCATTAGAGATTCCATATATGGTGATTGTACATGACCAGGATAATCATGCCAATTAACTGTACTTGAATTTTTCTCTTGGATTTTAACAAAAGCAAGCCGTATCTCACTTTTAATCTTTCCCTCTGATTTCTTCGTGTTAGTTCTGGGCTTTTTTGTTTTGATCTGTACATGTGTACACTGGCTTCTGATTAGGGTGCTGCTGACTAGCCAAGCTGCAAGCCGGGCGTACTGAATGCAAAACAGACCTATTAACTAAGTTCAGTGAAGTGCAAATGCCTTTCCTGTTATTCTACTGGACCCAAACTATCTGTAAGTATAACCATGTGGCGTGTTAGCAGTGTACTTTCTAGTGCTCTGGACTTCTGGAGAAATTGATTGGCTTGGCTCCAGTGCCAGACCAGCATTGATTTTTACTTTTTTTTTTTTTTGAGATTATTTGGATTTTTGCTGGACCTCCAAGAACCTGAATGTTAATGAAGGCTGGGATATGTGAAAGAAGAACCAGAAAATTACAGATACCTGCCAATTAAGAGCTAAAATCTGATTTGAAACTTCAAATATGACTTTGGATTAAGTGATTTTAAAGTACTACATTTTAAAAACAAGCTATAATTTTCCTTTAAACTTCTAAATCCAGTTTCATTGTCAAGTTCTACTCTGGCCAAAACTAGATGAGATTTTAAGTCATAACTGCTATTTCAGTGCTGGCAGAAGTTCAGGTGTTGGCATATGCTGTACTGTCCCTGCTTGAACTGTGACCTTACCAAAGCATTGCATCTCAGCATGGACTGCGTCAAACTTTGTGCATTCCTGCGAGTTGCTGGTCTAGCTATTTTGGATATAAAAGCAAAACTTGTGTTTGTAACTTCCCTAATTCTTTGTAAGTAGGAAACAGCTGTTTCAAATAAATCCATTCAGTAGTACTCTTTTTGCCTTTTTTTTTGTCTTCCAGTGATATGTTTGTGTGCTTTGTTGGATGGATTACTACTTCCCAGAATGCAAAAATTTAATAGTTTTAAACAACGAATATTTATATATTTAATGTAAACTTTCTAAATTGGCTGAGTAACTTTGTTTTTTTTTTAATTCTCATCACGAATTTTATTATTGACAAATGTTAACTATTCCTTTTTTTTTTTTTAAGTACCAAAAAAGGTTCGGAAATTGTGATTTTATCCTTGTTGTTTTGTATGGAATGAGCAGCCTGTTTGCTGGTAGAGACTTACTTTGGATATTCTGACACTGACTTCAGTCAGGAGCGAGTATGCAGCTGAATGCACTTAGGCCTAATACAGGATATTGTTAGTACATCCTTAACGCTTTGACACTTTCCCAAATTTATCAGCTGGAAATCATGAGACAAATGGAAGTGGTTTATTACTACCCTGTGATAACTGCTTCTTACATCCCTGCTTCTTTCCAGCTTCAACAGGACGTGGCTGATGTTCTGCACATGCATCTTTTGAGTTGTACTTGTCTCTTCCTCAATCACATGTGATGGATTTACTACTTACCTCAATATCTTTGTGAAATGTCTGTTGGAAGAGAGATGTTTACTCTGATAAGGGGGGAATAAGAAAGTAGACTCCAATTACAGGGACTTGTAACTTGTATGTTTTAGGCTAATTACACAATGGTTCCATGGCAGCAAACCAGTTGACTCAAGGGGAATAACGCTTTAAAGCTGATTATCATAAAAATGTGGACTTTATTAAAGAATTCTGGAAGATAAGGAACAATGGAATCAGTGTTCTCTCCTATCCTTTGATTTTTATCTTTGCTTTTCAATGCAAAGTTGGAAGTGACAGATTTTATGTTTACAGTGGATTTCTGAGCAGCTTGAATTTACTGGATCATATTTTCATATATATATCGGAGCCTGCTCTCTTCTAAACTAAAAGGGGGCAGATGGTACTGTATGTGGACTCAGATGAGTGTCATCTTGTCCATTGTGTGTATCTGTGTGTGTACACACGTATATATGATGGTTGAACCTCAGTGATGTCAACAGATGTGCACACAAGTGTGAGCCGCATTTATCTAGAGTCTGCTGTGATGTTTTAGAAGTTCTAGATGTTGGAGCAGCAGGGAATGTAAGATGATGGAAATCTTTTGACTCTGTGTAGTTAGAACTTCAGCAAAACAAAATGAAGCCTGTTAGACTTCTAAAGCAGTTAATGTCTGTTCAAGATATGAAGCTGCAGAAGAATAACTCTAGATAATACTTATGCAAAATCCATTAAGATCACTTTAGATGCATAATAGTTCAATTTCAATGATAAATAAAAGTTAGTTCCCAAGTTACTTTTGAGAAGACTTGATCTGAAGCCAAACTTGGATTGTCTGAGATAAATTTCTGCCATCATATTAGATGCCACATCCTGAAGTGTTTTGGTGAAGTAGAGAATCAGAAAAAAACACCATTAACCCTTAAAAAAGGAAATGTACTTTTGTTATTATAGGGAATCAGGATATGAATGTCACTGAGCTGCTATGTCCATATCACTGGAAATGTAGGTGATACGGGGTGATTAGCTATACAAGGAAAAACTAATGTTTTATTTCCCATAATCTGGGTTTTGGAGGCTAACTCTTCGCAGGGCTAGTTCTTTCCCCCTGTATTACTCACACTACAGGGGCACAGGTTTCTAGAAAGTGAGATTTTCTGTGTTGATGTGGTATGGTATTGCAGACTTAAATGCGTGTTCTGAAGACACTTGTGTTCTTTCACAGCTCTCTGCTTTTCTCTAGCCCTTGCACTCAAGTCCCCTGTTACTGGGTTAGAAGCACTGGAATTACTGATTGCTTTGACCGGCAAGTACCACTGTTAATGCCTCGTGCTGTTAGGGATATTTAATGAGGGATGCAATAGTGGTTGATAACACTAAAGTCAATGCTTTGCATTTTATAAGCATTAAGTAAATATTTAGTGTTAAATGATAAGGGAAAAATAGTGAAGCCTTGTATTTAAAAAAAAATTTCTTCATGGGGAGAAGATTTTTGGGGGTACCCTTTTGATTGCATGATGATAATGAATGCTAAACATCTGCATTCTTACTTTACTTCTTTTTGCCTCATGTCAGGTTTTTTTCAGTATATTTTTTAAAAAAATGCTGCATTTAAGGAATTAAGATTACAATGCACTTGCAGTGAGTTTGTTATGGAATGCTCTTTGTATTAGAAATTAATAGATGCTGATCTATTTTAATGAAATAAATACTGTGGGTATGTAGCCACTTCTTGTGACACAGATTTTTTTAAAAATATAAATAAATTTGCTTTTCTTATTATATGCATCTCAACACGTTTGTATTTTCTGTAATTATATAAATTGCAAGGAATTACTGAGTTTGGCTCTGTGCTTTATAAAAACATGCCTGTTCCTGTTTTTCATAATGCAAGCCAAGATGGGCAGTTTAGCAGGCAATCTTTAAGCAGGCAAAATGCCAGCTTTATAGAGAAAAATACATCAGATGCATATATGATTAACAGAACACTTTTTCTATTGAAACTGGGTAAGTTCAATGTGTAGAAAATGCAAGTTAGAGATAACTGAGTAATACCTTCTTCTTTGTAACCTCTAAAGTAGCAATCGCACTGAAAACTCTGCTGTGTTGATGTACAGAGAAAGAGTCCTGATGTGGTATTTGTTTTTATCTGCTGTATGCTTATAGTAGCAAGCCATCTGTGACTTTTCATGCTAGGTGGTAACACTCTGTTTTAGAAGATAGGGAATTTGTGCAGCTGTATCTTAGCCTAAAAGCTCAACCACAGTAAGTCATGAAGTTCCTGTCCTAAAAAGAAAAGTTTAAATTGAAACTGGAAATGTTGTGAGCTGTATTCTCATATGCGCTCATCTGATAAATATGTAATGTTTATATTTTATTTTGAGTCACTTAAAGGCAGAGACAAACCTTTGTTGTAATATGTTGAAATTATTTATTTTATTTTAATGTTTTTGGTTCGGTTTTTTTTTGTGACCCTCAGTGTTAGGTATTTTATGTTGTAGGGGTTTAACCCCAGTCAGCAACTAAGCACCATGCAGCTGCTTGCTCACTACCCCCTGGGATGGGCGAGAGAATCACAAGAGTAAAAGTGGGAAAACTCATGGCTTGAGAGTTGAATAGATTTAATGCAGTTTAATAGGTAAAGCAAAAGCCATACACACAAGGAAAGCAAAAAAAGGAATTCATTCACTACTTCCCATTGGCAGGCAGATGTTGAACCATGCCCAGGAAAGTGGGGCTCCATCACATGTAACAGTTACTTAGGAAGACAAACACCATCACTCCAAACGTCCCCCTGTTCTTTTTTTTTCTCCCAGATTTATATATTGAGCATGACAAAAATTATCCCTTTAGCCAGTTGGGGTCAGTTTTCTCAGCTGTG
>JAOXJK010000012.1:85300415-85320829 GCA_025774025.1 Xenus cinereus
GTTTTGCAGGAATAAGTTATGGGGTTTTTTAATGAAGAATCAGGAGGGATCTCAAAGCTTGCCATCTGCAGAATGAGGTACTAGCATTTTCAATCAGTTTTTGGTTTGAACATCTCTTGGAAAAAACTCTTTGCCTTCCAAAGTGTGGCAGATTATATATTTAAAAAGAATTTCAGAAGAGTTGCCATGAAGTTTTTGAAGTTTAATTTGACCAACCCTGCTAATTCAGAAAAATGTTTGAGAACTCCAGGGGACAACTTACCTTTGGTTTTGTTGCTCTTTGAAATGAGAGCTTAAGGTGATGATCCAAGATAAGTAATGAAGAATTACGTTGTAAAATTAGATCATTAAAGGAGTGCAATAAAACACTGGAAAACCTTTTAAGAGTGCGCCATGAATTGAGTTTTTATTAGAATAATTCTGTTTGGGAGGTGATTTATTGGGAGTGATAGTGTGTTAAGACTTCAGAGATGTTGACTTGCTACTTTTATCATATGTGTGAAATTCAAGAAATCCCAATACCTGCAACGCATTTCAAAACAGAATAATTCCTGCAGCGTGTCTTTGAGCATAAACATTAGATCTTCTGTGGAAGGGGAAGAACATCCAGTATTTCAATAAATACAGAGGGTTTTGCATCTTGGTTGGTTTTTTTGAGGATCAAGCATAATTATTGCCTTGTAAACAAGAGTTTACCCACATCTTTTTGATGAGTAGGGAAGGAATTGAAATGATGTAACTTGTCTGAACAAAGCAAGTTGTCAAAATCCATCCAGAGCCATTCTTACACACCCGATAATTCTCCCCTGTTCTGTGTGTGATGTCCCATATTTTTCAGAGGGCCTTATTGCGTTTTGTAATATATAAATAGCCATTTTGTGAAACAGATGGTTTAAAAATAGAACTGTCGGAGAAGAAAGACGGAGCAGATTAATGTTTTTCTGCTGTAGGATGAAATTACTGGAAATGTTGGATTCATTAAAAGTCCACTTCCTTCACTACCTCTCCCAGTATTTTAAGGGTGAGCTTCGTATGCTGCACAGTACCAAGTGTCTTGCTTTCTGATTTTCTGTCCGTATTTCTTACAAGATGGAGAACTGGCTTCCTCACTAGTCCTTTGGGAGTAATTATAGGTATTGAAAGGCTGAAGCTGGAGTTGAATGAATTCCAGTCTTGTTTGTTTGGTGTTTTGTGGAGACCAGTGGGAATCCTTATAGCGACCTGAATGGAATTTTTACCACGGTTACTACTCTCCAACTCTCCTTGTTCCTTTGCCATTGGGGGGACAGCTCTGGCATCCTTAACCATTTTTTTCTCTAAGGAGGTGGACCGCACATCGGAAGTAGTGTGTCTGTAAAAATAAATTGAAAGAAAACAAAAACGAGTCTCCTTGGTTATGTTGGTGCAAATGAAGTTGATGTATCTTATGAGGCAATTTCTGTAGAGCAGGTTCAAAAAAAAGGGGTGGGAGACTTACGTTATTGTTCTGACTTTTTCCATCCTTTCCTTTCTTTGAATCATTGACACACAGAGGCAAGTAAAAGAGCATTAATAAAACTCTGACATAATCTGTTTGATGGAAACAGGTTACTGAAAAAGGGGAGAAGATGCCTTAAGAAATGGACTGTGACCCTGTGCATTATATAACATACATAGGTAGTACTAGGTAGGCAACTAACTTGGGGTTTTATACAAGTTTTGCCACTAGATTTCCACTATGCACCTTGGGGAGTCACAACAGAGGTGTTGTTGAGCAGCACTAACTGCTTTTATTGATTTTGCAACCCGTTGTACAGATGAGATGCCTGAAAACCAAGATTGTTAATTTTGCCATACTGCTGTCAAAGACTTTCACGTTTCTAAACATGTCACTCAAGAGGCTATAGAGAAAATACTGAGATGACTGTAACTTTCTTTTTTTAGCTTTCACTTATTAACTTCAGCTTTTATTGAGAAAGCTGATTTTAATTTACAAACTCTAAGCAAAGCTCTGAAGCTGAGAAAATTACAGATATCTTAAATCCCAGTGATATATTCTCTGTTAGAAATTGTAGTAAGTTCTACTGTATTAAAAAGAAAAAGGGGAAACCATAGTGCACGTGGCATACCCATCAAATTTTTAAGTAACCAGTTGTCTATAATGACTCTTATAATTTACAAATGTTTCAAGAGATGCAGAAATGAGGCATGAATTGGGACCTTGTCAGGAAACAGCAAATAGCACTGTCTCTTGTTGCAGTTTTAAGCATGTAAGAATATGAAAACAAGAACAAGATTCTTGGTGCTGAATTTATTAACCTCCCACTTGATGACTTGCCTTATCCCTTCAATGTCAATATTAGTTTTTATTTCCTCCAGTTATTGAATCAGGATTTTTTCCTCTTCTCTCCTGTGCCTTAATGCCTGCCTCTCAAATGGGACCTACTTTTGCATTTAGAAGCTATGCGGTACTTTCACATTAATGTCATATATGAAAATGAGGTGTTTTCTTGACTATCCAATATAAAAGTAGATGATCCTTATACTCTGTAAAAAAGGAAGGCAGCCCACATACCTAAAACCAATGTATCAAAAAGTGTGTATTGCTGTCTTTCATTGTTATTATTTTTCTGAGCTGCCAGTTACTGGATAGGAGGATAAGGAATTACTGAGGCACAGGACTATAGCTTCTGCTTTGTGTTTTGTGCCTATAAGCTCCATTCTAACTCTGAGCTCTGAGATATATCACCAGCATGCCATATGAAAATGTGTATAATAAAATGAAAATAGAGCGCTTATATTTATTTTCACTGCTCTGTTTGCTCTCTGCCTCCGGAACTGCCCATCTTGGTGTCCAAAATCATGCTGACTGCCTGATTGTCTCTCTGCTCTATCTGCTTTGAGACTTTAAGCACAAAGTGCAAGGCCCATAGGTCTTCTTGGTTAGAGCATCTTCCAACAAGGGAATAGAAAAACCTTTTCCATTTCCCCCCAGTAATTCCCAGTAGCAGTATACAAAACAGTGTGAAAAATCTCTTTCCGGAAGCCAGTAGAGAAAATTTGCTTCCAAATGTTGCTGAATCTGAATCACATCCTTTGAGAGGATTTTCAGGGGAATGAGGAGGGAGTGTGACATAAGCTTAAGTTTTATAAAGAAGAACATTTTAAAGTTGTTTGAGCCTGATTTTGAGTAACTATGGGGGTATATTTGGTTTCTCAGATGCCAAGTTCTAAAGATGCAACGTAGTCAAGATTGTGACTTTCATCTTGACTCTATTATATCACTAGATGAACCACATGAACTCTTTGCATAGAAATGTGTGGACACAAACAAAGGCAAAAGGCATTCCATTTTGAATTTTTGTCATCTTTTGACCTCATTTTGACTGGCAATGGAGGCTAACAGTTGCAGATAAACTGGTTTGGTTTTCTTTTCCACCACTGAGAAAGGAGTGGGGGAATAAGAATAAAAAACACCACAAAAATGAAGGAGTGAAAAAATGAAGAAAGTCAATGTTACGTATTTGCAAGTAAATTTTCCATTTTGGTTAAGTCCTTCTTCCTGTTTTCAAAGGAAGGAGGAGTTTGAGTTAGAATTCTGTTTAAACAGAGTGTTCACCATTGCTCAGAAATTCCTGATGGAGAGACCCAGTGGGACCTGCTGGATGGGCGAAGTGATGTGCACTTCTGGACCAGCACTGGCTGCATGGTGTCATGATGGAAGAACAAAGAGCACAGGTCCAAACCCCACGGAGAGAGAAGTGCCACACACAAAAAGGGACAGAAATAATCCTGTGTTTGTGGCAAGAGAAATTAGACGTTTCTGTTAATCTGTTAACAGGTAATTCAAAAAGGTCTTTGCAGCTAATCAGATTTCTGGATAAGAAAATAAGAATGCTTCCTTAGAAGAAGTTCGTAAGGGAGCTATGAAATGTATCCCTGCAACTTACTGTCTAAATTATATCAAAAAAACCCAACCTTCAGATACCTGACAAAACCCCCAAAAGTGAGTTATGTAATGTATTTCTCATCTTTCTGAAACCAGTGGCTTCACCATGAAATCTTTTTCATGGAGAGAATTAAAGTAAGAAAAACAATGGGGAAAAAAACAACCTGAAATGTTCTTAAAAATGCAGCTGCATCTCATCTGGAGCTATAAGCAATATTTATATGTACACAGTGCACAGCGTAAGTAAAGCAGAAATTTGAAGTGGTCTGGGAGTTTAAATGTGCTTTCACATTTCCTAATGCTTTCGTGTTTTTGTTCAGTTTCATGTCATCAGTGATAATGATTGTAAAATACTATAATTCTTTACAAAATTATGGGGGATTTTTACCTTATTACTTTAATGTTATTCTGCTTAAATCCCATTTTAACATTGTTTTTATCTGGGATAGTTTAGTATGCCTTTCTGTGTGGTCTAATTTTCATTTATAATCTATGTATCAATACTGCCTCCAGCACAATGTAATGTGAGAGCCAAATTAATTTGTTTTGGAAAAATTTAGACCTTAGGGTAGAAAGTTAGAGAATAAGTTAAAATGCAGGGTGGGTAAAAGCACTGGCAAATGCAACAGGGGCACCAACTGTAAATGTTTAGTCAGTGGCACAGTTTGAACCTTATTGTAGACAAAGTGTGATTATCTCACAGATTTATCTGCGGTGGATGTTTCTCTTTGCTTTGTTGCATTGTTTCAAATTCTCTTACCTTTGAAGGAGGATGAGAAATTTAGAACATGGCAACTTTTCCAACAGTCTTGTTTGTATTTCTGAAGGGAATACCAGTCCTAACATCAGGATTTCCATATCAAGTCTGGGTGTGTCTTAGTTCTTTCTTCTCCTTGTTTGTGCTATTTATTTCCTGCACTTGTTCTAGGAAAATTTTAGGGACTTGCTTTGGTGCAGATGTTCTAAATCAAATGCCTTTTTCTTCTTACATGATTATGAGCGATCAGAAACAGTGGAATCATGCAAGTGCTTGCAGAGAGGACACGTATCCTTCCATCCTCTCCTAGGAAGCAAAATCTACTGTCAGAATTCAAGTTGTTGAATATTCCTAAAAGCATTTCTTATAGGAGCTTCCTGTTTATTGGGCAGTTTGTTGCAGTTAGTTCGGTATGTATTTCTGATTCATACTTTTAAGTTGTGAATTAACATCTAAATTGTAAGTGTTGCTTGGTGAATTGTCAAAGATAGTGAGAACCAATACCAGATGCTGAAGTTAACATTGCGTTTTATTAAGCTCCCCTCAGGATAACATGCTTAATGTCTCTGCATACTTGTCTGCATAAGTTTTCCCAACTGTTTGAGTGCAAAAACTCCCCAGCAGCAGTTACCAAAACCTCTTGCTCTCTTTTATGTTATGTTTCTACATGAAATGGGTATCTCAAGTAGACTTGAAATACAGGAGCAAAATCAGATCCAGGTATTCTTTTTCTGCTGTCTGAAATGAACACGAAGGACATCAGTGTACAATGCAGAATCATGTACTTCACGCTCTGCGTAGTGGTTTAACCTTCCAAAAAAACCAACAAAAAGTGAATGTAATGTGCCACTTGAAAATAAGTATAGATTCCGCAATGAATGGAGGTACTGGAGGAGGGCAAGGAGGGCTGTGAAAAGCTGTGGGCACAGTAAAGATCAGTTCTGGGATCTGCTGCCTGCTTTGTCATTTAAGCCTAGTGCACAGCAGGAGAGAGTAGATGTTTGCTTTTAATAACACCTTATGATGAACTAGACGTTGTAATGAAATTTTTGACAGGGATCCTACTCGTACATTAAACTTCTCTCCTTCCTTAATTTTGTTTGTACTGAACAGAAGAAAAAAAACCCAAACAATCTCTTGAGGAGGAGCTTGGAAATTATTATGTGTGTCTTCCCTGGGATGATGCCCAGGACTAAAGTGTTTACCTTTGTATCTTTGCTTTGCCTGAGGCATTTGTGATTGCTTCAGCACTTGGAGCAGCCAGGGAGATGGGAGTGTGCATGCATGTTGGGTGGCAAAGGGAGGGAGAGGCTGCTAGAAGAATGCCAAAGCATTGAATCCTTTTGCTGCTGATGGGAAAAACATTTGGCCCTGGGTAAGAATATTTCAGACAAGCCTTGGAATATGTCCAGATCACAACCACCATATTCTTGCTATCTCTACAGCCACCTACAAAAAGAACCCCAGAGCATTTGACTTTGTGCTGAAGAGAGAGTAGAAGAACTAAGGAGCTTGTTGGGGAAAGGAGGGAGCAGCTATGAATTTGCAATTTATGGGACCAGATGGACTGTGCTATGTGTTTTGGCGCTGGTGATGGATATGTTAAGTTTTTTCTTTCTTTCATGCATGCTGAGATGGAAGAAGAGTAAGCATCATTCATTGAAGGAGAACAATCTGAGCCAAAAAAATTGAGGCAGAATTTGAAAACACTGTAGATTAAGAAATTCGTGTTAATTCTCTCTCTTATTTCTTATATCATAAATGATGGCAATACATTTGGGCTGGGATCCTAAATTGTCTGAAGCTTGTTAATGTGTTGCACCAAAACCCCTGCTCCCCAGTATTGTTTAAGAACTGTCCTCCATTTGGAAAAGCAGAATATGGATCCACTTTTTTTCTCTTGATACATTGCAATTAGAATGAATAGACTTATCCAGGATTTAATATCATCTCCTGTCTTTAAAGTGTAGTGGATATGATTTCTTTAAATCATTTTGGAGCATTTAGACTAATAAAGTGGATAAGCCAGCTTGAGGAATAAACCGACATGCGTGAAAACTGGCACAGTTGTTAAACACTGCACATTGTAATGGCATTTTGTTGGGGTATTATTACTTCAGCTGCACAATTATGGGAGCTTGCTGCATATTAGCAGCCGCTTTCCTCATAACCTCAAGCTATATGTGCTGAGTTATTTTCCTCTTCAGACTATCATCTTGGATTCTCCCAGACTACATATAATTTGTTTTTTTTTTTCTCTGTAGCAGTGCATGCTGTGGGCAATAGTGAGTGTAATACTTTCTGCGTTGTTAGGCAATGAGCATTATCAGCAGCTGCAATATTTAGGATTAGTCTTTTCGTTATTATTTGGCATCTGCAGTACCTACATGAATCTGTTCAGTCCTGTTTCTCCAGAAGGCAGTTGGGCTCTGACTGAGAGAACGTGACCATAAAGCTTTCCTGAAATTGTCACTATACTCAGGAGTTCACTCTTAATTGGAACTGCAGTTCTCACAATGCAGTTTGCTGAGATATATTATTTATTTAAAGAAACTGGGATATGTCAAAAGACACCGTCACTTTTTATAATGGTGAAGTGGGAACAGACCAAGTTTCTCAAGGCTGCACCAGAAATCAGTTGTTGAGCCAGAAAGATAATCCAGATCTCATAACCCCAAGCTTCATCCTTGGTCTGCTAGCAAGCAGATGTCTCTGAATTAACTATGCTACAGAAAATATACCAGCTGGTGTCCTGCAGTACAGAAAATGTCTTTGAGAATAGTAAATAAAAAACAGGTTTCCTGAGGGTTGTGGACTTTTTTCCTAAAAGGTATCTGCCATCTAAGCTTCACTGGAATTTTTTAAAACTAGATTGAAAAGATTCACTGGCTTTTGCAAAAGGTCAGATAAAACGTAATATTTTATGGTTACATATCTAAAGATGCTTTTGCTCAGAATTTCTTTTCTATGGTGCCCATACTATTGATTTTACCTTTCTTAGCTTACTTGCCTTCTTTGGAAAATAAAATAGCCATATACTGGTTAATGAAAGAAAGGGAGGAACTGTTTGGTTTCATGCAGACTAAATGCATAGATTACAGGGAATTCTGTTTTGCTTGGTTTTCCTAAATTGGCATAGATGTTGAAGAACTTAAATGGTGATCAATGAGATTTAAGATTTACATACTAAGATCAGTTTTGAGCGTACA
Source organism: Xenus cinereus (assembly GCA_025774025.1). Classification (NCBI taxonomy): domain Eukaryota; kingdom Metazoa; phylum Chordata; class Aves; order Charadriiformes; family Scolopacidae; genus Xenus; species Xenus cinereus. The sequence continues at coordinate 85,308,310 of JAOXJK010000012.1, forward strand.
ACTTAAATTTGAGAATCAGTTAGACAGGACATGAAATTCTTGGCAGAATTCCAGAAGAGGAATAATATTTTATTCTATGGCTTTTATCAGGGTGGGTGGAGTGATGTTGAGACAATTTTTCTTACAGGTGAAAATTGTAGAAGAGGTAAGAGCAGTACAGTGTTATATTTTGTGGAAGAAAGGAGATTTCTCAAGAAGATTGTTGCATGGTACCTTTCCTGCAGTATTACAAAATACACCTTACCTCCCTCCGGGGGAACAAATAAACAAAACCAAAAAGAAAACCCAACATGTGTATTGGGTTTCATCTTAAGGACACCTAAAAATGCTAGAAACATTGATTTTTATCTAAGTCTTGTAGACATGCACCCACAAATAAATCTTGTGTACATTATGCTACATTGTTTAATAATTCTCTTCATTGACTTTCATTAGAAAGTTGATTTCTCTGGTCCTGAAACTCTCAGCCTCTTGTGTCATAAATACTAACACAACTTGGCTGAAAGGTGTCGGTATCCTACAACTAGAAAAGGCTGTCTGGATTATCAATCCAGTGAACTTCAGGTTCAGGAAACCACATAAGAGTTTGGAGATATGTAGACAGCAAATACCAGTGGCAACAGAGCACTTGAAACCCTATAGACTTCAGTCAAATAGCAGAAAAACACAAGAATAAATGGTGTCATGCTCAAGAATAAATATTTTCAGAAGAAGTTTTGCTGTCAAACTCAAGGACATCAGAGTTGTATCAGAACTGATTTATTTTAAATAAAAACGCTCAGTTGTGTAATTTGTAGAAAGGTGGATAAAGGCCATGTTTTCCCTGCTCTTTGAAGTCTTCATGAAGAACATGACTTCAGTGGGAGCAAGACCACAATAATTTCTCCTTTATTGCTGTTTTTCTCCATCTCTACCATTTCAAACTGGGTAATACTGTTCATTCTGTCAGCAATCTTAATAATGTATTATACTTTAAAAATTACTATTTTGGGAATTGTGGTTTTTGGCAAGAACTAAGTGCTGCCCTTGGACTATAAATCTGTGGTGGTTAGTTAAAAGGTTAAATTTACACTAACGTGTCTTGTCACTTTGACCTAGATGGAGTTAAAGCAAGTAAGTACGGCAAGTTCAGCAGCTTTTAATGAACTATTATTACTTTAATCCCTACAAAACCAAATAAATGTTATGTCATTCTGTTTTATAATTTTCAACCAGAGAACTCTGGCTGACTGGTGCCTTCACATATTCTGATCTATGCTTTCCCGTCAGCAATTCATTTCCCTCCCTGGCACTCCAGTCTCTCCATTTAGTTTTATTTTGTCCTGTTGAAGAATGAAGTGATACTGTAAATAGAGTTAAAACTGTGAGTAATTCATGAACCTAATTTTCTTTGTCAAGACCTTCCCTTTCAGAAAAACTGGACAAAAGGTGCCATGGCCAGTAGTGTAGCTATCGGTATGCAGAATATGACCAGGGCTCATACTCCTGAATGTTGGCACGTGTTACAGCAAGTAGAATGAATCTGCTTGATGGGACTCTTCTTTGTCTTCTTTTCTCCAAAGATTGTCTTCACGTGGGCTGTGAGTGGCTTGTGTTCTGATTATGTTGGATTTACCATGCCTGTGAAGTAAGCCTGACAAACTCTCAATGAGTCACATCTATTGCTTATGTGATTTGTGCGTGGGAGCCTGTGTGTGTATGTCCATGGTTCTTCATGACTTGGAGCTTGTGGTCAGCAAAGAACAATGCTGGAGCTTAAGGGAGACCTGGTACTGCTCCTGTTGTGCCTGGATGTGATTTCTGAGTTGAACCAGAAGGCACATCTGTGGAGACTTGGACATTTCCCAGCATTGGTCAATGCTTGTGAAGGAGTACAGGAGCGGGTATAGCGCTCCATGCACTGACCTTCTGCTCTGCAGTGTACATCTGCCTGTTTGGGATGCATTTGTGTGGGCTGGTTCTGTGGTCTCAAACAGTTTTGGCTGGGACACGCTCAAGGATGTTGTTGATTTTTCTTTTGTTCTGCTTCTTTCATAAGAATTCCTACATTTATTTTGTTTTGGTTTTAGTTTGCTTGATAATGTGATTTGAAATGCCTATAAACAAAATGCAGCTTTTAAGAACAGTATTTCTATTTCTTTCATGTTCTTTATGCTTAGATTTAGCTTAATAATTGCAATTTTCTACATCCATTCTTTAGTCCAGCAAATAAACTGGATTTAATGAGATCTCTTTCCTTATGTGAGGTTTTCTTCAGCATGAAAAGAGAGAGATAAGTAGTAATATTAGGTAGCGTACATTATAAGAAATGTTAGTCTTTGTAGAAGGAGCACAAGGTTGTATATAGCAGCTGTTCTAACTATTCAGCCTTGATTCATCCCTGTAAGTGGGATATATTTGCATAATGCAGGCGTTTTTGAGAGGATAGGAAGAGGGAGGGTAGTTGTATCCTTTTTTAATTTTTTTTTCCCTCCCTCTTCTTCCTTCTCAAATTTGGTATACTTTCAGTTTAGACATGATTTTCTCTCCTGCTGCCAGATAGCAACAAAAGCAAATAATTTTTTTCAATAGTATTTTAAGTAGTACATAAAGTTTACTTATATGTGCTCAGTTCTCCTGTGTGTAAACGGTGAGAGCAAAAAAAGTGAGGGAAAAACCCCATCTCCCTGGTGCTGCTGGCACTTCTACTTCAGCCTCACCAACATCAGCAGAAGTCACTTGGAGCAGCTTGTCTAACTCCGGTCATGATGCCTGTGGAGCAGAAGCCAAGGCTGTTGGAGGGGAATGATGTGGAGCCAGGGGTGTTCCTATCCCTTTTTTTTGCCTTGCGAGGTGAGCAGTGGTTGCCGTTAGATATTGTACGAAAATGCTGGGTGCCCGGGCAAGCTCTCAGCTGACTGGGTGAGGTGAGGTTGCCGCTGTGGCACGCTGCCTGAGCAGTGCCGTGCAGCTACATGAGGAGCGGGAAGTCTCTGCTTGCAGACGAGCCGTGGTGTCTAGACACGCTACAATTATTTCTTTGCTCAATTCTGCGCGTAGCCAAATATCTTTCCAAATATACTAGACAGACGTGAGAGCGGTGCCCATATCCATATGACAGTGAAGGTTGTAAACCTTCCTCCGTGTCCCCCACCAAATTTAATCGTACTGCTTGGTCATATCAATGGCTTCTATACTGTATTCTAACAGCAGTGGGAAACAGCACTCCATCAGTTTATCATTTAATATAGTGAAGATTTCTGGAAAACTTCCACTAGTATACACTTCTGTATATTTTTATCCATTTGGAGGGGTTTTTTCCCTGTTCTTTTAAATTAGCGTGCTTATGGGCAAATAAAATGTACTATGGCTGAAATCCTCTCTTGTGTGCCTGTGTTTGTCAGAGAGTATGGAAAAACAGCAATTTGGAAAGTGACTCTGTCTCTTGTTTTGCCTGGTATTTTCATTAAAGGTTTTGTGTTAGATTGAAACTGGTCATCAGTTTCAGGAATCATTTTGAAAGGAAAAGATAAGGGAGCACACCCACGGTAGCTTCTCTGCTTTAGCAAGTGATGCTAAACCTAAGCAAACTAAACATGGTTATGTACCCCCAAAAATAATAATAAAAAAATGTGTTTTTTTCTAGTCAGTTTTCTGATTTTGGTAGCTTAATTTCTGTAAAATTGGTTTGGTGTGGGCTGAGTAGACTGAGTTAGGCTAACTTTAGCTTTACTAAATGAATACTCAGGCTAATTTCTGGTGTTATCCAACCCACAGCATATATTGTATTGTGCCTGATGAGAGTGCCATCACAGTCATACGAACAGCAGGGTTGCATTACGAGATATAATAGAAGCAAGACATGAATCTGTAGAGATCTAAGCTTTATGAGTTTGTTTTTGTGTGTGTGCATGTTTTCCCATAATCAGTAAGGTGTATTTAAACTTTGCTTTCAAGTTTTGTCTAGGAAATTCTTAAGCTTATAATAAAAATAAATTTGCTAAAACTTTTATTTTGCTAAAATAAAAGCTGAGATTGTTATGTAGAAATATGAATCGTGAAGTGAGCGGTGAGGGGACAATGGGTGGCTTGAAATGCGTATAGAAAGCACTAGTACTGTCAGGCTTGTTTAGAAAAATTGAGGTATACAGCCTTCTTTGTAATGTTTCAAAGCATCATAATTCAACTGTTCATTCTGGTGTAGTGAGCGTATACATAAATCACTAGCACACTGCATCGTAGAGATGGGTTGCTTGTAGTTGTCTGTAGAACTTACTGCATGGTAACAGTTATAATTAATTATTTGGAAGACTGAATGTCTCGGAGTACTTTGTCATCGACGTGCACGGGTGGTGGTGGGTAGTTGCGCTGAGGTGCTCAAGTATTCTCTGGTACACAGTAATATAAAAAGCAGAACTTGATCCTCTTCCAAGATTTAAATTTGTCCTTGCCTTTCTGAAAAGTGGGAGGCAAAGAAAAGGTGATGCAATATCTTCTCAACAATATAAACTTCACCTACCACCTTGGTCTATGAAATTCAAAGTTGCCTTCTATCCTTTAGCTACGCTTGATCCCTGTGCCATGGAGAACACTATCTAAATCTGGTCTTGGCAGCTACTACAGCAGAGTTTGATGTCACTGAATTTCGTGGAGGGGTGTGTATATGTGCGCGTATGATATAAATACTTAATTTAGAAGAAAATATGTAACTGTTAAAAATCTGAAGTACTTGGTGGTAGAGAGCAGGGAGTTCACAAGAAATTTTGATAGATATAGTGAATCTGAGTCTTTGTTGTCTAACCTGGAGAGTTCTTCTTGCTCATGTGATGTTTCCTTGTTATAAAATGTTTTTATGCAGTACTGCTTATGCATTCAGCAGATTTTCTGAGACTTTCATAGGTCAGAAAAGCACTGGAAATAAATCACAAGCACTTTCAGTCATGTAGTATAGTCACTTTATATAAGTGAATAAACAAAGTGGAACAATGACTCCTTTTTGCCTCATGCCTCTGATTAGGTTCAAGGGTGAGGTGTTCATTGCTAGTGTATTTGTTCTGTGCAGTAGACATTATCAAAGAAATGAATGCTTAAATTGGAAGGACTATATTGTTTTTTACTTATGAAGTGAAGTACCTTTTTGTTGAGGTGTTGAGAGCAGGAAACAGCTATGTGATTCCTGTCTTGTTTCAAGTAAAGGTAACACTTAATTGATTAGCAGTACCTTCTTTGTTTCAGTAAAGAATAATAAACAAGATAATTTTGAAATGTTTTTATTGTCTTTGTTATTCCTACAAAATGGGTTAATGCTTTAAAGTGTTCTTAATGATGCATCTCTTTTTCTTGAAAATGTCTTTTGTAATGTTTTGAGACATTAGACAGTAACTGTGTTTTTCTCTTGAACTTTCTTTTATGGAAAGATGAAATTGCCCACCTGAATTTTGTCATGGATTTCACTTGGGGCCGGATTTCAGCCCACGTTTTAGGCATGTTTAATTTTAGTGGTGGTTAGGGCACCAAGGAAGATTTTTACAGTGAGGATTTTTCTCAAATTCATGTCCCATGGATTTTGTTAATTCTGTGACAAGTACTCCTCTTTTCTGAATCTCATCCCAAGTTTCCAGTTATTTCAGAGAATGATTTTTTTTTCTGCATCTTTCTGTTTGGTTCTTGTTCACGCTGTGTAGTTCACTGCCTTACATTTCTAATTTATTGTCTTGAAAGGCAGATGTTTTATGACTGCTATAAATGTCTAAGAATTGCTGATGAGCTATCTCTTCAATTTATCTTTTATGTTTTCTTTTCTCCTAGGAGCCTACAAGGTAGACCCAGGACCCCACTGTGCTAGGTTCTGCACAAACGCTGAACAGAGGCAATAAATGATTACAGAGGGATGGTAACTAAAAGGTAGGTAAGAAACTGTATTTTGTTCAGTCGGTAGACGGTGATGTCATAGAGAGATTCTAAGATGCTGTCTGGAAAAAGATTGTGAGGTGGTTTTGTAGACCATTATAGGTATTCTGCCCTTCTCCCTAAGCTAAGGAAATGCAAGAAATGGAAGTGGGAAGAATGCAAGAAAAACAACCTGCAATTCTCCTTTCTTCTCCCCTCTCTTAAATTATGGTAAACTTCAAAAAGGGAAACTATGTGAAAATGGGGATGTTTGTTTACCGAAAAGCTGAAAGGGCAACTGTAAGAGCAATGTGTTTGTAGGTGGCAGAGACACTATTTCAGGATACAGTTTTGGAGGTTCCACACAAATGCTTACCATCGGTCTTAAAAATACTTAAGAAAAGGAAGCCTGTATAGCTAAATGACAAGGTAAAAGAGACTATTAAAAGCAAGAGGACATCTTAAAAAAAGCTGTGGCTGCATTCAAAGAAGGAAAATAGAACCAAAAAAAATCCCCCTATCAGGCTAAATATAAAACTAATAAATGCTTTTTCAACCACACCAGTAGCAGGAAGCCAGTTGAAGAGTCTGTGGGGCGTGCGTATAATGACATTATGAAATGAACGCTCTGAGATAAAGCCACGGCAGAAAACTAAACAATTCTTGTGTGTATGTGCTCACCACTGAAAAGCGTGGGGTGGTTCCTGTTTTGGAACTCTTCTTATGAGAGGCTTATGAGATTACCTTTCTCAGATGGAAGCATTTGTAGGAGAGATTGTGGAACAAATTGCATGTTCCAAATTTAACACGTCCAGATGTAGCTCACTCAAATTTTTAAGGAACAGAAGAGCAAAATAGAACAGCTACGGACTATGGCATGCAGCCTCTTGCTCTAAAGTGTCTCAGCAGTTGAGAACTTGAAAATGTCTAATTTGATGCCATGTTTTAGCAAGCATTCATGTGGAATCAGGAAGTCTAGAAATCAATAGATCTCTTGTTAAAATTGAGTGGATTAATTAAAATATTAGATTAGCAGCTGTTTCAGAAATGACATTGGATAAATATAATGGAGATACTGAAAAAGAATTGACTTCTGTGAAGAGGAACCCAACGAAGGGGAGCTTTAGAAATAGGTTGATATGAGTCGTCAGCTACTTGAAGGGTGCTTACAAAGATGATGGAGCCAATATTCTTAGTAGTGGCAAATGGTGTAACAGGGGATTTACATACATAGATTGTAGATTGAAATGTTCTGATTGGGCATTGAAGAAAATCTTTTTCACTAAAAGGGTGATGTAGCACTGGAAAAAGTTACCCAGGGAAAGGGAGGTGGCATATCTCCTGGGGGAGGCTTTCAAGTCTTAGTTGAACAAAGCTACAGCTGACCTGATTTACTGTGGATTTTAGTGGTTGGTCAGACTGGACGACTTCCAGACAGCGTTTTTGTGATTTGAAATCAAGTATTGCTAAACTGCTGTGGTTCTTTGAAGGAGGTAACCAGCATGCAGCTGGAAGAGATTTTATCATGCATTGTTCTACGTAAATTTATCAAAATCCTATCAAAAAACTTTTAAAGGAACTAAACAGGCACAGGTTGAGGGGGAGGACTGCCAACTGTGTAAATAATTGGTTAAATGGTAGGAAACAAAACACCAGGAGAAAAACCTGTTGGAAATCACAGATAGCTATCCACAGAGATCTCTCTGAGTGCCCGGGGGATCTTCATACTCATAAGTAGCTTGGAACAGAATTATGACGACAAGGCTTATTTCTGAAACTAAGTTATTCAGGGCAAAAGAAGGTATAAAAACAGGGGGCAGACTGAAAAACTGCAAAAGAACCTTATAAAACTCATTAAAATGGTGGATGGAATTCAGGGTCAGTAATGGTAAAATGTTTTGAGCTGACCTGAGATCTGGGGACTAGAAGCAGTACTTTAATGAAAAAAAATCATCTCTGTACTTCAGTAGCAGTCAAAAAGCAAATTTACATCAGGAGTTGCTCTGAACTGAGCAGAGAGAGAGATGTAAATATCATTAGGCCAGTCTCTAAATCTGCCAAGGTTTTGCATCTTAAATATGGCGTGCTGTTCTGGTCTCCTTATCTCAGAACAAGTGGGGTAGAACTGGAAAAGGTTCAGAGCAGGGCAACAAGAATGAAGAAAGGCAGCAGGATGCAGAAGGCATCCACAGGGCAGCTTCCGTGCAAGAACAACTACCCAGATGGAAGTCTGCAGACTGGAAAAGAGATAGTGGCCTGATGCTAATGCTAGGGGTCTGTAAAATCTGTGAAGAGTGTGGATGGGAAATGAATACTCAGTGACAATTTCTTTTTGTATTAGAAGAGATATCAGGTGAAACAGGCAGGGAGCAGTTTCAAAGCTAGGAAAAGTTTTTCTTTGCATAGTGTGCAAGTCAGTTCTGAAATTCCTTGCCACGGGATGCTGTGTGTGCTGCATGAGTATAAAGAGCTGCTGAACAATGTTTGAAACGAAGGTGGGCAAAAAAAAGAGGGACAAAAAAGAGAGGTGACGAACAAAAGTATTACTGCTAGGTAAGGAAGTTACTGAGCTGCAAATTGTGGAAAGCTGTGTGGTAAGTGTCTTGGTGGGAGTGGAAGAGAATATTTCTATATGATTTGCTCTGTTTTTCACAGTTCCCTTAGACATCTGCTCTTGACTGCTCCTGGAGATAAGGTAGTGGGTCAGGCTGGATATTTAGTCTGAACTTTGGTCATTCCATTTGGGCTAAACCTACGGCACTATTTTATAAATATCAAGGTTGCAGGGTGAAGTCCCAGAAGAGAACTCTGTTGATAGAACTATTTTTAAAAATAGTAAGCTGTTATGTAATTTGAGGTGTCGCACTGAGCTCAGAGCCTTTTCCCTCATTGTAAGATAAATGCTTTTTAGCTTATTTTGGCACTTGATAAATTACAATTAAATCTGTCTTAATACATTCTGGCTCTTTCACTGAGAATTCAGTTCTTAGCCCCAAAATATCACTTTTTTTTTTTCTTACTTTGTTCCCTGTACAGTCTGTACTGCCTGTCAGGGAGTGAAGAATTACCAAAATGCTTTTTCTCACTACGTACGTCCTACTGACACCCATTTTGGTGTAGAGAAAGTAAACTTTGAGGGGAGAGATAAGCAAGGTGAAATGGCAAAGCCTTGAGAGAGTACAAAGAGAATGAGAAAAGAGTGTTGAATTTGGAGAGATTTGTGTTTGTGAATTAGCTTGAGAGGCAAAATATTTGAATTATATTATGATGATCGGGGTGGAGGGGAAGGCTAAAAGTGACAGAGTTGCATAAAGATAGCAGTTGAAATGGCCAAAACAGATAAGGCTACGGGAAGAGAGAGGGTCATGGGAAAAGGTTAGTGGAAAACAGGAAAATGGAACTAAAGGAATTAAATGGGAAGAGTTAAGCAAGGAGGAGAAACTACTGAAGAAAGTTCTTAAGAATTAACAGGATTTTAGGAGCTTAGAGAGACACAGATATTAGGAATGAAAGAAACAGTGTCTTTGGTTTTCAGTGGTTTATTGGCCTGAGATGGATGGATCCATGCAAGTATTAAAGAGTCTTTAAATTTCCTGTAGCAGTATCTATACTTTGTCTAGGACGTTTTTCAGGGGGACTTGAAATCAAAAAACATGGGAGGAGAGAACAATGTTTTTTCATTAGATTAGAGAGGGTAGTTGCTCATGGTAAAAATTAATTTTGTTAAAAGAGTAGCAAAAATGAGAGTAAAACAGCTGAAATGGAGACTCAGAGGATTTCTAAGTAACATGGCAAAAACTTGCAAAAAGATGATATGAATATTTCAAATAGTCATGTACAGAGTCCCACGGAAAGAGTATTTTTCTTGCAGGAAGAGGGGATACAAGGGTGTGATTTTAGATAAATGGAGGGGAATTGCAGAATAAGAGCAGTTCAAGGGAAAATGGAAGAGGAATATAATATAGGTCATTATCAATTAAAAGTATTGCTTAGGTCAGCCGTTTCCCTACCTACTTAATTCTTTGAGCTTGAACATCTGCGAAGGAGAGTCCTTCCTCACTCTCCTAACTCTTTTGGTGTGTTCCTTGTGAGTGTGTTGCACGGTGATGGGAGGTTTCACTTTGTGCTGGGGTTGGGGAATTTTAACAAATGAAGCATAACAATGAAAGCTCGTTAGTAGTAGTTGTTGTTAAAAGGAACCTGGATTGCTTCAAAGCAGCAATAGCAATTTCAGAGTGGAATGAAGGAGCTTCATTCTCTTTCAGAAACTGGACCACTAAGCTGAAAGCAGCTTTGTGCTGAAGTGATGAATTATGCTGTACTTTACTCTGCGTATTAGGTGAAGGAGGGTCAGAGAGGGATGGATGAGGTCACTGTGTCTACTGGAAAGACCCTTTGTTTCTTGCTACAGAGAATGAGATTCTCCTCATTAAAGCCTGTTGTTAAATCTCAGAGATTAATGGCAACTAGAAGCAGGGTTTTAACACCTGGTGTGAAACTAAATGGTCTTTGATTTATGATTTTAATCTCTTTTCTCTCTCTCTCTTTTTTTTTTTTTCTCTTTTTTTTGGGGGGGAGGGGGGAGGCTTATACATCGAGTTAGGAATAAACTTCAACTTCCCCCCACTGGCACACAACTGTGTTCCCCCAGGTCACCCTTTTTGCATTACAGATACTGCCTTTATCATTCCAGATATCTCTCAATTGCCTGGAGTCTCATGGGTTGCTTTTTCTTGGCTTGATCATTAAGAATGTCAAAAGAATTTGTAGAAAAGGGCACCGTTTTGAGACCCTTCGCGCTGTCTCTGTTGATTCGGGTTTGGTGTATTATATTTATTTTTTTTCCACATGACACAGATTTTTTACTTGCAGTGTATGCATTAATACAGTGTGTATAATCTGCTCTGGAAACCCTTTGTGCAGCACCACGGCAAGCATTTTGAATTATTTTCACTCAGCTTCTGGTTTCATCTTTATAAATATGGTGGAATCCAGTGCTGGAAAACATGCAAGATTGACAGCCCTGAAAATTGAAATCCTGTTTATCCATGGACTAGATAGCACAGCGTAGCTGGAGCAAACTCTGTATCTTGGCATTAGGACTCATGATTAACCTACTGAGATGACCTCTGCTTTAGTTATTTGTTATTTACAGAGCACTGAAGGTTTGCAAAGACTTTTCACAGTGAGAGAGAGTGTCATGTTTCAATTTGTGTTTTCAATATCTTTCTGTATGACGTGTTTATTACAGTATAAATACAGGTTTGTGTCTTTAAGAAACAATGAACTATGAACTCTACACTGGATTTTCTATGTAAAAGAGATGTGTTTGTCTATAGTTATATTATTAGTTGTAGAAATTGATAAGGCTGTAGTGATTGAAGTATAACTATATGATAAAACTTGATCTTTTATATTCAAAAAGTTAACAATTTAAAAACCAGAATGCGTCATGGTGACTTTAGCAATACAGATTCTCTGCTAGTTCACTCTGTGACTGTCCCATCAGCATTGTGGTGAAGTGATATGTGACAGAGGAGGGAGCTGGCCAGGTTTGAAAGGATGGAGGGAACCTCTTGCTGTATCTAAACTATGCTTTTGAGGCTTTTCAGTAGCATGCAAATCCCATCTTCTCCCTGGAGTGAAGCATGCTGACGTAGAGCTAGAAAGTTTGTTTGTAGTCTCTGACAAGTCGAGTATCATTCACATTTTAAATCTGTCTTCTTGAGTTATGCAGTTCCTAATGCTGCCATAAATTGCCAATTTTTTATTTGGCCAGATGCATACAATGTCAGCAAATTTCTTGGTTTGTTTGGTGGTTTTTGTGTCCTGTCTCTTTTTCCTTTTTGCCCCTTTCTAGGTCAAATTCTGCATTTCATTATTACACAAGGTTCCCAGCGGCAAGGCCTTGCATCCTCAGCGTTTTACTTCCAGGCTCCTTATTTTGAATTTCAACAATTCCATTCCACAGCCCCTTCTCATACCGATGATGTTTGTATCTTGTTGCACCACTGCTATGTAAACTGATACTTTTCTGCTCTGACTTAATCATTTTTCAACGCCACACCTGCAGCCAAAGGGCAGGTTTTAGTTGGACTTTTATTTGTAAGACATTTTATTGTACTTGTGTTTTTCTGTGTGTCATTGACAGAGGCCATTTGCAAGAGTTTCATGGGTTTGGGTTTGTGGGTTTTTTTAGTGGTCATTTTCCTTGGTATTCCTTTCTTTCTTTTTCCTTCCATTCTTTTCCTTCTAGTGCTTTATGATTGGACTGTTGCTCTGGAAGTAGTTATAACACGATGCCTTTCTGTAATAATATGAAAATGACATCAAAGCAGAGCATTTGTAAGTAAAGGAGAAGCAATATAACTGCAAAGGGATTACAGAAGAGCAGTGTAGACGGTAACAGCATACTTAGTACCACTGAGAGGCTGAGAAGAAAAGTAAAAACAAATACAGGGAAGGAAAGGTAGTGCTTTAGCATTTTCTTTGTGTTTAAGTGAACAATCTCTCCTACTGATCATAGAATCATAGAGTGGCTTGGGTTGGAAGGGACCTTAAAGATCATCGAGTTCCAACCCCCCTGCCATGGGCAGGGACAGCTCCCACTAGAGCAGGTTGCTCAAAGCCCCATCCAGCCTGGCCCTGAAGG
>JAOXJK010000012.1:85320929-85353817 GCA_025774025.1 Xenus cinereus
CAGTGCCTCACCACCCTCACTTTAAAGAATTTCTTTCTAGTATCTAATCTAAATCTCCCCTCTTCCAGTTTAAAACCATTACCCCTTGTCCTTTCACTACACTTCTGACAAAGAGTCCCTCTCCGGCTGTCCTAGAGGCTCCCTTCAGATATTGAAAGGCCGCTATAAGGTCTCCCCGGAGCCTTCTCTTCTCCAGGCTCAACAACCCCAGCTCTCTCAGCCTGTCCTCATCGGGGAGGCGCTCTGTCCCTATGATCATCTTCGTGGCCCTCCGCTAGACCCGTTTCAACAGGTCCATGTCCTTCCTGTGTTGATGACTCCAAAGCTGGACACAGTACTCCAGGTGGGGTCTCACGAGGGCAGAGTAGAGGGGCAGAATCACCTCCCGTGACCTGCTGGCCACGCTTCTCTTGATGCAGCCCAGGATGTGGTTGGCTTTCTGGGCTGCCAAGTGCACATTGCCAGCTCATGTTCAGCTCCTCATCCACCAACACTCCCAAGTCCTTCTCCTCAGGGCTGCTTTCTAGCCATTCTCTGCCCAACCTGTTTTTGTGCCTGGGATTGCCATGTCCCAGGTGCAGGACCCTGCACTTAGCTTGGTTAAACTTCGTGCGATTTGCACAAGCTCACCTCTCAAGCCTCAAAGATCAAAGAGGGTTTTGGTTGTCTCAGAAAAGAGAGGCACTACAGTGACTGGAAAGCTGAGGGCAGATGTGTGTCAATGCGCCTTGATTTGTAGAGGACCCGATGCGTTCCCTTACTCTGAGCTCCACCCTTCCTTAGGGCATACTGGAAGGCAGCGTTCATGCAGTGGAAGAGCTGTTCACCTGTCTTGGAACACATCAAGATAGAATGGGTTATTCTGCAACCACTCACAGCATACTGGATACAACTTTTCCTAGCTTTCTTATTTACATACATGTGGTACATGCCATGACTCTGCCACATAATCTACATGATGGGAACTTAGTGTTCTGTCATGATCTGCCAAGGATCTCTGGTGAAAAAGAGATGAGAAACTGTAACAAGTCTCAGTGTAAGCCTCAGCTGCCCCCATGAAGATGCTTTTAAAGCATCCCATGAACGGGCACTTCAGGATCTGCTGTCTTTTAAAATTAAATTGGCATCTTTGCTTTTAGAAATGTTACTCGAGTGGTGGGAAGGGCAGGGCTACTGGGAGTCATGCAGAGACCTTTCTTCCCTCTCTTTTAACCCACCCTTCTCGTCAGACATCAGTGCATCTGGGGTAGTATTCCAAATTTTTGTATTCCTGAACAAATGGGCAAAAGCTTTGGTCTGGCTCGTCATGAGTGCATTGGTTGGCAGGTCTGCAGTTCCGGGTGAACCGAGGGAGTGGATTCATAAATGTGCCATCCTCCTTGCTGCTGCAGAGGGAGTGGGATCTTGGGATACCTTATACCAAATTATGTTGTTGGTGCATGTTCACAGCCTGGGTTGGCCAGCACCCAGCTCAGGACTGAGACGGCTCTCTAAAGCTCAGCAGAAGCAGATTGTGTTGCCGCTCTGCAGGGTATTGAGGGAAGCGGGGAAGCAATCTGAGCTCCAGTGAAGGGACAGCGGAAAGGGCAAGATCTGTGTATGGCAGCAGATGCAGTGTGATATAAAGAGGACAGCTTCTCTCGGGCTTTACCCTTCCTATGTGCAGCAGCTATGGTGAGCTTAAAAATGCAGCTGGTGGCTGGTTTCCTTCTGGCACAGGGGATGACTTGAGAGAGAAAAAATTGCCAGTCGTGAGCGAACACAGGAACCTGGGTGTTGCAACATGCTGCTGTTAGCTGGTATTGGACTAAGCTTTGATACAGCCAACTGCTAGGAAGATCTAGATTGCTTGAGAGCTAGGGTCTTTGCTCAGGGTGTGGTGGAGGAAGGGGCAGGCCAGCAGAGTGAAGTGGAGGCTATACTTGTCTACCTGGGGGAATACCATTGCTTATTTCTATAGGCTGTTGTCTAAGTGGGCATGTGGTCCTTTCAGCAAAGTGTATGACATTCAGCTGTGACATGTCAGTGTGTTGGTGTTGCAGTTATTTGTTCATCCCAAGAAAGGAATCCCTGCCTGCGCCATGTGTGCGTTTGGATTTTTTAGGAATGCAATATGTGAAGGTATGAAGATATACAGAAAGCAGTGCAAAAATGGGCACAGGCCATACTATATGGCTTTTGGTTATAGATCTTGGTGGAATCAGGCAACACTAGCTAAGGATGTTCTGACTGCATGTCACCCAGCCTTGCCTGATAGTGTGCTGCAGATCTTGCGCAATGAGGAGGCTATTTCCATAGGCTATTGCTATGACACCAGTGAGTGTACTGGGTGACATAAAACGTAGGTATGGTCAGGAAATTTCCCTTTAAACACCTGTGGGGGTAGTAGAAAATTTGGATGCAAGGAAAATAGCCTAAGAAAGCTGAAACGGTGCCTTTATTTTTAGAAAAATCTAAGGGAAGACGTAGTCATCCTCTATGTTTCTATTTATGAGCTCAAGGTGACTTTGACACATTTGATCTCTGAATCTTAGATTCCTCAGAAGGAGGAGTCTAAGATATGGTTCAATGTACGCGATCTGTGCATATACTATATGCTTGTAAGATTCCAAAGGGGTAAATGAAAAATGACGGCTACAAAGCTACAGAAGTCTAAACTGATTTTGGATATGATGGAAACATCAGTGACGCTTCATGTAATTTAGTCTTTGACTGACAGAAGCTGTCAGCCAGTGAGAAGCCATTGGGAAAGATGTCACCAAACAAATTGGATTTTCACAACATTGTTAGTTTGTAAAATAACCTTATGGAATAGATTTTTTCCTTAAAGCTCTTAAATGGAAATCATTAAAAAGAGCAGCATGATTAACAATTAGATAAAATATGGAAATGTAAGTAAGTTAAAATAACTTTTTAAGAGGATATTTCAGACTTGGAAAAAAAGAGTGTATTTCTTTTATTTTTTGAGACACAAATACACACAGAGCAGCACAATATATGCTCTGAAGGAAACCCACAGGAGGCTTCTGAGTATTGAAACAAATATGTCAAGAGCCATTTCTCATTTAACCTTAGGTTATTTGACATCTTATTTGTTGTTTGACAGCTTCATTGGATGCATTCCACCAGATAGTATATGATTTTTGTTGTGTCAAGTTTTACTACTTTTAAACAGACTTAAAAATAGCACTTAAATTTTTAACAGTGATGTTGAAGGAAGAAAATACAACTATGATTTATTCTCTTTAGAAGGATTTTTTTCCTTTTTTTCTGTCATGCCATATCTTAGGATCTAGCAAAAAATAAGCAAGTTTGTACTGACAGGAAGTTCAGGCATGTGCAGGGATGTTCCTTATTTGTGTGAAACTTTTGTGTGTGAATACATAGGGTTTTGAGAATAAGCATTGTGTTTGTTTTGAAGACTCTGATAGATTGGGTATTTTAGGTATAGAATAGTCTTTGTAAATCTTTGTGCCTTCCATTATTTTTAATTTTACATGGTTTGTTTTAGGAAAGGATTTATTAACTTGATCTTTCACAAAAGGTGTAAAATATCTGGATTCAGGATTTAGTGGAAAACTAACAAAGATAGATGAACTTCCAGAAAGATCTAACAGAAGCCATGATTTTCCCTTCAGACTTCTTATTCCAGGATTCTGATAGCTTTGTCAGTTCCCTATGTTTCTGATGGAAATCCTCAAAAGACACCATGGTTAGCCACAAAGTTAACGTTCCTAATTGAAAAGAGGTATGTTTGTATGACTTCTCTAAATTATCTAGATATTAATGCAACTGAATGTGGCACAGGAGGAAATTGTGTGAGCAGTTCTCTATTGAATCAGAGATTTAAAGGCAAAATCTAGCCTGGAAGAGAGTGTCACGTCCATCGGTGGGCCCCCTTTGAGCACTATAGCCTATAATTACAGGGGGTTAATCATGGGGTTAGAAGGAACGTTAAACAGTCCTTTTATTTGTGTATTAAATCTTTGTAAATATGTGGGAAAACTTCTGCTCATGTATAAAAAAATCAAAATTGTCATCTTTGCAGTGGTAACGTTAAAGAGCAAGGGAAGTGAGATAGTAACCTACTTATACTAGGCATTTTGCGTAATCAGTGAATAGACATTGGATGGTTCAGTCCACCTAAGCGTTCTCTGTAGGATACTCTCTCTATTACTTATCCAAGAACTGAAGGAGGAAACCAGAAGCTTGGTCCCATGAGTGGACGTTTTGAGTGCTTACCTTCTTAGAAAAGCTATATATAAATAAATAGGTAGAGAGCAGAAGTGTTCCAAAGCGGTGATGTGGGATGGGAGCTCTGAGCTGTGTTACCTCTCCCTTTCCTTCATATCAGTCTGCTAAACCTTGCTGTCACTTAAGCTGTTGCTGTAAGGAGAGACTATGCTGGTTACTGATGGGAAGAAACAGATCAAAAGCTGGTAATCGGCTGGGAGCTGAGAGGTCGTGGGAGCCTGAAGTGCATTTGCAAATGCGGGCACAGGGGTGAGTGGACTTGACATACAAAAGTGTATTCCCCTCCACTGTATTTTGGTTGTCAAAGCTGTGCCCGTGATGCATTTGCTGAAATGTGTTTAATAACCACTGCCCTTTAAAACTATACCAAAGAACTGCAGGACTGAACCCACTACAAGAAGGATAAATTTGCCTGTATTATTTAAATGAAGCAGGCTGTCAGAGTAGTCATTTAATGACATTTTGGAGCTCATCCAGCAGTTCTTTTAAGTAGTAACTACTTAAATATAATCTTTATTTTGGAAGTTTGCCTAGTATTAATGTGCAGAATATCCACTAATAGTTTTGTTTCAGCAGTACAATTTTGTCCTTTAGATTGGTGATTCACATTTTAAAACGTATTATATAAAGTCCTTATGAAAGCTAAATCCCAAGTACTATCAAGTACAGTGACATATGAAATGGTAGAGAACTGCTTTCAGTTGAGTATAATTTTTTTAAAACCCTAGCTATTTGAAGTTGCTGTGTTACTGTCTTCCCTCTGGTTTCTTTTACATCCATTTACAATTTTTTGGCATATTTTCATTTAGAATTTACAAACATAAAAAAGTATGTCCAGATGGCTATAGCGATAATCTGTGATCACAGAATCATAGAATGGTTAGAGTTGGAAGGAACCTTAAAGATCATCCAGTTCCAATCCCCCTGCTTTGGGTGGGGACACCTCCCACTAGATCAGGTTACTCAAAGCCCCATCCAACCTGGTGTTGAACAGTTCCAGGGATGGGGCATCCACAGCTTCTCTGGGAAACCTGTTCCAGTGTCTCACCACCCTCACAGCAAAGAATTTCTTCCTGATACGGAACCAAAATATCTAAACTCTTTCAGCTTAAAACCATTACCCCTCATCCTATCACTACACTCCCTGATAAAGAGTTCCTCCCCATCTCTCCTGTAGGCTGTCTTCAGGTACTGGAAGGCCTCTATAAGGTCCTGGAGCCTTCTCTTCTCCAGGCTGAACAACCCGAACTCTCTCAGCCTGTCTTCCCAGGAAAGGTGGTCCATCCCTCTGATCATCCTCGTGGCCCTCCGCTGGACCCATTCCAACAGGTTCATGTCCTTCTGATGTTGGGGGCTGCAGAACTGGATGCAGTACTCCAGGTTGGGGTCTCAAGAGAGCAAAGCAGAAGGGGAGAATCATCTCCCACAAACTGCTGGCCACTCTATCCTGAGCTGCATCAAAAGAACAGCTGGATACATTGCCAGCTCATGTTGAGCTTCTCTTCCACAAACACCTTCAAGTCCTTCTCCTCAGGGCTGCTCTCAATCCATTCTCCACCCAGCCCATATTTGTGCTTGGGATTGCCCCGACGCAGGTGCAGGACCTTGCACCTGGCTTTGTTGAATTTCATGAGGTTCACACAGGCCCACCTCTCAAGCCTGTGAAGATCCCTCTAGATGGCATCTCTTCCCTCCATTGTGTTGACCAGACCACACCACACAGCTTGGTGTCACTGGAAAACTTGCTGAGGGTGCACTCAATCGCATTGTCCGTGTTGCCAACAAAGATGTTGAATAGTACCAGTCCCAGTACTGATGCCTGAAGAATACCGCTTATCACTGGTTTCCACTTGGACATCAATCCCTTGACCATGACCCTTTGAGTGTGACCATCTAGTCAATTCATTATTCACCATGTGGTCCATCTGTCAAACCCATGTCTCTCCAATTTAGAGACAAGGATGTTGTGCGGGACAGTGTCAAATGCCTTGCAGAAGTCCAGGTAGATGATGTCAGTTGCTCTTCCCTTATCCACAAACACTGTAACACCATTGTAGAAGGCCACCAGATTTTTCAGGCATTATTTGCCTTTAGTGAAACCATGTTGGCTGTGATGATCTTGTCTCTTAATTATTCAACATGTACTACTCCAATCTCTGTGTTACCTCTCCCAATATATAAAGAATGCAACAACGAAACTTTCATATGACCTCTTTTTCACTTGCTTCCATTAATCTCACCTTCACTCAAAACTACATTTTATACAACTTCAAGATTTTTCACAAATTTTTCATCCAACTCTAACCTTCATCTTCTTCATTCTCACTTCAGCTGATAGAACTTCTCTCTTCCCAGCTACATTTTTCCTATGGTTATCTCAGTGCATTGTCTTCTGCTGCTCTGTTGCATGGATCTCCTCTCAGTCCTGAACTACTGCCTTTTATTCAATCAAGTCATGTTTTTTAAACCTGCTTTTTATTTATTTATAGTTTGCAGTACAATACAATTTGTAATAATGTGAAGGGAAAAGAAAAAGATAACAAAGCATCCTAAACTAGAGCATCTCCTCATTCTCCCATCCTGCATCACACCTGAATTTGAGTAGAGGTAATGGTAGAAGGCAAGACAGGTAGCCAGCTTTCAAAGCATGAGCTTTCGTAATTTAAGAGTACTTTTTGTGTTATTTATAATGAAATTTCAAAACATTGCTAATGCAAATTAATAGTCACAGTTTACGTGTAGTTGTGTTGTCCCACATAGATTCCTAATTCCCAGTGGTGAAATTTCAAAATTCACTTTTTCTGAGAGCCCCTTATTATACAGGGAGCACAGGTGCTTTTTTAGCAGAATATTAAAAAAAGTAGGTGAACTGTACTGCTAGGGAAGAATAGAGTTTGAAGGCTGTTCACGAAATGTCATCATTGCAGTAGTTCCCATCTAGAAAAACATTTTTTGCCCTTCTAAAAAATATGTACTTAGTTATGTTAAATCAACATAATTATGTAGCTTGAAACAAAGGAAAAAACAATGCCATAAAATGAGACTGTGTTTACTAACAAATATGATAAAAATAAATGTTAAAAATACTTCAATTGTCTGTTCATTTTTTTTCTTATTAGTCCCTGTTCACTGACGTGGACTAGCATACTTTTATTATATTCAGGTTTAATGGGTAAATAAGATTTTTCACAAATAATTTTCATTTAGTGAGGTGTAGAATATGTAGTAGAGCATGTTCATTCAGGGGCATCATTACTAGGTCTCTGAAAGTACATATGCTTTAGAAATTGTTGTTTACAACTTTATATATAATATCTCTCAAGAGCGTGCCAGGGATGTTTGGAAAGCATATTTGCAAGAGCCACTAACAGCATTGCTGGATAAATTAAAAGAAACTTCTGAAATGTAATTTATGTCATGTTTTGTGACAGTTTGTGAGGGAGTCCAGCTAATGACTACATGATTCTGTGGAAATTGAGGTCTTTGCTGACTCAACTATAACCAGGAGACAGATATCTTTCCAAACCGTAGGCGCTCCTACTGGACGTGTGAGGGAATATTAAAGATAAAATCCCGTGAACTGGCTATTCTGGATGCCATTTCTCTTTGTGGTCGCAACTCATGTACTTTAGTACTTGCTTTGTAAAAAGCTGTGCAATGGATTTTCCTAGTCCTACAGTCAGATATGTATGTTCAATTTTCACTAGGCTTTATGAATAACACATAAATACAAACTTGTATGTACTGTATGGCAATACAAGTGAATAAAATGCAAACTATGAATGTTGTGCGGTGCAGAGCTGAGGTCTCTGCAGAACATGGGAACAAATGGCTGTGCTTGGTCAGAGGTGCATCCAGCCCAGCAACTGGTCTCTGTTAGGAGCAAACAGCACGTGTATCAAGGAAGAGGGTAAGACCGCAGCAAGGAGCTAGTGGGACTTTTCCTGAATATTGTTGCAGTATCAGGCTCAGCAAGCTCCTGAATTTCACACTGCAAAATGGGAGTTTCGAAGTATTTCATAACAATCAGTGGTTCCTTTTTCTGAGGATCTTCCCAATCCCATTTTGAAGCTACATCATTTTTTAAAATCAACAGGATCCTGTGGTAAGGACTCTCTACTCAACTGCTATTACTCACAATACCTGAAAGTATATTGTTATTACAGAACAGCTTGTGTTGGATGCCATGTTGGTGGTATTGACCGTCTTTTGGGCCCTAAGAGAACGCGTTTGGTTTGCCAGTAACAGTACCAACTGGAAAAGGACCAGGGAAGTGTGGTAGAGAGAGAAAGGAGAAGATGAAAAGCAGGGATGTGTGCGTAGGTCCCTGAATTGCTGTAGTTCTTCCTTCTCCATTTCCTTTTCCTGCACTAGCTGACACTTCTTCTCTCTTCTGGCTCATTTTCTCTCACTTCATGGCTTTCCTTTGGATGTTAAACTTTCTCTGATTTTCCTTCCAACTTTCTCCACTTTTATTATTAATAAATTAATTAATTTATGTATTAATATTTTATTATTAATTAATAAATTAAATTAATATTGTTTTTCCATAAAAGTTATTTTGTAAAAGACAAACTGTGCCAGCTTTATAGTCTGACTGAGGAGGGGAATCCCTCCTTCCACCACCTCAGACTGACTTCGAATGGCCTGACTGAGGATCACAGGTCAGTGGATCTCCCAAGCAATGTATGAGGGGAGGTGCTCTGGATGACTGGACTGGGAAAGACTAGCTGTGAGGGGAAGGAAACTAGAGGTAGGAATCTGGGGCTTGAGACAATACCAAAAAGGCCAGGGAGTTAAGGGATAGCTAAGAGAAAAAGGGATTTGAAAAAAGATGAGATTTTGCTAGAACTTGGGCCTAAGCTGTGCTGATTTGGCTACCTTTATTCTTATCTCTAAGCTGCTTGCGATGCTCTTCTGTGTGGACCTAATTGGGTTGGCTGGTGCTTGCTCAGGGAAGCTGTGGTCCACTGGCGCTGTGCCCCGCTGATTAGACAGACATGGCCATGAGGTGATAAATGAGATCCGAGGTGTCATTACAGACTTCTTGCTTCACTCAGGCCACTGTTCTTGAAGCCGTGCTTCTTTTGTGGAAATCACAAGTGTCACAGCTCTTTGAGCAGCGCTGGAGAGCTAGCTTTGATGACAGATTCTTCTTTTATGAGTTGTCACCATCAGCTACAGATATTAGCAGACTTTTGGCAGAATGTCACTATGAATCTAAGGATTGATTTTTGACTGCGTTAGTCAATGACAGCTGATGGGTGACTGCCTCTTGCAGATCTTAAAATTCATGCCACCGCAGAAATGAATGGCAGTATTAAAAAAAAAAAAAAAGTTGGAGGAACTCGGTAATCAGTTTGTTAATTGAAGCTGACTCTCACTTTATGAGAATACAAATTAGAATATGCTACTCTACTGCATAGCAAACAGTCTGCCTTGCTGGGTCCAGTGATGAGACACAGTAGCGTACGGCTGGATTCTTTCACTGAAGAAGCTCTATAGCCTCCAGTCTCATCTTGATGTTTAATGAGGTGATCTTTGAGCTATTGCTCTAATCTAATTGTGTATCTGAGTGAGATACAAATTGTTTTTCTAAAGCTATATTGAGTAAGGGATGTATTTCAAAGTAATTATATTATAAAGAGGCATAGCTTTTATTTGTGCATTTGACAGGGGAACAGATGAATCACCATAGTAAAAACAACTGGCTGGTTTTTTTGGAAACAAGTTTTAAATGAGTTTTGATATTTATTCCCCTTGTGACTATAAATTATTAGGAGAAGGGTGTCTAAAAAAAAATAAATCACTGTTCATTTGTGAAAAATGTGAAATGTGAATGTCTTTGAGACACAACATTCACATTTTTTACCAGAAAAGAGGGAACACTGTTATTCTAGACTGATGCAGCCCTCCTGATGCCCTCCCTGCCTCCATCCCTTTTTCCTTCTGGGGTCCAGTGGTGTTGCCAGGACTTAGAATCGAGAGTGTGCATGTTGCCAGAGAATGTAGCCAGATTTTTTGGTAGGTGTGATGGCAGGGCCTTTTTTGCATTTTCCTTTCTCTAGATGACTGCTGGTACCCTTTTTCCTGCTTTGTCCTTATGTTTACTAGCAATACACAACAGCGTGGGCTTTTTTTGCTAAAGAGGAAACAACAGTTCTCCCTGTCTGCTCATCACTTGCAGCAGCAAGCTAATTTTCTGTTATTTTAATAAATTGTAAAAAGGTGCCACTAGCCGTACAGTAGACAAACTAGGTATTTTTAATAAAATTGATGTAACCAAAGATGAAATAATTATTATGAACTATTTAAAAGTGTGTACAGTAGCAATATGGGACAACAACTTTCTTTGGAGTCATAATTCTGTTCTAATGAACCCATATAATGCATAGTGTGTTCCATTAGACAAGTACTTTTTGTCGTGTTCATGCTTGTGCACAAAGGTGCCTGTTATCCGGAGCAGTTAGTTAGCATGAGTAAATGTTTATCAAACTTTTACTGTTTTGCAAACCAAGAAGTGAAGCAAAGTGCCCCGGGGAAGTGGAATGAGTCTCTCACAACAAATTACACAAGCAGTGTCTGTGAAAGCAGACAGTGGTGTGCATGGAAAGAAACCCCAGATCTGCTTGGGGATGCGTGTACCCAGAACCAGTCATGAAACTGGCATCTTTTAACTATGCCAAGCTCTGCTGTTTGTATAGTCATATTGACAGAAGTTCACTTTATCATTCACTGAAATTGCAGTTTTAACTGACACTTACAGAATCAGCAAAGATATTTATTTGAAAGCATCTTTGCCACTGTCCAGCTGCAGTTAGAATAAAAATTCTCTTTTTATTTATACAGCGGCTGATTTTAATCAAACAAAAGAAAATATACTTTATAATTCAGAGGTAAATTGTGCTTCCAACACGATGTATTTTAACTGATCTAGAAATATTGACATCCTGATTATTTAATTTTAAATATATGACTTCAGTGCCTGGAGGGAATAGTCTCTAAATGAATCTGCTTGGGCCTAGCAGTAGCAGCTACATGCCTTGCATGCTTAGCTGTTCACAATTTTGGTATCTTTTAGTGGTAGGTATCTTTTGTTGGCTCATCTAAAATAGAAAATCTTGAATTACCTTTTATTTTTCCTCCCCTCTTCAAATACTGTTGATGAAGAAACTAAATACTACATTTGCAAAAAAAAGAAAAATACCTTTACCTAGTGGGCCTCATTCCTCTTTACATTTCTTCTAGGCAAGATAGAACAAAAAAAAAGTGAATGAGGGAGAAAATTAGTGCACAAGACCCTTTATATATAGAAATAAAACAATATATTGAAATATATTACATTTCATAAATTCTGGTGGTTTTTTTTCCTTTTGGATCCTCAAATTGTTTCACAGACTTATAAAATGCAATTTGTCAGAAGTCTGATTAAAGATCTGTGCTAGTCTCTTCTCCCAAGTAACAAGCAATAGGACAAGAGGAAACCACCTCAAGTTGTGCCAGGGGAGGTTCAGATTGGATATTAGGAAAAAATTTTACACTGAAAGGGTTATTAAGCATTGGAACAGGCTGCCCAGGGAAGTGGTTGAGTCACCATCCCTGGCAGTATTTAAAAGACAGGTAGACGTAGTGCTTGAGATATGGTTTAGTGATGGGTTTTGTCAGTGTTATGTTGTTGATGGTTGGACTAGATGATCTGAAAGGTCCCTTCCAACCTAGGCAATTCTATGATTCTAGAAAAACTATGCAAATAATACAGGTCAATGTGCTGGTTCCCAAATGTATAACAGCAGTTAAAAAGATGGTCAGTGTCACCATTATGGTTATGTTTTGAAGAGTTTTAACTTGACCATTATATTTTATTGTTGAGAGAGACTTGCATATGGGGATTATAGAGAAGTCAAGGAAACTAGCCCAAACTTTTCATGTTTAGGGTTCTCTTGGCTTTTTTTTTGTTTTACTCTCCCGGCTAACTATCATTTCTTGGCACAACAGTTACACTTTCAGTAAGGAGAAGGGCCCATTTCAGGACCCCGTTTCCTTTGCCTGCTTCAAGACTTGTCTCAGCTGCAGTGTTTGAGAGCTGTGTGGGTACGGAGCGCAGGTGCTGCCTCCACGGGCTCCCTCTTACAGCCGGTATCTCAGGCAGGGATGGAACTTGGGTGGTGGTCCTTACTCAAGGATGTGCAGGAGGGAGCAATCCAACCCCTGCATATTCTGTGGAAAAGGATATGGCTTTGAAGGCTTTTCTAAGGTGTCTGTTCATCCATTCATGCTGTAGGTTCATGTTGAAGGTGTGTCTTTTGTTTGTTGGGGTTTTGATTTTGGGGGGGGGGGGGGGTTGTGGCTGTTTGTTTGTTTGGGGTTTTTTGTTTGTGTGGGGTTTTCATTTTAGGTTTTTTTTTTTTATTTAACTCTAACAGGTGCAGTCTCCAGACTCCTTTTTCTTTCTCCTTCTGTGCATATGATAGTGTAGTGAAGTGGATAGTGAGTTCCTGTTTCTCCCAATTGCTCAGCTGACTTTAAACTTGTCCTTTTCTCGTGCAAGAACTTGTGATTAGGTTTCTGGCTGCTACCTCGTTTCACTGTTCTCTTGTCTGGTTAGGGTCTCTGAAGACTCTTCGCTGAGTAGTTGCAAGTAAGCTTCTACTTGCAGTTCCCCACAATGTATTTAATACATTTAAATTAATACATCCAAAACAATTACTACACTTAATAAAATAGCACAATACATTTAAACAGGTAGAAGTTGAGGTAGAGAAAAACTTAAACTGTTACTGTTTTTCTCTGAGGTATATTATTGGAAGTGCATTCACATCTCTCCTTCAAAGTTTAACCTTGTCTTTGGATATTCTCATTGAGAGAAAGGAGTGTTTCCTGCCTCCGTTTTTAAGTGAGATAGCAAGAGAAAGAATTCAGGTAGGTAGGAAAATTTCTTTGGCCCGAAAATTCTCCCACTGTACAGCATGACTGTACATGTAAACAACTATGTCAGAAACCATCTGTGGCATGTAAGTAGCCTGTCTTTCTGAATGATTGTTTGGATTTAGAAGCTGAGGAAAGGTATTGTTGTGAAGGAATCTTTGCTTCTGTTACTGAGTTCTGCACACAAGGTAAAGGTGGGGAGAAATCCTCTTGGTACTTTCAGGATACAAGACATCAGACCTGTCAGCATTTACATCTTAGTCCTTATTAATACCAGGATTAGTCCTATGACAGTCAGTATCCTTTTTGTAATGGAAACCATGGCATCCATAAAAATGTACAGATTTAGTATCTGGATGAAGAGTGCTGGTCCTATTCTTTCTTTCTGGGGATACAGTATTCTCTTTTTGTTTGGTCCCGGGTAGAAATGTTTTTTGAAACTTACCTGGGATATAGGAGCCTGGTTACATAAAGTCCGTGGAGCTTCATTTACAGCCAGAGAAACAGAGAATGCTGAGCTTCCGGTACAAATGTTTCATTTTATTCTTGTTTAATTTCTATTATATTTCTGCATTTATGGGTATTGCTGAGAATTTACAAATTAAAAGAAATAAAGTTTGTGTTTCTTTAACATGAAAGTACCATATTCCTAGGTGTTTGAATACCTGTTGCTGTACCGTGTGCAAGAAAAACAGCTTTAGGGAGTCTGTAATGAGGTATCCGTCCTTCATTTTGCTTCCTAAATACACATGCATAATCTTACAGAAACTTGAATTAGAACTAGCTGTTAGTAATGTACTTGTAAACTACTAATATACATTAGCTATGATATAGCCCATGTAAACTGGTTGAATTTGGATAAGACTAGTAAATAATGCTTGAAATGTCATCCTTGCAGAAAATGAACTATCAAAACATTGAAACAGGTGCTTTATGCCCCTATATACATGAGTGCACAGGACTTTTTTGAGGAGATACTGCCTGCTGTGAGCCACAAGCAATTTATAGGGACAGAGTCATATTGGAACATGACATCATAAAATAGACTACCTAGAAAAGTAGGAAGATTAATTTAGCTGCCTAGAAACTTCCCCCCCTGTTTTTTTCTGAAACATAAGAGAATTTAGCAGAGAAACTAAAATTGGCTATTAAATTTATGTACCGCTCAAGTGTGTTATGTCTTTGATCTATTTATTTTAGTTTAAATTAATGAGGATTAGATGTGTCCAGGTCTTAGCTGGAAGGCTTCTAAAAGCAACAAAATAAAGTGGCAAGAGAAGAGCAGTTCATTTTATGACGGCTGGTGCTACACTGATGCTTGGGAGCAATGTTTACTACCCATTTTGCTTTCAGAGTGTAGCTTTTAAAACACACTGGTTTTACTGTGGAGTATCTTTAACTTAACAGCCCTTTGCTTCATGTGTTTAGGATGTTTATTGTTCACAAATAGTAAGTTTCCACCTTATTAAACATCTCACTGTAGTTCAGTGAGAACAAATGTATTAGAAGTCAATATTGCTGATTATTTTTTCCTGAATTGCTCCATTAATTAGCAGAATGACATTTCTGGCATTATGGAGTTGTCTTAAATCTCCCGTCTTCCCCCCTGAAAGGCGGTGATGTCTCATAGCTGTGTGCTATCAGCAAGCAAGCCTGTGCCTCAGTAAAGCTGCTTAGTGGCAAAAGCTTTTTGGGTCACAGTATTAGGTTGTTATTGCTTGGAATGTTTTTTATGATAAAGCTAAAGGAATTGGGTTGGAGGAAAAGTGATATCGACACCATGAATATTCTGTTACTTATAAAGTAAGTGTCCGGTTATTGGATGTTTCAAAAAATTACAGAGATGACACTTCAACTTTATTCAGGTACCAAATGAAAACAATTACATGGTGAATTACAGTAGAAAAAGGGTCTTCGGCATTAGAAACTACAATATGCAGCCTTGTCCTCAGTCTTGGCAAATGGGGAGGGTCAGATCCAGTGACCCTCTGCGAAGAAAAAGTACATTGTCAGAGCATTGAGATGAGCCTTGTCCTACTGCTTTCTGTGCTGTGCTATCCATACTCTATGGATAGGCAAAAAATACATGCACTAGGGCTGTTGTTTTGTCAAAACAGTCAGTAAGGTGAAGGAGCAATTCTTTCCTACCTTATACTTAGAAAGGAATAAAAGCACTTCCTCCTTTGTGAGGAAGGCAGAGCGAGGGGCTGTGGATCCAGGTGAACATGGAACATAGACTTAGATACATTTGCTGTATCAAAAATAAAATAAAAACTGTTGCAGTATTTCCCCACACACATTATAAAATGAAACTTTAAAGTAGAAGAGGTGGGGAATGAATAACAGTTTTTGAATCCTGCTGGCTGATAAAAGAAATAATATTCCTAAATTGAGTAACTGATGATAAGTTTATGAAGTAATTAGAGGAGCCGCTGATAGCATACTTTTGAGGAGTCGAATACAATACTGACAGAAAGCAATGTTGTTTTGTTTTAAACATCAAGAATTGTCTAATTTTTTTTATGGTTTGCTCTTGTGCTCGAGTAAATTTCTTTGAATTCCCCAGGTGCTTTTCCCACATGAGTGCAAGAAGAGTAGCTAGTTAAAAGAAGTGACTGCTGGGGAGGACAGCATGACCGCCATGAAAGGAAGCTGCCTCCTCTCACTGCTGTTGGCAGGACTTGGGGCATTAGGAATACTGGAGCCAACAACAACAGAAGATACCCACTGCCACAGAGCTGAGCACCCAGTTATTGCATACAAAGGTAAGGGTATGAACAAAAAACTTTTCCAGAAGTAAGCTAAGAATTGCGTAATTTCTTCATGGAAACCTCTGTTTTTAATGTGTAATGGTATGAAAACAAAAAGAGCGTTCTGCATCGTTATATAGTAACCTGGACAGTATTCCATACAAATTAAATACAACTAGGCTTGCAAAATTTGTTCACAATCTAGTGCTGAATGTGTCATGTAAAGGTTGATTTGTCCCTGCTTACACCTCATAAATACAGTGTTTTCACACTGGAGCTCCACCGTGAGCTCCTTGCTTCACCAAGCCAGTCTCTTCATACATGTGGTTGTCATCTTGCGTGTTGGGATGGACAGCTGAGGAACAGTTGGAACAAATTGAAGAATGCTTGGAGGATATTGTCTGTAAAAACCTGAGGCATTTAATAACTTATCTGATTTTTTTATTTACTTGAATCGAGATTTTTCCATTAGTGTTGCAACTTAGAATGAGTTCCAAATAGTTTGCAGCTATAAGGATGTAGGGATTAAGTTGTATTATATTACATATTGCATTCCTCCTGTTCTTCTAAGGAAGCACATGTGTAATTTCTTTTGTTCCAATGAATTAGGATTTATTGAATTTTAATTGAAAAAAGATTTTTTTCCATTCTTTTCATAATGTTAGAGAAAATAATGTTGGGTTTTCTACAGAAAGTATTTCTGTTCTGGCATTTTAATGGTTTAATAAGAGTAAAGGGACCAGCTGTCCCTTTCTCCAATATCAGGGAGAGTGAACTAAAGTAGTTACAATGTGTACCTGGGAACTGCAAACCATGGGTCTATTGTGAAAGAGGAACCTTTGTCTCTCATTTATTGATGGACTAACTAGTATGATTTATTCTGATAAAATATCTGGTTTTCTTAGCATTCATGTTGTGTGTATAATTTAGTTAAAAATGTTATTTATATCATAACATGCATATATAATGTTGTAAATTAAAGTAGTAGGGCAGTTAAAATTCTGGTATTTAACTATCTGATTTCACAAACTAACTGCATGACCTTCCCTGTTTTTTGTTTTTTTTGGTATATGCAACTGTAAAAGCAAATAATTGAGACTCGTTACAAGAGCCATGAGCTAAAAGTTGATTAAAAATGTGTTGGTTTTTGAATCTAATTCACCCAACATTAAGGCTTTTTGGGGACAGACACTTCCTCTGGCATCATGTTTCAGTTGCATCTTTTGATGTACCAGAGGTAATGTCACAGTAAAGAGTTTACTGAACAAAACCAATTGTTTTTTGCTGTAAATATATGTGGGAAATACAATTATATAAAAGCATTTATTTTCAGATTTTTAGTATGAGATTTAGTAAGATTTTCAATGCCAGACTGCCTCCTGACCTTTGTGGTGACTATATCATTAAGCAGTATGTATCCATGACATACCTTAGCTTTTGCGAACTGATACATCTTGAAAAAGTTTTCCTTCACTTAAAAATATTCTGACAAGCTGTAGTTCATACTTGCAACAATAATCTGTTGGGAATCATCAGTAAATCTTAGAAAGTGCTTGGAGAAACATATTTGCAATGCAGTATACAATATTTGATGGCTAGGTGACATAACTGGTGTGGGCACACAGCAATTGACTTGTAGTTGCAGGACTGCTAGTTAAGGAAAAACAGAAGATAGGAGACCAAAGGAAACAATGACTGAGAGGTTTGTCTTTGAATTTATATGCTAAGAATGATACTGGGTGTATAAAAGTATTTAAAAAAAAAAAAAAAGTGTTTGTGAGAAGAGCTATTCTGTGAATGAGTCCTGCAGCAGGAGTTGGCAAGATTTAACCACCCCTCTTCACAGTTTCTATATTCTTCCTGCAGCATTTACTGACTTCATGAATGCCTATAGGAAAATGCCCTCTCTATCTTTTGACATTATTAGTGCTCCTAAACCAATGCAGTCCTGAAATCAATTCTTAACAGCCACGAAACCTTTAATTTGAATGCTGCACTAATACTCTATTCTGTAAAGGCATCTTATAATAATATTAGATCCACCAGAGCTAAATGCTGTGTGGGATGCTGATCATCAACCAAGGCTGAGTGGTATTGAGCAGTATGTACTTTAAAGCTTGTAAACTCAGTACTAACTTTACAGAGATATCAACTCTTTTGTTTTATTTATAACTGACTAAAGCCTTTTTCTGTAGTTTCTGGTATGCCAAAATAGTGATGTACTTATTTGATTTGTCTTCCTTTGAGAGTCATGGTAGATGGAGCGTAAACTATTAAATAAAACTAATGGAGTGAGTGTCTGGTGTAGCGTATGGATGAACAGCTGCAAAAAACTAATAAAAAGAAAAAGTAGTCCCCGGGAGTTGTCATGGTGAAATAGGGAAAGGGAATGTATCTCCTAAAACAACTTTCTTTCCCACTGCCCATCAAAAACAGCTCACTTAGCTGATGATCCTGTCAAGCTACCTGTTGTAGAGGCATACACTATTTCTATCACTTGAAAGACCGTGATATATCTTCTGATAACAAATGGCAAGAATATCTCCCACCAGTTGAGAACCTTTACTCCAATGCTTTGTTTGCTGGTGGAGGAGGAAAGAGAAGTTAGAGAAGCAGGGAAAGTGCGTGAACTTTCAAAGGATTTTTGACATGACCTAAAAATCTCTTTCATTTTATGTCTCTCATACACAGTAGTAATAAACACATTGTAATACATTTATCTGCATAGCTAATGTTAGGAATGCATAACACACCTTTTCTCTCTCCCAGAAACTATAATAAATAATTATAATAAATAAACTATAATAAATAAGAAAGTCTACTGTATAATCTGTTGTCATTGGTCTTATCTAGACTAGAATAAGGCACTTTCTGTCTTCCTCAGAAGCTGGAAATCTCATTTTCTCATTACTTAAAGTTGGTAGGAGCTATCACAGAAATCAGATTTATATAAAAGCAGACCTCTAATTATGGGATGGATTGACAGGACCAGCCTGGTAGCATGCAGTTCAGTGTTTTATATGGTGGGACTGACTATGATGATGCATAATCCCTCTTTTAAGTTTTTTTTCTCTCCAAGGAGGAATCCACCTCCAGATATGCAAAGGTGTACTGTCTGTTGAAATTCAGGCTTTTTTAATAAATAAATAAATAAATAAATCTGTCTGCATATGTTACATACACATACTGTGGATTCATCAGCTACGGTAGCATAAGTCCAATAGAGGCGTTAGAATCAAGAGGTTATAAATCATGTGCAACTTATAGAATTGGGTGCAGGAAAACAAGGTGCAGGTAACAGAATAGACACACAGAGACGCATAGTGTGAGATTATTGGTCTTTGCATATGTTTCCAATGTGTAAGTATGCTTGAAATAACTTAAGAAAGAAAAAGGGCTGAAATAAACTGGTCACTAAAGACAGAGCCTTACAATTTTCACTTTTATTAAATTTTATCTGGATATGCTTTTATGTGTGTGTAGATATGAAAAATTAGCTCTGTAAAGTGTGTTAGGGTTTACTGATGGTCAGCTTCTTGGAAAACACGCTCTCTTAATATAGTACAGGGAAGTGTTTAACCTAAATAGTTAGACAAGGCTGTGGAAACCAAATTTTCTCTGGGTAGGAACAGTGAGGGGTAAATCATAGACAAACAGTGTTTAGAAAAATAAGATGCCTATGAGAAACAATGACTGTTATGAAAGTTGAATTTTTCTTATGCAAAAACCAAAGCAAATCAGTTGCGTAGTATAACGTTTGTTTAAATATTTCCATAAGTTTCAAAGCACTTAGCCACCCGCTCTACAGAAACTCTGTGGTAGAAGCAGCTAGTTTTATTACTGATTTTTTTTTTTTTAAATAAAGGTGTAAAAATAGTTACAGTGGCACCTGATTTCCCCCCTGCACATTTGCTGAACTTTGAAACTGTCAGACCTGTCAAAACTCACACACTCAGCTGAAGACTCGTGCTATAGCAGACCCCATCCACAAAGTAGAACTGAGGAGGCCATCCCAACTGCTTAGAGGTGTGTGAGAGTAAGCTGGAAAAAAAATTGACCCAACTCCAATTTCAGATGTGAAGTTTTAAGTATTGACTGTCCTGCAGTTTACTTGGGTAAAGTCAAATTTCTTAGGCTTTTCTATCAGAAATAAAGTGCAGTTGTGAGCTTGACTTAATTGATGTTCAGGGTACAGCTGAGATCATCTGCTTTGGGGCAAATCTCATTCTTTTATGCTCCCATAAAGTAATTGGAATTTAAGGTTGTGCTGTCTCAACAGAAAAGCATCAGTGGACATAATTTTAGAAGCTGTATTTAGTGATATTTTAAATACGTGCTGTGCTGTAAAGAAGTTACAATCCGTTGAATAAACATGCTCAAAAATAACATGTCTCAATCCATAGAAGAAGTGAACATAGACCCTTCATTTTCACTTGAGGTTAACCAGAAAAGAAAAATAGCATAGTTATTTTTTGATTCCTTGGTTCGGAAATCCTAAGAAATATGTTTTCTTAACCTTATTGCCTAACCACCACAGAATTCCCTCGCTTGGTGTTTGTCTAAGTAATATAGACTCAGTACATTTCTCTGCTCATTTTATCGTGTGGTTAGTATATGGAGTGCGTGGACTTAACATGTGCCAAGAGGAAATAACGTGTGGGCTGAATGAAGAAAGATACATGGTGTATGAATTTGTTTTCATTTGTACTCTCTTCTCTTTCCCCTAATCTTATTGCAAGCTACTGTTTAAACTAATAGTAGTCTACTAGGCTGCTCAGTTTTTATTGTTTTGTCCTTCTCTTTCCAATGGTTTTCAAAAGCAGACTTTAAAGATCTCCTGCCAGCTTCCGCAGTGGGATTGAGGTGTATTGCTTTCCATGCCCTATCCTCTTTTGGGTTTTTCTTTAAATAAAGATAAGTCATCAGTGATGACAGTTGATTACCAGGTATTGCAACTTGGATTTGTCTAGACGATAGGACTACGAGATTGCTTGCACTACCCGGCCAAGAACCAGCTGGTTTTATGGAGGAAAAGAATTCTTCCACAAGTTCTATATTTTTTTTAATTTAATCAGGTTTGCCTTTAGTTGTGTGTAGGAGACTATGTGCTGGCTGGGGAATGGCTACTTTCAACTGCTTACAGTTATTTTTTAAAATTATGGCTTTTAAGGTTGAAGCATACTGTCCCCTTACTGTTTCCCTGAATCACCCAGTGTCTTTGGTATGTGTTCCCATAAAAAACAGGGTATGGCAGGAACTGAATTGTCTAAGCAAAGGACTTGCATACTGGCTAACTTTTTGGGGTTTTTTTTGGCAGAAGTGATCATGTTTTAAAGCAAGCATCAATTTCCAGTTCTTTTGGCATCCCAGACAAGTGCTCGACCATCATAGAATGTTAATAATTTTAATAAGTATCTGGTAATTGAAAACCAGCAGTGGCTGCAATGGCTAGTGAGCTGCATTAATGAGCCTTTCCATAGTCTTTCCATGGCTGATTTCTTCCCTGTTGCCCTAATGTGGAAGTTTGGAGCACGTCAAATTTCCTGGTTATTAACGAAGCAGCAGAATGAGTGGGAGGCTCCTGCCACATTCCACTAGCTGTACACAGCAGGCATATAGAATTAAAATCTGGGTTGTTTTTTTTTTTTTTTCTTTGTCTTCAAAAGAGATGTAGTTTTAATGGAGATGGGTAGTTTTAATGAAAGGTGGTAAACCACCCAAACTGGAATATGTTAAACAAACAGTTCAGCAACCAAGAAATAGAGCTTCTAAGCAGCTGAAGGTCTGTCATCTTCTAGAAGTTTTGGTGTGTTTAAAAAATAGAGAGGAAAAAAATATTGCATTTATTTTTTTCTATTTTATTATTTTTCCACTAGAGAGTATTTTAATTTTTTTCATAAAATGTTTAAGGTATACTCTGACCCTTCTATTGACAGTTGTCTCTGTGAGTATTTTACTGATCTACCCCTTGGAAAAGGCATTTATGAAAAGTTTATCCATTGTTTCTAAGTCATCTAGCACACTGTAAATTTGGTTTTGCTGAAGTTTTAAGTTCTAGATGTGTAGTCTCCACACTGGTTCATTAGAATTCGGTGCTTCTCCCTGTTCAGGGGCTGCATTGCAACATGTCCAAAGCTAACGGGTGTTGACTGAAGAGGAAGGGCATGTCTGTGGCTAGTTAGCATTGCATGTCTAAGGAACTGAAAGTCATCCCTTTTTAACTTGCCTTGGTGTTGTCCATTTGTGCCCAGCTCTTCACGGAGCTGGTAGCTGCACAGTGGTCACAGCCTGGCATACAATGGAGAAGTGCAGTCGGTGATTCTTCAAAGTGATTTTTTTTCATGTGCTTTCTTTCCTGCCCCCCTTCTGCGGCACCACTCGTTTGCTATTGACAAGACTGTAGGACATGAATTTGTTTGTGTGGCTGAACATGGTAGATACTCCTTTGTTACATGGTATTTTGTCGCATTCAGGTGAGACCACACTGACTTGTCATAAGTTTGTCTTTCCACTTACAATGCTCACTTCAGGTTTTGTTCTGAAGTTTTTCTGAACAAAGAAATGCGGTTCTTCTTTACGATTTCTGAGAATTAGGAGCTCACCATTTTACAACTAGCTCTACAGTAAATTGACTAAAGTAGTTGTTAATAATGACAAATACCTGGAATTTGACAGTGCTCGTTAGAACAAAAATAATTTCTACAAAGAGAAGTGCTATTCTGTTGTTTGTGGGGTTGTGGTTTTTCCTTGTCTTTTTCTTGCTTGTCACTTTCTTTTTTTTTTTTTTTTTGGCCTGAGGTCATCTTTTTGTTTTTGCAGTGGGGGAATGGATGGAGTGGGGAGTGGTTCCACTATGAAGTGCTGGCTCCAAGCTCTTACCAAGATTAGTGTCAGGCTTTACCCTGTATGTCTTTTGTGTTACAATATGACTTGTTTTGTTGGTCTTTGTATTTTTTGCATGAAATATCTTCAGACCTGAAAATATTTTAAGAGCTATAGTCTTGGGCAGAATTGCTAGAATTAAGAAATTTCATTATGCTAAAACAATGTAAATTAAGAAGTTTAGGACGTTCATATGCCACCATAAATAAGACTGTGTCATTACAAGGCAGTCAGTTCTAGAAACAAGGTCTGGCTAATTGAAACACAGATAGTTCTCACAAAAATAAGATGGCATTATTATAACTGTCTATAGGCAATTGGCTTTATGCTTCTGTTCCCTACAATACACATATAAAATATTAGCAGGTTTCTTTACAGAAGTCCATGTTGAGACAAAATAGTGGTTTCCCCTAACCATACAACACAATTTCCTTCAAAATGAATTCTGAGGCTGGTTGCCAAAGCCAGCATGTAAGTGTTAAAAAGTGAAAGGTTAAGCCCCTCTGAAGAGAGGACACGACTAAGGATGTCTAGTGTGTTATGCAGTCAGGTCGTCCCTCTGCATCACTGGAAGGGGGAGCTGTGCTTCCTGGGAAGAGCTGTGTGAGCTCTGTGCTGGTTGAGGGGTGGTTACTGCTTTTTGACTGGCAGAATCTCCCCAGGGCAAAATAAATCTTTCACCAGTATTGGGAAGGGCAGATGCAGCAAGTAGTCTTTCCACACGTCAAAACACAACTGAACTTCACGGCATAGTTTTCACAGCTGAAAAAAAGTCTTTATTATAGTAGTGTGTTCATCTCTGCCTATCCCACTGAGTAAGTCCCCACCCTCAAGTGTGGACCAGCTGACCTGCAAGGTGATTTATGCTGTAAATTGGGTGAAAGTCTGTCATGGTTCATCCTCCTTCATTTGCTGGTGGCTTTTTCTTTCTTACCAGAATTCTCACACCCTTCTTATAATTTTTTATTTTATTTTATTGTAGAACTCTTGCATTGATTATCTTTCTATAGTCTGTCATCCCCTTTTTCTGCTCTTAAATTACATGTTTTGGGTTTAGACCATTCCTCATTTTTAGAGATTGACTTGAGACATAAGATTTGATTGATAATACCACTGCTGTCTACAGTAGGCTGCTTATACCTTTTTTCTGGGCTGTCTTGAACTGGCAGTGACGCAAACAGGATATTAAAACGGAAGGAATATAAGTCTGGTGCAGGATGATAATCCTTGTGTTTCCCTGAGGTTTTCTCTCCCCCTTTGTCTTCTCCTCGGTGTGTTCCCATCATTTTCTGGTCTTTCCCTCTATGTTCTCTATCTAAATCTTATATAACATAGTCTTTCTGTACATATGCTGGCCCCTAGGCTTCCCTGTCTCTTAAAGCATGTGAATTTAGCCTTACTCTTTTCTTACTATGGTGCTCTTGATAAAGAACATTCCCTGAAAATTTTTTTTAAACTCTGCATGTTTGCTTCTACACCTTTCGTTAGCACTGTACTGCCTGTGTTTTTATGTTGTATACCTTCTTGTGCCTCCTTACCTGAACATCATCTCATCTCTACTTTAATCTGCTTCTAATCTGATGTCAGGCTTCTGGTCACCTGTAATTTTAAAACTATTGGGTTTGGTTGTGGGTTTTTTTTTTAACTGTGTAGTTTGTACGTGTTTTATCTTTCTAGTCTGGATGCCGCTTCCTTCGCCTGAATGTGTGTGTGTGTTTATACATAAGAATCTTGAGTTGAAGTGAAACAACCTGTAAACCATTCCATCACATGTAGTCTGCTAGGGTAAATTTGTATTAGTAGTGTCCAGTGAACCCTCAGATTTTTTTTGCTTCCTGTCTAAGCTCCTCTTTCTAATGCATGTTAAGCTATTCACTGATATACAGAAGTCTCATCCTAACTGTGAAATGCAATGGAGGTGACTTCTTGGCTTCCCTTACAAGCATGACACCTGAAATCTGTCTCATCATTCTCCAGGTGGCCCCCTCTGGAAATTCATTGTTATGTTTGTTTTCTCCACTAAGCATCCACTGCCCCTGAGCTCCTATCTGTTGTACAACCGGGTGTATACACAATTCAAGAAGAGCTGGGTTGCTAAATCTGCTTCTGATAGCTTCAAGAAAACAAAGCTTAATGATTACCACAAGGACAGCCTTTTCTCACAGCTGAGACAGTGGAGAATCAAAACAGCGAGAGGGCAGATTGCAATCCCTACTGTGTTTTTACAGCAGTGGGTTTTAGTTTATGTCAAGGTGATGTCATTCAGGCTGATACTTATGAATATTCCGTTACAACAGAACAGATGTATGTGATGACAAAACGGAGTAAGAATGACAATTGAATGCAATCTGCAAGTAGACAAACATGAGTCTGTATTGCATTTAAATGCATCACGGGGGAAACCCTAGAACTGAGCTCCCAAAACTCAGGTGATTCAGTTTTGGCTCTTTCCTTCTTTTTTCTTAATTTTTATTTGTTTCTTCATGGTAGTCTGCTGCCATGATACTTTCATGGTTCCTAATTTGAACAATTAGTAAAGATTGCTAGGCCTTTTGCTTTGAAGCAGACCAGGATTTGGAAATTCTGTTTGAACTCTGGGCTTACTTGACATTCACTTTACGTTTATTGTTCAAAATACGGTGCAGAAGATCAGGCAACTGAAAATTTTTAAGCACAGTTCTTGGCAACTTAAACTGTTGTTAATCATACTTAGTTATTATTTTTAAATACAATGCTATCCTCAAATGACTGAATATTACAACATCAGGTACTCCATGTTTGAGTCAAGGGTTTGTTTCCTTAGAAGTGGGAAGGGTATGGTTAATGAGATCTTTTCCAGCTGGCCAGTCTAACTTTGCAAAGTAGATTTTATTGTTTTTTCTCTGGGATGGTCTGGGGCTCTAGTTTCATGCTGTTTCTGTGTATGAGAGAAAGAAAACTCAAAGGAGCTGTAATTGTGTATCATGGCTTATACCTTGTCACTGCATAATTTCTGTAGAACTCCCAAGTGATTCTGAGTATATAAAAACTCTGCTCGTAGCGCTGAAACCACTTTCATCTAGGTGGGGGTTCAATCTTTTTTTCCCTTACACCTTCTTGTATTTGTATGCAATGTCTGTGTTTGAACAATGAAGCATAAACAATTCAAAACCCTTGTTCAGAAAAATAAGAAATAAGTAGTCATTGCAGCAGATGTTACTGTCTCTTCCCTGAGGGCGCAGACAGTCAGAACCTAAATTCCCTTTAATTATCCCAGTAATAGACATATGCACACACATAAGAATGCAGAAAAGTGTACTTCTAGCTGGGGAGGCTCTGGCAGGACAAAGAAAACAGGAATGCAAGCTGGATTTTAAACCTTGAGACTTTGGAGGTCAGAGCGGACTGTAAAAGCGGGTCAGGAAAGCAGGGCAGGGCAGTTGCTGTGACTGCGCTTGCCCTGCCTGGAGAGCGATCTGCAACTCGGGGAGGCAGTGACTTTGTGCCTAATGACAGACCCAGTGAAAGATGTGAGGACTTGGGTAGAAGAAAGTAAGTTTACAGTAGGCTTAAGAAAGAAGTTCAAGTTCACTCGTTTAAAGACAAGAAACATATACTTTAAGTATGCTTTATTTTCTGTTTTTCCCATTAATAATAAATAAATTACTTACAGACTTGCCTCATGACTTCCAAAATTGTTCTGAAGCTGTAATAGNNNTGTTTAAAAAACGAAGGCCCAATAAACAGGTGGTGAACTTTCTGGAAAATGTCAAGAGGTTTATAGTCTTGAGATTTGTTTTATTGCAGATGATTTAAAGTGGAGAGGAGCTTGAAGAGCTGGCAGAGCTTCTAGATAAGGCTAGAGCTATGTATTAATTTCTTGGCCTCTGCAGTTCTCTTTGTAAGGAAAGAAAAGCTTCAGGACTGTGTTGTGTTGGATAGTAGAAGGAAGGCAGCTGCCTTGTTTGTGATCTAAAGAGACCTCCGGAGTACTGGATCTTAAAAGGGAGCTTAGTTTTGAGGTTGGTTTTTGTCTTTTTGTTGTTTCCCCCTCCCCCCTAAGCAAAAATGAGCTCTGAACTGCAGATGGAGATCTGACACCTTTTCATGTTTCCAAAGGGGAACCAAATGTAGTGTGGTAAGACTTAAAAAAGGAATCTTTTAGTTTGTGGTTGCTGATTTAATCTTGCTGGGCAAAGTTGTAACTCCATTTTTTCTTTTATAGAAGACTGGATTGCATTAGCTAACCCTGCCTAAACGATTGCTTTTATTTTTTTCCTTGGCAGGAAGAAATGGTGTTTTATTTTCTTATATCTTCCTGGATCCCTATTTTAGAAACTGTACAGTTATTACTAATTACCCAAATACCTATATTTTTCAATGTATTATCTAGATTAAAAAAATCTTAATTTTTATAAGAAATATTTTTAATTTTCAACTTTATTAAAGATTAGACATTAGCTACTATAAATACATATTCTTTAATTTCCCTGTTATGATGTCCACATATTCTTAATTTTCTATTACTAAAATCAGTGGTGTATACAGCCCTAGCATAAATGTGTGCTGTAAGGGCTACACGCAATGTCTTTTTCATTAAAATGCATTACCGAATATTGTAACAGACCTATCTGTCCTAATCCTTTCATTTTATAGTGAAGCACAAAGTGGTGTCAACTGATGCCTTCTTTTTGTTGTTGAACTTTTTTTTGCATATGTTGCATCCAGTCTGCTTCTGGTATACTCTATTTTGATTATTAGAGCCTTTTGGTAGCAAAAACCATTAGTTACATCTGTTACATCCATGACACTACTTAGCCTTGACATCTGGATGTTTGTACCATATATCTTAAAGAATGGGACATGCCAGCTATGTTGTAATCTCAGTTACAGGTGGACCAGGAATTTCGTTGGGACATTGGGCTAGGATTGACTTGGCTTTTCATTTTTTTTAGAACAGATTTGTCTCTTTCTGTAAGGTTTAAATGTTAGGGAGTTGCTTTTTTCTTGTTTGCCCATTTGACTACGGTTCTTAATACAGTAGTTTGTCTTTCTGGTATAATAAAAATTACAGAACTGTGCCTTCCTGTCCTCTAAATCATCCTGGCGGAGTATATATATGCTTGGCATCTTAGGGTCAGATTACTTGGCTGTTTTCTTGCTCCTTATACATAACTGTAACGCTCAGACTAAAATGCAATGCTCTTCTACCTTTAAGCTCTACTATTGTAAGAAGCATTAATAATAATTTTCTCTGCCCTGAAATGCATGCTGAAGAAGGGGCAACTTTAGAAGCCATGTAGAAAGAGTTAATGAATGCCCAGAGTGTTGACCGGAGGCTGTTAACTATATTGAGTGCTCCTGGCTTTGCATCCTACAGGGAATGTGGGTGCCCAGCCTAGGCAACAGGCATTCTATGGCATCTCTGTGGGGCTCTCCCCAAACCTCCTGTGGAAGTGAACTCTGCACCATGGGCAAGACATGGTCAACTTAGTGATACACTTCTGCAAGACAACCTGTCTAACTGGTCAGGATTATAAGGCTAAGGAGGTATATGGTCCTGGAAGCAGATCTGCCAATGTACCATTGCATACAGAAAGCACGTGTCTGGAATGCCAGGTTTTGGAAAAGCAGCCTGTAATGGGCCGGCCTTCTCTGCTTTGCTCTGAGTTGCTGGCTTCAAAGTGTTCAGATTCTACCATGGGCCTTATGGAGGAATAGCAAGTATCAGGGCAGATGTTTATGCTCAGCTTTTGAGATGAATATAATTAGCATATTGTTTTTTCTGGGGTACTTCTACCTCCTAGAATGAGTTTTTCCTGTAAGAGAAGTGGAAAAATATTTGCTATGCTTACTGTATTTGTTAAATGATTTTTTCGGGTTATGATTTGCTTGTCTTGTCGTTGCTTGTCTTTCCCAAAAGAAACAGCACTTTTAATGATTTCATGGTTAATGCATCCAACAGGAATATACCCATTGGGAAAGGCCCATTCTGGCCTGTTTTTCAACAGTGCTAGGCTAGCATAGTGGAATAATTTGGTCCAAAGTAAGTACAAATATATAAAGAAGGACTTTACAAATATGTAAAGAATAACTTGCATTTGTATGGATTTAAACACTATGTACCAGAAATAGAACCACCATAGTTGTGGTGGAGCTTCACAACACTGCAGCCTGAGGAGTGCAGGAGGTATTTTTTTCAGGTGTAGCATGGGTTTCTCTCCACTGTAATAAAAACTGGACAAGCCTTGATGCCTGAACTAGAAGTCTGTTTGCAGCTGAGTTTTCAGAAGCTCACCTGAGGAAAAAAAAACAAATTGTATACGATACCTTAGATTGACACACGCGTTTGTAACTATAACTGATTTTTTCCTTTTATTTACTTCTGATTTTTTTTTTCAAAACCTTATTGCTCAAAATTATTTAAAACATGGAGTCATTGTGCACGAATCCTGAGCAACACATGCCTTGAATGAGTTCTAGAAAAACAAATTAAGTTGTTGACAAACTAAGCCTCATCCCCTTTCAGATAAGCAGGGGTGAATTGAGATTGGTTTCAGAAGTAGTACAGCCATTCTTTGGCTGAATTGTCATGATGGAGTCCTTTTTTTTTTTCTCTTTTTTTCTTTTTTCTGTTGTTGGAAACTGTGGGATAGTATTTGCACTTAATTTCCTTCCTTTGCTTAAGCTGTGGTGCCTTTTTTCCTTTCATCTGCAGTGACTTACCAGGAAGGGTGTGTTTAATGCATTTCTGTAAGGAGAAAATACACTGAAAGAACTAGAAAAGGCTTGTGATTGGAAATTTAAAGAAAAAATTTTAAACAAAAGTGAATCGTAAAAGATGCAACAGGCTCTAGCATGCTGTTTTTCTTCTCTTTTTTTCCAACACGAAGTAATGCTGCTTTTCCTGAAGTTGTTCTGAGTGAATTTATTATTCATGAAGATATTTATACTATAATGGGAATTTTAAAATGAGGAGTCAAGAATTATACTGAATTGATACCAATGATGCACAGAAATTATTGAAGAAAATCTTGGTTTTCTCAGTCCCAGTTTTAAAATGGTTGGGGACAATGGAGTCCTGAAGCATCATGGCAGAGTATTTACAAGTGCACCTAACTGTGTCTTCAAGGAGAGAATGCTGCAAATAAATCCCGAAACAGGGTGCGCCGAATGCCTGAACAGGTGGATGGCCTCTTGCCAGCCATGATACCTCGCTTAATAGATTCCCCTGGGGTTAATGAGGCTGGCACAAGGGCAGCGGGGGTGATGTGATAGAGTCAACGTGGCACATCACTGCGGGGACTTCTGACTTGTCTCGCGGCCTTTGAAGAGGATAGTGATGGAACTTGAGTATCACAGGAAGAGAAGATCTCAGTTAGGCTAAAACCATTATACAGCTTCAGGAAGACGGGGATTATTGTATCATCCTTAGATTAGATACTTTTAATTATAAAAACTTTAGCATGCAGTAGTATATTTTAATTTTCTTACTATAAGATTAGTGAATTTGTTGTAGCAATGCCACCCAGAGACTTCTGTTAATATTGCAAATCTGGTAGTTTTCATCTACAGTGGTATTATTATTTATTATTACTATTATTGTTTTGCTAACAGAGTTTCTTCAAGAAGGTGGTACTGTGCACACGTTTAACTTTGGACAACGTAAACCAAACAAGCTCTGGCCTGTTGGCCAAATACTAAATTTAAAATAAAACCAAGACAGATTTCTGGACTTTCAGTTTTTTGTATGAGTGTCTAATATCTTCCTGCCCAGCTTTTATTAACCTCCCATGTCTTTAAAGCTCTTTAGGAGACTCCCTTGACCTTTTCTAGGAACTGAGGGGACTTTGGTACGTTTGCTTTGCCGTAGGTTTATGAGCCGTGGCAAAATTTTTTTCCTATTAAATCTAAGCGATTAAAAAAAAACAACCCAAAACCTGAATCACCCGGGGAAACGCACAGTATGTGATTCACAGCACGTTAAAGAGAGCTATAGCTTTCTCAGAATCCAGCTTTTTCAATGTCCATCATTTAGTGCCATGGGAAAATGTACATTTTCTTTCATGAATGTTTTCAAGTTATAAGGCCTACAGATTTCAGTCCTGTAATAGCAATTAAAAAAAAAAATCTCTTTTTTTTTTTTTTGCTAAGGGTAAGTATGTCTTGAATGTAACGAAAGGACCCAGGGTGTATTAGAGACCAGCTGTTGTCATGACGGTATGTATACTGTGATGCAGCTTTCCATGGAGAGCTTTAAGTCTGAAAACGATGTCTGCAGAACCGTAACTATGCATACATAGTTTTAAAGGGGGGGTGTGTGTGTGGAAATCCAGGCTGAAGGTGTGTCTGAGTAAGTGTTTTCAGTATTGGGAGTAAGAAAAGAGAAGTCCCTAAAGGGCGAAGTATTTTACTGCACTGCACATGAACTGAGGGCGGAGGAAAGGGAGGGGAATATCGGGAAGGGGAGGGTTAGAACTGGAAAGGGGAGGGATGTTGCTGTTTGTCACCTGTGATCAGCAGACAGTATGACTCGGTGACGTGTCAGCAGGCCAGCTTAATTGACTTACACATTTATTTATGATAGTGTTGTAGTACACAAAATCTATAGCTGTGTTATTTTGTAAAGCTTGTCACGTTTCATCTGCGTGAGAACCTTTACTAAAGTGAAATTATTATTGCTTACTACTTTACATGAGTTTTAATTCAAAGAAAATAATCTATAGACCTTTAACAGATTGTTATACATTTTTAACTCTAAGGAGATAACTTGTAACAGAACTGAAAGGTCTTGTGTCCTGTTTTGGAGTGGAGCTAA
Organism: Xenus cinereus; assembly: GCA_025774025.1. NCBI lineage: Eukaryota > Metazoa > Chordata > Aves > Charadriiformes > Scolopacidae > Xenus > Xenus cinereus. The sequence continues at coordinate 85,352,538 of JAOXJK010000012.1, forward strand.
GCTATATTTTGCTGTTAAGAGGAATTATTCTGTTGATTTATTTACGTAAATTTTCTGTACTGTTACTTTAAGCAGAATTTCACCAATAAGTTTTTACTTTTACAGTTTACATGTATTTTGTTTGTCTTTTTTGGTTTGGGGGTTTTTTTGTTTGTTTTTTTTTTTTTGTTTTCCCTTACAGAAGCATCACAAAGTTCCCTTACAAAGCATCACTAATGCCATAAAGGCTTACCTCTGTGTGACACATGATGCCACAGTGACACACATGAGAGAGATACAACTTCAGAGTGTTTACTAAAAAAACCCCAGCTCTAGCTGCCATTTGCTCTTCCTGACCTTACTCCCTCAAGCAAGAACACTGCTGAATTCAACAAAGACAGGATAAAATAATTTATATTTTGGAGGGACAGAGGGGAATCAGATTTCAGAGAGATGTCTTAGCAAGTCCTCATTCTCTTCTTGCTCTCTAGCCTGGGCTTGCCTTACCCTGCTTGGCCCCTGCCCCCTTGCTGCAAACCTGGAAATGGTCTCATTCACCTGCTTGCTGTACCTTGAAGCTTTATTGTGCCTTCCTAAGACAGCAAGCTAAGTGGAAGAGAATTGTCCCCTTAAATCTCAGTCTTTCCTTTAGTCTTCTGACACCAGAATATCTCTGAGTACTGAAATATCCCTGGCCTCCCCATGATACGGGGGGGCTACTGCTTTCCTTGTTTTACAGGAGACCAAGGGTCTCATTTGTTGTACCAATATGGACCTGAGTTAATCCTTTTCTCAACTGCTTTCACAGACTGGTGTTTCCACAGTGGGTCTGACTTTACCTGTGTGCAGATCTGCTGCTGAGCCAGTGGCGTTTTCAGCTCTGCATATTTGTACACAGCAATACAAGTTTGAATGTTAGTACATCGATAGCCCAAGTTGTGCTTTGGCAGTTTGGGAGTAGACTTGTGCGTGATTCTGCAAGATCACACCTGAGAGGCAGAAATCTCTGGGCACAAGTGTAGGCAGAGAGAGCCCAGGGAGCCATGGCTGCCATCTCCAAGAGCGCAAATTTCCCAGTGTGTGTGAAGCAGCAGTTCCCATGGCTTGTGCAACAACATGGAAAGGGAACATAGCAGCCAAGGGACTAAAGCCATGTCCTAGGTTGTCCTCCTAGCCTGTCTTGCAACCTCTGCCAACAGGCTTGGCTTTAGAATCATAGAATCGTAGAATTGTCCAGGCCAGAAGGGACCTCCAAAGGTCATCTAGTCCGACCTCCCCGCAGTCAGCAGGGACACCCCCAA
>JAOXJK010000012.1:85360626-85384031 GCA_025774025.1 Xenus cinereus
AGGGGAAAAGGCAGAAGGAGAAATTTATCTTGCCTGACTTTGATCAAACAGCTTAAAGTGCATAGTGAAGACAAGCGAAGGTTATAGTTCAATTTATGAAGCTGAATTAAGGAAAGAAGTGATTTTCATTATGGTTGCTGGGTTTTAAAATTTACATTTGAAGAATGTGACCGATTTTTCAGTGTTATGTCAATTATGTCTAGATTTAATGTAAAAGGAACTTGATTTCTTAATAGATATGTGCTAAATTGTGTGAGATTATACATTTATGTAAAATGGAAAAAAAATAGATTAATAAGATACACTCTACAGAGAAAATTCAGTGTGGATGTAAAAGAGTTGTTGGTACATTATGAAGCCTATTGACTTTTGCCACAGAGCGATGTAGCTATGTTCCCATGAAACTGTATCTTTAAAATTTACCCCAGGCATTGTTCTTAACATCACATATGACCTGGCAGATAAAAATAAATGAGTTCTCTTGCAATCTGAAACCTTCTAGGGAATTCATTTGTTTTCTTCAAAAAAAATAAAACAAACGAAAAACCAAACATATGTCAGGGAAGAATTTACTTTTATAATTAAGTGGCATCAGTGAAGGATTACTCTCAGGGCATTAGCTCCTCAGTAAGCTTAAGGAAATGAGAGACTGCTTATATTTATTTTATTCTGATAAATCCTGATAAAATTTTCAGATAAATATTTCTCCGTGTGTTATTTAGTGGACTAACTTAGCATCTAATCAGATATGATAATGATTTCTGTATTTTGAAATGCGAGTAAGAATGGAGATCATGGATTTCCCCAATAACAACCTTGCCTTCTTTTCCTGTGTGGAAGCACTTTGCCATATGTCCTGCACCATTTTCTTTGTGTCTCACTTGGAAAGATCAATTGAGGGAGGAAAAGACCAGCTCAGGGGAATGATAGAGTGGTGTCTTAATTACCCTGGAAAATTGTACATTGCCTTTTTTTCTCCTCATTCTCTGACAACACACTAAACACTTATCAGCTCTAGTTTTTATAAATCAAGAATTGTTAAAAGTGTTCCAGCCATTTTGGTAAAACAGAGTCAACTAGAAGCATGTCTCAAACCCAGAGGGGAGGTCCAAAAATGTTGAGGTTCAAAATAATTAGTTACGATTTCTTTTTAATCCATTCATTTTTCTCTTTTTTTTTGTGACTTTTTAATTATGTTTTTTCTTAATGGTTTTATTCAGACCATGCAAGAAGAATTATGTTCAAAGAAACTTGTTTCTTTAAAGGAAAAATAAAGCAATCCTCCTCTCCCCAAGCCTCTTGTGCTTGAAATTATGAACTGCTAGGAGGGTAGCTGGAGTTCATTCTTAAGATATGGTCATTTATTTTTAAAGCTATACTTTAGAATTATATAGTTACTTATCAGAAATGGGTCTCAAAGCTATTAAACTTTTTTTTTTAATTTGATAATATATATATAGACATATCTTACATTATTTTTTACACAGAGCATCCTAGTAACAGTGACTTTCTCCTGTATGTTCTCCTGCAAGTTAATTAAACTCGCTTTGAGGATTATAACTTGCTTTGAGGTGGCTTATTGCCTCAGTCACTCCTTATCTTGCTGATGAAGGACTGTAACAGTATGCCTTTTCACTTAATTAGATGTGTGTTTGGGAACGTTAATTTGAACCATTACCACTACTTGCTATAATAACAGAAAGGCAAATTAAAGGATTCATTAACAGTGGTTTAAGAATCTCTAATAAAGGAATAAATAACTGTACAGGTTTGCTTCTTGCTGCTGTCTGCTCCCAGCAGGAGAATCTGAGAGCTTCTTGTTAATGAGATGCTCTGAGCGCTACATATTGGGAGAATATACAGGCACCAGGAATTAGTGGTGTATTCTTTGAACATCAATCTGGGGTTTATTGCTCATTTGACACTTGGTTCAGGGTAATCAATGTCTGTCCTTCCACTGATTGATCTGATCTAATCTAAGGTATAGTTTAATGTTAAATCTAAGAGAAATTATCATCTTACTGCTGCAGAAAAACAGGTTTTTTTCTCCCTGCTGCTTCTCTTTCCTACCTTGTCAGTGGGTTCCTAGATATTTTTAAAAGCTAATGCTTTGTACCTCTCCTGCCTTGTTCCACTACGCAATTTTCTCCTGCCTTGCACCAGCTTTGGTAATAGTTCTATTGCAGTGTAACAATCATCAGTTCACTAACCCCACAGAACTTGTTTTCTTGTGCTGATTTAATGTGTTGCAATTTTAATTAGTGGAACTAACATGATGCTTGATCATAGGATTCCTGGAGTTGACTCAGGATAAGATGAAAACACAAATGGCAGGGGTAAATGTAACTTCTTTGGCAGAGAACACTGTTATTTCAGTGTAAGCCATCTGTAGAAATGACATCAGAGCGATGTTCTGAAGGTACCTGCCTGTATGCTGACACACTTGATTTGTGCTAGCAGTAGTACATGTCCTGCTTCAGAATATGGGAACTTATGCCTTCTCTTTGTTCCTGGTTAGATGGTGTTCTCATGCCAGTTAGCTTTCTTCTGCAACAAACGTTAGTCCAAACATAAAGTTCCCTGTCCTAAATCACCAGCAGTTTTGTCCTTGCTGAACTTGCCAACTTATGTGTGCCTTTACAGCCCTGAAATGCAGGGCAGGGAGCTGCCAGCTGCCCAGGGGCTGATAACCGTGGTAGAGAAGAAGTTCTAGAGCTGTCCCACTTGGAGTAGCAGTCAGGTCTTTGAAGGACTCTCCCCTGCCTCTGAAACAGAGGTGCGTCGCAGGACCGACTGCAGCACGTTTGTGGAGGTGCTCGAGTGGCTGCGCTTTTCTTGTTGAGAGGGCTGCTTGGGCGCTAGGTGTGCGTGTGGGTCTCGGTCCTCGTTCCAAGAGTACGGTCAGAAAATGTAACAGTGCAATAATGCATTCTGTGTACATGGCCTTCGCCTCTCAAAATCTGACGGAGCAAGATTGTGTTGTGTTTGGAGATGGGTTGACAACACGTGCTTACTGTGGTATGCATCCTGCTTCTGAGTCTCCCATGTACAGCGAGCAGAAGGGCTCTGTGGGAAGCTCACCGCTCTACCAGAGGACTTCAGCATGGTCACAGGAGGGAAATTCAAGTCTGGCTTTGAAAATGTGGGTCGAGTTTAGTATCTCCTTCCTTTTAAGTACCTTTAGCATTAATGTGACCACTTGCATAGGTTTTGCTCATTTTATTGTTGCAATTTCTTTTCTTAACAAAATAATAAAATTTGAAAATTAGACTCTTTACCTTTTCCCCTCCGCCCCGCTCCCAAAAAAAACCCAGCTCAAGCAAACTTTATGTTCTGAAGTTGATTACTGTAGGAAAGGAGGCCACCAAAGCTGTGTACTGTCTAAAATTTCTGTTTATTTAACACCTTCCCTATTTTTGTTTCCTTGGAGGAGATATAACAGCAGCATTTAAACTTAGTTTCAGATTAATCTTGAAAAGAAACAGAGGATTAATATGTTGAACAACAAAAGGGTAACAAGACCACACAGGATCTTTGTGGCTGTTTATGTAGGTGGGTACTGTTCAGTGTATGCCACATCTGCCAAAATGTAACAACTGCAGGCGTGTACCTTTAGATATGTGCTGCAACATTAAAAAGTATTAAAGATTTGGTCAGCCACGGTTATGAAATACAGGGCTAATGTTTTGGTTAAGGTGGTATTTCAGGATAAAGCTGAACCCAACAACAACTTACTAAATAGATAGCTGAGTAAGCTCACAAACCTCTCTGCACCAGAAAAGCCTTGATCTGCATGCATCAGAGGTACACAGGTGACAAATATTCTGAGGCCGTCTCCAGCTGAGGAACTTGGGTGCTGTGTGGGAGAAGCAGGGGCCAACAGGAGAAGATGTTAATACGTGTTTGGGATGACATGTCATGGTGGGACTTAAGGAGGAGGGTGAGCTCCAGAGCTGCAGAGACAGGCCACTGGTGCCTTTCTGCTCTTCCTGGAGAAGCCCATGGCAAGAAATACAGAAAACTGATGCCTGGCTATTTGTGAGCATCTGTGCAGGAGCGCTACATCCTAGGGTCTCTAGTTCCTGCTGACACTGTATGTGGAGCCACAGAGAAGTGAATGTAGTAAGATTTGCTAATCCTGATGAGCAACCATCAGAGAAGGAAATCGAATTTTACAGGACCTTTGAGTGGATTAATTTAATTTATAATGGAATTCTTTCCTAATTGACTCAAATAGTGTTTTTCTTATTCTGTTTGCCAAGCTCAGTATCTCACTGGTTAGCCTATGATCACCTGAGTCTTCCTTTTTGTCCTTTTGAATAATATATGGTTAATAAAACATGGTTAGTCTGAAAATACTTATCTCTGTGCGTATGCTGTTTTCACATATTTAGCTAAGCTACTTATTGTATTACTCTCATTTACTGGGACTTCTATATCCTGCAAAATGCAGGCAAAAAAATTACTTGTCATTCTGCTTTTCATTATTGTAATTTGACTATTATCCCATAATTGTTCAACTAGACCACTTTGATTAGGTTTCCTTTATTTCCAATGTATCATCCTTAGCTTTTTCACATATTTTTCCTATCGTATCTTAATATAACCGAATGAATTTTCTACATCATAATTTTTTATGTTATCTCCTTTCCTCCTATTCTTATTTTTGTTTTATTTTCAACTGCTGATTTTACTACAATGTAGAACTAGCATTGGCTTTTACCTGAAACTTTCCTGTCTTGATTGTGGAGTTTTGCTTAATAGATGTTTCTTACAGAGCTTACGCTTTTCAGTCTTAAAATCTTTTTTCTTGCAGTAAATTGAATAATATTTTCTTCTTTCGTGTGAAATAGTTTCTTGAAAGAGGTGCACAGGAAGGAGTCTTTTACTAGTTATTTCCTCGAGATTTGGCAGCATACCTGGTCACAGCTTGAGTTTTTGAGTTTGCTGCAACCTCCATTTATTGATGAAAGCTTTCAGTTGCAGAGGCATATGGAGTCTTGGGATGGGGGGTTGGGTTTTTTTGGGGGAGTTTTTCAAAAGCTTAATCTACAGTATGTTTTCCTAAGTTCTATGTGGCACCTTTATGTTCTTCTAATTCATGTCTGTATTTAATGCAGCAGTATTTATTGTTGTTGCATTCATGTTTTATAGCTTACCGTTTCACAAAGAAAAGGGATTTAACAGTGCTGGATTTAAAAACCGTTACTAGCATGCTCTACTTTTGAGTCTTTCTGGGGTGTCAATTGATTGTTGTCATTGGTTTGTTTAGGAACATACAGAAGATTAGTTTTATACTTCTACCTGTATTCATACTGAATGTAATCACTGGAATACATTGAAGTACATTGTCATCAAGGAGGCGACTGGAGCATGCATTTTGTGGGGCTTCTTTCAGTTCCCACTGATACCAGTAGAAGTCTTTGCTGTTGGGTTTGAGCAGGCTCTTGATGAACAGGTTTTAGTTACCATAGTTCAGCTAGAAAATTTTTTCAGTGCTGTGAAGGTAAAGCAAAATGGTTATTTCCTGCTGTCTGTCTGAAGGAATACAGGATGCTGCTTTATCTCAGAGTTCTGTTTTCTTCTCATTACAGTGTCCTTCTGTCTGCAGATATATGTAACACATTTGCTTTCCTCATTCATTAAGCACCAAATGGAAACAAACTTAGCAATTCCCGCAGTGTCAAATCCGTTTAATTCCAGCATGTAAAATTGTATTTGTTTTGCTTTTATTACCACCATATTTGGACAAGAGACAGGCCTATGAGCTAAGAGGTCTGTATTTATGCTTCAGAAATGCACTTGGTCATTTTTATTTCACATCCTTTGCTGCCTTCAAAGCATAAATGCATAGAATCCAGGGCATAGTATCAATAACATACTGAAAAACCTATTGTCACCTGTCTTGTGAGCAGACTAATGTCTCTGTGTGTGTCATGAAAATTGGCATTGACTTTTTTTTGGACTGCCAGATTTATCAATATCATATTTCCAGTGTGGTTTTTACTGTCATGCTTTTTTTTTAGATTTTTCTCATATATGTCTTTTCTGATCTTTTCTGAATGAATTCTTCTGTGTTAGAGATGCATGCCTTAGAATGTTAAACAAATACAATAGGTATTTGTAGAGCTAAAGGTAGTCCTGTAAGTTTTACTGAAGGGGGCACATCTAGGTAGGAATAGCTCTGATTGCTCTCTGAGTGCTAGTTTGCCACTTGTTCTAGCATTATTTATGTAGTCACAGTCGTTCTGTGCCGTCCGTTTGCCCAGTTTACCTCTATGTTGCTAAGGTGTAATGCTGTTACTGTACCTTGCACATTGCTTTTCTTCTTATTCCATTTTCTTTCTGATGGCTTTAAGAAGCTGAAAATAATATTTTAATTGGTTATTGGCACCCACAGGAAGTTGAAAAATGTACATGAGTTAGTTCTGGCTCTTGGCTCATTCACATGAATGTAGACATTTTAGTCTCCCTAACACTTACAGGGTCAATAGTTCTAATTCCAGACTGGATATATTAATGGGTAGAAGTGTTGTGCTCTACTGCATAGGGTACAAATCTCATTATCTAGGAAAACTAAACCTACAAAACCTTCAGCCTCTGTTTTGGTTTGGTTTTTTTTTTTTGTCAGGATGATACTGTATTTATGTATGTATTGATTTAGAATTTTTACAGTTTGGGACAATAGCTTACTTTTTAATAGGATGAAGTGATGTCAGGATGAAAGACCATAAAAAGACATTAATAAATGGATAATCTGTCTTAAAATGCCACATCAGTGATACATCTTCAGTAGACCTCTCAAGATAAAGTACGCATAGAGATTGACATGACAATGTGCTAAGTACTGGCCTGAAAACTGGAAGTGTGAGATCAGTCTGCTCATATATTCTGCAACAGAGACTGCATTTATTTGTAGAGTGAGATGGGGCATTTATGTGCCGCTCCTGTGAGTCTGATTGAGTTAAGAAACAGTTTATACCTGCTGAGAATGCAGTTCATTTTCTCTGGAAGAAAACATTTTTTTCTGCTTCTGTAAGTGTAAAAAAAAGATTTTCAACAGCAGTGAAGTTGTAGGTTTCTTTAACTTTGATATCTGGAGCAAAAGAAGTACAATCAGTGACAGCTGATGGAAGCTTACACGCAAGGAGCAGATTAAGTATTTATGTCACCTGCTGAATATTTCTGAGCAAGAAAATTTTGCAGTTGTGAAGGTGTTTTTTGGTTTTGCAGAGAGTGTATAGATGGGTCAGAAAGTCTATATGCATCGCTTCTTGACATTTCAGTGAAAGTCTTTGAAGTCAATTTGGTTATGGATGAAGCTTTATGTAAACGTTGTCCTGCAATGTATTGTTTTCTGTGTTTGCCCACTTCAGGTCTCAAACGTGTTTTAGTTATTTCTTTGTAGTGATTTGTCTGTGCTAATAACAAATATTCTGGCTTTATTTTACTTTCTTATGAATTCTTGCCAACAGTAAGTTGGGAGGAGTCGTGGTAGTGCACATATATTGCAGCAGCATGTGCTGAAGGAAGTAATTTTTGGTCAGTGGGACACATTCACCTTTCTGAGTATCCCAACCCGTCATTTACCCAGGTATCAAGCAGTGCCTTTGCGTCCCATCTAGTTCATAGTTTGCCTGAACCTCTTCCAAGTTCTGTGATACTGCTGTAGAGAAAAAATGGAGTGAGAAATCCTTTTGTAATAAAAACATGAGCTTTTGAAAAATATGCTGGTTCATTTGTAGCTCCTGCTGTACATTGAAAAAAACCCTCAGGTGTTCATATACAGCCAGTCCTTCAAGATGAAAATTTGTTTTAGAAATTGCCTTAGTCCTTAGTCCAAAGGGCTGTATGCTAAGACAGTCCGTGAAAGAATTTAGTCGTGACTGTCAATAATTTTTTTTTGTCTTTTATATTAATTTATTTATATTCATTTATATTTATATTGGTTACGTTTTTGTTTTAACATTAGTAACAATTTTTATCTACTTTTTTTTTTTGACCCCAGAAACTACCTCTTCAGGTTGCAGCTTGAGGATCTCTCTCTAATACAGGTATGTTTTATGTTTGCTGTCTTAGTTCCTCTGCATGATGTAGGTAAGCAGATGTTTTAAAGCAGATAATCAAGATATTCAAAAGCTTCATAAGTACAGATAAGTGTGCATCTGTTTTTTCCTCTTTGCGGCTTCATGTTATATAAGTCCATATTATCCATTTTAATTCCAGATTAGCCTTTGTCCCATGCCATACAGACCTGATGCTACCATACTCTCAGCTCTGATTTTATTAGAGTGGATCTATAAAAAAAAGGGGGCTGAAAGGGAGGAAAAATGTCCCAACGTATTGTACAGCTTTGGTATTCAGAATTTATTGTTACTGTAGAGAAAGGATACTTTTTAAAATAATGGTAAATAAAAAGTTTCATGCCTCTAAAGTTAAAGTAGGCAAATTAAACTGTAAATTTTCAAGGAATAAACATAGTATGAACGCAAGTATCAGAATCTAAGGTTTGTGTATAAGGCAGCTATCCATTGTTTAAAACTTGTTAGAGCTTGAGAGGTGAAACAAAGCCTTTTAGAGGCAGTTAGGCTTCATAGAAAGCCCTCATCAATTTATTTTGTCCTGAACATCATCTGTCTTCCATATACCAGCAATCTCATCTTCCCATTGTCTTCAAGTGGTGTTCCTTGCTTAGGTTTTGTTGGGTTTATCTTTCATTATTTTTAAGCTTGGTATCATGTCTCGTGTTCTTGGCTCTAAGAATTGTTTTAGTAAATTTAATTAAGTTAGCTACCTGGCTAAGGTGTAGAAATAGAAAATCATAATGAAATAGAAATATATGGTTTTTCATAATGTTTTCACTTATGCAATTTAAAAATAACTAGCTTTAGATTCAGCACTGTGCGTATTATTTCACAAAATAATACTATACCATTGAGTAGGAAAAACTAAAATGCATTCAGGTAAGGTTGTCCTTGTGATTTGTAGAACACCTTGTATGTGCTTTAATTAGGCTTTCAGTCTTCCTTTACCTTCCCAGACTACTAGAAACAAGATCTGAAGTTGATTTATAATTAACCAACATTGCGTATTGATAAATACTTGAGTTTGTTGCTACTGCTTCTGGCTGTGATGCACCAAGCACTTTTAATATCCAGAATTCAGACTGTCTACTTTTACCTTATGTGACATAATCAATATCCTGGCAGATAATTTGGGTTAAGTCCTGAAGGTTCTTGTTGAGAGCCTGCACTTAGAGGTCTCTGATGGTGCAGTTATAGTTTATTCTGCTACTTCATAGATTGAAGTTCACAGGTTACCTCTGTTAGGGTAAGTATCAGTAGGCTGAATTCGCTAATGCAGGAGAAGTCTGTAGATTAGACATTTATAATTGTGCTGACTTACTTGAACAAACACTCTCCCACTCCAATCAGCAAAAAAATACAAAATGAGGGCAGAAGTTATACTGTTGATGTTATACTAGGTTGCTAGGTTTCAGTCTTACGAATGTGCAGAAGCCTTTATACAGATAGTCTTCTCCAGTTGACTTTTGGTAAAGTTTCTTATTCCGTCCTCGGTGCTCTAGCACCACTGGTTTGCCTCTATCTTAGATTTTTTTCCACAACCCTTTAGGGAGATTCTATTTATAAATCAAAACCAAAGTATATAACTTATTTTGTCATTCACCAGCATGTCTTTACTACCTCTACTCCAAGTATTGAAGGTTTTTTTCCTTATTCTCAAGCCTGCCATTATGACTCCTTCATATTTGTCCTTCAAAGATCTTTTCTTCTTCTTCTTCCCCTCTGCTTTCCTTCTGGTTCTGTTAGACCTGCCCCAGGACAGCCGTTATCCAAAAACGTGCTTTCTTGGATGTGCCAGTTATGGCACTGGTGAGGTGGCTCAAACCTTTGTTTTGATGCAAGTTATCCAAGTTGTAAGAGGTATTGTTTAGGACTCCCAAACTCATTACAGAACGCTCTCAGGTCATCATGTAATCTGGTGTGAAAGTATGAAGTTAATCGCTGTTCTTATAGTTATAAAAGTAGGTTTGGGAGAATTCTTGAGAGGCCATTTAGCCCCTCCAGCTACCTCAGGGCAGGGTCACTGGTCACTGCTGCTGTTCTTAATGGTGGTTACTCATCTGAACTCTTCTTACAAGTCTTCAGCTGTAAAGATCCACAACTTTTCTAAGCTTTTATTGTGAACTGTTAAGATACGGAGAGATTCTCTGTCTCATAATGGAAAGCATGAGACATTTAGCAATGAAAGAGACAGTAACAAGTTCCATGTGGGAACATGGAATTCATACTTACCAGCTACTAACCTGAAATCCACCTAGAGCCAAGAGTGTGTTTACCAAATGATTCACTGAGATTTACAGAGCTTTCAGATAAGTTTTGTTGGAACGTCAGAATCCTAGCTGTGGTCCCAGCCATCCCAACATGTTGTATAGGATTACCTCAGGTATGATTGAAGTAAACTTCAATTTCTGAAACTTTAGGGCATGTGAAGTTTCTCTCATTCATATGTAGTGAAAGAAGTATTTTGAATAGGATTAGGGGATATAAATTTTACGAAGTTAGCAATTAAAAAATACATTATTTGGAAGCTTCAGATCTTTCAAACCTGAAACTATTATGATTGAGAGAGGTAGGAACAAAACTGAGAAGCAAAGTAAAAGTTATATCAAATCCTTGCTTTGAAGCTTTGGTTTTTTTAGATGATTCATCAGTTTCATCTTATAGTATGTTTCTATCTGGAAAATAAGGGAATGCCTAAAACTTAATCTTGACTGTTTATGCGCCTCAGTTATTTTCATATAAACAAGTTTCCTCATCTCTCATGCTTAAATGTCTGTTGGAATGTGTCATTAGTTTGTCCACGCACTGCTCTTATGAAAGTAAAAGGCTTCTTGTTACATGTAACAAACTGGAAAAGTAAGAATCATGTAGCTATAGCAGAAGCATCTTTGAAAATCTTGTTTACAAATTTCTGTATATTTTTTAAAGGCTAGACATTTTATAAATAAAGTATTATTTTGGAATATTATCATACGTTGCAGTATTATCAGATACTGCTTTCTGATAGGAAGGGTCTCTAAAAAGGAATAAAGTAAAATAATGAAACCTTCTTTGCAACTTTTGAGAAAATTACTTTGGACCAAAATATATGTGTGCTGTTTTCTACAAGTGTATACCTGGAAAATAGTTTTGAAATGCAAGATAACCTTCCTTTACAAAAAAACCCACCAAAACAAAACAAAATCCCAAAACAACAGCAAACAATCCAAAGCCAGACAGCCATTTGAAATGCAAGTTCTTAAAAAGAAATGCGGAGCAGAGATTCATATACTAAAAAGGCACTGTTTCCATCAGTCTAGTGAAAGTTAATCCCTTGTAAAAGTGAGGCTTAGAATGCTACTAGATTGCATCAGACAGGATGTGTATCTAAACGTGAGCTAGGACTATGCACTGAGACATGGTTGCCCATTGTGGCTACATCAAAGTTGTCATCCTGCATGTCATGGTTCTGTGCTCTGTACTTTACAGGAGAAGCCTGTTGTTAGGGTAAGCAAGTTTCATATGATAGTGTCTGTAGCAAACTGGTATTTGATGTGTCTCAGCAATTTCCTTTGTGTATGAGAATAAAGAAGACTAAAATGAGTGAAAGCCTTTTAAGCTCTTGCCGGAGAAGCCGAAGGGTCAAATTGTTCAAAGCTGACTGTTGGAACAATGTGTGCATAGCGATTATGGATTAGGAAAGCAGCACTCATTGGGCTGTGATTGTAGAAGGACAAATATTTTATAACTCTTGCTACAGCAATAGTAGGCTCACAGGCACATAAAGCCTGCATGGTTTTGTTTTCTGAGTTTTGCTTTGTTATTGCTCACCTCAAGTAATAGTAGAATAATCAATAAAAGCATTGGCCAAGATGAAAGCTGAATTTCCTGAAAACCCTTGTATATTCCTTAAAATATAAAAGCAGAAATCTAAATAGTAGTGTTTAAGTGACTAGATTTGTTTTCAAAACTTTTTGAAAAAAGGTGTTATTTAGCCAATGCCAGCTTTAATTGTGGGGCTTTGATACCATGTAGAGGTTGGCTCTAACAAGTGTCTAGTTTTTGCCTTCTTTAAATTTTCTTTTACAAACTCTTTGAAAAGAGTGCTTCTAAATGAAAACATTTGTTTGTGTCAACCTAGATTACAGGTTTGCTAGTGTGTCTGTAAAGCATGAAAAGCTAATACATCTTGGCTTATAAAAGTGTTTATGCCACAACAACAATAAACATTTTTACAACCCGGCATGTCTAAGCTTTTCACAAACCTGATAGGATGTATGCATCTCTTCTTTATCCATAAGATGAAATTCTTTACAAACTCAGATTGTTAAGGCATTTACAGGGCAGATGCTTGAGTTTGCCTTTCTCATCTGAGTCTTCCATCGATGAAGCCTGTTCTGAATTTGAGATGCTCAGTTAGCTGAATATGAACATATTACACCTGCTTTTCTAGTTACATAATTCTGATATTTTGTTGTCATGCTGAATCTGCATATCTTTCAGTTAGAAATACACATACCTCAAAGTCAATTTTTAAAGGAAATATTAGCCCCTAGTTTACCACAAGATTAAAATGAAATTCCTTATGCAGGCTAAGAACGTTCAAGGTTCTTTCTAATTGCGTTTTATTCAACTTTAAATATGAGGCAGCCAATTGGTTGTATGACTCCTCTTCTGCTCATCTCTGCATGTTATTCATTTACACTTGAATTCTGCATAATTGGAAGGCTTTAGTCTCCAGAATTTGTAATTACCTACCCTTCAGTACAGCTGAAATTTGTCACATAAATTTAGAAGGAGTCTTAAGTGAAGCAGAATAATATTGGCAAGTTGGTAGGGAATTGCTGCTGCTTTGGCTATCAGTATGTGTTAGTATTTTGGGAGACTGGAGAAAAGAGAAGAAAAATAAAACCAGGCACAGACATTGCCGTTTTTCATTTATTTGCTGTATCTGTCATTGTTTTGTGCCGGTACTGAAATACAAGTGCAAGTACATTTCTAGACAAATGAATCTGAACACATCCATTTAGCTAGAGAAGCTTAGTTTTTTCATTTTTATTTTTTTCTTTCTTGCCTCTGCTTATTAGGCTGCGTTTCTTGTGTGTTTACAGTAATTATATCTTCTGGTTTCACAGTATAGAAGAAAAATAGATACTAAAATTTTTCACTTGCACTAGAGTAAAGCTCCTCTTTTCTTTAAATATTAAACATTTGTGTTTTCTTTCTGAGACAAAAGGGAAGCCTGGATCATATAATATCTGGACTGTATAGGACCGTGGCACGCTTCGGCTAATTCTGGACTACAGCAGTATTCTGGGACAACAGGGCATGACTTGTGGAGGGACACAGACTCTCCTTTGAGAATCAGCCTCTTTCTATGTAGCCTCTCCACTGAAAAAGCGCACGAATGTTAGCAGACTGTGCAGAAAAAGAAAGCAGAAAATACTAATATGTAGACTGTGCTGTTAAGGGATGCACCCATCTGCTGAACTGGGGAAGAACTGGCTGTTTCCATAAGGCAAAAAGTTGTGCTCCCTTCATCCCTAAGGAAGAGGTGGAAATTTTTTTTTAAGTTCAGGAGAGTAGTTTTTTGCTACTGCAATTAAGGAAAAGCAGGATTCTGAAAAATTCAAGGAAATAAAGCAGCCATGCTGAGGGCAAGAAACACGGCCACTTGTTGATACAGCCTAAGGAAAAGTAAAGATCTGAGGAACCTGCAACAAGAATGCTGGTGGGCAAGAAGCCCATGCAGAGGTGCATAGGAGGGATGGTCCTGCTCTTCTAAATCGTTCAGGGTACAAAGGGAGGGTGTGTGCCACTTCCAGCGTGTTACTTGCCCAGTCAACACTACTGAGCCCAATGTGAGATGTGGATTGTTGCTTCTAAATATTTGAGAGAGACTCTGCTTAGTCATAGCATAGGAAGCCTGAGTTGAGAACAGAGGACTTAAATTGTTTCGAGTTTTATTGTAATAGGCTTATCCAATCGTGTGGGATACCTTTTGCCTTCATTTTGCCTATCATTATTTTTCTACTGCCTTTTCTGTCCCCTGTTTTCAGTAGTTACTCTCTTCTCTTCTGGCATGTATTGTTTTACCCATCCCAGATGGTACCACAATGTGATGCTTCTGTTGTCAAGTCTGGGAGCTGTAAATCATGTCAAAATATGGAAATCAGTTTATTTATTAAAAATTGAAAACTAGATGTGCTTTGAAATACCTGGTGTTAGACACATATATGAAGTTTCTATATAAAATTTTTCATTCAGCTGTTATTTTGGATTTATTTGAAGACAGGCAAGCTGAAAACATGTTTTATTTAAGTAAAGCACTGACATCATAAACAGCTACATTACTTCTCTTAATTGCTTTATGGGTAAGATTATGGCCTTTAAAGTGCGATTCAGTATAATGAGCATTTGGGAATTACACTTGGTCTGTAGGGTCTAGATCTGCCTGCCCCATTGCAGTATTTCTAGGTGTCTGCCTTCCTAATGGAACCTGGAGTCCAAGTTTAGGTGCTTAGGCTCTATGCCCAAGCACAGGATCTACTGGCATCTGAGTTCTTCTATCTGATCCCACTGAGGAGGAATGCTGAGAGTACAGGGAATCATAAATTGTTGCATTTGGTATCTGTATGGAATTTGACAATAGGGATTTCTTTTTTTCTACATCACCCATATGCAGCAGGCTTCAGTCATGAGTAAAATGCAGCTTAAATGTATGTAAAGGTCTTTCTGTTGTGGTTTCTAAACTTTGCAGTGCAAAGTTGAAGACTGTGTGACCACTATTGTGCATTCTTAAGCCAGGCTTTGTTGCTGACTGAATGTGCGCTGGTCTATTACAGAATATTACAAAATTAACCTTGTTACAGGTTTGTTTGCTGGATGATTGGGTGGTTTTTTTTTCTTTTTTCTTTTTTTCTTCTTTCTGATTTTAATACTAGCTTCTCTAGTCAGAGCTTCTGGATTTCACATTTGCTCTAGTGCCTGTAAAACTATTTATTCTCTTCTCCAAAACTGTATAAATAATTCTGTGATGTGATGGCGGTTGGTATATAGATTTTTCAAAATGAACAAAATACCAAAAGAAAAAGAACAGATCATTACAAAGTTATGGGAAGTTAGAAACTGTACTTGGGCCTCTTAATGTATCTTGAGATATTTATGGTAATTTAGCTTGATATAAGTAATAACAATATGGTTCAAAGAAAACAAATGAATTGATACAAAAGCAGCTTAAGGTTAATATTTACAGCTGTGGTTGTGTATATATTCAATTTCAAAAATTACTTCCTTGATGAAAATCTATTAGTCTTTTTCCCAGGGTATAGCTACCATTGCAGTAATCAGAAATATAAGCCCCAAACCAGTTTGTGTTTTGGTTTAGATTTTAAATTGACTGATTCAGTTAGGTGTATTAAAAGGCAAATGAAAAACCTGAGAAAAGCTCAGAATTCCATATTTACTTGGGTACCCATTATAAAGAACACTATCAGAATCAATTCTTGGAATAATCAGTAACTGGGACAGTAGCAAAACAAATTTGTGTCAATTATTAGTTAAATAACAACTTCATTGTGGCGTTGACCATTTTTATGTGGTATGTGATTCAGTTACATAATGCTTTAGTCTCTGAATGAAGCTGAAGATGAGTGTAATATTTCAGTAATTTGAAACCACTTGGGGATAAATTGATTTGTTAGTAAATATTTGTCATTGGGGAGAAAAAAATTAAGTTGAATCACTTTTCCACTGTTCTTGGAAAAAATACACATTTATACAGTTATATTTTTATGGCTTTCAGAGCTTTTAAATAGAGCATTTGGAATTAAATGCTGTGTCTGGTATGTGCACTTCACATTGATTTCTGTTAATTACATTTAAATATGAGTGAGAAAATGCTTTCATTCTGAAGCCACATTGAGTAGAAAATGCAGTAGCTGCCCAGTATTTGTATGTGCCATTGCTTTTAGGATATCTCTTAGTTGAAAATCTGCTTGTAAGGGTTATAGCCTTATAGGCCCAAAGGCTCCGAGTCTTTGCCTAGATATTTTGACAGTTCTGGGCAATGGTTCTGCGCCTTCTCACACTCATCTCAGGGAGCTGAAATGGTGAAAAGTCGAACTGTTCCTTACTTTTTTCCTTGCCCTGTTACTATGAGATGAAAACAAGATCTAGTGAGAGGAGAGACTTTGTGGGAAGCGGAACTGCAGAAGGTCATCTGCATAAATGTTCAGACTTTTGCACACATTTTAATTTCTGTTGATGAGGTGAAAGCTTCATGAGAGAAGTTCTTTCTGACTCCTGGGTGCATGCTTATTTTTGTTAGTCCGGTAGAATTTTGCATTCTGTTTTGTCTGAATACCTGGGCAATTAAGAAAAAAGAGAAACAAATATCTGAATTAAGTTTTATACTGTCAAACATGCACAAAACCTTTCATAATGGGATTTTTTCTTACTTTCATTAGGCTAGGATTTATTAACGAACCTTTTATGATATGTCAGGACAGGTTTGAAGGAACAATAATGCTGTACGTTCATAGGAAATCAAAAATATATCATCGTATATTTATGAAGACCGCTCTAGGCATGATTCCACGGTCTTTTCTCACGTGGCTGTCAGTAATGTTACTTGCAAAAATATTGTGCATGAGAAAATAAAGCTGAATGAGTTGTACTCAACAAGACCCTCCATACTCATTGACGAATAAAAGTAGAGTGGAGAATTTCACATGCTAATGTGTATATAGACAAAATCCTTCATAAGCTGACTTTTTTTTTTTACATAATATGGCCCATACTGATGAACAGGAAGTGAAGCAAAGGCATCAGGAGATCTGTGTGGAGGCACAAGGAACTCCCAACTAAACTCAAGCATAAAAAGGAAGCATGTGAGTGGTGGAAGAAGGGACAGGCGACCCAGAAGATATACAGAGACATTGTCTAAGCAGTCTGAGGTGGGATGAGGAAATCCAAGGCACATGTGTATCTGGTGATGGATGGGAAGAGCAACAAGAACATTATTTTAAAAGAAATTAATCAGATAAGAACCAATTTCTGTCACGTTTCTCTTTAAGTTATATTCAGATTATACACTCTCTTGATACTCCAGCTATCCAGTAAAGGAGGCTGAGAAGGAAAGTTGAAACTTGGGAAGTGTTGCATGAAAAATCATGTCCAAATAATCTACAAAAGCAACTTTGCTTTGTAAACCCAGAATATTATTTCACTAAAATTTGTAGTTTCATTGATTTTTCTGCTCCACGCCCAACTATGACACACAAAAGGGAAAATTGCATTTGTTTTTAATTGGAGAAGAAAAAAAGGGCAAGTCATTCTTATTTCTGTAAAATCGATATAAAACATATTATGTTATTTATTGTATGATTGCATTTTAATGTAGGTGCACATTAACATAAAGGAATAAGAATGATAAATCTACCTAGGCAAATGTTGAACAAATATTTGTGTTGTCATCACCAAATTTGCCAAAACTTTGTTAACATGTGATTAAATAATGGGCAGCATGATGAAAAGCAGGTTTCTCGAAGGTACGTTCTCACTGGGACTTGCAAGTTGCAGAGACGAATATCTAGACAGGGTGGAAGAGGGGAAAAGAATGAATTACCATGAATGGATCCAATCAGACTGAGGCACTGTAAGTGCATTTTTAGAGTTGATGTGATGTAGAAAACTTTCCTGGTGCTATGGAAGGCCTGCCTCTGCTAATCACCCTTGCGTATCAGGACAGAAAATGCACCTTTTAGCCTGAGAACAGAGTCATGCTAGGGCAAATGTACCTTGCAGACGGAGTCAGGGAGCTCACAGACAGGAAAGTTCCTTGTTTACTGCAAACAGCAAGTAAAAATGTATATATTTTTTTTATAATCTGTGAAGAAGTAATACTTACCAGACTTTTCCAGAACAGCAGGTATACGTGCAGTGCCGAACATAACAGAAAGGATCTTGGAGACCTTGCTGGGAGAACCAGCCATGCGTAAACTCCCTGCTGCTTCTAAATAGCCAGTGGAAGGAAAAGTACCAGAAAGCTGAAGAAACTTTTTCCAAACAATACACAAATTGAATCTGGTTTATGTAGCAAATCGGAGTCAAATAGATGGAAGGGCTGTACTCAGCATAGCCCAGAAAATAGAGCTCTGGAAGATAAAATCTGAGGAGAAAAGAGGATTAAACCCAGTAGTTTCTTCAAGAAGAACATCTGGTCTGGCTGAATACATTGCACAAAAAGCAACCCTTTAAAAAAGGCCACAAAATGGTCACAAAAGTAGAGTGTCTCTGGAAGTCAGCCAACGTGAAAAAGCGTGAGAGACAGAGCCCACCCAATCGCCATGGCAGAGAAGGCTCATAGAGTGCCAGAGCAGGTTGGAGGCAGTATGAGTGTATGATGAGCAGACTGAAGGAGAAAGGCTAACGCTGTGTTTACCAGGCTGACGCGCATAATTTACAGCCAAAATTCTTACAGAACAGGTGGTTGAGACTCTCCAGATGCACATCTCTACAAAGATCTGCAAATGGCTGTGTAGATCCAGGGTGTAGTCATACAAGTTTCCTGGCTGAAGCATAATCTGCCAAGAGCTGAGCAAAGCCCAGGGACTGTCTGAAGTTATTTACACCTCCTAAATCTGCAGTCAGGGCAACATGTTGTACCTTGCATCAGGGATCACACAGCCCAACACAATCACTCTTACCTGTAGCTGGCCTCTCAAATGATGCAAGACTGTTGCAGGCAGTAAAAGGGAGTACTTAAATAAAAATTCCTTTAGTACCAGAAGTAGGAAAGGAAAAACTGAAACAAAGAGCATCTGAATCAAGTGATTCCCAAATTGCTCCTCCTGTAGGAAAACTACTGTGGATTTTCTCATGTGTAAAGGACTTAGTACAGCTGATAAGCATACCTACTCTTCTGCAGGGCAGGATGTAGCAGACATGTATCAAGCCCCATTTTTAGAAGTGATAAATCCATAAAAAATGGAACGTATTTTGGGGCTGCAACCCCAAAGCAAAACATCACTAAAAATAAAATGAAGATAAATTAATTGAAAGTCTGCACTGTATCAAACAGTCTCTTTCCCAGAAACACTCATGATTCTGAGATAAAACAGGATAGAGACGGCTAGTGAAAATGTATAATAGATTAGAATACTAGAAGAGCTCAAGTACTTTTCTGTCTCATTCAGAGATAGTTTGTCATATCCCTGATAAACATTTTTGATTGTCTGTGTGAAGTGGAACATCTCAAAGAGGCAAGTGAGAGCTGGAAAGTGAAATAGAGTTGATAGTCTAACAGCTAGCATACTGCCTTCGAGTGTAAGTGACTGGCTCATGTCTTTATTTGTCATCTGATTCACAGCATGGATTTGGACCTGTCTCTTCTGTAGCCTAATTGAGTTTCCTAAACAGTAGGATTCAGAAGACTCTTTGACTTTTCTCATTTTGCAGATACTTAATTCAAGTTCCAAGAAGCTTTTTTAGTAAAGTTGTAACGAAACATGGAAAAGGTTTTGGAAACAGTGATGATGGGTGGGTTTTTTGGGGTTTGGTTGGTTTTTTTTTTGGTTATCAGATCAACACTTTCAGAGGCATCTGGTACTATTGTTGGAAAAGTCCTAACCAGATTTAATGTATTTGCGTGGTATAAGAGTATGGCTTTAAAGGAGGGGAAGCCTGCAGGACTTCTCAGGTGTGCTTGTCGTGTGCTTCTAGGTCCATGGGCCTGTGTGCTGTTAGTGCTGGCTGGTGTTCGTTATGCTGACGTTCATGTGACATAGCTGAAATTTCGTAACTCTTCAGGTCACTTATTTAGTTTATGTCTATTTTGAATGATTGATAGATGAACAGGTGAGTGGATTTGGATAATGATGCTCTGCTACCCTCACAGAATGGTATAGACCTTGATAGAAGCACTCTAGTGGTTGGGCACGTATGTGATGTACCAGAGGTGTCGTAATATAGCTAGCGTGTGGATTGATGGCAGCATTATCTGGAGAACCATGGAATTCTACACAGACTGTGCACCAGACTTCCTAATATCATGGGACTGGAGTAGCAGATGTTTGTGTTAATTGAAGCATGTTGAGATATCCTTTATCTCACCTGTCTGTGGTATAGATGTCGCTTTAAAATGGCTGTTGAACAGACAGTGTAATTACTGTGTGGAAGTTTATAAATACTATAATTACTTATTCTGGTGTTAATTCGCTATTATGACAGCCGTGGGAATATTGGTTGAGTCCCTTTTCCTGCTGGAATTGTTTTCCCTCCCATTTTGTAGGAAGACTACAAAGGTGAATTCTGCAACATGGGCTTCAGAGCAGTCAGACCGTGTTGGTGTAAGTCACAGCAAAAAAAGGCGTATCTAAATCCACTTTTCCTTGTCCTGGAAGTTAATCCTACAGCAAGTTTTAGAGAAGTGAATTGACTTTTTTGTATTTGTCTTTTTTTTACTTGTATTTTTTATATTTGTATTTTTGTATTATTTGCTTGATTAGCAGAGACCTCTGTGGCATGCCTGAGACCGTGAAGAGTGTTTCATTCTTTAGGACAGTGGAAAGCGAGGTCCTCGCAGGGAGAATGTTTGGTTTCTCATATAAGTTCTGCTGCTGTTGCTGTCATTGCTACTAGGGCAATTGAACTGCAAAAAGCAGCTTCTCCTTGAAGAAAGGATTTGGACATTGTCAGTGTGTGCCTGTTGGTCTCCCGTGTATACATTATGCAGTGCAACCACTCTGCAAAGTTCTTGTAAAGAAAAGCAAACAAAGATGCCAGCCTTACAGACTCCGCCTAGGATATCTTCCCTTCCTGTGCCGTATTGCTAGTACCAAGAGTCCCTCAGGTTGAATTGCATGCTTGATAATGCTAAGAGAATCCTGCAAAAACACCTGATAAAAATGAGCTGACTGATTGGAAATCTGATGAATAATCCTGTTGGTAAACAAAAGAGAAAGCAGAGCTGAGGTTGCTCTTTCGTGGTGGTGTCAACTCTGCAGGACTGTCTGGTGTAAGAAGAATGAAAACCTACTATTTTTGGAGAACAGATGGGGATCTGGATACACACAAGCAATTGATTTACGAACAGATTAATGCTGCTGGTAGGTTGGTGCTTTTAATAGGCATAGCTAGTTCTGTCTTGATATGCTTTAGTATCTACCTAATGACTAGAAGAAATTTGCAGCTTTTTTTCTTCTTTCAAGAGGCTTTTAGCATTATTTTACTGGACTTGAGAATCAATACATGAACGGAAGCTTTTCAGCTGTCCCCATGGATATCTATTACCTTTCAGAACAGAAGGCGTATAACGTTCATATGGGAGCATCCTTCACACATAAGTCAGTGGCAAGCCTAAATGTTTGCTGTCTAAAAATTCTGTGTTTATTTTAAATTATTGCTTTTCCAAGTAGAAAGTATGAGACCTCTAATGCTGTTTCTGGAATGCTTATCCCTCTTGCTAGTATAGGCCTTTTTGATAATCATGGTTGATTTTGATGTGGTCTTATACAAGGGATTTTAACAATATTGCTTTCCTGACTCCAAAAGCTTAAAATAAGAATAATATTTATTGTTATTACTAAAAAAAAATTAGAAAGATATCCTACAATCTCTCTTCTTGAAGGTCTCTCCAGGATGATTCTTGGCTTCCCCATGTTCTTATAAGACTGTTATTCAGCCAGGTCTGCTCTTGCCATTTTAAACTTTGAGACCATAGTCAGGACTTCAAGCAAGCACAAAGGACATTTGTTCTGAGCTTAGGAGACAAACAGAGATCTCAGAAGTTTAACACTTAAATAGACAAGGGAAAATATAATACTGAGAAAAAGATTATCTATTACTTACTGTACTGGTTGTAGACAAGACTGTGTGATGGGACTTATTTCTTGAAGAGACAAAGAGTCATGTTGCTATGAAGAGATGTCATAACATGCACCAGAGCAGAGCAGCAAGCATATTTTACACATGAAAGAGGAAAGTGCTAAAAAACGCTAAGGAAGAGGAGAACAAACAGGTTGCATTAGAAGTAGTTAGCTAGAAAATACTACGAAAGAACTACGTCAAATGTGAGCAGGACTATAGCTTTTTGCAAACTTAGTTACATTAAAAACAAGTTGTAAAAATAAAATTTTGGTGTGCTTACAGAACTTTCCAATATGCACATTGAAAAATCCTTACTGGTGTTATTTAATGATGAGCAGGGTCATTAGTATTTGTGTAGAGGAAAAGTGCCAGCATGATAAGGATGGAGAGGAGAGTTAATTAGAGAAATGATTGTACTGATGAGGTGATAATGTCAGAAGTCTGTACACCATGGAAAAATGTGTCTTATTGAAACTACTTATATGCCTGTACCTCCTGTAAATTCATTGTGAAACTAAAGCATGCAGAAGTGGCAGGGACACCAATGGAACAGTAAATACCAGAAAGTGCACTAAATTTGTGAATCTTTGTCTACCTCCTGCTTGTAGGGGAAACAAAGAATTAGAGGGGAAAAGTACGAAACTTGTATGCAATATATATGCCTTCTATTCTATATACATTCTAATTTAGTATTTCAGTAAGTCTAGCAATTTAAAAGCAAAACAAAATGGAAACTTAACATTAAAAACCTTTTTTTTTTAACCAAAAAAGCTGTATTAAATGATAAAAGTAAACTTATAGGCCTTCTCAGCATAGATTTACATGTAAACTCAGCAGCAAAGGAATCAACATAGTGTCCTGATTTGAGGTAAAATGGAACCAATTTTCTTTTTAGTAATTTTATATTTTAGCTAAGCCTCTTCTAACTAACTGAACTCTGAAATTAACAGCATCTTGTAGAGACGCTCCTTGTTCTTAGAATGATAAGATGTGATTATACCAAGGAACGGTATGCAGAGAGGCTCTTGCTTATACTTACTGCTATAACAGCCAAGGTCAGCTAACTTTGTTGTTTGCTCCATTGGAGGGTCAGAAGCATAAAAGTGTAGAGGGGGTCGTGCCTGTGGGGAGGAGTGGACAGGACAGGTGACCCAAAACTGACCAGCAGGGTATTCCATCCCATCTGTATTATGCTTGGTGTAAGAGCTGAGGGATCAAAGCAGTCACTCTCTTTCTCTGCCTTTGATCCTGATCCATTCCTGACTCCAGAGTTGGAATCCAGTTCCTATCCGTCACTGGACTGAGTCCAGGCTGGGACTTCCCCAGTGCCTGCCAGTGATACATATTGTATCTATTTCTTTTTTTCCTTTCTATTATTTTATTAATATTTTCATTAAAGTAGTTTAGTTCCTTCTAAACTCAGGAATCACCCCTCTCCTTGGAGTTTTTGTGAGGTGGGGGGAGCATCTGTTG
>JAOXJK010000012.1:85384131-85414798 GCA_025774025.1 Xenus cinereus
TAGTTTAGTTCCTTCTAATCTCAGGAATCACCCCTCTCCTTGGAGTGTTTGTGAGGTGGGGGGAGCATCTGTTGTTCATCTCATTGGCCAGTCTGGCCCAAACCATGACGCAGTTATGCAATATTTATCTATTTCTAACATTCTGCTTTGTTGAGTTCAAGACTGATTACTTCTATTCAATATTCAACATTTCTAATGTTAAAGAAAATTCGATTCAAGAAACCCTCTTTCATTGGTTTAAGAATATTCAGCGTCTCTATATATCTCAGCTGAATATTTCACTTCCTTCATTACAGTGAGATCTTTCCAGTTTTTGACAGTGTGGAGAAGTTGAAACCATTGGTGAGAAGGAGTCTTCACAGTCAGAGCACTAATTCCAAATCTTAACAAGAATTATAAAATTATTTTAATGAGTGTTCTGCACTATATACTAATGTATCAGCAAACTTTCCATAGATACCCATAGAATTATATGATGTTCTGTTTGTTATACGTCTGTCCTTCTCACTTGCTCAGCTTTCCATGTGCACAGGACAGCTGTAGGGGGGCACTCGTTTCAAGGTTGCTTATGAAATCCTTCTGTTCAGGTTCTAGACCATTTATTTTATGGAATGATGGCATACGGGTACATCAAGCTGAATTATCAGTAGCACCTCTTATAACAAAGTCTTTATTCAGATAGTATTCAGATAGCTTGGCTTCAAGTTTAAATTCTGAACATTTGAATCACAAAATGTTATGTCCCATATACTGTTTTAAGTTCAATAAATGAGGAATTTATGGCTCCCTAAATGTTAATTAAAGTCCAGGGACAAATTCTCTGTTCTGCTATCTGAAGACTATAATACCCTGACAGCGTGGATGGTAAAGATTAGAGGAATGGTGATGATAGCACTCAAATGTTTAACTTTTTATTCAAAAGCTGGATAGCCTTGTAGGAATTTGCCACGTGCCACTGCCTTCTCTTCTTTCGACTGTTCATTAAAATAATTTGCAACACATGAAAGGTTAACTTAAGGGCATAAACACATACTGATCTTTTTCAAAAACTTCTGTTTTTCATGATATATTGAAGGTTTGAGCATGTAATCCTGACTTGGGCAAAATTCACATTTATGTCAAAAGGAGCTTTACATCTGCCTTATCAAAAATCGGGCTACTCTGCTGCCAGAGTGACATATAAAGAACAGGCTTATGTTGGATGTCTTTGCCTTATCATTTGTTATTTCCAGATTCATGGACAGAATCCTAAATCCATCGTTAGACACTAGTGAAGTGGCACTCAAAATGCTGAGTACTTAGTTCTTCTCTGTTACATGCAGTGGAAGTTGTGAGGCATGATGTATTTATTTTAAAGTCAATTTAAATACTTAAATACACAGTCTTCTTGCTCAGGGGTAGATTTCCTGTGAGAAAGGATGTGCTGAGGTGTCTTCTCTTTATCTCCATCCTGCTTATCTGCAAGTTGAGGCTGCACCCATCCAGACAGCGGTTTCCTAATTCTGCGTGTCTGAGCTTCATAGTTTCATCAGGTCTAATAACTTTCTTTAAAGGACCACCAAATGTTTTCAAAAGAATAAACAGATAAAACTCCTCATGGGTGATGAGACCGATGGTGGTGTCGGTCTGACAGATCCTCAAGTGGCCAAGCTTCTCAGGTTGACAACATGATCTGATCTAATTGGGGATGTCAGAGTTCCTACCTGTCCTCTCTTGCTCTGTTTGTGGCTGAGCATTGCCTTCCTCTTCTGCTCAGTGCTCTCACTTTTCTGTCTGTAAGGAAAAAAAGAATGGTTTTAGGCCATTTTAGTGGACATAACCAGTATAGAACCATGCAAATGTGATGGCACAGAGGAGGAGGCAGGAACTTGTGGCCAGGAGCAAGATCAGTTTGGGGTGAAGGGTGAAAGGACTCATTGTGATTGCCTGAAGGGGTCTTGGAACCACAGTGCTCTCATCTCAGGGCAGAACTGGGAATGGAGAGGGGAACCCACTCTTCAAATCACCAGTTTATTATGAGACATTAACTGATCCTCTTAAAAGCGAAATAAACAACCCACCTGTTATTTGTTTTGACTAAACCTTTTTGTCTGTCTGTTTCTGTTTATTGAAAAGTGGAAGGGGAGAGAGCTGCGATTTATTTATGGGTAGGAGGTAAAATTACAGTGGTTGGTAATGTACATACTGTTAAAGTAAACCAACCAACCAAACACACCAAAATAATCAAAAACCTCTTGAGAACACTTAGTCTTTTAATATTAAACTGAAAAGGGAAAAAAAAAAATCTGAATTTATGAGCTGCAACTGGTAGGGATGGGTGCATCAGCTTGGAAAGCAGTAGTATGGCAGAACTCCCGCCATTCGGTGCTCTTTTCAAGCACTGCTGATGCTTTACAGCACAACCTGAAAAGGCCAAAGGCTTGGACAGTTTAGAGCTTGAGGGAGAGTAAATAGCATTGTTTATTCTTTACTTATAAGATTCCAAACCCCTACTATCACTTTTCCTCTTAAACCATTATCTCCTTGAAGGCATTTTTGCCTCTGCTGTTTTGTATAATCCATGTCTCTGGATGCAGCTGGACTGAAAAATTGTACTAAAATAGCTAGCTTCCTTTCAAACAGGGTTACTTCAGTTGAAAATCTATTCTGCCAGTTTATAAATCTCTGTTTTTTCCTTGTCTTCCTTCAAACTGAAGTTGGAAGTTTCAGAATTTAATTACTTTGAGATATCTTGCTCTCCCAAGAATGTAGAAGAGGGATAAGGAAATAAAAAATAATCAGAAAGCAAGACCAACTGGAAATAAAGCTCTTAGGCACAATAGACAAAAAGCCTCTCTTGCTAAGTTGATGATGTTGGGCAGTTTTGCAATAAGGTGCTGATATCGACACAGGGCTTTAATGCAACTGTCCCTGATCTCACTGTTAAACCAAATAATGTTTTCTGTATCATGGATGGCACTTCTCATCGGTTGAGTTGTATGCTATGGAGCTGCATGAATCTGGAGATTCTCAAAATACCATGTCCTCATTGTGATAATGGAAAATATACTAATAGTAAGGGGTTTTATAAATGCAAAACTGAAATGACTCAAATCATGTTTTTGAAAGTGTTAAAGCAAAATGAATGAGGAGAGCCACTGTATGCAGACAGCACACTTATTTTCAAAATAGGTATGTAATTTCCACCCACTCTCCTGCATTTTTGGGATTGATTCCCATCTGCTCCCCATGCTGCAATGTTTAAACAGTGTCTCTCAGGCTGTTCAAATTGTATTTTCACACACTAAATGTGAGGTAAGGTGCTGCCTTTTGTTTGAATTTACACCATGCCTCAATATTTTATGTTGAATTGTTAGCACAGAGGCTGGATGGACACCTGGGAAAATAGTTTTATGATTAAAAAAACAGTTGCAGCTGGTCCTTGGCAAGCTCCTCTGTCATTTTTATTGGCAGAACTTGAAGCTACGTGGGTCTTTGTCCTGTGCCTTGGAAGTTGTATGGAGCTCTGGCTGCCACTAACCTCAATTCAGCCCTACTACTTTTATTTTAAGAACTTGCCTGGCAGACTTCCCTCTGATAATACACTCAGTCCAGTGTGATCCTTGAGAAAAACACTGGCTTGATCACAGCAGCATTTTTCTCTCTTTAAATCTGCATCCTGGCTTTTAGTATCATAACATCTCAAATGGAAAGCAAATAGTAACTTGTCTTAAGCAAGTGTCCTGATGCCAAAAGCCACCATCAAAAAAAAAAAAGAGAAGAAAAGAAGTTAAAAACCAAAATGCCATGTTACATAGTTTGTGACTAAACTAAATCTGAATTACTTGCTTACATTTCAAAATTGGGACTGCTTCTTGAACATCTCAGCTGGAAGCCTGGAACTATTGTGATTAAAAACTGCTTGTGAGACTTGGACAGAGCACTTCAATAATGCATCACTGTCTCAGATGTGCAGAGGTACTGATGAGCAGAATAAGAAAGACAGGGGTTTTGTATTTACATTTACATCTATTCTCATGGGAAAAACTCATCAAGTGTAGTTTTTCCAAGCGAGATACTTAAATTCAAAGACAAAATCTTGTATTGTTTTCTTTGATACTTATCTTGGCAAGTAATCATTCATTCACTTTAATGTCATTTTCGCTGTCTGATTTTATACTGACATTATTAACAACGCTACATAATGCGATTTGGGGTAATGTTAAAGGAAGAAAATGGGGAAGACCTACTTATGTTATAAAACCAGTAAGCTTGTTCCAACCAGTGTTATAACTGCAGGACAAAATTGTGCTTTTTATCTCTTTTGGTCTCCTTCATAGTCTCTCTTCCTGCGGCTTTCCCTCAGTGACAAGCATAACATCTCTTACAGGAATCACAGTGACCAACCACTCATGTTTGCTCTTTGTGCCAAAGAGAAATCCCACCTGTGTTTGGCGTTATGTAAACCTTTGTCTTGAATGGAAGACTAACAAGGTGACGGAAGCTATTCAGAAACAGCATCTCCAAAGTAAAATGCTTGTTTAACCCTATTCCTAAACATCAAAGCAGAGTTAAGACTAAAAATAGTAAAAGGCACTTATTCATGCATAAATTCTAATTGTGACCTTAGTCTTTCTCTGTAACTATTTGTTTGTTCCCTCTTCTCTAGCTAATTCCCAGTTGTGGTCTATCCAGACTCCTGTGTGATCTCTTAATCTATATGTCTCCTTACTTGCCTGATAGTACTTGCTGACTCTGAGCAGTCTCTAGTTTTCCACTTGTCTGTCTGCCTGTTTTTAGACTAGAGGGTCTTCAATATATTCAGTAGGATTCCTGCTCCAGGGGTTAGCCTTGAAAAGAGAAAATCATTATCTGCCTGATTGGAGATTGATAAAGGATATTTTCCAATAAGCATCCCCTTTATTTTTAATCTGGAGTCTCTGTCTATGGTTTTTACTCCTTGATTTTTTTTCACCTTTTGTCATGGGAAAACATTTGGACCTACATGCTGTATTTGTAAAGAAGCTTTCTGAAAATTGTGGAGTTCAGCTTAAACTCGAACATGATGGTCACAGACCTTTAGGGCAAGGAGGACACTATTGGAACCCAGAGAGAAATAGTTGAAAGACAATGACAGAAAGGTTCAGAACTAGGTGAAGGCTAAAATTTGATATTTTTTTTTTTTAAGATACATGAGAATTATGGTGATGAAAAAAAAATAAATTCTGTCCAGTCTTAGTGAGCTGTTGTAGCCAAAGTAAAGGAATCTGTGATTATTTTACAAAATCTCAGCATATTTTGACATTTCTTGAATGAAGTATTTTTAATTTTTCTTCCAGAATACTTTGTTTTTGAATAGACTTTCATTTCTACGAAGAGGGAAAACAGCTTTAGAAACTCAAATGAGGAATAGGCTAAACATGTTGAATTAAATTAAACATTCAGTTGATACTGAATTATTTAGTAGAAGTAATAAGAAAATTTTCTGTATTTGGTTTGGCAGCCAAACTGAAATATCTATTGTTTTCACAGCTCTGTCTGGGCGCTTGTCCTGCTGGCTATTGCAGCATTATGCTGGCAAGTAGAAATGGTGTGATGAGGACATGGAGAGCGCAAGGGAGGTCATTGGTAGACTTCAGTTAGACTTTGGTACGCTTAGATAGATGTAAGCTTAAGAAGTAAGATTTAAAGTAAAAATTGGTATACACAACTGCGACTAGATTGGATCCTGTTAGCTAGATAAAAAAGCTCTGAAACTATTGAAGATTTGAATTTATAATTCTGTTTGGACTTCCAAATGCTAACTCCTGTCTCTCTGGAAGACTTTTTAGGCATTTATTGCCTCTACTTTCTAAGCTTGGATTTGCTAACGTCACAATTTGATGATGTTTTGATCTTCAAAATGTACCTCAGACCCAAATCCTTTTTTTTTTATTTGGTAGGAGCTTTGAAAGGTGAGACATCATTTTCATTATTTCTTTGTGGGAAATTCAAGGCTCTGACTTTGGCATCTATGTCACACAAATAAAGTCCCTGCTGCAGGCAGAATGGTGCTTCTGCCTGGCAAGTCCATAGCTATTTCCATGAGACAGTGAACGTATTTTTAATATGGAATGAGGACAAGGCACAGCACAGGCTCAAACAGAAACAACACAGTGGTGTGATTCCTGAACTGGTGCCATGTAAGTGGAAGCAGGTGGCTAGCACTTCAATGCAATCAATGCAGTGCCAAGGTACTCAAGCACCAGAAAGTGAATCCCAAAAGGCAAACCCTCTGTTACTGATTTGAAATAGCTTTTTTAATTTTATTTTTTTTAATTAATGTATCTGGACTTTTACTACAGATCAGCGAAAAATTTGTATAGCAAGTAAAAATGGATGTGCATGGAAGTGCGTGGATGAGCAAGGAGCTGCTTACTGAACTCAGAAAACTTAAAAGTGAATTCTAAAAAAAGTGAAGAAAGGAGCAGGTAACCCAGGAGGAGTGTAGAGTAGCTGTCTGATCTTGCAGGGATAGGCTTAGGAAAGTCAAGGTTGACCTTGAGTTGAATCTGGGAAGGGATGCGAAGCGCAAGAAAGGATTCTACAAGTACTTCAGCAGCAACAGGGAGAACTGAGGCAAATGTGCACCTGCTGCTGAATGGACGAGGGGAAAAGGCCAAGGTACTCACTGCTGCCCTTACCTCAGGTTTTGCCAGTAAGACCAGCCTTCAGGAATCCCTGGCCCCCAAGACCCATGGGAAAGACTTATCTCTTCCTTCAGTGCTGTCTTTTCTACTGGCCTTGTGGAGCAGCATCCAAGATATCTCAAACTCAGTCTTTTTCCCTCCCCCTGCTGCAATCATCACCCTGCTGCAACTAGATCTAAATGTCAGCAGTGGGTGCATATTACATTTCCCTGACTTCTCCTAGCAGGAGTGGCAAACTGAAAAAGGCCAGTGCAGATAGCAAGAATGTGTTTATTGCATGGGCGCCGGCATGGACACAAAGCGTAGCCAGGCAACAAGAAAACAGGACTTTCATTTATCTGACAGTATGCAGAGCAATCTCTAGATGTTCTTCCCTCTGATTTGAGCCAGGGAAAGCAATTTGAAAAAGGAAACTTGCAGAATATGCAAAATTTTGCACAACGGAGATTTCTATAGCAAGAACAAATCATATATGGGGGGTACATAGGTGGAAAGACAAATTCTTATTCGGGTAACATGATTACGAGCTCTAATTCATAGCCTCCCGTGAACAGAATCAATTGTAAGTCACTGAAAAAGTGCTTCCGGTGTAAAATAAACAACATACGAGGGAAGAGGAGGCATCATGTGCTGCTTGAACTAGGATGTTATAATAAAAACAATGTATTTTGGGAGTAATCAAGGCTAAAGACAGGATTTAGATTTTTGGTTTTATTCTCTTAATTTGCAAAAAAACCCTTGGTCCATATTTGATAAGTGTTTCATATTATTTCCCTTGCTCTAAAGAATAACTTTAGTGATGTTAATTATAAATTATGTTCAACTTTCTTTTATGTGGCTGAAATTCTTTTTAAACAGCATCAAAATACATCATTTCAATGAAAGGTTACTGCTCATTTGAAGTAAATTAAGCTAAGGCTTAATTTAATGGGTGATGTAACTCTATTTGGAGTTGGAATTAGAAGGTTATAGGTATCGTACCTATTGTACTGTCTTGTCTTCAGCCCACAGCAGGTGCCTAGGAAAAGCCTAAATATGTAATGACATTTCCTCAGAAAACTTTCCCAGCTATTTGAAACCCAGGAACTTTCTGAGATGAAGGTAGTATCTTGGATGGTTTTTTACTCAGACAGCTTTTCAGCTGTCACAGGGAGTTTGCAAAGTACGGTAACCACACAAACAGAACCACACCACTCAGTGGCAGAAATTTTAATAGTAATTAAACAATTATCTGTGTTTGATTTGGTTTTGTAGCACAAAATAGAATCATGTAATGAGAGCAGGGCAGATTTAATCAAGAGGTCACTTACCTGAGTGATATTTTCATGTCAGCTTCACCTTGTAACATTTAATTCACATCTATTTTTTGTATCTTTGCTGTCCTGTGGAAAAGAGTTCTGCACCTTCGCATGTGAATGAAGACTTCTGGGTTTTGTATCATTAAATATTCTTTACTATTCAAAGAACAGTGAATACACTTTTAATTCACTGTTAAAAATCAGTGAACAATATTCCCTGTGCACCTTTCTCATGATTACATAGAAGTCTATTATCTCTCTTCTCAGATGTCTTTTTTTTCTAGGCTGATGAATCAGTCTATTTAATCCTACCCTGTAGCAAAAACACAAAAAGCTGGAGGTCTTTTATCTCCTTCTTAAGCATCTTTCTAGTTCTGCTTTTAAATTTTAAATTGGGGGTTGGATCAGAAATGCAAAAACTGTTCAAAATAAGGGGGTAAATGGATTTGCTCCATATTTTCTAGCGTTCCACACTTCTCATAATTTATTCTAAATTCCTTTTTTGCTATTACAACTTAAGATCTCATTCTTGAATAGTAATATTCAGTTCAGAGCTCGTCTCTGAATACATGAAGTTAAGTAATTTCATTATTTAAGGTTCTTTTTCCCGGTATGCAACACTGCAGTTATTAAAACTGCAAAGGAAATTCAATATAGATAACTTGCCATTCAGATTTGTAAGAGTTTCCTGGGACTCTATACAGTCAGCTCTCTGCAAACCTGAATAACTTGGTATCTTTAGCAAGCAATGTCACTTCACTGTTCATTCTCTTTTCTGCATCACCTAAGGATATGTTCAACATTTGAGTTCTGCTATAGATTTCTGTGGGTCTGAACTGCTTACCTCCTCCCCTCTGGAAATTGACTATATACCTACCCCACTTGCTTTTTAACCCCTTTATCCACACAAGGGCCTTTCCTCTTATGCTCTTATTGCATAGTTTCCTGAAGAGATTCTTGAATGTCCCTTGGTCAGAAAACTTGTCCATTGCCTGTTGGAAATCCAGTCATCTGGATATCCTTTATTTATTCTTTGTCCATATCTATTTTTTCTAGACAGTGTTGTTATAGGTTATTCCATTCTATTCAAGATGCAGGACTTAGCCTTTGTTGAACTTTATGAGACTCCTGTCAGCTTCTTTGTTCAGTCTCTTGAGGTGTCTCTGAAAAAACAACCCCACTCTCCAGCATATTGATCTCCTATTTTCTCTGATTTTTATATAATTTACAAACCTGGGAATGCACTCTGTCCCATTGCCTCGGTTTTTAATGAAAGTATTAAACAGTATTGGCCCAAATATCAGTCTTCAACTGACTGATAACTGGTTACCACATGGATTTTGTGCTACTGAATGGAACCCTTCAGATTCAAATTTTCACTTGTGTTATCTTCTGTTAATCTAGTCAATATCTCAACAGCTGGACTGTAAGGATACTACAGGAGACAGTGGCCCAGATATTGCTAAAGCTAAGGTAAAACAATGTGCACTGCTCTCATCAAAGAAGGCAATCAGTTTGGTAAGGTGTTTTTTGATAGGTAGTGTTCATTCGTCCCATGTCTACAGCTAGGTATCCTTAAATGTTGCCTGAAAATCTTTAACTCTCATCTGCCTGTTAGCTCCTTTTTATCAAGCTTCTTGGTACTGAAGTTCCCTGTTATAAAGCAGAACATGCTGTAGTGAATTTGTGTATTCAGTTACTGTTGCAGTGATACTGAATCTAAGGACATCGTGGTTGCTATTAGAGTACTATTCCTGCATTACTCAGGGGAAAGTCAAGAGTTGCTTCTTCACGCCTGGGTCTTGTGTTGAGTTGCTTCATTAAAACCCTGATTTGTGTCTTAAACTTTAGTCTTGCTGCCAGGCTTCAGTATAATGCATACCTAAACTTTCTGAGCATAGCTGAATCCTGCCATTGCTACTGCACTTTCTGACCTCCTAGCATGCCTCAGAATATGTGTCTGGGGACGCTGTGTGTCACACTGGAGAGGAACGTTCATCTATGTACCTCAACTGTTTCTCTTCCTAGCTGGCCACTGGAGAATGTTTTCCTCTTTCCCTTTCTATCCTTGTTTTGTGGTGGGAGCTATGGATCCCCCTAAACTTGTTTCAGCTTTCTTTGTACAACACCTGCTGATCAAATCACTACTGCAACTCACTTCTTTTTTTGTTGCTCGTCTCTGCTCCTATACATTAGCACAGGGAGAGAGAACCCAACACTGGATCATTTTCCTCTCCTTCTTCTCAGTCACCTGTTACCACATCACTAGGACTTCTCTCTTGGGGATGGTACTGTCTGGCAGCGTCCCTGAAGGCCATCTCAACAGGTGCCTATATGTCTAATTCTTCAACAGTTCAGTGCTTTCACTGTCCCGATGCAGGCATTTGCAGTGAACTTTTCCATCTTAATCCAGTTGAGGGTTCTTCCCAACTACAGTATGTAATTTTCTCAGAAATGACCAGAAAACGCCCTGTCAGCTCACTGAGGCACATAATCACGTGTGATAGTGAGATACTCTGCCCTTTCAGAGGTATAGCTTATTTACTGTGCATGACTGCCAGAAATATTAGCTAGTGCCTTCTTTTCATCCAGTCCTGCTTCCACTTGGGTTATTTAGGTTGAGGAGCAGGCATGAAACATGTAACGTGGGAAGTGGAATTAAAGTTGTGTTCACTTATTGTGCTAAGAAAGGAAAGAAATTCCCTCTCTAGTCTCTGTGCAGCACAATACGTCTGCCTCTTGTGAGCAGAAAGTAGCCAACCCATTTAAATTTTTGGCTTGTTCCATCACTTTAATTTATACAAGTGTATGTTTCAGTTTGAAATTGAATCTGAACAGATTAGCATTTGTGGAGAACCCACATCCTAAAATAGGAGAAACTTTGATAAGAGATGCTATTGTGGTGGAGACAGTGGGAGGGATTTGAAAGCATGCATTTTAAGTATGTTCAGACTGTTACCAAGTCCGAATTGTTATCTGTGCTCTGCCTTGCATCACATCTGCATTATTCCCCCAGGATTCTTGAGATACCAATCGCTCTTCATTAAAACAAGAACAACAGCCAAAAGATTGAGATTCTTTCTTGACTTATCACATCTGGAAAGCTAACATTCTTTTCACTGTAAGACATGACAAGCTACATCTATACTAGAAAAATAATGTATGTTAGAAAATAACTTTCAGCTATACAACATCAAACATGATTTTGTATGTAATTTAGATTGAGATTAAAAACATCTATTACACATGCTCTATCCATTTATTGAGACAAATTTATATTAACTGATGCTATGACTACTACTCTGTAGTGGAAGTTGCTCATGTGAGCATTAAGAGGTGTTTAGTGGGTACTGGACTGGTTAGTTAAAATGTCCTAATTTGGTTAGTACATTTAGTGAGTTAACTCCACTATAGAGGTGCTCACAGATATGTTTGGAAGGAAGGAATTCAATTGATGAGTACAAAAATAATTCCTAACTGCCATTAATCCAATGCTGCAGTTTGTTGGCGGTGGATTTGGAACAGTGGAGTAAGAGATGATGAAAACCGGCAAAGACTAAAGCCTTAGGTCTTCCTCTTACTATTTTTGCTTAATGGTGTGGTAGCTTTTATTTTACATTACTTTTTGTTTAGGTGCTTTCAAATTCTGTTAATACAGCTGTGCTTCATGTGTTCTGCTCTAGCAATTACTTCCAGCTGTAGGGGTCAGTGCTCTAAAATGAAGCATATACCCATCTTGTTTTGGGTACTGTACGGGTTTTCCTTTTTCCTTGTATAGGTTATTCATTTGCTATAATATTGCTATTATTGGTGTTACTGTTATTGTTATTAGTATTAGCAGTAGCAGTTTATCTTTAGGGAATGCATGATGTTCTTGTCAATGGCATTTTTTTTGCATGTGGAAGAATTAGCTTTGAACAATTGAGTTTTCTTGCCTGAGGACATCAACCATCGCTATAAAGTTATTGAGATGTTATTGAATCATTGCAGAAAAACGAGCAAAAAGAATGCAAAATGCAGCTTGTGCATACATAATCCTCAATTCTGCTTTGAAGTTTTGGTACCCTAATACATTGTAAAATTAGAATTTTTTTCTGGTCAAGCACAGAATAGAACTCAAAAAGCTGCCTACTATGTTGTCTTATTTTCACCCCAATCACTTTGTAACTGTGTCTATGGAAGAAGAAAGAGGCAGAAGAGAGTTTTAAAATGGAACAATTGGAAAAGTTTATTTTCCTCTACTCTCGTTCTTACAAATATCTTCTTTTGCTCAAATTTTCCTCTCTAGCAGAGGAATATTTCAACCTAAATGGTGGAGTTTTGGAGGTTTCAGAAAGATGTGAAGTACCAAGAAGAGTTAGAAGCAGATATACTAAAGGTCTGGTCAACCTTATTGTTTAGTCATAAAAATACAATGTGTGTTAATGAATCTTCATAATTTTCAGTGTAATCCAATTTATCGTGTAAGAATAGAAACATGCATATATTTTTGGAAGAGTGATTAAAAACCAAAGAATGTGTGAAGGTATACACCAGAATCAATACTTTTAAGAGCTAAAGTGGCTATGAGAAAAACTTTTTTTTTCCTCCCTGAACTGATTTCTGGCAAATGGAGAGGATCATGAATGAAGATATTCACATGGGATTTTAGGTGATTTGAAGAGGGCAGCATGCAAATTATTACCAAACAAAGTGCAGAATCAAAGTAAAAGTTGCCAAACACACATAATAATGTAATTAAAAACAGATATAATTTTTATATAATTACATTTATATAGCGTATCTCTATAACATATGCACCCATGTAGTAATTCCATAATTCCAATACAGTGGCCTGACACTGAAGTTTTTTGGATTTTTTTTGTTGCTTCTGTTTGTCAGTGGAGTGGCTCATCCTTGCCTGCACGCAACTCACATTGAAATCTATCCTCCACATCTTGCTATAGAATAGTTTTTGTGGGATTAACTGGAACTGCTTACTTGCAGAGCTACAACTTTCAAAATAATTTTGGCTTAAAAAAGGGGTCTCTAGCTATGAATGTTTTATTTTGAGCCAGGAAAAGCGCAAGGAGGCAGGAACAGCAGAGAGGAGCTGTTATGGGCTGACTGCAGCCCCCCAGTCCCCTGTGCTGCTGGGTGGGAGGAGGTAGAGGAGTTCAGAGTGAAGTTGATCCTGTGAAAAGGTGGTGGTGATGGTGGGCAAGTGTTTTATAGATTTGTCTTTGTTTCTCACCGTCCTGCTCTATTTTTACTTAGCAACAAAATGAATTGAAGAGAAAGCAGCTGGGTGGGCATCTGGCAGCCAGCCAAGCAGCGTACATCTAGCATGGTTTTTAAATGCACACACATTTTTCTTTCTGTCCCGTCTTTCCTCTGCTTTCTTCATTAACTCACAAATTAGAATTCATATTAAATGTATCTGAATTCAAAACACCAATATACTGATAACCTGGATGAACGTTGCCGGAAACTATCTAGTGCAATTTCTAAGAACCTGACTAGGGAAGAAAGCATTGTTTTAATCCATTAAAAAAGTTATGTGGGCATTGCCCTTGAAAAGTTCTGGCAGTGAGACAGGACCTGTCTTATGTTACTGATGTGAAGTTCCTCTTCTGCTTGGGGAATTGGTTATGTAGATTCTCACTCCCAGTTAATATGCAGGCCAAAAAGATGTCTCTACCTTGGTTTTAAAAATGAGGAACACTCAATTTCCTTTGCCACGCAGAGCAAGCAGGATTCACTGGCGTGCCTGCTCCTTTTTTTTGTAGGACAGTTTGTGTGTTGTAAAGCTGAAGTGTGGGAGTTCATCTCTTTCCTTTAACATAAACTCAGATCCTAGTCCTGCAGGTAACTTTAGGTAAATCCTTATTCTCTCCTTGAAGATCTCAGGCAGTATAAAAGCCTGTATTGCTGGGAAACAGTTGAAAATTCAGGGCTGAAATGTACTTCAAGAGAAGTTATTCCAGGAAAGCCTCATTTGGTTCTGAGTTTAGGCCTTAGATATCTTCCCTGAGGAGGCAAAAGCTTTGCTTGCATCGCAAATTAATTTTTAATAAGTTAGTTCCCTCCTCTTTTTTAAATCTTTATGTTCCTTATGTCTTTTCTTTCTTTTCCCCCAACTTGTTTTGATTTGTAGCCATTCTGAGTGAAAGAAACGTGTCTGTAGATGCAGTATCTATAGACTGTGAGTCTTGGGCCCTCTGTGAGGTTTTTACGTATTCCTTGAATTTAGGTAAAAGAAATGGGTAATTTCTGTAGGCATTGAAAAAATTCACCAGGCATTTCACATTGAAGGAAACCTCTATTGCAAGGAGAGGTTACAGAATCTTCAAGGAGACTGATAGGGTATTCAGAATGTCACCATTAAAATCTCACAATATCTTTCAAAAGTACAACAAGTCTTATTTCTTGAACTCTGTGAATTTTGATTTGGCTGCTGTGAATACCTAGAGCAGACAAATGCAAAGTAAATATTTGTGTCATTGAACTGTTTTAAAATAGTACATATTCCTCCCTGGGCTTTAAGACAGATACAAATCCACTGGTGTTTCTCCTATGATGTTCTTTTTTTTTTTATCAGAGATAAAGATTATAATTTATATTTTTTTCTCTCAAGAATACTGATAAATCTTTATTTTCATATACATTATACTTAAAATAGGAAATTAATTTTGTGGTTTTGGAGCTTTCTGACTTTTTCAGCTTTGTAGAGCTGCACTCAGAATAGCCTGATCTGAGTTTCAAACCCATTTCACTATATACAGGAAAGCAAGAGCTATAAATGAATGGACTTTGGGCTAATTCTAATGTTCTTCAGTACTTCAGGCATATGCTAAGGGGGTTTCCTATATAAGCTGCTGTGCATAAGTGTAGTCCCTTTTCTGTAGTGAATATTGAGAATGTTTAAAATTTTTAGCCTTCTGGTCTTCTTAGACAAAACTCCCTTTGATTTTAGAGTATTTTTCTATACTAAAAGCTCTGGGTTTTGAAACACTGACTTCAAAGGACTCAATTCAGCAGAAAAAGCACAGGAGAATTTTTAAGAAATAATTGCTAGTAATAAAAAAGTTTTTGTTACTTTTTGTTTATAATGCTAAACTAGTATCCAATATAAACCAGTGTTGAAAAGCTAAAAGCTGTAACGTACCCATCAGGGGACAAATTGTCAATAAGGTGTAATTTGATGGGCAAAAGCTGACAGTATCTGCAAAAAGAAACAAGAGCCCCATGGCTGCATAGAAGTGCCTTGTTAACAGTTGCCCTGGGCATCCTGTTGAATAAGCCGTATTTATCGTGTTTACATAGCTACCTCCACTGAGGTTTCAGTTTCTGGGAGAAAATTACCAAAGTACAATATTGTTCTTCCAATGTAGTAATCAAAAAGTTTCTAAATCAAGAAAAATTGAAAAGACACTACAGGAAGAGAACATCAAACAGCTGATTCAGGAATAAATTTTTCCAATTAGGCTCTCTGTGTTAGATTGTTACTAAAATTTGTATGTGTCACTGAAATTTAGGAGATATTTTCTCAACACCTCAGGGATCATTTACTTTGACTTTTTTGGTATAAATTGAGATTTGAGCTTTCTATCATTAGTTTTAAGGGCCTATAACCCTTCTAGTTTATTTAATGGATATGGGTGTTGATCTGTCTCATCTGTTGTTCTGTCTCATCTACGATACCAGTGTTTTCGCCTTGCTTGGTGAGTTCTCCCATGGCTACTTTCTCCCTATATAGCTTCCAGAAAAGTGCCAGCAAAGACAATTGTGCAGTTTAGAACTGCAGACATGCATCTTCAGGGGAGTGTGATGGTTTTTCACAAACATTTGGGATTTTTCCACTTGAAAAAAATGCAAAAAAAAAAAAAAAAAGAATGCAGTTTGAAAGTTTTGCTGAATTACAAGCATTGTAGAATAATCTAGGAATTTATCATTGAAACTCTTCACAAAGTATCTGATACGTTTAGCTAGGCATCAATGTTTCATGAACTGTTTTCTCTTTCTTTGTTCATGAATCTCTAATGCTAATGGCTCATGCAGTAATAACAAATACAGACTTTTCAGTCTGTACACCAGCCATCACATCACATAGATTGTGATTGTTTTTTGCCTTCTACATTGATTTTAGAACAAAAGCTCTTTTGCAAAAATTATATGAGGGTCACCTGTCACAGTGTGGGTTTGGGTGTACAGCAAATAATCACTGAACAGCAGGGGCATATACTGAATGGCTATCAGTTATTTATTAAGTTTCATTGTGTAAATACTTTTTAGCAGTCTAATTAATGATCATTTGACTGTGTAACACATTTAACCTATTGTTATAAGTGATTACTCAGTCTGTCAGATAATAGGTTACATTAGATTACATAGATCCATCAGTAGTGTTTTCTACAAATGTGCTCATGACCATTTATAACAGATCCCCCAGGTTAAAACAACTGTTAATAATTTATCAGATCTATGAAAATTTAATCTCAGTCTGAAATACAAATTATGAATTTATTCTTTTAAACACTCTCAGAAAGTAGTGGTTATTTTTTTACCTCTCTGCCATTAAGAATCTAGTTGATTGGTAGTGGAGATCATCCACTGAGGAAACGGAAAGCATACTCAGTGACTTACCCTCCTTAACAGCGGAATTTTGATGGACTGAAGTTTGTGGTGGCTGGCAATAAACTAAGTCAAATAAAATTCCATGTCTCTAGAGTGTTTTATCTGCAGCATACCCTCTAGCTGAAAGTGCACAAGGGGCACAAAACTTATCCCTATCCTTTTCAGGTCTTGTTCATTGTCATTTTCTTTGGAGCACATTGGCTGGAATCCTTAGGCTGAGTCTAAAGGCTGAGCAGAGCTTCCTACAACTGTCCTATGTCTTCAGAAATATGAGGTCAGCAGGGAGAGAAATATGAGGGGAAAAACTTGGAGATTAATTGCTAAGATATGATGATGATTCTTTCAGTGACTGCTTTTCCAAGTTTCCTTGTCAACATGGAATGAGGTGAATACTTTTATATATAACAGGGGTATTTCTTTTCCTCTAAGCAGCCATTCTGTTGACTCTGCAAAAAATGGCCTATTATTACTCATTTGGATCTGAATGTTTATCTTTTAGAAATTGCATAGAAATGACCCACTCGTTTCACATAGTTAATGCTATGTTGCCAGATGTGACTGACCTCCACTAATTAATAACTAGAATGATGTTTGATGCATAAACTGGAGGTGGAAAGCTCCATGTGTCATTGACATTAATTCTAGAGCATTCACTTATTGCACAAAAAAAGAGAAAAATGAACTTGCATTCAGACTTTTTCATAGCCTCAATGTTATCTCAAATGTTCACGATGAAATTGTGATTTAAAGTTGCATTATGGGCCTCTTTGTTCCCTCTACTTCTTCCATTGCAATTGGAGCATGTGTTGTTCTCTTAAAGACTTTTCCATATTCTGAGCAGATACTCTACTTTGTCCTGGTTCTCCTATTTGTCTTTCTCACTCTTGATTTCTGTATAATTTAACAGTGCAGCTACACT
This sequence comes from Xenus cinereus, assembly GCA_025774025.1. Classification (NCBI taxonomy): domain Eukaryota; kingdom Metazoa; phylum Chordata; class Aves; order Charadriiformes; family Scolopacidae; genus Xenus; species Xenus cinereus. The sequence continues at coordinate 85,401,633 of JAOXJK010000012.1, forward strand.
CCAGTGATTTTTCTAGTAGCTATATGTTCAAGATTTCCTGTTTTAATAAGCATCTTTTGCTCTTTGTATTTAATGAGAATTTTTCTGTCTGCTGTTCTTTTTTCCTTTTCTCCACAGCTCACAATATTATCTATGTGTTGATGACACTCATTTATGTGCCTCTTTACTTTTTATTCTTTTCCGTACTCTTGCTGGTTTGTGTCTCAGATTATCTTAATGTTTGTCAAAATAAATCCAATTATTTTATGGTAAACATAACCAAAATAGCAATTACTTTGTTTCTTCTTTCCCTGAGCGAACTGTGAGTCGTGCTGCCATCAGCTCTATTGTTAACTCTTTGGAAACTTACCGGTGTTTTTATTACTGTGTTCTATTTTACCTCATCCGCTTTCTAAATGTCTTCTATATCTATGTGTTATTCTTAAATGATAAGATGAAAAATTAAACTTGCTTTTCCAAAATCACCTTTCTGGGTAATTAATTTAGCTAGAAGGATGTAGAAAATCTCATGTTTGTAACTCTGCTGTTGAACCATTTATTTCTTCGCTGCATTTTCAGTAGTACAAACTGGTGGTTCTTACATTTCTTCTGTTGCTAGCATTCTGCTTTCATTTGTCTAAAGTCTTCTTACCCTGATTTGGTTACCTATTAATGGACATATGTGTCAAAGTTTCTTCAACAACTTTTGTCTCTTTCATGTCTTGTAAGATGCCATATGTAGGCTAAATGTTCAAAATATTTTTTTTTTTATTGTAAATGACAATTATTGTAAAGTCACTGTAATATTTTCTCTAGAACTATAGATGTGTATTACTGTGAACAGAGTCAAGCCTGCCATTACTAAAGCCTAACGGCAAAACTATAAGTAAAAAAGGCAAATGAAAATGCTCGTAAAATTGTTATTCCTTTCCTAATGAGACATTATGTACAAAATTATATATGTACATATAGAAATAAAAATATTTCTTTTTTGTAGTCTCAGTTATTCAGTATGAGTTAGAAGATGTTATAAATTTCACCCACCATATCTCTCAGGTTCATCTGGTTTTGTGAGCTTATATCTGGAAGCTATAATACAGCTGTCTTTGACATCTTGGGCAAGATAAAGTATGTTGACTGTGCCTCTCAGATATTATTTCAGGGAAGTTTTTGATTTGCACAGTCTTCTGAAGTGTCGTACATTCCTTCACTGTCTGTGGCTGAGAGGTAAGGAGTGCTGATTGCTGGGCTCCTTCTTTAATCCTGCATCCCACATCAGCATGGCTGTCTTGAACAGCAAGTTAGCATGGGGCAAGATGGTACGCCTTCCAGTGCCACCTCCTCTTTTCCATGTTTCGTAGCAGCAATGAACAGGTGTACAGGAAAATAAATTTCTGCCTGCCTGTGTTCAAGGGCCAAACCAACATTTTGTTGCACTCCAATGCCAGGGGACTCTTTTTTCCACTTACTCTGTTATTTAACTTAGGGGGTTGAGGAATATGAAATTATATTGAGATACCTTTCCCTTCCTTGAAATAAAAAGAATCCTGACATTTCTCATCAGCACCTAGAAGTTTACAACACTATTTGTAAAAAAATAAAATGAAATGTTGCTTTCAGAAGGTCTTGGAGCCTACTAAAATCATTCTTATTTGCCAAAAAGCAGGAAAGACTTTAAAACTCAGTGTGCTAACACAGATGTTAAATCTTAGAGGAATCACATATAATTTATTCAATACATTAAATTTACTATATGTAGTATAATTTCAAAATGTGCATTAAAAATGTGTTATGAAATCTCATTCCTACCTGCTGAATGGCTGCCAAGTTTGGTAATGCAAGAACATTTTGTTGTTTTACCCCTTCAGCATAATCCTGCGTTCAACTTTTAAATGTCTATAAAACCTGTAAAAGCCTCAAAATGCCAGATTGGAACATGCAAAACTTTGAAAGTCACAGTGCAAAAGCTTTGGTTTTTTGAATAATTCTCAAGGAACAGGACTAAAAGCCCTCATTTCAGACCTACTCAAGTTTTGAGTTGCCAACTTACAGGCTTGGAACTGCATTTTCCTCTATAAACTTGTGTCTGTTAAATATAAACCAAATAGATGTTTTGTGACACTTAGAAATCTTTGCAGGAGACAAAGAGAGGAATGCCCAGGTGGATGGGTAGGTGGCATTTGTGAAAGTTCAGTCTTGGACAGAGTCTTGTGTCATTAAAGTCAGTTAAGTAGCCCAATGCTGAAGGTTTGTGAAGGACTTAGTAACTCTGAATTGTTCTCTAATATCCTCAGCTTTTTCTTTTAATTTTATCATATTAATACTGTCAATTTTCAACAGTTATTTATTTGCATAGTCAATAAAAGAAGCTAATTAAAACTTTGGCTGCTTTGTGAATTGGCAGGGTATGTGCTGCTCACTTTTTTATATACTTCAGGTCAGTATATTTGAAATAAAATTGACATCCACTCCTTAAAATCATATAAAGCTGCATATATTGCTTGGTTTAAGTATGAAATTATATATCTATCAGGGGATCTCAGTTCTTACTACATTCTGAACCCTGGAAAATTTGAGCATGTTTTGATGTTTATTTTCATATATTTCACACTGCTTGCTTTATAAGAAACTATAATTTTGTAACTGTGGATGAACAGTAAAAGCTGGTTCTGAACAAATGAAAACACACGTAATGTTATTCCCAGGAGAACTAGCAGTTACATGCAGTGATTAGTGGCAAGATACTGCAGTGACTGTAGCCAATTAGTAAAGTTGTCCATATGGTCTTGGACTTCTTGTATGAGCTGCTGGCCTATAAATTCATATGAAAGCCTAATCAGAATGCCTTTAGTCCCCAGAAACCAGCTATTCCTTTTTTGTGAGCCAAAAGGGAAAGCTGTATTAAAGGGAAGTCCCTTTTTAATATTTTACTCTAGTTTTTCCACAAAGCATGTTCACTCTCCAAAGCTGACTGTTTGTCAGGAGCCTATTGGCAAGATAGACAGCTCCAGCAATAAAGGCTGTAAGGACGAAGGGTAATGACTCTATGGAAAGCAAGGAAAAGGGTTCCTCTGAAGTATAGAGAGGTATAAATCTTTCTTAAGTGGCTTTACATATTTGCTGGAAGCAAGGATGTCATTATACCAAAGCACGCCTTAAAATTTCTGGTAACCATCAAAACCACCACTAACTCTGCTGCTGCTAATTTGCTGCTAATGTCTCGCTGGTACACTTCTCTGTGGCTACATTCTTCCTTTGCATTTACAATACTGACACTTTCTTTATGGCCTCTTTAAACTCAGCTTTTGGACTCCAGCATAGATGTTCATTGAGAGGTAATTAGGCAGGCTGCAAGACACCCTCGCCAAACAAGTCACAACTTTTTGAAGCCATTCCATTGCTGGACTGATGTGAACAATAAGGTGATATTAGTCGTGTTTGTTGACATATATTATTATGGCTATTGCTGTTATACCCCAGCTCCCCAGAGTATTGTTTAAATACATGATATAAGAGATGAAAGCAAGCAGATAATGAAAAAGAAAAAAAGAAATATCTTGTAGTTGTTAATTTTTGGCGTTGTGTAATTAAAACATCTTCTTTAGTGTTATTCTTGCCAGTATCTAATTAGCAGAGCCATCTGCCTAAGAAGCCCTGGACCATCTGTCTGGAATACTCTTCTGTTAACTTTTTGGTTCTTGACTAATTAACTTCTTTCTCTATGAAATGTAATAGTACATTCTGTTTCTACACTTCAAAGAAGTTAATATATAGAAATACATATGAATGTGTACCTGTCTACATGTATACGTTATGAGTATCTGTGTAGCCCGGTTATGTGTGCAGCTTCCACTGTAGGTGAAAGCTACACATTTTTTGTTGACCTGTGAGTAAAACTAATGCATATCTCACTTAACACGTTCTAATTGACCAGTGCTTTCTTGACAATGTTCAAATTTCAAATTTCCTGTCTGCATTTACTGATTAAAGTTAAAATTGTAGAAAGAAGCTATATTGAAGTTAATTACTTAGGGGTTTGATTTTTTTCTGTTTTGTACTTTGTAATTTTTCTGGAAAAATGTAGAATAATTTACGTTGGAAGGGACCTCCAGATGTCTTGCCTGGGGACTTACTTTGTTCGGGCATGTTGGGCATGAAGGGATCCCCTTGACAGTTATTTCCTAAATGGGAGAGACATGTGAACCATATTCACTGCTTCTACGCTTTTCATGATTCTCCTTTAGTGTTGTTCTAAGGTATTTGGATAAATCAGTTTAGATTGGAGATTTTCTTTTGACTTCCATTGGAGCTATTTATTTTGCATTTATTTAGCTTGTCTGCTGAAGATACAATAGCTTGACTTTTAAGCAAGACTTCTGTTGTTCATCTCTGTAACAGAGAAGTTACTGAAATATGTTTGTTGTTCCAAAGAATATGATTCATTTTAATACTGTAATTTTTAACTTAACATAGATGGGTGTTAGATGTATATTTTACTTCATTTTGAGGACAATAGTTTCATTGTATAGCTTGAGTTGGAATTTGTTTCTTCTCTGGCTGGAATCTCCTCCCACTACCCCTTGGAAATGACAGGAGAGATTTCATCTGAAGGTTTTGAAGCGCTTTACAAACATCAATGATGTAATGTTTAAAACACTAACACTGATATAGTTACTTACAATCGAGCTTTTACAAAAAGATGTCTGCCATCAGTTTGAAACTTGAGTTCAGACATAGGGTTAAGTGTGCACCAAGTTCATGTTTCTGTTCAGTCTGATTATATGTTGAATCTGTATGGAGCTTTGTGCTCCCTTATTTTTTAATTGAAGAAAACAGTACGTGTTCAAAAGTGAACTGTGACTTCCTCATCGGAGTACACTAGGTCAAGTTCAAGTTGTACCTGTCAAGTTCAGTCTTTAGAGTTGGCCACACTGACTGTCACAGGGCTAAAAATCTCCCTGTGTACATTTCACACTGCTCTGCTGGTGACTGTTGCATAATTAAGGATTATTTATGTCTACTAGAATGTAGTTATGCTGAAGTTTGGGAAATTAGAAACAAACTAAGCCAAGGCATGAAATTTATTATAGAGGTGATTGAAAGACCATATTGATAGCAGGAGATGCAAAAGCCATGCCGAGGTGCTACCTTAAACCCTAGTCCTTAACCTGTGCAGCTGTGTTCTTTGTGGAGATGCGTAGCAGTAGCTGATGTACTACCCGTCCTTATTTCCACTGGCACTAACATTCAAATCCCCATTTCCTCTTTCCCCAGAGTGAACAAACTCGAGTGTCTGTAATTTGGTTCAATGAATTTTGTTGCAAGCTTAAGTAGAATTATAATCTTAAATAAAAACAGTACACAGAATGCTAAAGATTGTATTTTGCCTTGTGGAAATTGGAGCTTCTTGTTAAGAAATGTAGGAAAGAAAAGACCCTAACACGATAAACTTTAGCTGTGTAGGCCTTCATCGTGAATCACCTATCAATATGGTATGCATATCATATTTGCACTGCTTATCTGAACTTCTTGGGAATACCAGCAAACGGTATCAAGCAGGAGAATATGTCAATTTAACAGAAGCAGTGGATGACAGTAACATTTTTAGGTAAACATGGTTTTGCACTTGCTTTCTAAAATAACACAATCCATACGTGTTTGTCTGATTTTTCAGAATTGAAACTTTAAACTCTTAGTCTCCTATTGACAAAACCCACATTGTTACTATCTTGTTAGGAGTTTTTGTTTTGTCTTTGTGTGCTGAAGATTCAGGACACATATTTCTCCTCTTCATTTTGAAATGATCGTTTTTCTTCATCTCTTTTTTTTTCTTTTTTCTTTTTTCTTTTTTTTTCTTTTTTCTTTTCTGAGATGGGACTCTGTGATCGCTTTGCAGAGAACAGGGGAGCAGAGCGGGAGATGCTGTCCTAATGTTCTCTCACCATGGTCAGAGTTAACGCAGCTTCTGCCTGACTTGTCCTAAATTTTACTTGCATAACATGCACTTGGAGTCCCCAGATTCTCCAACCATGACCTGCTTGCAGAGATGTGTTTTATGCTTTTCTCAGCTTTTGTGGAAAGCTTGAAGAACTATCACTTTTGGCTTCTGAATATCCCATCTCCAAAATCTATTGATTTTCTTTTCTAAGAATTTCAATGCCTGAGAAAAATACTTAAATTGCTTTATTTATGACATTATGTAATTTTTGCATATCGCATACTTCTCCTTTAAATTACTCTTTTACTGTGGACCCAGAGCCAATTGAAAGCTGTGTGTTTTATCACTGAAAATTGTTTCATTGATAAACATTTTATCTTTAATCCAATCTTTCTGTCTTCTTTCTTTCTGCTGTTCATGCTTTGCATATTCTTCTCAGTTCTGTTTTGGCAAGAACTTTCCTTCAAACCTTCTTTTTAAGTACCCATATTCCACTAATTCTTCATACTCTGACCTCCTACTGGTAACTCTTGTGTTTCTCCAGGCTTTTGAAATTATTTATGTTGTTTACAGATAATATATTCAGTAGTATATACGTATATCTAGTACCATATAACATAGATTCAGTGTGTCCTAATGAGTTGACTAGAAAATTAGGTTTGTCCTCCAAGAGCAGTCTTTTGTACTGTGACCTCTGTTATGGACATAAATTGCTTTTTGCATTACAGAGGCAAAAAAATTTAAGTCGTTCCTACTTCTTGTCTGACATATTGCCACTTTTTTATCTATTTCAGTATGACATTCCTTTCATACTGCTAGGTACAGTTTTTTATAAATGCTCGGGTCATTCACAAGTGGATTCTTCCAGAAGTTTTCAATATATTCCCCAATATGCTGTAGTCATTCACCTGCAAAAGAAAATGCTGTAAATAGGAAGGTTTGGGATGGAGGAAGAGAAGTAATGGCTTTTTTTTTTTTTTTCCTGAAATAGAAAAGCTCATTCTTGGGCTTGTTGAAATACAAATTAGAGTACTGCATAGTATACTCTGAACGCGTTTTCCCCCTTAGTTTAAATAGGCTTTCACCCTATTATTTTTATTAATTATAGAGTCTGCTTGCTATTAATATAGTCTCCATTAAAAGACTGGTACAAAACATCACCTATATTAAATCTGAATGTATGGTCTTCCATTATTTCCCGGTAAATGAAGCTGTGCTTTCAGTAATTAAGTAGCAGTAGTTAGTTTAGAAATCTCAGTTCTTCCTGATAAAACTTGAAGTGTTTTGTGGAATTTTTATCTGAAGAACATATGAACATATGAATGTGCACTGTCGAGGTGAAAGAATTCAGAGTGGTTTAAAATGCACTCTAACTACACAGCTCATACAGGCACTCAAATATGTACATGTATTGGCACACAAATGCCAAGCAGATGACCTGCTCCACTGAACAATAGAGTTTGTAAGTCATAGCTGTTGAATGTTAAATATGGAAATAATTGGAATTAACTCATGCAGTGAAACTGTAGTAACGCAGGCTAGGTGCTACAGTCCTGGCATAAATCTGTTGAAGCAGAGAGACAGCTCAAAAATGAGGATAAATTGTTTCTGCTTTGCAGTGCTCCGCTTCACTGTTGTCTCCTACGTGTCTGTCCATTGTGCCTTTCTCAGAATGGATGTTTTAGTGCTTCTGATTAGTGCTGCAGTCATACCTTGAGAAACTAAAATCTCCATTTGATGCTTGAGATAAATACTGCACAAACCGCAACTGGGCATACTTTCACACAGGGCAATGTCTCCCAGCAGAGTTACCACAGACGCTGTGGTGACGCAGCCCTGCTCTGCTGGGGAGAGAGGTTCAGCCCGCCTTTGTGTTCCAAACTGTTTACCTTAATAAACCTCATAAAAAGGTGGCTAAGTAGCATCAAGTGTGACTGTGGTATTTCTGCTGTAGCGGTAGGTACAGTGAATCATGAGGATGGCCAGCTTCACTTCAGATTAAGTCACTGAAACCCCACCAACAGCAAAACTACATTTCAAAGGAGAAAAAGCATATAAGGTGATTATGGATAGAATCAGCCACAGCTAATCATCAGTATGTCTGAAGCACATATCTCAAGCATGGGCTTAGATAGCTCTGAGGTTTATATTTCTTGTGTTCCCTGTATTTCTAACTAATTCCTGTTGGTTGCAGGCAGTGGAATGGCAATGTGATGAAGCTACTAAAAGAGCCTGTTACAGTAAAGGCAAATCAAAGGTAAGCATGAGACGGCTGTTCTGCTTTAATACAATTTGTATGTTAATTGCAGGTGTGATTCAGTGTATAAATCTCTACCTTATGCATTTTTACTGTCTCTCTTTCTGAAGAGAGTTGTAGGAAAGGAGTCTGACACTGGTGTATAAGCAAAGGAATAAAAAACAAAATAGGGAGCGTGGGGTGAGAGACACAATCACCTGATTCTTTTCTGAAATGATCAAGAACTTTAGTTTCCAATTTATTGTTTTGACTGTACAACATGTCATATGTAATGGACTGTATTCTCACTTAATTTTCAGTGCTGTAAATCCCGAATAACTGTGTAATTACTTTGTAAAATCCTCAATTTATTTCCCTGTGAATTAGGTGCAATTCTAGGAACTTTTATATTTCATATCTATGGGTGCTATAAATAAAATAATATGAAATTACTAACTTTTTAGGCATGGGACTTGATATATTTTTAGTATTCAGAACCAATTCCTTATCTGGCTAACTACAGTTTCTTTTATTCAGCACAGGTAAGTGTAATGCTAAGATGGAACCCGTATCAATGCTATATTCTTTTGAGGCTGTCCTAAGCTGAAGCTAGTTATCAAATTAATTATAAGCCCAGTTAGAAATGTATATCATTTATGTTTGTAATTATTATACCGTTTAATGATTAAAATTAATTGAATTAAAACTTAATGGGAAAACACATCAACAACACAACAACTGAAAAAGAGCGCACTCACTTTCAGGACCCACGTTCAGTAGAAATGTCAGCATATGTTATAGATGTGCAAAACTCAAAAAACCCCAAGCTTCAAAAAGATGTTCCATAAGCTTCTACAGTCTAGTAGAGGAGGAGTCTCCTCTGCATAGTCATCTTGTCACTGACTTTTTAGCTTCTCTCATTAAACAGTTCATTTCCAGCTTATTTGACGAAGTGCTGGAAAATAAAATTGCAGTGTACCATTAGCCTACCCATTTCCGATTGAGACTAAAGAGGAAGAATGGCCTCACTTCAGAAGCAGGGCATGTTATAGTGTGAGGAGAGAAAAAGACAGAATTACAAATTTACTCAGGGGAAAAAAAGCAAGTGTAGTGAATATGCAGTGTAAAGCTTCATGCATGTAGGTTGATTGTCTTTAGGGAGGAACACCTTTCACTGCAGAAATGAGTTTACTGTACTGGAAAAAGGCATTAAAAATGGTGTTGCGTTGTTTGTCCTCCTTTTCCTTTCTTTCCATCCCAGTGTAGGAAACAAATATTTAGGAGTTACTGGTCACTAGCCATTAAAGTGCCAGATTTTCTAAGTATATAGAAGGTATTAATAGCTAGAGAGAAGAAATGTGTGGGATTTTTCTTAAAGACTTCTAATTTGAGTTGACAAACTCTGGTGACTCAGTTATGTGTGAAAGCTTTAATGGCAGAAATAGTTTATAGATCAGAAGGTTTATTAGATGCTTACTTGTCAGTCTGTGGAGAGAAAAGAAAGAACTTAATAAAAACTTTATAAAAACCTTATATTTTACGCAAATGTTTCGTTCTGTAAATTGTGATTTCTCCCTAGAAGATTTATGCTTCATCATGTAATATAACCCTCAAGCCTTCATCCTTAGCTTTCAGAAGAGAATATTCTGAAGGAAGAGAGCATGCTCAAGTAACAACAGGGTATGACAGATTGAACTGTCAGAGTAGAAACTTTCATAGTAGGAATGCAATGTGTAACTAAAAGTCTGTGCCGTTGTTTTACAGTGATTTTTTCCAAGATTAAAACTATGAGAATAACATTCAGCTTGTCTGAAAGTCACTGTGCAGTGACTATGATCTAACATGATGGATAAAAGTAATGGTAAATTTGAGACTATAGGAGCATACTTTTGGATATTATGTTGACAATACTGTTTGTGGTGTAAAATCCACATTTGATTCAGCAATGAATAAGCGTATGTTCCTATTAAACTATTTTGCTAGGAGAAATACTCAACACTGGTGAAATGCATTTCAGAATGGACCTTAGCATAGCACATACATGCAGATTTTCATTCATGCTCATCACACCCTTTTGAAGAAGCTGGTGATTGGAAGTTGTGCTGCCATCGTAAAATAGTATATACACTATTCTAATAATGACCTCTGAGATTGTTTCTTAGTGTTGTTACTAGTTGGATAAAGATTTAGTGTTTCATTTGGATCCATAGCCTTGTTCCTCATTCACAATTGAGAGGAGAAGTACAGTCAGTATATTTTACTACATTCAAAGATAATCCTGGGAGGAAATAGTCCTTTTCTTACTGTTACCATAGGACTTTTTTTTGGTGTGTGGACTTTGTGGCCTGAAAGCTTCATGCAGGAGCTGCTGGAGAATGCAGAGATATTGACTGAAGCAACCTACTGAGCTGGAACAACAACTGTCTTTTTGAACTTTTCATGCCTCTCTTACTTTCACTGATGTGATCAAGGTTAAAATCAAAGGATAAAGTTAAGACCAGAGAAAGGATAGCCTGATGATGTTTTTCTTTTATTGCCTTATGTACAAGACAAAACCAAGGTCACTATACTCTCTGTATAAGGAGGACATATGCATCCAAATGAGGAAAGCACGTGATCTGTGGTGTACTCCCCTTCCTAATCAAACTATAAGAGCCTTCCCTTGGAAAAACTGGGAGGAATTCACTCCAGCGCTATGGTGAATTGTCCCTTTTCAGAGGAAAACCCCTGGGACACCAAGGTCCAGTTACTGTTATCAGAAAGACTGTTCCCTTGCTAGCCCAAATTGGGGAGCTACTGAGGGTCGTGTTTCTATAAAATTTCTTAGGGCGTCTTCAGATTTCAGGACAGACATGTATGACTGTAGGAAAGGGACAGGAAAGATTAGAGACAAACTATACAAGGCCAGCCCAGACAGTGACGAAAGAGAGAACTACAAGGATAGCTGTGGGTAAGTTACTCATTCAAATCCTGGTTTCTTTTGAAGCTCTGCTGCCCACAGAGTAGCATGGGTGCAATGAGTTCAGGCAGCAAAACTGTTTGCTGATGGAGTGCCCTGAGACCAGAAGCTAGCTTTGAACCAGAAGCAACTCTAGTCGTTTTCAGACAACAAATAACTTTTTTTTTTTCTTCTCTTGAGAAAGAAGCTGCACAGAATTTTTGCCTCTAGCTGTTAGCGGTATTTGTTGCTCTGAGGTTTATGCTTTAGGAAACAACGAGGGAAAAGAGCTGAAGGGGAAAAAATATAGGGACATCTGTCACATTTGACAGTGTAATGCGCGCTTGACTTTTGAAGGCTGATATTTGTTACTGAGACTTCAGACGTTTATCCTCCAATTTAAGCTGTTGCTTAAAATAACTGGTGGCTCCAGGAGTGAGCCAGACAAAATTATGTCCTCGTGGCTAGCATGTGTTAGCATTTAGAAATTTAAAACAATATACATGGTTAAGAGAATAAATTAGACCATTCAGACTGGCACTTGTGGTAGGGACTGTTGTAGAGAAAAAATATAAATACACGCGGTAAAGTCCACAGTAAAAGTACAATAAATGAAAGAGAGATTAAAAAAAAATAGGTAATTGAAGTAGGGTCTCTTTTCCCTTGCTTATTTAAGATTCTAATACCTGTGTGTGTTAGCATCTGCACTTTCAATAAAAGTAGAATCATAGAATGGTTTGGTTTGGAAGGGACCTTAAAGATCGTCGAGTTCTAACCCCCCTGCCATGGGCAGGGACACCTCCTAATAGACCAGGTTGTTCAAAGCCCCGTCCCACCTGGCCTTGAACACTTCCAGGGATGGGGCATTCACAGCTTCCCTGAGCGATCTGTTCCAGTGTCTCACCACCCTGAACAGTAAAGAATTTCTTTCTATTATCTGATATAAATCTCCCTTCTTTCAGTTTAAAACCGTTACCCCTTGTCCTATTGCTACACTCCCTGATAAAGAGTCCCTCCCCATCTCTCCTGTAGGCTCACTTTAGGTATTGGAAGGCTGCTATAAGGTCTCCCTGGAGTCTCCTCTTCAGACTGAACAACCCCAACCCCCTCAGCCTGTCTTTATAGCAGAGATGCTCCAGCCCTATGATCATTTTCATGACCGTCCTCTGGACCCATTCCAACAGGCCCATGCCCTTCATATGTTGGGGGCTGCAGAGCTGGACACAGTACTCCAGGTGGGGTCTCACCAGAGTGGCGTAGAGGGATAGAATCACCTCCCTCGACCTGCTGGCCACTCTTCTTTTGCTGCGGTCCAGGATGCGGTTTGCCTTCTGGGTTGCGAGCGCACATTGCCAAGTCATGCTTCTCATCCACCAACACCCTAAAGTCCTTTTCCTCAGGGCTGGTCTCAATCCATTCTCCACCCAGCCTGTATTTGTACTTGGATTGCCGAGCCCCAGCTGCAGGACCTTGCACTTGGCTTTGTTGAACTTCATGAGGTTTGCGTGGGCCCACTTCTCAAGCCTCTCCAGGTCCTTCTGGATGGCATCCCTTCCTTCCAGTGTATCAGTCACTCCACACAGCTTGGTGTCTTCAGCAAACTTGCTGGGGGTGCACTCAATCCCACTGCCTATGTCACCAACAAAGATGTTAAACAGTACCAGTCCCAAAAAGATGTTGTGTGGGACAGCGTCAAATGCCTTCCACAAGTCCGGGTAGATGATGTCAGTTGCTCTCCCTTATCCGCCAACACTGTAACCCTGTCGTAGAAGGACACCAAATTCTTTGGGCACGATTTGCCCTTAGTGAAGCCATGTTGGCTGTCACCAATCACCTCCTTATTTTCCATGTGCCTTTGCAGAGTTTCCAGGAGGATCTGCTCTGTGATCTTGGTGGACACAGAGGTGAGACTGACTGACCTGTAGTTCCCTAGGTGTTCCTTTTGTCCCTTTCTAAAAATGGGGATTATGTTTCCACTTTTCCAGTCAGTGGGAACTTCACCAGACTGCCATAACTTCTCAAATACGATGGATAGTAGGTTGGCAACTTCACCTGCCAGTTACCTCAGGACCTGC
>JAOXJK010000012.1:85414898-85432229 GCA_025774025.1 Xenus cinereus
TAGGTTGGCAACTTCACCTGCCAGTTACCTCAGGACCTGCAGATGAATCTTATCAGGTCCCATGTATTTGTGCACCTTAAGGTTCCTCAGATGGTCTCAAACCTTGTCTTCTCCTACAGAGGGCAGTTCCTCATTCTCCCAGTCTCTACCTTTGCTTCTGCGGCTTGGGTGCTGTGGTTAGAGCCCTTGGCGGTGATGACTGAGGCAAAAAAGTCATTGAGTATCTCAACCTTCTCCATATCCAAAGTAACCAAGTCTCCTGGTTCCTTCTTGAGAGGACCACATTAAGAAGTACTAAAAAATTAAACGTGTGTTTAAAATGTTAGCCTAGACAAGAAACATTGCTGCGAATGGGAACCATATAAAGCCAGATTGTCCTCAAACTGTCAAGTTGCTCTCAAACTTAAGTTACAACCTACCCTGCTTGGCTGCCAAATTGTTTCTAATAGTTGTATTTTGTTTCAGGTATGCTGATATAAAAGTAGAAAGTACTTGCTAAATTAATTTCTTTCTTTCGGAGATATTTTTATAGAATAGGAAAGTATATGGCATAGAGATCAAGATGAAATGGAGATTAAGACTCATAAAAGATGGCCACCAAACCTACCACCACCCTCCAAACTTAAAAACCCTTTGGTTTTGAAGTCCTTTGCCACTTTTACAACACACATCTCTTTTTTGCACCAAAAAAGTGAACCAGTATAGCTGAGCTTGACTCCAGAGCTAGAAAAGCGACTCTGAACAATTGAAAAAACTGAGTTTCCTTTTTCAATATGTTTTTGGGCGTTGATTATTTTATTCATAACTTTTTTTTTAATTATTTTGTATTATTGTGGATTTGACATACGAAGAAAAAATTTAAAAAGCTGTTCTTCCAGTTTTTATTTTGTTGTACTAGGTACCCAATGAAATTTGATATGAGATATCTCATTTTCCCTTTTGCAGTATGGATTGTTGTAAAGTTGGCACGGGACTTCGGAACATTAGAGAGAAGAATCTTGCAAATCCTAGGAATGTCAGAGTTTAAAAAATTAACATTATTTTTGAAGAGAAAGAGTGGGTGATTAGCTTGCAAGTAATTTGGCAATGGCATTATTTCAGGGAGCTCTGGAATATGAAGAGGAGAGGTTGGATGGGTTGTAATGTCAGAACCCACTTATTTTTCCTACACTTACATTCCATGGCTTGCTGCAAAGGGCAGGATAGAAACAGCCCAAAGAATAAATTACTGTGTTACATTCTGTGAACATCCCAGAACACCATTTCCACCAAAACAAAAGGAGGAATTGCTCTTTTTTTTTTTCTTCTTTTTTAGTGTAGTTAAAATAACCTGAAAACGGGAAACTGCCCAGAAGTGAAATAATTCCTTTATAAAAGTCTTGTTGCACTGTCCAACTCTGTTACATGGTTTTATGTTGACTTCTGTTTGGTTGAAAGAATATTAAGATGACAGTTTTGGTAAGTTTAAAATAAGATGTGTTTTTACCCAATGGGAATCAAACCTTAATTCTAAAATATTTGACGCTTACCTTTAAACTCTCAAAGACAACTGCTTTAAAAATACTTTTTCATGTGAGAGTAATGCAAATGTGGGTTTTGGGGGTATTTTTTCAAAGAGATGGTTTTTTTGAGACTTTGGGGCAAGTGGTTGTGAGTCTTTCTAATTTTATTTTATATGAGAAAAGGTATAGGTTATACATTCTAAGAGTTTTCTCAGAGATCTTTAAAGTATTTTGCTCTTGTTGCTTTGCAGTTTGTTTTGTGCCTGTTCAATTTATTCAGGATTATATTTCTTGTCTTCCAGGATGAAAGTCTATTTTAAAGATAAACAAGCAATAAATTTAATATAGCTGTGGGTCACGTAATGGGACTTCTGCACCATTACTATGGCATGGATTTACTTACATGATTCCACTTAATATCAGTTGTGTAGCTGTATATTGTCACAAGGTTTTGGGTTTTTTTTAATGATTTACATGAGACTATCTTGTGAATGAATGCTAGAGAGCATTCAAATGGAAGGTTCCTGGAAGCTTTATTTTCACCAAGCATATTGTTGATCTTGTCCATATTATTAGATAGGGACATTTAATTTTGCAGGAGGAGTGTTTCAGTCTCTCCTACATACAGTTCTGGGAGATTTTTAGTACTGCAGAAGGCTCTCTGAATAAACACTAAAAATTGCTGTTGGTTTCTGGTTTCTGCGATAAGAGAAATGAACGTCATAGCCTTCACACGTTCTAATGGGGTAAAAAACATGTAAGATTACTCTTCAGGGGTGAGCGTCTATATATTGAGGTAATGACATTTCTTGAGAAAATTCAAATTAACAGAACACAGATACATCTAATAAAACATACTGTGCAAATTATGGAACTAGTAGTGACAAATCTGCATCTGGACATCTCAAGAATTTTATTTGTACTGTTTTCAACATAGTTGTGTTGCTGACAACCTGTTTTTTCTCCTGTTTTCCTCCCAACTTACTCCCTTGGCCTCATTTGTCTTTGAAAACAGCATCTGATCTCTTGAGACAGCAGTGTATTACTTTAGTCAGCGTCTATCACTTCAGAGTTTAGCTAAACCTTTGAAATATACAGTCAGAAGTAATCTTCAGTACCGAAGGGGTTTATTGTTATCCTGTTAAAAACTTTTCACAAAGATTGATGGATGCATGTCTTGTAGTTAGAAAATCTATGTATATTGTGATTGCTAATGCATCAGGTATGCTTAAGCCTTGTTCCCTTAAATTTTTATGTGTGGACACATAAACGTGGAAAGCAAATCATAATTAGTCTCCAACATCCTTTGAACTATCATTGGACATTCTTTCTTTTCTGCATGGCAGGAGGAATGCCAGAACTACATTCGAGTGCTTCTTGTTGGAGGCAACCATCTCTTTACCTGTGGAACCAACGCATTCACTCCTATCTGCACCAATCGGACGGTATGAGTTAAATGTTTCATCCCACAAGCTTGAGTCCCTGTTCTGAACCAGCAGTTTTAAAAGGCAGAGAAGGCTGTGGTTGAGTCCGGGCTATGTGCGTATTGATGGGTGAGCTGATGTGTAAAAGGCTGATTTAGCTAGTAGCAGGCCAAAGGGGAGAGTTAACCGATGACCTCTTTTTGCAGTCTTTTCCTCAGCTATGAGAGACAGCACAGCTACAAGTTCCTTCTACATGCCAATTTTCATGAACCTTAGGTATTTCTAAGGCTTCTGCCAATCTGTCAAATTTGGTTGGCATCAACTGGTTTAGTTATAAAATGTAGTTGGGTAGCTGCATGCTGTATATGTATTGTTCTGGAGAAGATGAGAGTACCTGTATTAGCGACTTCTGACTGGTGAGAATGAGAAATCTCGGTTGAGAAAATCTGTCATTCTGTTTCTGAAAAAAAACATAACTTGTTGTAATTTATGTGTATCAAAGAAAGAGAGTCCATTAAAGATCAATAATAGTCATAAAAAAAAAATCAAAATGTCACTGTTTGGACTAAGCTGGCTATTTATTTCAGGGGGGGAGAAAAGTTTAAATACAAAAAATGACCGTACACATTTATTATATTTAAACCTATTGTACCTGTGTTTTCAAATAACGTATTAACATCATACTGTGGTTTATGGCTGAAAGTATTAGGGATATTAAATCAGAGAGATAGTTCTGCTGCACCATAAAGCTCCTTTCTTTAATCTAATTTTTCATGTGAAATTCTTTCCTTGAACACACCAACAGAACTTAATTTGGGGTTTCTTGTTTTTTGGTTTTGGTTTTTTGTTTCGTTGGTTGGTTTTGGTTGGGTTGGTTTTTTTTTTATTGTTTCACCACTTGCTATGGTGAATACCTTAGTTGCTTCTGGCCATCAGATCTGGTTTTGGTTTTCATAATAACAATCTGTGTAGAGATAATTCATTTTTGACTTGCTTCTAATATAAAACATTTTAGGCCTGGTGGCTAATGATTAACTTGCATGTTTTATGTACCAAAGGGGCAAAAGCGGGATCAGACAACATTACAGTAAAACTTTCTATATGAGACAGTTTCAGAATGATGTAAAGGTCAGCTCGTTACTGCTGTACAATACTAAAGCAGATAACTGTTGTTTACAATAGGATTTTGCTGAGATTGATGCAGGTTGGCTGAAATGATATTTTTCAGGTCATTTTAATCCATTTTTCTCGCTCTTTTGCAGTTAAGTAACTTGACTGAGATACATGATCAAATCAGTGGCATGGCTCGTTGCCCTTATAGTCCCCAGCACAACTCCACTGCCCTGCTCACTTCCAGTGGGGAATTATATGCTGCTACAGCCATGGATTTTCCAGGGAGAGATCCTGCCATTTATCGCAGTCTGGGGGCACTCCCTCCTCTCCGCACTGCACAGTACAACTCCAAGTGGCTGAATGGTGAGTGCTGATGGACCATGAGACTCATCTCTTTTGAACCCATGTTCTCCAGATTCACAGTCTTGAAATTCCATTCTGAGGATTTGAATGTTTTTAGAGTACTGTTTATCTCCTTTGAAAATTATTTTGCCTAATACATTTTTATTTTACTAGTGTAAGTATTATGGCATTTAATTGATGAAACTGCAGCTTGCAGATTTGCACTTAAAAATATAGGTCATGTTTGCAGGCATAAGGATGAGCTGTACTATATCTCTCAGGTGCGCTTACGTGTCAAAGCTGAGTCAGCCAAGAGCAGTAGCTTGCCTTGAGCATTCTTTTGTTGAGTCCTTCAAAAACCTAAGGTAGAGAATAAACAGTTTAGAATGAACTGAATTCTCTTAGCTTTCCCCGCAGGTCCCAGCCTTGACAAGCAGAAAAAGTTGTGGTTTCAAACTGCTTCGGTGGCAGACTGATGTTTTTGACACTTATTATAGCCAAAGGGTAGGGACTAGTCTGCAAAACGTATCATAAAATTGTGTTGTAGCAATGACTCCTGTGTCACAGTTGTTAATCACCCCGTGAGAATTTCCAGCTGGGAGAAGCTGTATTCGTGAGATGTAACAGGGCCAGTTACCATTTTATGTATTACTAAAAAGAAGCAGGTTCTTCTAAAATGAAAATTTTTGTTTAACATAAAATGTAAAATTAAAAAATTAGGTATATTATAATTTGTCCATGCTTGTCCCAGTAGAAAAAAACCCATTATTTTCATAACTCCTGCTATGTAACACAACAGTCACTATTCCCACAGTACATTTCATGTTATGATGGGATTATTCTCATGTTTGAAATTAAACACAAGTATAAATCTTTCCAACTTCAGAATATTAGGTCAGCTGCAAGTGACAGACTTTATTTTAAATATTTCATTTCTTACTGAATGCTGAATTGTGCACATTTGCTTGGTGTATTTTCATTGTACAAAGAAGCCATCAGAGGTAGCTTGGAGAAATTTGTGACCTTCTCTGAAGGTCAGCTGATTTAGCAGCCAGTTACCTATGGAAAGTGGAGGAGGAATGTCTTCTGGGGTATCTTAAGAGTTGGGGATTCATCTGCTTTTATGTCAAATTTTCCTGCTTGCATGTGACTCAGTGCCAAAAAACTGCATTTCTTCTTCAGTGCTTGGATTGAAGTGAAAATTTTGCTGCTTTTAGTGAGAAAGTAGCATAGATCATCCTACAAGAAAAGTCAGTTGTCAACTGGAATGGGAGTCTCCTAGTCCATATCTGTTCAGCCATAGTAGCTGACAGTTACTCTCTTACTCTCATTCAGTCTTCTTTTAGAGGTGCATGTGCATGCACATGTGTCTGTGAATGTTTCCAATTCAGTAGAAGTTTTTCTTGTACATCCATGTTTCCCTCAGAGATGCAACGTTTTTTCTCACTTAGATTTTCTACTCTGCAAGTTGCATTAAACCTGTTCAATCCATCTCTGGTGGCGATGACAGAACTATAAACCACAGCTGATTATCTTGCTCCGTGTTTTACAGCTATGCAATAAAGACATTTTTGACTTTAATGGCTGGGGCACTTCTCCCAGTGCATTCAGGGGTTTTCAGTGCCATCAGTCAGGCCAAACAGACATGCCCATGTGCTTATGCAGTCTGCTGTCAGTGTTCACTGTAACTTGTGGTGAAGGATCCTGAAAGAATACGTGGGAAACTCTGAATCTTCATCACAGAGGAAATCTTGATCCTAATTTTAATTGTTAAAAGGTCTGTAATCACAGGAACTGTAACACACAGTGTAGGAGGGGAAAACAGACCTGATGTGTCACATGTCTGGGATGAGATCCCACATACCATACTGCAATTTCAGCTTCTGGAATCACAGATATCACAAATAAAGTAAATTTAAGCTGATGGCCTGCCAGGGTCATGTATGTATTATCAGATCCTGCCTTGTACTGGGGGCTTGATAGGTCTGGAAGCGGTCTGCATCATATGAATAGGTAAGTTAGCAGTTATTTTCAGCATATGTTATTAATCACCATTCTGATTAGGTACTTAACCTTAACAGAATAAGAAGAAGTCATCTCCATGAGGAGATGCCGTCAAAGGACCAGACTACCTTAGTGTTATGACCTGAGGATTTGCCACGGTTCAACAGTTCTGCGGGTTGGGTCCCTCACAAAGAATTTATCAGCTGACAGTGAAGGGACAGACACCGTGTTACCCTCGCCTTCCTTACCAGCTCTGACAGTACTCTCTCACTAGTCTCAGTCAAGAGGAACATGATCACCCAGACAAGTTAGCAACTGCTGCAAACCAGCACTCTTCCCATCCAACAGCCCAGCTGGCGGCAGTATAGTAAACCTGAAAATGTGAAACAGAGAACCCACCTGTCCCTCTCATGATGTCACACTTTTGCCTTCTGTTTTCATGTAGAGAAAAAACTAATGCTTGAAGTTACTTAAGTGAATATATTTATGCACAAACAAATGAAGAAGGCAAAAAGGCTGCTTACCAGTAACCTATTCTTTAAGGCATGTTGTTCTGCTACCTACTCTCCTTTCTCTCTGAGTCTGTGTTCAAGTACTTCTGTGCTTGAGAGAAACAATTTGAGGTTATGCAGCGCACATTAAGGATTATGTCTAAAGCAGAGAGCTCTTCCATTGATTTCTTCTCCCGACCAAAGCAATCAGTAAGACCTTGCGCTTCAGCCAAGTGCTCAGATCAGTAAAAGGCAGCATGTTGCTAGAATGTTATAAAATTACTTTTGTAGTATTTCATAAAAAGGAATAGTCTGCCTTAGCAGTCTGCTTTGGAAATTATTAAATGATAGCAAATAAATAAATCTTTCATTAAGAAAAAAATTACACCCTGATTTACAGCTGGCATGCTGATTCTTTGAGTCTCTTTAAGATCTCAGTGTAACATAGAGTTCAAATCATATTTAGAGTTGACTGTTACAGTGTGCTTCTAATTAGACTTTCCTTTAGAGTTGATCTGCAATGTGCAGCAGGGGCAGAATTCATCATCATTTGCTTTAGAGGACAGAAACAAATGGAATATTTATATCTGTAGTCTACAAGCTGCAGTGGGTCCAGATCTGCGAGGAAATACCCCACTGCCTAGACTTAGAAACTATTTCTATAGTCCAGCATTCACAGTTAGTAAAATTATTTCTCCTTTCAATTCACCACCTCAAATTAGTGTATGTTTGATCTGATGCCTCAGTGTGAAAGTTTGCCTTAGTCTGTTATGTCTGTTTGCTTCACTTAGCCAATAAAAGGGCAAAACAGATTAAAGAAAAAATCTCAATCAATCCCTTTCTGTTTCCTTACACAGGGAAACACTGGGACATATGGTTTCGTAATTTGTCAGGTGCCTTTGCTTACAATTGCTTGGATCTTCAACTATCTCGAAATACATTGCAGTTGTTTTCTTTATCCTAGACATACAATGATAGATTAAATAAGTAAGAACTTTGTTCTAAATGTCAAGTCACGTCATCAGTGGGCAGACCATACATGATTAAAATGTAATCTTATATCAGATGTAGTCCCCAAACAGAAAAAAAATAGTTAAAATAAAAATTCATACAGATTAGAAGCCTTCCAGCTGAGAAGAGTATTGCAAAGTTTGGATTGTTCTGCTTTGCTGGTAGACATAATATTATCACATTTTCTTCTTGCTGCCCTAAGCATTTGGTTATTAGATACTCCTAAAATAGTTCTTCTGAGATCACTTTCTTAAAAAGATTTTACTTAATAAAAAGCTTATTAATCTAGAACAGGTACCTTTAGTTTTCACAAGTAACATTAAAAGTAAAATTCTTACAAAGGTGGCTTGGTTAGCCAGGTTTAATACAGGTCTGAATCCATTCCTATTATTGTTTGTTAGCGGACTTTTATTATAACCCTCGCTGCTAGTAGGATATGTGGAGAAAAATTATACCCTATGAACAAAAATTAATCCTTTCACTTTTGCCTTTAAGGATTAATGGAAATAGCTATAATAATTCAGGTTTATCCTTTCATTTTTATGTTTTTTAATGAAAAGCCTTGTAATTGCCTAGTGCAAGCTTTTCTTATTATATATTTTATGTAACTCAAAACCAGTGTGTTCTTCAGATGTGCAATTTCATCTTTAGCTTTCAGATAAGAGACCTGACTGAAAATATGCAAAGCATATGCTACCAGTTGTTGCAGTTGTTGCTTATTTTGCAAGAACATAGATAATTACTTTCCTTTGGTTGTGCCACCCATAAGGTTGGTTCTCTTCTTTTGAGTGCATCATGCTTTTTGCCGGTATCCTAAAATGGGAGGGAAATGCCTGCTGGTTTTGAAACCCAAAATTAGACTTCTTCACTGGACCTGACACTAGACAAAAAATTTGGGCAGTTTTGCTGTATTTTTCCATGAAAAGATGTACACAGTAGGAGAGCAGTAAGTTGATGTGAGATGGAGGTACCTTCCCTGACCTCCTTTCTCCAATGTCAGAGTAAGTTACTAAAAAACACCTTCATAAAATTTCCTCACCCATCTAAAATAGAACCATAGAATCATTTCGGTTGGAAAAGACCTTTAAGACTATTATTGAGTCAACCATAAACCAAATGCTGCCAGGTCCACCACTAAACCGTGTCCCTAAGCTCCATGTCTATATGTCTTTTAGGTACCTCCGGGGATGGTGACTCAACCACTTCCCTGGGCAGCATGTTCCAATGCTTGATAACCCTTTCAGGGACGAAATTTTTCCTAACATCCAATCTAAACCTTCCCTGGTCCAACTTGAGGCCATTTCCTCTTTTCCTATCACCTGTTACTTGGGAGAAGAGACTGACTCCCACCTCACTACAGCCTCCTTTCAGGAAGTTGTAAAGTTGTCTCCCCTCAGCCTCCTTTTCTCCAGACCAAACAACCGCAGCTCCCTCAGCCGCTGCTCATAAGAATTGTGCTCTAGACCCTTCACCAGCTTTGTTTCTCTTCTTTGGACGTGCTCTGGAATCTCAATGTCTTTCTTGTAGTGAGGGGCCCAAAACTGAGCTCAGTATTTGAGATGCGGTGTCAGCAGTGTTGACTACAGGGGGACGATCTCTTCCCCAGTCCTGCTGGGCACACTATTTCTGATACAGACCAGGATGCTGTTGGCCTTCTTGGCCACCTGGGCACACTGCTGGCTCATACTGAATTTGGCAGTCAACCAACACCTCCAGGTCATTTTCTGCCGGGCAGCTCTCCAGCCACTCTCCACTAAACCTGTAGCGCTGCACAGGGTTATTGTGTCTCGAGTGTAGGACCCAGATGGTAGAGACAGGCGGCATTTCCCATATGGGTGGGATTTTTTTTCTTGTTATCTGCTCAAGACAAACCAGTAAGGTCCTCATTCCATTTATGAAAAGACTAGGAGGCTACTGAGAACAGAGCCTGTTCTTTTATATCTCATCTAGCCTGCTCATGTCAGGTGCCAATTGGAGAGGCTGAAAGAGGAAGAAAAGCCCAGCGCGGAGAGGCGTGACAGGAGCATCAGCCTCATTAATGCTGCAGAAAACTGTAATACACAGCAATCCAGAGAGAATGGAAGAACTTAGAACTGAAATACATCTCAACCCAGGAGAAAGTAGAAAAACGGACAAACTTCAGGGAACATGAATACATGAAAAATGTAAAGACAGGAGGAGGACAGAAATATTGGAGGCAGGGATGGAATTTCGGTAGCAGAAGACATACCAAGTCTTAAGGTAAAAAGGAAAGGGGATGATTATGAAAGTGAACTCTGGTTTACTTTCTGTTGTGAAAAAAAAAAAAAAAAAAGGAAAAAAGGAAAGGGGACCAGGGCCACAGGGAAAGCCCTTTGATCGTCTCCCTCCCTTCAAAACTAGTTCAGAGAAAACAAAATAAATGTTGATCCACATGTTTGGAGAGAAATGGGTAAGCCATCACAATTGGGTTTTTTTCCACACCATACCTGCTGGTTGGCAAAATCTGCTTGAAGAAAGCTGGGGTGTTTTTGTTCTTGTATATATGGAATTATGGATTCAGAGTTTTAAGTAACCATCCTGACTTCTGCATTTTTTGAGATATCCCTATAGCCCAAATGTCTAGAGGTTCTGAGTGAATTAATTCTATATTTTTGATCCTTGCTCCTCCCCCAGTATCCTGCTATGCAAGGTGTCTACCCAGTGAATAGAGAAAAATCCACTGAACTCCAGATGGGGCTCTCAAGGACTTAAGTAGGTAGATAGAGAATGATTTTTGCCATTAAGTTTGTCACTGGTAAATTTGCATGAGCAAAATTATATAATAAGTTGCAAAATATTATGCCATGTAAGAACATGTATCTTGAAAATGAAAGAGATTTATTTGAAATAAACAACAGGCAGTAAACCAAGGAATTTTGAAATGCCATATTTGAAAACTGTTTTTCAGAAAAGAAATAATTGCATTCCAGAATTTATTAGAGTACATCAGTAAAATGTAGTATCTAATGAGTGCATCCACTTTTATGACTATACTGAATTGTACTATAAAATCTATCAGCAATATAAGAAAAGATTGGAAAGAATGTCTGGCATACACAGTTTTAGTGTATTTTGCAATCCTTGCTCTTACATACCCATAAAATCTTCAATTTAGCAAAAGAATGTGAAAAATCGTGCAGAGCTGAGGTATTGCAGAAGAATTAGTGGTCAAAATAGACTGGTAGCCAGCTATGTTATGGCAAACTAGCATTTTAAGCACGTGTCCTAGATAATTATGAAACACAGAGGAAAAATAACTATTAATATACAATTATTTCCATCAGTTTTATACCAGGACTTAACATTTTACAGTTCAGCTCCTGAGATCAGATATATCTATGATGACTACAGGTTATATATTGCTTTTAAGATGCTTAACGCTGTAGGAAAATTTTACTCTATGGTTAAGATTTGTCCTTAAACATTCATGAGCAGTGATACCTTGGTCAGCCTAAAGCAAGATCTATACTGTTTTCCAACAGCTGCAGAGGACTACTCTAAATTAATATACTTAATGAATATATGGGAATGGCAAAATGTAAATAGAAAATGGACTTCATTATGTCAGTAAGGTGAAAGAGAATAAAATAGACTACCACATTTCAAGCTTAAATTGTTTCCATTATTTTAAGCTTCCTTTTGGAGAGCATTTCTAGCTGGAGTTTGAACATCATTCAAAAAAACTCAGAGGCATCTTCCTAGAATTTAATGCCATTAAGTATTTGGCTCAATAGAAATATGTGGAAGAAATGGGTCCTTAGAGGCCAACAGAATGAGGGTGTGTTTCATTGATCTAGTGAGGACAATGAACAAGCTTCAGACAGATGTTGTTCAGCATTAGACCAGTATCTAGGCTTCTAAGATTTTGAATATATTATATATGCATATGTCTATGTGTGTATCTGTATTTTGTATGTGTGTATATATATATAAAATCTGATCTGTGTCTAGATCTGACAAACTTCCAATTTCAGCTTTCTGGAGTTAATTTCACTTTTGAATGGCTCTCTGAATGATTCACAGTTGAGATGTGAATGGTGGCTTCTCACAGGGGTAGTCAGTGGAAATCACAGCTCTTTCATGCTCAGAGTAGGCTTTAGACCTGATAATCTTTAAGGTTAATTACTGTTCCGTCCAGAAAGACAGGTCATTCCCTGCCATTTGGTTTGCTGGAAACAGTAGCATCCCTTAACTAGGTAAACTAAGTCACATTAGTCTACTTCAAAGGATGTGGAGTTTTAAAGAGTAAAGAGCACAAGCCAGCTTTCTTGCTCCAAAGCTCAGGAAGCCAGAAGAGGCCAGGACAGTCTCAGGTGCTCCCACAGAGCTCTCGCATGCTCCTGTTTCCCATTGCTCTTCCCAGAGAAAGTTTCTGTACAGTTTCTCTCATCCTTTTACCCACTCAGGCTACACCTACACCACTAAATCAAAACGGCCCAGGAAATAAACTTATGCATGACACTCTTGGTCATCCATATTGCTTAATTGTTGGCTCACTTCCCAGCCTCGTTTTGGACCACTCCAGCTTTCCCAGTGAAATCCTGGGTGTGACTCAGGGAGAAGTTTGCTTTATACAGCATTAGCAAGAGGCGGTAAAGGTGGGGCTGCACCATTTGGCTCCTTCTGCCCTCCAGAGTGCCCCATCCCATTCCCAGTAAGCTTTGCACTCCCGAATCCCCCCCCTCAGTCCTCACGCTGCTTTCCAGGGCGTGCAGCGCGCCCTTGCTTTCCTCCTACAGGAATGCCGTTCTCCGGGCTGCAGCGTCAGCGTGTGCTGCGTGGCCCAGCTGCAGCCAGTCCTTACAGGGGGACTCGGCACTGTCAGACAGCATAAGCTTTATGAGGGAAGCCATAAAGATTCCCAGGCTTTCTACTAAGTAAGCAAACTTCAGAAATATCACACTACAGCGCGTTTGCCCAGAGGCAGTGCTAACTAGCCACCTAGTGCTTTCACTGTGGGCACTTGTCTGTCTGTTTTGCGCTGCTCCATGTTTTATGCTGGAGATCTTTGTCCTGTCATGTTGACAAGCTCATTTTCTTGCTTTCATGATTTCATTGATTCCATTTAATTTGGGAAAGCCTAGCAAGCCTGACACAGCCATAACTTGAATACATAAAAACCTATACAGGTCATCTACAATACTCATGACATTATTACAGGTTGACGTTCTCTTGTTGGTCCATACTAGCTGCATCCCGTCACACACTTGTTGCAGTGACCTAATCATTCACAAATGAGATGCCTTTACCATTCCAGAACTATTTGCAAATTCAGCAGGAAACAAGAGAGTCACTTCATTTTCTAGATTAAAACCTTTATGGGAAGTCCTGCATGTCAACAAATAGCAGTTCACAGCACAATATTTGGAAACATATGAACTAATTTTTCCTACACAGGAATCTCCTGTTTCCTTTGAAGCTTTGAAGGGATTCAGTTCACTTTTCTGAAAGAGAAAATTAAAAATAAATAAAGTCTGATATGATAATCTCTCCATATCCACAGAATTCCCTGAGGTAGCTCTGAGATTATTACATTTGATGCAAACGAAAACAGTTTTCACAAGTTTCAGCAGCAGGTCATGCTGTTACTGGTTCATAATCAGTAAAATATATGCATAGGTGTTTGCAGACATATATATTGTTTCTCAGTTTTGAATCAATGAAATATGACTACTTGTTTTTATTTACACGTGTATTATGATTATAAGTGTAACTTTAAAAAATTGTCTCTTGAAAGATTGACACGGATTTTTCAAGAACCCTAAAAACATCCTGGATGTATTTAATATGATTTTTATTCCTACAGTTTGTGAAGATTTTATTTGTAATTCATTATTCTCCAGACTTTGAGTGCTTCCAGTAGTGTTTTTGGCTCTGCAGTGGGATCCTAATGTGCCATTGTGAGACCTTTTTACGTGAGTGGGGCTCCAGTAAGAAGAAGCTTCATCAGGTCTCATTGTAAGGCCGGGCTTCCGTGTTTAATGGTAGTCAGGTTGTTTGGGGTGTCAATTTTATGTTTTATCTTTATTGCTATCACAGGTCCTGTCAAACGACTTTATTTTGCCTTTTCATTTATTTATTTTTTAAGACACAAATGCACTGGTTCTGTGTAACTTATGAGAGGTCAGGATAATCAACAAGTTCTCCTTAAAATATTTAGTTGCTATCTTCTAGCAAAACACCTGTGCAGGTCTGAGTGTGGGGAAAACGTGGTATGTTACAGACTAATCTCAAGGAAGTGCTAAATACAACGAGTGAAAGTTGCAGGGAGGAGTGAAAGAGCTATCGTATCTGCTCAGCTTCAAATATCCTAGGCAGCTGATGACCATTGCTGCCAAAAAAACCTGCCTTGGAGACTCTCAGCACAGCAGATAGAGAGGGAAGCAGCATAGGAGGCCACTTAAGCTGGGAGCTGAGCCACCTTTGGAGAAGAGTTGTCTGACAAGGTTTGGAAAGCAGCTTGCTTGCGTGCTTTTCTAGTTCTGCTCAAAAGTTTTGACAGGTTTGAGGTGTTCCTGCAAAATGCTTAGCTTCAATTACGGCAGCTTTTTTCAATACAATGGCGCTGTAAAGAGATGTTCACCTATTGAATTTCTTTGGAATGTTTCCTCACAGTAGATGTTTTTAAAACAGTTTTATTTGTTTCTTTGTTTTCCCACTTTAGAATAAAATTTAGAAATTATAACAAAATTTTGCTTCTTTCTCAGAGGTACTAGTGTTCTATAACGGTTCCTTACACAAGGGGCGCTCTCCTCCACAATCTGTGTATCAAGCTTGTCTTTCCTTTAAGAACTCATCAAGTTATCAATCTCTCTTAAAGTCATGGACTCTTCTCAGTTTTAGTCATCCTTATGGCTAATGGGCCACATGCTTATTATCTTTGGTATCCACTGTTCTCTTTTTTCCCTTTTGAGAAATATTGCCATCTGTTATTTTCTAGATTTTTTAAAAATATATGTTCTTAATTTCTCCTGCATCACCATCAGTTTCTTTGATCTGTTTTTAATTGATTTTTTCAAAAAAAAAAAAAGGAAAAAAAAATCCTGTAATACTATAAAAATCTTTAAGCAAGATAGGGTTGAAATTAGGTTATCTTACTATCAAATGCTTTTGTGTAGAATTCTCTTTCTTTTCATTACAGGCTCTGAGCACATTCTTAGTCACGCTCAGTTACCATCCATTATTCTGCTAATCTGGGGTAATGGCATGATGGCAAAGCAGAAACAGAGTTAACACAACAGATAAAGCAATTACATTGTAAAAATACAACATGCCCATATGTGGAGAAGAAAAATTCAGTGATGCTTTTGATGATAGAGTACAGTGATCTGGGCCAGGGCTGCCCAGCACAGTTAAGTGCAATAGTCACCCAGAGCAGAGAGACTGTGTAGTCATTTTCATGTAGCTCATAATCCTGTCTGGACATAAGGTGGCCTGCTCAGATGTCATGGGGCCAGTTCCCTGCAAGGATAATAAAATAAGTGTTTTTCGAAATCTAATGCTTGAAGATAAATCCAACTTCCATGTTATCACATCATATCCCAAGAAGACAATAAATAATCTTTCATTCTGTTATTTTCAGAGCCAAATTTTGTGTCGTCTTATGACATTGGGAACTTCACCTACTTCTTCTTCCGGGAGAATGCAGTGGAACACGACTGTGGGAAAACAGTCTTCTCTCGTGCTGCTCGGGTGTGCAAAAATGATATTGGTGGCAAATTCGTGCTGGAGGATACCTGGACTACCTTCATGAAAGCTCGGCTGAACTGTTCTCGCCCTGGAGAAATTCCATTTTACTATAATGAACTACAGAGCACTTTCTTCCTGCCAGAATTGGACTTGATCTATGGCATTTTTACCACTAACGTGTAAGTAAATTCCATGACATGTTTTATTTTCCTGCTATTTGTGATAGTAAAAACTAAAGCTTCTGAGCTGTTCTCTCCTGCATATGCCATGTAAATGTCGTAAATTCAAACTACTGTTTTGCCCAATCCATTGTCCACTTGTGACAAAGTATCAGTTTCAAATGCTTTGTACATGAGTTGTTGAAGGCATATTAAAAAAGGAAGAATTCTTTATATTTCCTTATATCAGGGAGCTGGTTGTGTTTAAGACTATCCAGTCATTTTTTTCATTTATTCTTATAAATACTTTTTTTTTTTCATTTTGCACACTTGTAATACATAAATATGTTACATATTTATGAAATAAATATTTTATAATTGTAATGTGACATGATCATGAATTTGACGTGATGTAATTTGACCATGTCAGGAAGAGTTCCTCTTACCCAAAAGAGCACAAGAGGTGATTTATGTTAAATTAGTCCTAACGTATACTTATGTGAGTTTGAGGGTCAAACCAATAATTTAATCTAATTGTAGCTGAACCCATTATATCAATAGGTAAAATTTAAAAATGTACAGTTTGGTCTTAAAAATTAAAATGTTTATTAAAACATTGGATGGACATAAAAGCTCCCTACACTCTGAGCTTGCTATCAAGAGTTGCTGAACTCTTAGGAAAAAAAGACACACTCATCTCAGAAATGTCCTTTATTACTTTAAACATGACAACTGGAGTTCATATGTTGCTTGGTAAGAGAAGCCCATGTGTTAAGGCTCTGCAGCCCAGCGTTCAGATCATGGAATAGGATTTCAAATTTTGATATCTGATTCTCTTACCTGCTCACAGTCTCTTGCTCAGTAGGCCAGTTATACAAAGAATTTTAAAGGGTACTTAGGCACGTAAAACGTAGATCAGTGCCCCTTTCTACTGCTGAAAACAACGGGACACCTGCCTTCTACAAATATCCATTAATCCGGTAGAAACAGTCACAAATTAATGCCAGCAAATTATGATCCCTAAGTTTTTTAGACGACGAGTGTGAATTTAGGTTTGAGATAGTTTCTCCTGCTTTTAGTGCAGTCCTCTATTAACACATCTAATTATCTTCCAGACCGCTGGCTGGCCCCTGCACCAGCAGCTTAGGCAGTGAGCATGACTAGTGAGAGGCTGCTTGTACCAGCCTGTGATGATTCCTGACTTGGGACATGGGATGATAAGCTTAACTCTGTTCCTGCACTGGAGCAATGCGTTGAAGCTAACAAAATATGCTGCTTTTTTAAAAGAGAGTAGTAAAGGCTTTGGGTGTCTTTTTGATGCTGTTTTCAACAGTAATTTTAATTTCATTGGTGTGTTTTACTAGCTAGTGAGATTCTAAGAAGACAGTATTTCTCAGGTGGCACGCTCATCCACTGTTCAATATGAACTTTCATGAAAGGTCAAATTAACCGTGACACTCCCTACCATGGAAAACCCAACTGGAGGAATTCTGCTCCAGAAAATCCACAGGGCTTTGGCCATCAAAGGGGAGCAATGCTCTTCAAGAAGAAATTGGTATGGTTAAAAATATTAGTT
>JAOXJK010000012.1:85450959-85470740 GCA_025774025.1 Xenus cinereus
ACAAGGGGTGTTACCCAGAGAAAAATATTTTAATGTAGAATTTTTCTACTTTTTTCTTTTGCTGCTTCCAAGACTCTGTTCAAAGAAAGAGCTAAACCTTTCTTATTTCTAAGTGTGATAGTTAACTGTCTATTCTGTTATACACTAAACACTGTGTGTTATAAGTATTTGTATATAATTCAAATGTGCCTTTTATTGAAATATATTAAAATTATATGTGTACCATTTTAACACTTATTTTTTCTTTCTAATTGTCAAAACTCCAGACAACTGAATGTCTAATTGTAAGATTGCTATGAACTATGTATAGTTTCACAGGAAGCAGGAAATTTTGATTAGTTATGGAAGTTGCTTTTCCTTAAATTTGGGATTCTTTGCTTCCCTGCTAATTTTTGTTAACTTCTCTCTTTCTACTAAGCATATCAGCAGACCAACCATGACTATATTTGCTCCTGGACTTTCCTAAGAGCTTTTAAGCTGTAAAATTCTGTGCTCTTATATGGCCAAGGATTCTTAGATTATTGTTACTCTCTAGCAATAGCAGAAATACATAAACAACCTCTGAAATCCAAAGTCGTTTGAAATTTGACATGGAGAGAATGATTTGGTTTAAAATCTGGAATCATGAAAAAAACTCAATAATAAAATTCCTGGAGTGGACCTAGAACTAGAATTAGAAAGGACCTGGGTTTATATTTACTTCACATGGGGCCAAAAACCCCATACCAAACACATTCACTGTTTTGGGCTAAGGTCTCACACGAACAAGCTGCAAGATTTCTCCAGTCCCAGAATGTAGCTTTTTAAAAAAATCTAACATCTTTTTCTACTCATAAAGCTCAATTCCTTGAGATGCATCAATGATGCTGTAATGATTCAGCTTAAAATATAGCTCACTTGGTCGATTATTTAGATTTTTAGTTGTTTTGCATTCTTGCAACTAGAATCTAAGAATGTCAGTTAGGGCAGGCTGACTTCTTGACGGTGTGTGTATATTTTTTGCAGGTGACAGAAAATAATTAGTATTTATTTTTATTCCAGATTTTCAGTGGCATTAATGCTAGCTTTTATAGTAACAAGCTTTTCACATGGATTACTGTTTCTTCAGTTAATGAAATTTAATTAAATATCCATGAGCAATGATTTGTGAGTTTTCCAGGTCGCTTTCCTACTTTTTTCTTCAACGGTATTCTATGATGGTGTAAGGGAAACTAAGATACCTGACTAAGGGAGAGTTTACCTTTTCCATTTCCTGCAAGTAAGTGATGGCACAGAGGGTAACCAACCATTTATCCTATTTAGTGTTTAAAAATAAGTCTCTTTATTAAAAGTGCAGAACAATTTACAGCATTTCTTGGGGAAATTCATTTTGTATTTCCAGTTAAAATATTTGTTAGCAGCTTTTATTATACAGTTACGTAATTACCTTTTTAATCTAATAAGTGTGCTTTATATCTGTATTTCTGTTGATACACACCATTGTCTTGTTATCATCATGATGATGAGTTGTAATAGCAAGACAATCACAGTAATTTATTGTTCAAATTCTTCATAAGCTTAGCACAGTTTTTATTCTCTATCAAAGCTGCAAAACAGAACATGTTCAGGCTTTTAACCTCCATTTTTGACTGAAATGTGTTGAAAAATCACAACATATATATTTTATTATACCAAGAAATGTATTAAAACTAGAGAAAAAGAACAAATTAAGTAGGACACTGACCAGATTGTTCAAACAGTGATTTAATTTCAAACAATGAACATGTAAACCAGCTCTGAAAATAAAAATAAAAATTTTAAAAAACCTGAAATTTATACCTTGATAAGGTATTAGAATTATGTATTCATTTTTGAGGTTCACTTTTTATTCCAAACAAGTAATGATAGATAGTTTAAAATATTTTAAAATCAAACTGTATTATTTTTTGTTTTCTGTATGATTATAGAGGTACTACATTTAGCCACAATATATTTTTTATTTTTTAACGCAGAAGGGTTGAAGCTCAATCTTTCACTTGCCCTTTAGGCTGCAGTATGATTAAAAGACTATTCCTGTAAATCAATTATAAATACATATCTCAGAAACCTGTAGGTAAAAGATAAATTAAGTTACAGAGAATGGTTATATTTATCTTATCTTCTGAAAATGCCCTTGCTTTAAACCAAATTGTACCCCACCCCCATATGGGAAAACAGATTATAGCAAAGGCTTTAATTATCCATATACTACTGATGATTTAACTAATTTCAAAGCTAGTTTTAGCAAGGGCTAAAAAGAGCAGGTTTCAAATCCTCTCATATTCTGGGTACCACATGCATCATTTTTGGTGTTTTGGTTGCTAAATCATAAGTTGTGGGCTTTCCCTTTGTAAGCTCAACCAGCTGCTGCATTAACTGTTCCTGTGTCTTTTTTTCTGAGTGCACTTAAGATCTTACACAACCCGATACTTTCCATCATTGGGATAATTTTCTGCTTTGCAGTAGAGCTTGCTTTCAGTTCCTGTGGTGAAGGAAAGCAAATACTGATTATACTTTTTTTTTTTTCAGTGACAGGATGTTTATCAATCACCTTGCTCTTTCTTTGATTTTGTACTATTATGTGCTCTGTACATCAGTTTTAAATTTGGTAATTCTATTTATTATTCTGAAAGAACACTGCCATGAAAACAACTCTAATACTGTATTTTTTTCTGTTTCTATGGTGTTTAATTAATACAAATGTTATACGATGAATTTAAACACTGTTTATATACACATATGGATAATATTTAAAAGAAATTTAACACTAACAGATTTTTTTTCTTTAATTTCAGCAGGCTTAATACTGTCCGAATGCTTCTGTTTTCCTGCTGGAAAAATAATTTGTATACAACAAATAATATGCAAAAATAGTGTATAGTGCACAAAATCAAAATAGTTAATGAATATAATTTTCCAAAATCTGTTTCAAATTACACTTGAAAATACTTTCAACTACATTTTAAAACTACACTTCTGCCAAATATCCATTAATTTTAAGCTTTTCTTTAAAACAAAGCAACCTGATTATTACGTTGACAAATTCTAAAAGCTGTCAATGAGTCTTTTTTCACATATTATAGTATACGGAGTGCATTTCTTGCATAGATGGTACCTTATTCAAGTTCAATTACAAATGTCACTTAAAGTAGCTTTAGCTTCCATTTTCTGACTCTTGCACTGACTGCCCCTTTCCTCCTTATTGACTACATTCTTTCATCTGCTTAAACATCTTGCTTTTCTAAACAGTATTTTGTGGGGAAATTGCAAAATAGGACCTTATTTACATTTACTACTCTTATTTTATAATTTGCAGTTGATTTTACTGTTCCTTGAGTTTTTCTTGGTAAATGCAAGGAGATTTTCTGATCTGTGGGGGCACCTTATTGTGCTCAGAAAATATAGGAATACTTGTAAACTCACAAACATAGGATACAACTGGCCTGAGCATATATTTGAGACTATTACAAGTTTCTTTTGCTGCTGGCAACTCATATAGTTTAGAAGGCACCGATAACTTTTTTTGCAACAGTGCTGAAAGATGATATCGTAGACTTCTCCTCTGAAAAACGTTGACTTGGATTCTGTCTTCTGTTGCTGGTTCAGTTACTTTCTGGAGACCAACCCTCTCCCCAAGGTACTACACTAAACTACAATAAAACAAAGATTAAATTAGGGTTTATTTCTGTCATGTTTAATCCCAGCTGGCAACTAGGACCACGCAGCCACTCGCTCACCTCCCCTGTCCCCACCTATTCCCCAACAGCATAGGGAGAAGAGGGAGAAAAGGAGGGAAAAAAAACCACAAAACAACCAACTTCTGGGGTGAGATAAAGACAGTTTAATAGAACAGTGATGAAAGAGGGGGGAAAAAAATGGTAAAAGAATATACAAAATAAAGTGATACAACACAAGTCACTCTCACAACCCGATGATCGATTGCCCAGACTGTCCCGAACAGTGATTGCGATTCCTGTCCCCTGGCCAATCTCCATTTATATACTGAGCATGTCTATGGTATCCAATATTCCTTGTCCAGCTTGTGCTTCCTCTCAGGTTCCATGGGAAGCTGAAAAAGTCCTTGACTTAATATAAGCATTACCTAGCAATAACTAAAACAGTGTTATCAACATCATTCTCATAGTAAATCCAAATCACAGCAGCTACTAGAAGGAAAATTATCCAGCTGAAACCAGGATAGTTTCACTGTCAAATATGGCAAGACTTAAGATTGAAAGTGTTTCTCTCCCAAAAAGGAATGGGTAGAAGTTTTTTCCCTTCTTTTAAAGAAATGAAATGAACTTACTTTGATACTGCCTCATTTTGGAGGATTTGTTAAAGACATTTGTGCTTGAAGAATAAAGAAACATTTTGTAAACATAATAGTGCATATAAATATTTATTCTTCTCCATAGCAAGAAGTTGCTACAGCCTCTTTGAGTATTCCTATTTCTGTTAGGAAACTCAAGAAATTGCAGGTTTATAAGTTTCTTGCATCTGCCATTTCTTAATTTTCTGTTTTCCTTTGCAGGTGTCACCATAAATGTTATAATGATTTCAACCACAGTCTTGGAGTGTTCTCCATTGCTGGCTGTACTTTATACCATTTACATCTTAAACTTCACTTCTTAGTTTCAGAGATAATATTTTGATTTTGTCCTGTAGTCATTTTGCTCATTATAGACTCTGTTGCTTCCAAGCTTGTTCTCTACAACTCCATCTCAGGTTTTCCATACAGTTCTTCATAGTCTCCTATGCATTACGTAGTAATATTTCAGCTATAATTTTTCTTTCCTCTTCATCATCATTCACAATGACTAGATTTCTCATGTTCAGTTGCTGGTTTTGCAGGTGTCTCTAAAAGTTTCATGGTACAAATGAAGAAAGCACATTATTTACTCATTCTGGCCAATATCAATATCTTTTACTACTCCTGTATATACTTGGTCATCCTTAAGCCAAGGCTGTCAGGTGTCTGGATCTATTCCAGTATGTCTTCCTTATGCTCAGGATGCAAAGATGCCATTCATTTGAATGCCATTCTTAAATAGTTGTTGGACTCAGCCTTGACATTTGTGATGAAACTGGAACTTTCCCTGTGACCATGGCAAAAAAGTTACATCCATCAGGAAAGTCTGTGTGTACTAATCTTAGCTATTTCTTGGCAGAAGTGGACAGTTAGTTTGATTATAAAGTAAATATTGACTTGAAAGATCTTGACAGGTCTGAAAACCCCAGAGCCATATTCAAGACTAATTTCTTTCCATATTTCTTGCTTTATTTTGCTTTGCAACCGTGGTGTGAAAACGGCTGAACAGACAACACTTTTAAGGATGGGATTTTTACAAGTTCTTCAGGAAATCTGCAATGTTTGCTGGAGGCTGGATGCATAGCGTTGCACACATTGTAGTAGAATTTGAAACACTGGAGCAAAGCACCCGGCTTTTGAAAGTACTGGTGCAATGGCTGTGATTTTCCACTGTAAGAAAACCTAGTATAGCCAGTATTGCATGCTAGGGTAGTTTGAGGAGGTTGATAGCTACATACCCTTGCTACATACCGTAGTCTGATGAACATAACCACCAATTCAGTCTATGTCTGTCTCAAAGTTGAAACATGAAAACAGATCCTCACCCTAGTTTGGGCTCCCAGGTGGTCCATGCAAAATTGGAGTTGTAAGCAGGTTGCTTTGAACAACGTGGTCTAGTGGGCCCCCACGGCAGGGGAGTGGGAACTCGATCTGTAAGGTCCCTTCCAACCTGAACCATTCTATGATTCTGTGAATTCAAAGCAGAGAAGATAGGTTATAGAAGGTTCAGAAGTAGGAGAGTTTACTGAGGCAGAGGTAGATCTCAGATAACATTTTATTCCTTTTTACTGAACTTGCATATGACCAAAATTGCTGCTGTGAAGTGTAGTGTTTCTTCCTGAAAATCTGTGGGATCTCTGCACGGCTTCTTTGCTTAAAACCGAATCATTTATGAATTTTGACATCTCTGTATGAGTGCTGATACTCTCAGATAACAAATGGGAAAGGAATGATTTGGGAGATGCTGAAAGAAAGCAAAAGGAAATGGGAGGAATGGAGACTGTATGCCAGGATAAGAAGGATGAACAAGAGCAATGACAGCTGTCCTGGGGAAGGCGTTAATGCTGCAGTACTCAAAGTGAGAATATTTTATTTCATTCTAGGGTAGTATGCTGCTGTAAGCATATTCTCCAGGTCATAGACCTGTACATTAAAAAATTGTAATTCTGCCCTCTACGGTAAACAGATTTACTGAGGAGAAAAGAAACGCAAAATATTTGGTTTCGATCATATTCTCATGTTCAAAGCTGCATTTCTAAATAAAATGTGTATGGAGTCATGGGGGAAGGAAGCCTCCAGTCATGTGGTTTTTTCTTCTCTTTTATCTTTGGGGAGGTGACAGCAAGTGATGTCTGTAGATGTCAGACCCAGCGCAGTGGCATTAAGAAATATTAGTTTGTATGAGAAGTATGTGCTGAATGTGTACCTGATTTTTGTCTCATGCAGGAAAAAACTAAATGCAATGTATCACGAATCATACTGAATCTGTTGGCTGCCAGTTAGACAAGTGATATAGAGTTGTACTAACTGGTCTACAAAGTGATACAAACTCATTTTGTGTGTAAAATGATCTCACTGCTTCTTTTCTTCTTCAGTACATGTTTCCAATTTCTGTGCTCAAAATTTTTTTTTTTTCACTCAGTAACTAACTAATACAGCCACTGTTTGTTGGTTTGCGTGGGGTGGTTGGTTTTTTGGGGGTTTTGGCTTTTTTTTCTGGGCACTTCTCAGTCCATATTTTTGCCTTGAAACTTGCTGTAATTATAGTTGAGATTTTTCATCCAACAACCATCATGGAAACACTGCTTGTTACATTCTTCAGTTTTCTTCAGTTGAGCTGGTCATCACTTAATTGTAAGAAAAAACTGATTCTTAGCAAAGATATAATTAATTTTTGAATATAACTCCACTTTGGAAAAAAAGTGATAGTCAAATTAGATTTTTTTTTTAATATGAAAAAGGTTAAACTTTAGTGAAAATTAAAATTGTCAATAAAAGTTTTTCTCTAACAAATACTTTTACATACAGTAAATCCTGAAAAGCTTGTTTATACCAAGAAAGGCAAAAAGTGTAAACAGTTACATGAAGTGGTTATATTTAGAATTGAGAGGTCAGTCAGAAAACTTTAACATGCAGGCATGATCTGCAACATTCAAAACCTTGTTATGGACAAAGGGGAATGCACTTCATATACTGAGCTAAACATTAATTAGTTTTGACTGTCTAATAAAATAAATCCATAATTTCTACTTACTAAAGTTTTGTTAATAATATAGTTATACATAAACTTCCTACTAACTCCCCCTGTCAAGTCAGGGCCAGACATGTCCTGAGACTCTGCGCTGCCAGCTCTCCACTGAGTGAGCCTCTGCCCTTGTGCTAGCGATGGCAAAACCCCCTGCGCTGCAGAACAGAGCATCCCAAACATTTGTCATGAAATTGTTACCGACTCACAAGAGATGTTACAGTCTTTCTAGACTTCACATGAGTAAGACCTGATCTCAGTATGTGTTTGCAGTGTTGGATCTTTAACATTTACTATTGCTGGCACATAGAAAATTGTATAATGCAGTTTTAGTTAGACAGCTACCTAAAATATTTACCAGTGTGAGAATGTGGTCCTTTGTGTTCAGAACAAGTGTTATTTGGTATTTTTGAATTATTTAAAAACTGTGCATGAATGAATCATAAATCTTATCAGTCGTCTGACTGATTGGTGATGCTTAACTGTCTTTGCTTAGAAATCACAATAAGATTAGAATTGAAGAGCAAATGCTAAAAGATGGGATTTTTCAGACTCTGTGAAAATCCAGATAAGTAAGAAGATAATCAATCTTGGTTTATTGTAATATTCATCTAGACTCAATTCAGACCTGCAGGTATTCATGCATATGTGCTTTATTAAATAAATGTGATACATATCTAAACCCCGTAGTTTTTAACACAATAGAATTTTAAAACAGACTAGGGCAATGACAGACTTTATAGCTTTTTAAACATAGTAAAGCGTAGTACAATCTGGCAAAATGAAATGTCACCCTTGCAGCTGGAGAAACTGGCTGCCCATGGCTTGAATGGGAGTACTCTGCTGTAAAAGAATTAAAAAAAAACTGGCTGGATGGCCAGGCCCAGAGAGTAGTAGTGAATGGAATTAAATCCAGTCTGTGGCCAATCACTAGTGGTGTTCCCCAGGGCTCGGTAGTGGGGCCAGACCTCTTTAATATCTTTATCAATGACCTGGATGAGGGGATTCAGTGCACCCTCAAGTGAGTTTGCAGGTGACACCAAATTAGGTGGGAGTGTCGACCTGCTTGAGGGTAGGAAGGTGTTGTAGAGGGTTCTGGACAGGCTGGATCAGTGGGCCGAGGCCAATGGTATGAGGTTCAACAAGGCCAAGTGCCGGGTCCTGCACTTGGGTCACAGCAGTCCTATGCAGTGCTGCAGGCTTGGGGAAGAGTGGCTGGAGAGCTGGCCAGAAGGAAAGGACTTGAGGGTGTTGGTCGACTGTTGGCTGAATATGAGCCAGCAGTGTGCCCAGGTGGCCAAGAAGGCCAACAGCATCCCAGCCTGTATCAGGAATAGTGTGGCCATTAGGACTAGTGACCACCCCCTTGTACTCCTTGGCACTGGTGAGGCCCCACCTTGAGTATTGTATTCAGTTTGGGGATTCTGGAGCAGGTCCAGAGAAGGGCAACAAAACTGGGGAGGGGTCTAGAGCACAAGTCTTATGAGGAGAGGCTGAGGGAGCTGGGGTTGTTTGGTCTGGAGAAAAGGAGGCTGAGGGGAGACCTTATGGCTGTCTACAACTTCCTGAAAGGAGGTGGTAGAGAGGTGGGGGTCGGTCTCTTCTCCCAGGTCACAGGCGATAGGACAAGAGGAAAAGGCCTCAAGTTGTACCAGGGAAGGTTTAGGTAGGATATTAGGAAAAATTTCTTCCCTGAAAGGGTTATCAACCATTGAAAAAAGCTGCCCAGGGAAGTGGTTGAGTCACCATCCCTAGAGGTTTTTAAAAGATGGGTAGACGTGGTGCTTAGCGACACTGTTTAGTGATTTTTTTTTCAGTGTTAGGTTGATGGTTGGACTAGATGATCTGAAAGGTCCTTTCTATCCTAGGCAATTCTATGATTTCTATGAATGTACATTTATACTAGCAAGACGTTAAAAGCTTGTTTTATGGTTGCTACTGCTGTGAAGTCTGTTCTGCACTAATAAAATTACCTTTTACTGTATTACATCACATAGAAAACTTTAATGGTTGTTTTCAAGTTCTTTTCACTGTACTGTAAGAAATTTAGGAAACTCCAGACAAAGTACTCCCACACTGAATGTGGCTTCTGAGGCTTCATTGAAACCATCCAGCATGGGATGAAGATTTTTTTCACTGAATGACACCAAGTAGGTAGAATTGCTAGTACGATTTTTAGTAACTCATTTTCCTCTTCCCTTTGCAGACTATGGCACTATCAAGAAAGTACTTGCCCCAATGAACCAGACTTCAAGCAGCTGCCTGCTTGAGGAAATTGAACTCCTGCCGAAAAGTCAGCGAGAGCCCATCAGGAGCCTTCAGATTCTGCACAGCCAGAGTGTCCTTTTTGTCGGCCTTCAGGAACACGTAATTAAGGTCCCCTTGAAGAGGTGTCTCTTTTACAAAACGTACAGGTATGAAGAATCAGCTAATTTGATTTGATTAGAGAAAAATGCTTGCAGAGGGTCGCGGAAAAATGAGAAGGAAATATGACTAAGTAGGAATCCAAATAAATTACCTGTCTCAGCAATGACTTTCTATGTACACTGTTTATCAGAAGTGTCTCTGGTTTCTTTTACTAACTTCTTAAGACTAGATGAGACTCTCAAGGAATTATATTGATATTTAAGTGTCATTGTACAGATTCTGAATTGTGAAATGAAATAGCAAGAAATGGTTTATACAGAAAACAAGCATTTGATAATGAGCAATATAGCTACTGGTTTAATATATTTAAAGCTTGAAACTTGGAAAAATTTAAGCTGGGTTTTTTTTTTGAAACTGTATTACAGCTGTCTCTGTGGGTTCAGAAAGAAAACTGAATTGGATGAACTGAGTTAAGACTAGTTGGAAAAGTGGCTATTTAAAGGTAGTGCTGGATCAGGAAACCATAATAAATGTAAATATTCTACTAGATGAAAGTGTTATGAAGCTAACAGTTGTTCCATCAAACAAGGAAAATAACTTACACATTATCACTTGGTCTTAGACTGTAGTATGGTAGTTAAGGAGTTTTAAGTTCAGCATACAATTTTTTCTATAGATTATCTAAAAGTACTTCTGGGTTGCAAAACATATGCTATTAGAGATTGTTAATTTAATCTAAATAGTTATATCTTACCTTTTACAGAAGTGTGGTTCCAGTAATTCAGTACAATTTTTCTGCTTTACATCAGGTAGACTCTGGACCAGTTTGATGAGCTTTTTGAGAACTGACAGATGCATTTGGTTGGTTTTTTAGCTCATTTTAATTTCAGCTTGTTTAATATATGTTCCTTTGAAAGGCTGGGCTATTAAAGGAGGGGCAAAGACTGCCAGTTGCCTTTCTTGGCTGCCACACTCAGCATCAGGGAGACATCATTTGTGCAGCAGACAGAGACATTATACCTCCCATGAAAGGCAGTGACTGTTTGCAGATGCAGATGTTTCCAGCTGTCAGAGGGAACATGCACGCGGTCACAGCAAGGAGGTGATCACAGGATGCAGATGTAGAGCTGTGACTTGGAGACAGTGGAAGGACTTTTCCAAGGGACCTGGGTCTACGTGATGCCATGCAGGAGGACAGTGAAAGGCTACTGGGTTGAGAACAAGACTGAAGGAAAAGCTGTGTCCTGGGAACCCAGAGTAGACCAGGGAAGGGGGATTTTCCTTATTACAGTTCTTTACCAGCCCTTTTTGTTTATGCTGTCTTATGTAGCATATTTTAGGTATTTTCTACTAAAATAGTAGTGATGGGACACTGAAAGTCCCATTGAAAGTCCTGCAAAGCTCACTTTAAGGAAAAACTATATATAGGCAAGTCTCTTCCTCAAGCTTTTGGTTGGTTTAGGGGTCAACATAGGACCAAGTTTCATTTTTTTTTTGTTTTAGTGAGTTGGAACAGGATGTGTAGGGGTCTTGTAGCCCTTTTTTTTTGTTTCCTCCTTTTTGTTAAGTGAAGGACATGTATTTTGGGAGGGGGAGGGGTGTATGTATATCTGGAGAAGGAAAAAATATAATGACCTATTGTGTTTCTCTCTTTTCTTGAATATGACAAGACTATGCCATTCTGTTTGTACAAGACATTAATCATATTTTCTTGAGCAGATGTGTTTATTTCAGGAAGGGAGACTGGACTGGTATCCTGTGTTTTCTTAGGGAGTCTGCAAACACAGAGAGCTCAATAATATGGGTGGCCAGTATTTACACCAAGTCTGCACTCTACTTGAAACACTTCAAGGCTGGAGCCTTATTATTTTATTAGTGAGGTTTTAACTCCAAAATCCATGGGTGAGAACTCCAGAGCACCTGCTTAACTGGTGCCTGTGTGAAGATCCTACAAACTCCCTGGTAACTGTGCTTCTGTCAGGACAATTCCTGAGGCACATCAGTGTTAGCCCAGCTGCAGGGCCCAAACAGGCTTTTGCCCTCATGTGCTGGGACTACTGTCTCAAATCATAGACCCCATACACAGTCGCAGGCTAGGTGTCCTCCCTTCTTGAGCAGTGGGGTTTAACTGACTTGATTTTAAGAGTGTCTAAAAAAAAAAGTGGTGCTGTTCCCATTTTACTGAGTAGAACAGTAGTTAAATGACTCAAATCCTGCTGAAATGATAATTTATTCCTCTGCCCAGAGGTATGTGAAGTCTCATCTTCCACTGTAATGACTTACTTAAAAGGAGATAAAATTATTTCCTGTGGGATTTTTCAGTCATATCTTTCGTAGTTGTATCACTTTGCTTGGAATAATTACATGTCCATTCCACCAAAAGGGTTATCAGCCATACTTTCTTCCTGCTAAAGGTTTCACCTTTCTTCTAGCTCTGTTTTGTGAGAAAGGAGCAGATTTAAAGCTGTGATCTCGATGAAATAATGCATCTTCTTGTCATCTATCATTAGAGACTCTGATCGATTGGAAAATGTAGACAATCTTTCCCTTACCTAGCACTTATTTTTGGCTTGACTAGTTTTTTCTTGGCTTATGCTGGATTTCAAGCATATTTGATTCTCTACAGGTGAAGAGAGTGTAAGGTACTTTACTTGGGCCTATAAATTTCACTAGGGAATGAAACATCTGAAAATTAGTCATTGCATTGCTGGGTGTTTTAATACTCACATTCTTGTTGTATGTTGCAAACTATTACTTCTGTACTATAGTAATGGCTAGAAAGAGTAGTGAGTAAACCTTGCCTAAGGAAAATGCCTTGGGGCATTGTGGTACTTTTTTGGATTATTTTAATTTTCTCTCTTCACATTTATCATACTTAGGGCTGTATAACTGCGCCAAGGCTATGTGCTGAACTTCAATCAATAATAACCAGAGTTTGTTTGCTAGATCAAGGACACGTGTAGTCTGTAATGTCTACTTCACACAATT
Source organism: Xenus cinereus (assembly GCA_025774025.1). Taxonomy (NCBI): domain Eukaryota; kingdom Metazoa; phylum Chordata; class Aves; order Charadriiformes; family Scolopacidae; genus Xenus; species Xenus cinereus. Next base: position 85,463,667 of record JAOXJK010000012.1, read on the forward strand.
TTTGAGAAATAGAGCATGCTTGTGTATAAATAACAGCCTTAAAAAAGCCAAAAGGCTGAAGATGTACTAGCTCATCTGTCCTGCATTTTTATGTCAATGGCAAAGTGCTCACCATCTAATCTTTTCTAATCTTTTTGTTTAGGTTTATTGCAAGGGTTTCAGACAATGCAACTTCAGTCCCTCTCTTGAACAAGCTATTCCACATGCAAATATCTCAATGTCAAGATAATTTTCTTGAAATTATCTATTTTTTACTTTTATTTCATTATTCCTTGTCTTATCTTCACATACCAGCCTCTAAAGCATGTAGTTATTGCTTTTATTTGTAGTTTATTAAGTTTCCTTAATATTCACTCTGATATGCTGGACATATTTAGCTAATTCACATTTCCTTGTAAATGTTCCTCCAGCACTTTCTTGTGGCGGAGTCCTCTGTGGCACAATGTTGCCTCTGACAGACAATCCCTCTGGTTTAGGACAGTCCTTTTCTATCAGCTCACAGCTCTGCTCCCACAGACACTGTTATTGAAGGCCCTTGAAAGTACTGTTTTACATTTGGAGACCAAGTTTGGGTTTGGGTTTTTTTTGGTATTCTAGCAGTTCAGTGCATTTTATGGCTGGTAACAGCAGACCATATCGCAGGCAGAGCCGGTTGCCACGCCTGTAGTTTGTGTTGCTCAGCTCTTTCCATTTTGCCATGATGTTTTTGTTGTTTATGAGTCACCCGTGTTAGTTATTTGGATTGACAGTTTTCATGGAGGGGGTCTCCTGCAGGGTTCTGCCAATGGCTGAATAGTTTTGAACATCCTGTCGTAATTCTGCTGTTTTCAGGAGTCAGCTAGGGAAAAATAGTTTGGGCCATGTGAATTCTTACACTTCTCCAAAAAGCCCTGGCATTTTTATGCTTCAAGAGGAAACAGCAGAGCAGTTACCTTGGCTTGGCTGCCCTTGGGAAAATACCCCTTGGGTAAGATTTTGACCATTTTATTATCACCTGTGTATTGCAATTCACACATGTTTATCAAACTTCCATACATACTTTTCAACATCAACATTATTCACTGGAGCTATTATTTTCACTAAGAATTCTCCAGCTCTCAATACTTCTTTGCAGTTAAGTAGGGTGAGCATATAGCACAACTGGCTTTTGTATACCTGCTAATTAGCTATAATGCGAGATAAATGGAGTGATTATCATGAGAAGAGAACTATTAAGCTCCCTAAAGTTGCAGCGTTTGCTATTTACTTTGAAGGCTATAAGCATAAGGAGTAAAATCTGTAGCAGGGGTGTAAAGACTCCATCCCCTGAAACAAAGGAAGGTCAACTTTTTTCTTTTCTGTAGCCTTCAAAAGCAACCTTGGATGGCAGTGATTTCTCTGAGGCATATACGTTGATGTAAAAATTTGTACTGGAGTTTTCAGTGCATCACTTTTGAAAGTAGGGGCAATGAAAGGTTGTATCAGCCCAATGTTCTGTGAAATCTTACTGAGCAAGGATCAAGAAGTGGTATTTCTGATGGAAGATAGGTTTCACACATTTGGAAGGCTTGAAAGCTAATCTTACCATGTTGTTATGTGTAAGAAAATAAAGAGTGACATTTTACATTATATGCTTAAAGTATTATTGGGTCACAAGATTGTTTTGCTAAGTATTGTTATCATAACTACTCCACTGTAACCCTGACTTCTCTCTCTCTGTACTCCATCATTTTTATTTTGGCTTCTTTGTTAACCATTAAGTACACAATCTGTACATATGCAAAAGATAACTGTAGCAGCATAGTAATAAGAGGGGTACTGGACTAACTAACAGAAGAAAACAATTATTGCAAATTTGGTTGTGCTGTATCTCATTCCTGGAACTCCAGCAAGATTATTGGATTAAGTATTTCAACTGCTGTTGCATTCCTTCATTTTTCCTTGTCTATAGATGTTACTTCCTCAGAAGTGCTCTTGTACTCAGCATAAACTTGCTTCCTTGGGAATAAAGCACTGTGGCTATCATTACATAGTAGAATAATGATTTCTATATACTAATATTATACACGTTAACAACCAGTAATGTGGTCTGAAGTATTACTAGGTGCTAACGTGTCCAGAAGGGCTTGCCAGCACATGGAATTGAAATTGCTGTTTTGAAATAATCATTCCAGAATGGTTATTTTTGGATATCCAGGTGGATTTCATTATTTCAAAATACGCAAACCTTATTCCAATTTAAATCAGAGAAAGATACTGCTACATTAGAATGCTGGAACCACTCGAGGCCTAATCTGAATTAGTGATTCCAGAGTAATATTCCAGAATCAGAATCTTTGTAAATTTCCCAAACTAAGATAAACCATAATCCTGGTCACAAGGCTAGATTATAAACACCTTTTAAAAATGTGAAATCTTTTTTTCCATATTAGATGCACTGCAAAATTGTCTTCAATTGGTGTGAACTTATGAGAACAATAATAAAGTCAGCAAGACTATGAAATAAATATACTTGAAAGTCTTCCTCACTCAAAAGAAGTAGAATGTTAGTCCCATACCGGGGAGGGAAGGATTCAGTTGAAGCCCTGCAGATCCGAGGTTGACCTGTATTTCTTTCTTCCTCTTTGAGGACCAAGGTTTTTGCAGAAAATGACATGGTCTGTCTGGCCCCAAAATGCATCAGAGACAAACTATGCATTTACCTTTTGCTGCATCTGAAATATTTGGTGACAACTCTTTAAAGTGTGTGATCTATGCAAGTGTGTACTATATTGTAAGCACACATTTTTGGCAAACAAGAAGGAATTTTGATAAACAGGTAGAATTTTACAGCCTATTCCCAATGTATTTATTGCAGTACCCTAGGAGGACAAAGGAAAATGTCTTTTCCTTTTAGTTTGCAAAGTTTTAAGAAAACCAGATGGACTTGACTACATATTTGCAATTCAGATTTTATTAGTAGGATATTATTTTAAACAAAAAAGTGAACTAAGAAATAAAAATTTAAAACAGGCATGTGGTTTTCATATGTCATGATGTAATTCATTTCTTTGCTTTAAAAAATACCAAAAGTTTGAGGAAATTTAAGTTCAATGTAGTTACTGTTAAGTTTTTCTTGAAAATCACCTGACATGTTTAAAGCAACCCACTTTCCAAGAGGTCATTTTACTAGTCTTTTGATACTTGGCAAGCATTTCTCTGGAAACAGAAGTTAAAGGTACCAGATGGTTTAAAAACAAATGAATGAACAAACAAAGGCAAATCTGGAAGGTTTTTTGTTTTAAAAAAATTTAACATAACAGATACTGGACTGTTACGCAGTCAGTCCAGCAAATATCCTATGTATCTCAGTTTACAGTGCACTGCATTACGTAGCGCTTGTTTTCTCGTGAGAGTTATTTGCAGGTCTCTTAATGATCTGTAATCTTTTTGTGGACATTTTCATTTATTTGAAGTTTTAAAGAAAATTAACATTCGAGTTTGGAGTCCGCTATTGACTTGAACGTATGAAAAAGAGAGAGTATTCTTGATGGATTAGTGAGAACTGTCGGCATGATTCCAGGACAGGAGTTTTTATGCTCCAGTTCTACAAGCCCAAACCGAGGGGCTTTAAAGGTCATCTGCTCCTGATAATACATTGTCAGGCCAGTAGGGGTATCTACAGTTACTTCTGAAATGAGAGGTAACAGTGCCCTCAAAATGGCAAGTTGAGATACCTGCTATCTGGTTAATACTTTTAAGGAGTCAAGTTGTACATCTTGTATGGGGGCCTGCTGTCTTTATAATTGATTCATATTCTGGTATAAACTTAACCTAGGTTACAGCTGACTAAAAGGGTATAGAAGTTGTGTACCCGGTTTACGTTATATCTGCTAAAGATGTGCAGGTCTTTTAAAGACATGGGGATGCCATATGGAAGCAAACAGGGTCAGCCTGGGGAATCACTGTTACTGCTATTCTGATCTAGGAACCTATCAATTTGTGGGAAAATCCCCAAATGTGTTGCTCTTGGGTTGTCTTGCTATGTAAATAGCTCAGATTTTCAGAGCCTATTTGCCAACCACAGATTTGCAGGCTCTAATTGTAGCCCATCAAAAGGTCTCTGAAAACCCAAGCTGTACCTAGTGGTACTGGCATTTCAAGGCTCCTACTTTCTAATCAGAGGGCTGGCAGCTTTGTTCTGGCTGATTGGCATGGATGGAGGCCTCAGACTTTATTTCTGTACAATGAACGTCAAGCCTATATTCTCCTGTAGAGAGCATGGTCTGAAAGTTGTCTTTCGCATTTGTTCTGAGTAGAGCCACTTGGAAGTGTCTGTATTCAGACAATTGTGTGTTAAAAACAATTTTATTAAAAGAAATTATACATAAATTCCTGATTCTGGATTTTAAGGGAAGAGCTTGTAAATTTAAGGCTATTATTGTCAGTGCATGCTGCAAGATTGAATCATACCTAGATGGATTTTGATTTCCTCATAGAAATTCAAGTAGGAGGAAGCAATAGTAGTCCATGCAGAGTGTCTGAGATGATAAAAGCATTTGATTTTTCTTAACATTACAGGCAAAGGTTAAGCAGGATTCTGGATATTTTACATGTATTTAATTTGAGCACCTAGGACTTTATAAATTGTATGCCTACCATTTATGTTCTGCATCATTCATCTATATCTTTGGATCGCCATTCTTCAAAGCACTTATTTATATATATACACACACACACACACATATATATATATCTACAAAACCAGTAGTAATGAAAACACTGATATGTACCTGTGTACAGAAGTCCGGTATCAGATTCGTGTATTGATTCAGAAGTAGATAACACAATGCATTTGGACCATAAGACAGGCTTTTATCTTCAGTTGTCTGTTCAAATTTGCAGTGAGGAATATGTCTTCTGTGAAATAAGATGGTGACCCCAGTTCAGTTCCTGGTATACGAAGTGTCCAGATCACAGTTGGCAGTAATGGGAACTAGGCAGGCATGGCTATCTCAGTAGAAATGATATGAAAGGGTCAGGAGACTCAAATATCCTCTGTTCTTCAAAATGCTATGCGTAAGTAAAGACAGAAAAATGTTTCATCGAACAGTCTCAGAAGATGCACCTCTTATGTTTATACATTCATATTTGTGTATAAACATGCATTATATTAATACATAAAATGTTACAGCTCAAGAGGATACCTGATTAGCACTTACAATGTATGTTGATAGCGGAATATGTTCTGCCCCTGAAAGAAGATTTTTAAGTCTCTTTGAAATCAATGGTATGAGGATATAGCTTTTAATCTTAAGGTTCTTTTGTTCTTTGGAGCACACATAATTAATTCTTTTTAGTCTAAAACTATGGGGGTTTTAATATATTTTGCTCTGAATGCTGTTCATTTCTGCCTCATTTTCTGCCTGAATAAATCATCTCCAATGTAACTGAAGTAGAGCAGTTTTGCTAGCCTGCTTAGTGATAATTATAAAATAGCTGAGGAAAATGACCTGCTATTGCTGCCTTGCATTAGAGTGAGGTGACTTACAGTTCTGTTACCAGTCAGTCAAAATCCGTTGTTTGAGTGTTGCCTGACTGTCAGTAGGCATACCCAACCATCGATGCCAAATGAATGCCTTGCAGGACAGACACTCAACTACCTATCATTTATGTTTGGAAAAAAAATGTGAAATGACAACATAGAGGAAAATTAGAATCAATCACTAGAAGCCAAAAGCCGTTGAAAATTTTTGTAGAGAGTGCCGACTAGACAGGGTAAGTGGCATCAAGTGTCTTAGAATGAACCAATTCACTTTTATTCCTGAATTTCCTTCCAGCACAAAATTGCCAGTTTTAGCAGCACTGGGACAAATCATGTGAAGTCTTATAGATGTGGGCTGGTGCCTACTGAGAGTAACAGACAAACCAGTCATTTTCATCTCTGGTGAAATTGAGATGTAAGGTAGACTTCAAGAGACAAGATGGCTAACATATTATCCAGCTCTGCAACTTCCAGTGTCACTATCTGAAAAGGCCCTGTCAACTGAAAGACCTAAAACCAATTTTTAAATTTATCTAATTTTTCAACGGTAGCATCTAAAATGGCTTTAATTTAGACAGAGATTTGGGAGGAGAAAGGGATAAAGATGTGTAATGCTATCTAATTTTTGACTTTCCTAATTTACATGAATTTGACAGCCATTTTGTACCATTTCTTTTCTAATTTCATGTATACACTGAAGTTGTTCCTCTTATTGTATCTCTTGGAAGAGACATTAACATTAAAAAAATGTTAATATAAAATGTTCATTGATGGAGGACAGTAAAGACACTGTGAGTGTTAATAATAGTCCCTTTAAGTTTCACATCTCAGATAGAAGTTCTGATAACTTCTGATGACTTCTTATACTTACAGGCTTTATTCTATCCTCATTTTCTATCTGTAAACTTTTTTGTTATCTGTTTCTTTTCTTTTTTATCTAGGCAAAGCAGATCAAAATAATTAGCTGTTGTTATTCACACATTAAATTGTCCCTCAAAGGAAAGAAAATGATTTTTAAATGTGACATAATTAAGCAAATTGGGATAAAAAATTACCCACACATTACCTCTCTAATTTTCATTTAAAAGAAAACATATCTACTTTTCAGAGACGTTGGTGATCTAAGCAAGTGATCTAAAAGAAATAAATAAGAAAACCCTCTGAGATGTGAAGCAGGCAGGAGAACAGAAAAGGACTGGTGTTCCAATAGCTGAGAACAGGGCAGCTATTTAAGCCTCATTTCATTAACATATCCAGCATGGTGAACTGAAATGCCAGAAAGAGGGTGATGCTGTTGAACTACGCTGTTGTGGTATGATTTTTCTGTCTGAACATAAGATTTCAAAAATTAAACTTTTTACACGATGAGACTTATGTGTAGTAATGACTTGGACAATCACTTAGAACATTATGTTTTATAAAAACTACTTTCTCCTGTGAGGAATACTTCTCAGAAAAAACTGTTTTGAACAGTTCATATGTTTCCAGGATTAATTTATGTATTGTATTGTAAAGAAAAAAATTATTGAAGATGGTTAATGCTTCTCATTTTTGGAGGAAGTTCTTCGCAC
>JAOXJK010000012.1:85470840-85503527 GCA_025774025.1 Xenus cinereus
ACTGTCTCTTGTGAGGAATACTTCAGTAAAAATTTCCTCTTGCTTGTTTCGAACAGGATTAATTTATGTATTGTAGTGTAGAGAAAAAAAAATTATTGAAGATAGTTAATGCCTCTCAATTTTGGTGGAAGTTCTTCGCACTTAGCTTCTTGTCAACAGTAGGAGGTTAGCTGAGTTATTAACTTCTTAAAATCATAGTTTTCATACACTCAGTGGACCTTCTTAACTAAATTCTGAAAAGAGTTACCACATTTTATCTTGCTGCCATGCTCTCCAAACTTGTTCACTTACTGAAACGACCATGTCCAATGTCCACAGAGTGATTAACATGCTTTGTCCCAGCAATGCAAGGACTTTTTGGCATTTTTTAAACTTTATTTCTTCATGAAACTAGGATCTGATACCAGGAAGTTATAAGAACAATCAAAATATGCTTTTAGTGCCCTACTTATAACATCTAAGTGACTTGTAATGAAAGATGCAAGCCATTTTGATTTGCCTGAGTGGAAAGTAAATGGGAAACAAACACAGAAGAGGAAATGTGGTCTAAGAGCAGTGGGAGAAGGTTCGGCTTACTCCCAGGGAAGAGGGAATGTGGTTATAAGTGAAAGGATACTGACTTTTAAAAATTACTTTTTTAATAAAAAGTGTCTAAAATATAACAACTGCGTTTAAAAATATTAACATTTAACATAAAGAAATAGTGAAGTTGGAAAAGTGAGCACTTCTACCTTGAGAAATAGCACAGCTAAAGTTGCCAATTGTGCATTGTCATCCTTTAACTTTTTTTCGTATACTTTTTTCAGAAAGCACGTGCTTTATCAGGGATGTTCTGAAGGAGATCACTGAACATCTTGTCTTGCAAACACTGGAAGGGCAAGACACTTAAAACTTTCCATAATTTGCATTAATTGTCCTCCTCACTTTCTAGGTAGTTAAATGGAAACATGTGCAGCCCAAGTTACAAAAAGGCTAAGTGCTCACAGCTGCAAGAGCCATCAGTGGGAACTCTCTTCTGAACACTGAATCCTCTAAACCAGAAGCTTTATCTTCGACTGGCAGTCTAATTAGGGGCACCTAGGGAATTTTGGATGTTATGTCTCTTATTCTGTGCCCATTTTGCAGATGAGAACTATCCTCCCATATAGTACTGGCAATCCATGTTGCCAAGTGTACTGTAGAAACTAATTCTTTGAAATTTGTAAGCACTAAGAATGCTCTGTGATTGTATTATGGAATAGCATATTAGGGAATTAGTAAGTCTGCGTTTTGTCTGATGTTAGCGTGGAACTACATGAGGAATGCCAGAGATAAATAGAAATATGATTAAAACACAGGATTTATGAAGAGAGAATCACAGAAGGGGTGAGGTTTGCAGGGGCCTCTGGAGGTCATCTGGTCTAACCTCCTGCTCAAGCAGGGTCCTCTAGAGCCAGTTGTCCAGAACCATATCCAGCTGGCTTTCCCTCCAAGGAAGGAAACTCCAGAACCTCTCCGGGCAACCTATGCCAGTGCTAAGTCACCCTCACAGTGAAAAAAGTGTTTTCCTGATGTTCAGATGGAACCTTCTGTGTTTGTTTGTGCCCGTTGCCTCTTGTCTTGTTGCTAGGCACCACTGAAAAGAGCCTGGCACCCTATTCTTTGCACCCTCCCTTCAGGTATTTGTACATATTGATGAGATCCCCTCTTAGCCTTCTCTTCTCCAGGCTGAACAGTCTCCCAACTCTCTCAACCTCTCCTCATATGGGAGATGCAGCAGTTTCTTGATCATCTTTGTGGCCTTTCATTGGACAGATGTGATGTGAACAGAAAAAGAGAGAATAATGCCCATGGACTTGAGTTGAACAAGAATGATCAGTCAAGCATTTTTTTAAAATCTAGACAAAATTTTTGCATTTATTATTTTTATGCGTAATTTATAGGTATTTTTACAAGGGTTAAAGCAATTATATTATGCTTCACTATGATGGGACTTCCACCTACTTTCTTATGCATCTTTAGCTATGAAGCTGCAGACCTACTGCCTTGCTTATTAATACCTGACCTAGCAGTAGCAAGAGAAAGCTCCCATTTAATTGAGAAAAGAACTTGTAATTTTGTACAGTGGGTCTTTCAGAGTCCCTAAGAAGCTGGACTACCATCCTTCTCTCTAACCTTTTTTTTTTTCCTCCTCTTGTGCCACTAGGACAGAATGTCTGGGGCAGCATGTGATATGTGAGTGTTGTCATGGCAGCCACCAGCACCCCTTTGAACTTATTTCCAGGGATTCTACAGCAGTGCAGAAAACAAATCAGAGAGTTTTCTAATTAATTTTCAAAGAGTAGACATTGTCATCTGATTTATGGCAAAGATAATAATTATAATTCCAAAACTGATAGAAAAGACTAACAACTGTAACTCCTGAAATCTTCTTTACTTGGAGTAGACAACATACAATTTTTATGAATTTCCTTAATATGCTAGTAATTAAGTACAATTGTCAGCCTTGACGACATACCACGCATGCAGCCAGAAATTCAGCTATGCACTTAAAAGAAATCCTAACTTTGTGTAGGTGTTCAAATTAATTTTTCTTCTGTTTTGTCATTTTATCTGTGCCATACAACAGCAGGAATCGATTTCACTGTCTCTTTTAGGCCTATGGCATAAAAAGAGATGCCAGATAGTTATTTAGACATCTTTGGCCGGTACAGACAATGATAAATGTTCATGTTTTCTGATTTGTTTTCATCCACAGTGCATGCATTGGATCCCAAGACCCTTATTGTGGCTGGGACATGGTGATGAAGAAATGCACAACGCTAGAAGAAAGTCTGAGCATGAGTCAATGGGAGCAAAGCATTACTGTGTGTCCAGTAAGTCCAAATACATTCATTTATTCCTTAAAACTTTTGATTCAATTTGAATTTCATGAAAATGAGCTGACATAGATTTTTTTTAAGCTCAGCAAGCTGTATTTAATGCCATTTTTCTCAGCTGTTCTCATCAGATCTTAACAGAATATTTAGTTTATTTCTATTTCTTATCAAACTAATTACATAATATGATCAAATTATTTATAGTACGTTCAAAAGGTAGTTATTATTAACCTATAATGTCTACGTTCTCACCTTGAAAGCAAACATTCACTAACATTAGAGATATTGACGTGCTTTTCTCTGCAGGATTTTTCTCCATCTTGTACTTTGAAAAAATTTAATAACTATTAGTTTAATCTTTTTTTTTTTAGGATCATTATTGCTAATATAAAAAGCCGTATAGCATCTTTCAAAGTTCATGAATTGGAAGGGTGAATTGTCCGAGTTAAGTCTCACTCATATAAATGACAGGAGTGATAATTATAACAAACTTAGTGTTTATATTTGCAGTGGCTTAACTTCTCTTTAAAAATGATTTGTAATAAATTTAATACAATAAAAAAAAACAACAAACAAAAAAGATGATTTGTATCCTTCCTTTTTAATGTGGTTCCAGTGTTGTTTTAATATTGATTATTTTTCCTCACTCCAAAGAGCATAAAAAGAGACTTAAGAAGAATCTTCCTTGTACTACTAAGCTCTCTCCTTTGGAGACTTTTGCTGCTTTGGTTTTGCCTTCTGCCCATGGAGAAGGGAGTCTTTCCAACTCAATTCTGCTTTCATCACTAATGAGGATTTCTTGAACTTGTCCTCATTCACCACTGGAGCACATGCATCTATGAATTTATGCTTGTATGACACCCGTGTTCTATTCAGGTGTTTAACAATCTGCTTTTAACATCTTACTGACCCCCTTCTCACTTAAGCTGGGCTTTGTTTAGTGAACTAGAGCTTTCAGTTGTGATCTGTACGTGTGTTGCAGCAGCCTCATAGATACAAATCACTACACTGATTCTGAGGTCCGTGAAAACTAGCTCCTGTGTTCTGACTGTATTTGACATGAAATAGAAAATTTTTTAAACAATATCTTGTCCTGTCCTTTGCTTCCATTCTCTCAAATACTGATCTAATGGAAAAGGCATGCATTGGATTGATCTGCGTTAGCATTTTATCAACTTTGGGGCAAATAACTCTGATTTTTCCCGTTTTCTTTGGTTCACATCACAAAGCAGTCTTGAAGCACACAAGGTACATTACTTTCAGATGAAATTAAACCAAAAATGTGCTCTGACTACTAGAAGGCATTTGATCCATGACCAGAGTGAGACCAAAGTAAGCCCACAAAATAGGTATGGTGTATGTGTCAAGTCTTCAACACCAACTGTTTTATTTTCCCGATTTGCAGTTTGTCTGCATATCGCTTGCTAATATAGACATAGCCGCTGTCTCAGAGAAAGTCTGGATTCAGTCAACAGCACAGTCCTTGCCTCCCTCATTGGAGAGTAACTAGATGCATTGTACATTATATTTATTTCCGAGTACATGGAGTATATTGTATCTCCCTGCAGTAATCCCACAAGCTAAACATGGTTATGTGGAGGGTTTGTGAGTGGCCGAGCTGGGTTGCTTTTTTAGGAAGGATTACTGGAATGAATTGGTTGGTTGCTACTTGAATAAGCAGTCTGCCTACTGCTTAGTCTTTGAATTCTGGCATTCGCCCTTATTTTCTTTCATTGATACAAAACACGACGCCAAGAGAGGGCGGAGGGTGAGGGAGGAATGCTTTAGAAAGGAAAATTCAATTCTGTCCTGTTCAACTGGAAAAACAATTATATATGACAGTTGTGTAGGATCTGAGGGTCTAGTCAAAGCAGCAGAGCACCAGTGGATTGTTCAGAAATTCATCCACAGCTGTGAGACTTATTCTGCATATCAGAGAGGAAAAGATTTAGCAAGCCTCCAAAGGAATTTTGGAGTTGAGAAGATTGGGATTGTATAATATAAGGAAAATTTTAGAATTAACTGTCTAAATTGAAAAGTGTAGTTTTACCACTTTACTATCTTAAACTTTGAACTCTAAGTAACTCATTATTGAACAACTTTGGAAACTTCGTAGACACTTTCCTCTAAAATAACACTGTAGTTTGGCAAACTGCTATTAGTTACAATTTTGCTTAGTGAGGCTTTCAAATATTTGTTGTTATAACATTTTTATGTGCTGTAATCACAGGATATATAAGCCAAGATGTACTTCATTTCATTTTGTAGGCAACTGAGCTATGTGCATCCTTGACATTTGCTATATACATTTAAGATAATGTTACAGGCAGAACATAACAGAATATTAGAAGATTTCTACCTCCCCTCTTTTGGTCCCAATATCTTAATTGTTAGTAAAACTGCACTGATCTTTCTAACGTTATATAAAATTTGTGAGATTAATGCACGACCAGTTTCTTCTAAACTCAGATCAGAGAGAGAGGCCTGTTTATACACTAGCTTAACCAAAAATTGAAAGTGTGACCCATTGCACTTGAGAAATTATTTCCTAGGGAAATATTCATATATCTGAATATTAATTGGCATGTCATGGTAGATCAGAGAGGGGACTAGGAGAGGTAGCTGAGCATTTGTGTTACTGTCTCTCTGAACTTAGAAGATAATTTGTGACAAATTTCATTATTTTGGTTATCTTGCATTGATTTAATTCTCAAGTTGTTTTTTTAAGTTATTGCTTCAGATGGCATGACTACACTAATTGTGCATGAATATAGATAGTAATTAATGCCATGGCACGTGCACCTATTTTGGGCTTCTTCCAATTGGTCAGATATCCCTATTATCCAATATTTTTATAACAGTGAAGGTTCATAGTTTTGCCGAATTATTTTCCAGTGGGAACACTTGCAATCCATCACTTAAAAGTAAACTGTCTGACATTATCAAAGAGCTTTTACAAGAAAAGTAAAAATAATTTTTTAAAAAGTGCTTTGGGTCTTTTTTACATAAGTATGCAACTTGAAATGGCTTTACTTTTACAACTGTAGCAAACATTGCATGCAGGAGAAAGAGTACAGTATGGAATCTTACCTGAATGCATTAACAGCTTCAGGAAATACTCTAGAGCCACTGAATCCAACACTAAATAATCTCAAACCAAAGAGCTCATGGCAGATTTAAGGACTGGGTCACTGAAGATGTGATGTTGACTCAGAGTGCAGAGGCACAAACCAGGAAGTCAAGGTGAGTGCAGAGAGGCTCAAGGCAAAGAAGATTGATATTTGAAGTACATTAGGAAGGAAGAAGAGACTAGAGGTATCTGCAGAAGGTAAAGGGTGACAAAAACAAGGTGGTAGAGAGGGAAAGCAGAGCGTAGCTGTGCCAGGAAAGTACAGCCATAATGTCTACTTGATTGTGATTTTCTGCTTGACACATGTCAGCTGGTGAAAGATTAATGGGCACAGGTTCTGGTGAGGGCTAAAAAGGCCCCTCAGCAGTACATTTTTCTTTCTGATAGTTCTATGATGAAATTGTTTGATATCACTTGTGAAAAAGAGATAGTCATAGAGAGACAGAGTAGGTGAGTCATGGGAGACAGCAGAGACTGCAGTGGGATGATCTTTAGAGGAGTAAGGGGGAAAAATTCAAGAGAAACCTGCCATCAGTATGTGCTTCTCAGCTAAAGATTTCAACCTAAGTTTTATGAATACTTTCCCTGCCACTTGATATAAATTATGGTTACCATAAACAACTGTAGCTTTAGTTTATAATTTTAGGTGCAACAGTAAAGATGCTTTAGTGTAGCGTAGAAATGGAAAGCAGTAAAGATGTTTTCACATCTCTGACAATTGGATTGGAGACATATCATTGCTAGTTTATCGACTGTATTTTTTAGACCAGCAGTGTAAGAATGGATTTACTTGTTGCTTAACTAGAAGTAAGTATTTTCTTTTGTCTTATGAAGAATAACAATGTATACTGTGTATGAGCAAAAGTCAGTGATTTCTTTTCAATAAACATTTGTCAGCAGAATTTTGAAGTGATGAATTATGGTTGTGTCAGTTGTGGCTGGCAGAATACACATATGGCTGTTTTGTGGAGAAGCCATAGCTGTGAAAAATAAATCATGAGAAATGTAATTAATAGTGAAATTATGGAACGTTTGACACAGTGGAAAGAATCAGCCAGCAGCCAGCATGGCAGTGGAAACATGTCTTGTGCTGTAATCAAATCTCTTGTATCTTCAAATTATTAGTGAAATGTATACTTCCCTCACCACTGTTAAAATGAAACAATGCTAAAAATAGCAAATGGAGACACCACTAAAGATCATTCATGACAATCTACTACTGTAGTTCCTATTTCAATATATAAGCAAATATTAGTGTTACATTCTTACACATTTGATAAAATATGCATGACTACAACTGATACGTATTTTTATCTGAGTGAATTTAAATGCTATTTAGCCTGCACTTGTTAGTACTGCTGTTTTGACTGAAAGTTAAAATATGACAATCAAAAGGAAAATCCTTTAGTATTTAAGTGAAAAAGTGGCTATCATTTCCATTTATGAGCACAGATTTGTCAAGATTAACACCTTGCTAAAAGAATTAAGAATATGAAAACCTATCTTTATTACGAGAGCTGAATTCCCCATGTCCAGCCCCGTTTTCTTTATAAGTTCCAGTAACCATGGAAGCTGCTGCAATTTCCATAAACACATTTTGTTTCAGCTGGACAGTAAAGATTTCTTATTAACATGTGTTACGGCTGCAAGGATGGAAACATTCCAATCAAAATGAGGATAGTCCAACCCTTCCAGCCAAAGGTGTTGAGAATTGCCTTCAGCAGGAGCACGCTGTCTCATCATGTAGAGTTAGGTGCAGCTTTTTGAAGATGTTTTTAGGATTTATACATATAATTCATCTAATGTTTAGAGAGACTCATATTTAAAACCACATTGCACTTTTATTAAATGGTGCTATATGACGTGCTTCAAAAAACTTGTCAAAAAAATACAGTCATTGTGGAGATTTGAGGTTGACTCATCCAATTTTGTTACTCTGGCCTATTATCCTCTGCTGCCTCTTCCTTTTGATCTAGATTTGAGTTTCCACAAGCATTCTTGCACATGCTGGTTTACAGTCAGTATTCAGGTTCCTAATCACAGGTAGATTTTAGGAAATAGGGAATGCTGTCATTAGAAGATAATCGAGAAAGTGAAACTATACTTTCTGTTGAATCACTGTAGGCAGGCATGGTTACAAAAGTAATGGTTAGTTGTGATTGTTAGCATCCAGTGGCCCACATTGGTTGGAAGTGGTGGGAATTATGCAGGTACAGAAATTATAAGGGGAGCTTGCTGTCTGAGGGGTGTACTTCTCCAGTGGAGGCTTTTATTGTTGGTGGCTGAAGGCTGTACCTCCATGTACTGCAGAATTAATAGGTTGTACAAAGGAACTATCAGGCCTCAGGTAAGCCTTTCTGTTTTGTTTATTTCTAGATGAGGAATCTGACAGTGGATGGACATTTTGGAACATGGTCACAGTGGAAACCTTGTACTCACACTGACGGTGCCAGTGTTGGCTCCTGCCTCTGTAGGACACGTGTGTGTGACAGTCCTGCTCCTCAGTGTGGAGGTTGGCTGTGTGAAGGACCAACCATGGAGATCGCCAACTGTTCCAGGTACACAAAACAATTTCAGGTTCTATCGTTTATGGTTTAAAAGTTTTTAACTTAATCAGAATAGAATCTACCCTTTGAAATCTCATCTGCAATGAGGAGTGCAGCCATTTCTGTGCATGAAACAGCTCATATCTATGTCCACAGCAAATGAGACATTAGAAGGTATCTCTCAGACTTTGTGGGAGAGAGAATGAGCCAGATGGCAAATAGTGATTTCAAATGCTGTGTTCCAAATAATATTGTCCCCAGCTAATTTTAACAAAAGCTCAGAAAGAAAAAAAAAATCAACGTTAAGTAATGTCCAAAGTATGATACTTTTTCTCAATTCTGTAGTCATAAATATTTTTTTTTCTGGAAGTAGGACTGTTTACATTTTTGGAGGTCTCATGGCACTGTTGTATTTCCCCATTCTGCCTTGGGAAAAATGTTTTCATTATGTCTTTTGGTTGTGTTGTGACATCTAGATCTACCACTAGGCTATATGCCTCCCTTCAGCTGCTCTTTTGTCTTCCTCAGGAACATAACCACTCCCAGAAAAAAACATTGAGAGCAGATCATTTCAAAGAGATGCAGAACATTGCATGTTGTGAACTGCATTAGTTAATTTAAAACATTACACATACTTTGCTTGCAAGATGAAACTTACATGGTGGTGCATTCTGCTTCTTGTCATTGAGTCTTTGTGCTTTTGTCTGCTTTTTTTTTTTTAATAAACATCAGAAGCACATCATGGTAGTGAATAAAAGGGATTATCCCTCTGCAAAAGATAACTGCAAGCTCTGTAAGTGGAAATAGTCCATGTTAGGGAAATTTTTAAAAATAGAAAAATATAGTATATAACATCAGATGAGGGAAATGGTAGAAAAGATAAGCATGCTGTAAGATACTGAACAATCAAACAACAGTTATTTGCTGTCAGGTTTAGAAGGCAATTTGGGACTTGATTTGGCAGTATTACACTACTATCTTAACATCTTACTTCTGTTAACACTGCTATATTAGTAATCCCAGAATTCATGGATATCCAGGTATTTTGTTAATTTTACCAACTGGGTAATACATTGCACTGACAAAGATATTATTTTTTGTCTGTGTTACCAGTGATACCTGATTATTTTTTTTCAAAAGCTTTTTCCTCTGTTATCAACTCTTATAACCCTAATAATAGTAAGACATCAAGATGAGTGAAATTTAAATTGGTAGTATTTGTGATAAATTACTTGAATAATCTTATGTCATTTTTATTACTGGATTTAATTAATTTTCATTGTTAAAAAAAGTTATTTCAAAATCAAGTAATGTACTATTTTAACTTTTGTTTTAATGATGGAACTTCAAGAATTCATTATAGTTTAGTTTTATTTTTCTTGATTTCTCTTTGTCTTCTACCAATACAGAAACTACAAGCTAGCCATCAAAAGGGTTTGAGAACTGCTTGAAGCGTATTTTTTGCTTAGAATAGGGTATGAAATTCCTTTTGAGATGTTTGGTATAGTATATTCTTTCCTAGGGTTTATTGGCAAGGGACAGGATTGCCCTTTCCAGAAGTTCGCAAATGCAGGCTACAGCATGTGAATTCTGTTAGCTTTTTTTGTTACATTGCAAATAAGGTATTGGTGCCTTATCAGAGTATCCTGTTGAAATTGTGAACTAATGCATTTTGACGCTTACTTATTACTCTTTTTCCTTTAATCCCTTTCCTTTTAGAAGAGGTAGCAAAACTTGACATTTTAATCTCCCTGAAAAAAAAAGACCCATAAATAATAATTAGAACAATACGTAAATAAAAGTTATAGGAGTTTGCAGATGAAGTTTACCCCGAATAAAGTGACCGAAAGCAACAAAATAGCTTCATATCTTTGTATCTAGCTTCTTGTGTAATGTGGCCATTTTAGCAGTTGCTTATTACAAAGCATGGAATACGGAAGGATCAGAGCACCTTTATTTTAGCCCAATATTCTTTAAGAAATGGAACACGATGCAGTATTAATGACTTCTTCAGATATATTAATGGGCCAGGTTCTGCTGTCAGTCACACCTAATCAGCCATTCGCTATGTATAACAGATGACAGAGCCTGAGCTTTTTGTTCTACCAGAAATGGGGGCTGGACACCATGGACTTCTTGGTCACCTTGTAGTACCACTTGTGGAATAGGCTTTCAAGTTCGTCAGCGTTCCTGCAGCAATCCAACCCCTCGACATGGAGGACGTGTCTGTGTGGGACAGAATCGTGAGGAGAGGTGAGCTATCTTTTTTCTACTGTCTGTTTTAATTTCTTCTGCTCAGCTGTATGCCACAGGACATTTTCTCTTGTACCTGCCTTGTTTTTCTCTTCCCTTTCCTTTCACTTTCTCTTTAACTCCACTGCTGCACAATAGCAGTATTCCCATTAGCAAGGCTGTGGGTCTGCAGCGGTTCTTTCATCTTTCACTTAACTGCATCCCTCCCGAGCCAGCTGAGAGCTCCTCGTAGTGCCAGAGAATTGTGCTGTAGCGATGTGCTGCTGTCCCTTGAGACCCTGAAAATTGATTCTCCTTTAAAATTGATTGCAGTGTGTTTGAATTGTAGCTCGCCCAGCCTCAAGACCCGGAATTCAGAGCAATATATAGTAAGGTCACAGCACTATGTTACTGATGCTGTGAGTTCATTTTTTCTGTCTTAAATGAATTAAGCATCTGTATAACATGAAAGGAAGTTTCAAGGGCTTTGTTTTATATTCAATAAATATAATACACCTTGAACTCAAATATTTTTTAGTAAGGTTTCAGGGTGGTTTTTTAAAAAAATTTTGTATATAAACTAACCCCTGAGCAGATCAAATCAACTCAGATTTTGATTTCACCATCTACCTCTTTGGTATTTTTTCCCTAGCTCTCTAATGTAAAGGTCAGGGCTCTGATTCCATTTTACATGCACCCTAATGTCTCTAATTTGTAATTTATGTGTTAGGAATTTTAACAGGAATTAAATATTTCTTTAAATCCAACTAGAAGTTATTCATATAGCCTGCAACTGTTAGATGCATTATATTATTTCTCAAGGCCTGCCAAAAAGCAAGATAGCTTCTTGGTGTAAGAATCTGGAGTACTGTAGGCATCTGTTCCAAGAGATGTATGTGGATACACTTCTACTCATTATACACTGGCAGCTTACTTCAGTAATTCTGTATGGATGATTCGGTGTCCTATATTGCTGTTGGATTAAAACAAGATTCACTAACCTTTATGATGAGTTTCAGTGAGGGATTTAATTAAACACCAACTCTGGTATTTCTATAGATGAAAAGATTCCATCGAAGGAAAGTTGCATCACACACTTATGTATTAACAGATCATCAAGGACCTTGTCTTTCTAACTCTAAGTGTAAAGTATCAGTATCACAGAACACGTGAACACTTCTTGCGGTTTCAGAGCCATGAATATTTACCATTTCATCGCATTTTGTTATTTTCTAAATTGCTTTCTGAAAATAGGTTGCCCAACCAAAAAGCCATCACCACCAACTATGGATTATATCTGCCATTATATATCTCTGTCCCAGCATGAGTAACAGTTATTGATTTTCTTGAAATGAGAGGTCAGTCCAGGGCAGGATATAATAAAACTGAATATAGAAGAAAAGAGTTTAGTTTGGATACACTTTTTGGTGGTGGACTGAGAATGTTAATAGTCATTGTTCGTCTTAAATATAACATGGAATAAAAGTTCATTAAGGAGCTTCAGAGAAATAAAGAAAAACATGAGCAATACTTCCATAATTATAGGAGAAAATGTCCAGTATTAAGATAATGGGTGCACAAAAAATTTGGTTATGAAATGGAAAGTGATACATAAAATGAATTGAAATAGCAGGCAGCCTAGAAGGATTGACTTTTGGTATGTAACAGTTCTGATGGAACAGCAGGCTTATGTTGCTTTGCTTTTGTAGCCTGCAGGTTACTTGTCCTTTACCTCTCCGTCCAGTTCAGCAGCAATCTGGGATGTACGTGCCTGTGAGTTTACTGCAGGATGTCTTTTATTCTCATAGTTTGTCTGTTACTGTTTCCTATCTCCTTGAAGCACCCTTCACCCTCACCGGCCCTGCACCTTCCTCTCACTCACGAGCTTGCTCACAGCTCACCTTCCTGCCTCTATCCTGGTTTTGTTTAAGTTATCCATGATGTGTGTTGATAGATTTAAACGTTGTGGGTTTTTTTAAAGGACTTTTAAAATTTCTTTCCAGAAGGTGTGTGGTATGTTAGGAAGCTTTGTCACATAATTTGTAAAGCAGATAGAGGAATGAGGCATCACTTATTTGCCAGGATTTTTGTCAGTGTCAGGCCAAATACTTGGATAAATCTTTTTCAGATTAAAAAGCAGAGAATCCTGGGAAGCTTGCCAGCCAGGGTCCATCCCACCACCTCGAGCAGGGGAGCAGGGCAAGCCTGGAGATTGTTCCCAGATCCAACCAAGAGTCCAAGATAATAGGTGGTATCATGGCAATGAGGTAGATCTGAGGTCCAGTTGGGAAGCCAAGCCACAGGCCAAGGCTAGGATCAGGTTAAGTGGTCAGCAGGCAGGTCTTTAGCAACAGACCTAAGGCCAGAAGCCAGTTCACATATTGAGGTCTAGACCAAGGGACTCCATGGTGGCCCAGGAACAAGGTCTCCAGCACTTCTCCAACAGCACAGCTCAGGCAATGGTTGAAGGTCCCTGGCAGAGCTTAAATAGAGTTCTTAGGCCCATGGGTGTGTGTAGAGGTCCCAGATGAGGCTGGTTGGGGCCATTACGGCTTTATGAGTATTCTCAGGGCTCTGACAGATTGTAGAGAGTTCTGAGCTATGTGGGCAATGGAGTTTCAGTATTTACAGTAGTCCTAGTTCACTGCTTCACTGCAGTACCACTGGAGATACCTCTGCACCAAATGGAAACAGTTCCTTTGAGAATTGGACCCAGTACATTTAGGCAGAGTAAGCATTCCACGTGCAGTAACTCCTAAGAAATGTTTACCTTGGTTTTGTATCCAGAGGACCAATAAGCAGATTTTCTCATTTGAATTAATTGATGTTTATAAATGGCCTATCATTTTACTTTCTTAATGGCCCAGCTCATATGTAAAATTAATATATTTGTAGTCTTAGTAAAAATTAAAATTAGTTGGTTTACACATTGTGTGCATTTATCTTTATAAAAGTGCATGTTCAGGGTCATAAATACGGGATTCAATTTCCACAGCCAACATTGTGACAAACTTTGAAACAGCTTTTCAACAAACAGTGATTTCAGTAGAAGTCCAGTGCGTAACTCCATAGAAAGCAAACATAGAAAAGGCAGCGTATAGCTGAGGTAAACTCACCTACAGATGTGAATGCATATTCAGTTTGAGAGTATTTGTTCATGTGGTAAGAGCTAAATGTTTGTCTAGGTTATGTTTGTTTTGCCTCATGAAAGCCATGATCCTATCACAGCTAATGTATCAGACAGCTCTGTGCTTGCTGGTCATTCCCTTGAAATCAATGGCAATATTTACCAATTTAAAGTATTGCAGATAAATTAAGCTGTTTCATGCTCTGCTGCTGAAGGGGTGTGGAGGGTAGAAAACAGTTGAGAGATAGAAGCAAAGACTCATATTCCAAAGCCAATTTGCCTTGTAGAAATAGGTCAAAAGTGCAGCTGATGTCCGTTTAGATGGAATATAAAGAGGGAGTAAAAATAGTATTTTAACAAAATTTTCTAATCAGATAAAATAATTTTGTAGTTAAGATTCCAGATGGAAGACATCCTGATTAATTCCTTAGGGGCTGAAAAATTTCTGATATCTCCTATATGAGAAATATTCACTGAAGCTGCTGGAATACTCTAGGTTTTAGTTTATAGAGTCTACAGTATCCAGTCTTGACTTTTTCATTGAGTGAAAATGTTTGTCCTCTCCTTGCTGTGGAAGATGCTGTAGATACGGACTCGTTAAATCCACTGTTTTCCCTTTTATCTGCACAGAAATGAGGGATATCAGAATGAGAATCCCTTGCTTTTAGTGAGTATAGTTATCTTTTATTACATAGGAAAAAAAAAAAGGAAAAAAAGCATGGCAAATCAGAAGTAGGAAAATAAATTGGCTGCAGATGAGGAGTAAGCATTTGAAAGCCCTGGAAATTTTTGGGTGTATTAGAAGATTAGAAGCAGTACATATTGTCACCTTTTATTCTATACAGCCCTCAGCAGATATTCAGACCTTTTGGGGCTTGTTTCCATGAGAAGGAGGAACAGCTGAGAGTCAAGTGCCTGCTGTGTGTAGCACCGCTTGTTTCTGAGCAGTGCGAACAAGCCCGGTCCCCTTCAGCAGAGCAGATCAAACACCAGGAGGCTTTGGGCTTCCTTGCCCTCCCATGGCTACCCTGCCCGCCTGAAGTGTTTGTTCCCATGCTCCTCGCTTTCTCTGCTCCCTCCTCTTCTCCCAAAGTAGCTCCCGGGAGCGCATGCCCTGGCCTTCCACAGTCTCCTGGGTGGGGGTTTCTGTCGATTCAGCAGTGTCAGTCCAGTAAGGCATGTGTGTGCGTCATGTGTCTGCCTTCAATTAAAGGAGTCCAGCGTTCCCATCAACCTCGGTATAGTCTGTGTTTCCCAGTAAGTCACCAGCTGGTAATCATGAGTACCCACCACATAACAGTATATTACATTGGAATGAGCTGACAGTGATGAAGGTTAGTTTGTTTTTCTTAAATACATGCTATTATAA
This sequence comes from Xenus cinereus, assembly GCA_025774025.1. NCBI lineage: Eukaryota > Metazoa > Chordata > Aves > Charadriiformes > Scolopacidae > Xenus > Xenus cinereus. Next base: position 85,486,103 of record JAOXJK010000012.1, read on the forward strand.
TAGAGTTCAAAATTAAGAGCTATGTATTTAATTTCAATAGTATCTCTCTGTGGAATAAAAAAGACACATTTATAACTGTCATGCAGTCAGCCTGTGGTACACAGTGCTGCATGGCAACACTAAAATAAATTGATATTTTACTAAAGGATGAGATCTTCATAGGAACAAGTATAGTAATTCCAGTGGTACTGGAATTTCCTGGAGTAAAAATTAAAAAAATTACGGTAGGAACTAGTGGTTGTGGACACAACTGGACAGAGGATATTCCCACCCCCAGTATGACAATTCCTTTATTGGGTCATTTGAACTTGGATTCACAGCAAGAGGGAATGCGAAGGGTCACTGTACAAAATCCACATTTCTCTAGGCTGTTCTCCCTTCTGACCTCAATGCAGTTAGATTAGGGGAGAGGGCAGTGGTTTCACAGATTTGAGTTTCTTGCATTGCATGTTTTGTTGAATTACTGTAAAATGTTAGCCCTGTGGGTCCTGAGAACAAAATTAAGAGGGGAAGAAAGAGCAAAAGGGAGAAAGGGTTATTGAGTGACTTGAAATGCAGCCAAGAAGAGATATAATGAAACTTGGCTCAAAGCCCCGTGCTGTAGCACAGCTCTCAAAGATCAATTGCAGGGATGTCTCTAGCTGTGAAAACATACCTGATGTTTTCAGAGGCTGACTGGCTGAAATGAAAATAAGATTCTACTTGTATGCTGTGTTGTGTTGGTTTTGTTTTTTTTTCCTTTTCCTAAAAAAAAGGAAAAACTGACACTCACTTCTGTCGTTGACTTTTTGAAAAGGATTTTTCCTAAATTGTAGTTAAGTAGCTTGCATAGTCATTTTGGAGCTTTTTTCAGTTTCGTGAGGGTGGGTGTCAGGCGGATGGGGCCAGTCTTTTTTCAGTGGTACCCAGTGACAGGAAAAGAGGAAATGGGCACAAAATTGAATGTAAGAAGTTCTGTCTAAACATGAGGAGGAACTTCTTTACTTTGAGGGTGGCAGAGCACTGGAACAGGCTGCCCAGAAAAGTGGTGGAGTCTCCATCTCTGGAGACATTCAAAACCTGCCTGGATGCCTTCCTGTGCAACCTGTTCTAGATGGACCTGCTCTGGCAGAGGTGTTGGACTAGACGATCTCCAGAGGTCCCTTCTTCCTATCATTCTGTGATTCTGTGATCTTGTAGTTTCAACTGCATCTTCAAATAATGTTGGTTAACAGAATTTGCCAGCCTTTGAAGTGCTTACTGGGTCACTTGTTACGTTTCTTTTCTGTCTTCGGCTTAAGTGAGCGAGCAGATAATAGGGTATGTTAAGACTAAAAGAGGCAGTCTATAGTGTCATAAGCCTCATATAAGTGAGATTTGTCACACCTAACTTCATGTGTCCATGAATGTGAGTGCTTATGTCTGAACTTTCATTAAGGTCTGTAGAAATATAGTCAATACAGGCTGTGGAGAACAGAGTGATTTTTCTTCCTCTACTGTATATTCCTGTTTGATCAAATTAGTCATTCCAGCCTCCCTAGCTTGTATTGACAAAAATTCCACTGGCTGTAATGGGAGTTTAGATGTCTGTCTCCCATGCAGCCTTTATATTCAATGGAAAGAAATCAGTATATTAAGGGCTGTATTTGTATGACCTACATTAGACATTTGCTTTAGGGTGACATAAACCATGTTTTTTTCCATGAACCCGTTGCTCAAGTTCAGATGACTGAGCATTTCAGTCGTTCAGATGACTGTCATTTATAGACAGCTACACTGTGCATGCCTATATTTTAAGGTGAATTTTAAGATGAATCCCACCCTTAATTTTACTTTTTGCATGGCTGAATGTTGGTAATTGTCAATTTCATGGCAGACTTGCTTTATCCTATGTGTGTGTCCCAAATTAGCTTAGCATGTCTCCATTAAGAACTAATGAAATTATGCAAAAAAATGTACTCAATTGACTAAATAAATGGTAATATTGCATCTATGTTTCATTGGGTACACGTTCTCAATAAATGATCACAGAGACAAACTATTGCAAACATTCACATAAATGACTGCATGTGACAAAGAATGTGTGCAGCTGTTGGAGTTTTGGGGGAAGAATATCCGAGCTCAGAACATTCTGTTGCGTCTTTAGTGATAGCATAATGCGAACTGTGAATTGCAAATATTGAACATGGAGGAGAAATAAAAGGTAGTTTATGTATAAGCTACTGTTGCAAAACATTTACCCAAATCTTGCACTGAAGAATTCTGAGACAGCAGATTCATAAATATTGAGGGCTTGGGTTTTTTTTTTTCCTCTGTTTACTGGTAAACAGCAGATGAGGTCGATACAAGCTGTTAATACTTTCCTTAACTACACAGAAACACAAAACTAAATGTCACTCCACTTTTTACTGCATTCCCAACCTTTTAAGTTTTGATGGAGTTGCTCTTAGCTAGGGACAAATTCTGAATCATAGGCTCTAGCACATATGAGCACATATGATACACCTACTCTTGTATATAACATACACAAACAACTTTTTTTTTTTTTTCCCCACGGAGTTCTGAACATGCAGATTCCTTGGTAACGAAGAATTAGAGCTTGAGGATCTTGGGGCTTTCTGGAAAAAAAAAAAGTTATGATTATTCATGTTGAAAATGATGACAATTTATATTGTCATTTCTCTTTTAATAGAAAATGAATTACTTAAGTATTAGAGTCAGTTTTCATTGCAGGAGAGTTCAGAGTGATGGAAGCTTGTTAGAAGGGCAAGGATTTTGGATGGCTGATGTAAAATATGAGGAAATATTGTGTCAGATTGATTAGTTTGTTCAGGACAGTCATTAGTTGGAACAAAAGCCACCCAGCCACATCCATAAAATATTAGAGCACTCCTTCAGGGTCATCTGTTTTCTGAGTATGTCATGGCTTTGCTTCATCTGAAATAACCACTTGGTCTCTTTAAGAGCCCCAGACACGTTTGCTGGTGGCCCAAATCCTTTGGACCTGTGTAGAGGGTCCTTACTAAGCATCATGTGCTACAGCTGGAGTTATTGGATGGCACACTCAAAAAATCAGGAATTTTAGGGTTTTTTGCCAAAAATGAAAAAACTCACTAAAAGTTAGGATCCTCACACATATCTGAATGTCTTGTTACAGTAATGACAGCTCAGTAGTAAAATATCCCTGCTTCCCTCAAGAACCCAGTAGGCCTCTGAATCAGTTTGCAGCCCACTGGGAAATTCTTCAAAGATTATAATAGCTAAAGACACCCTTTAAAAGATACAGTAATAACATTATGAAAACAGTACAGTTCCTTATGCCTAGAATCAATGTTTTAGCTTTTATTTTACCCATAAAAGTGGAGATGCTGTGGAAAGCAAAAAGCAAGTTTAGGTCTCTGAAGAGGAGAGAGATGGATCCTAATCAATGCTTAGCTGGAGACTGATAAAAGACTGCCTGCGTAAATGGTTGCCTTCCGTTTGGTTGACTCACTTCTGCCCCAGATGTAGAGCCCCAACTGTTTTTAATAAAGCAGTTGTCAACCTTGCTTACGTGCTCGCAGTACAATAGTATGGTTGTATTGCATGGATTGTATAAGGCACAGAATAAAGCAAACAAATGCTTCACCCACGCAGTTATGGCCTAAGAAAACCCTCAAATGTTTAAACACTCTGTGCAGTGTGACAGCTGTTAGTTCAGTGCTTTGGGAATAGAGAGGGGCCTTTTGTATATACTTCTCTATACAAACATCGATATGAATAACACAAATGAGGGAATTTTGGGGGAGGTGTTGTCTTGGTACTAACTAGATTCTTTGCCTCCTTGTTTGCCTTTTCTCACAGGTACTGCAATGAGCATTTGTTGTGCCCCCCTCATGTGTTTTGGACAGGCTGGGGTCCGTGGGAGCGCTGCACTGCTCAATGTGGAGGCGGGATCCAGGCACGGCGTAGGACATGTGAAAACGGTCCTGACTGTCCTGGCTGTAGCGTGGTAAGTAATTCTCAGCTTTCCCTTTGGCAAATATCCATGGTCATATGACACGGATGTCCCTGTGTCCATAGGGCATCTGTGTATGCTTTACCCCTAATATGAGTCACCAGAGTGTGTTTCTGTGTTGTTCATGTGTGCTGAAATTCACACCGTTTATCAGTCAGAAATACATATAATTCAGCTTTTTCATGATATCATCTAGAATATGAGCTTCCTGAAACAAGGTTGGTGCAGATGTGGATGCTTTTTATTTCACCAGACTACATAGGAACTCTTGCGATGAGACCAGGACTCCAGTGTATCAGGTCCTGTACAGCACAGAAGAAGAAAAGTTCAAAATCTAAATAAATAAGGAGCCAATAAGTGAACACACATAGCCACCAGGAAGTGCTGAAGTAAGCTTGAATAACAATACTGATCTTAGCATGGCAGCAGCCTCATGGTTGTCAGGCTTTGACACTACAGTGGGAGAATTTGAATGAATAAAAGTGCTTTATAGATACACAATTTATGAAGAGAAACATATGGAAAAGTATATAAGGGCTTTTTCTTATATTTGAACAAATATAGGTGGTAGGTTTCATGTGATCGGAACATCAAAATGGGACATTGCTTTCTTGAAGGTGAATGAGATGATGCATAGTAGTATATGCGTGAAGGAGAGAAATGTAGCAGAGACATGTAGAGAGCAGGGTGACACGCTCACTGCAGTACACTGGGAAGATAACCTTGGTGTGAGTATTCCTGAGTGGATAACACTTGCAAAGCCAGAGGAAAGGATATTGTTGCAGGACAAGAAGAACCTGAAGCAAAGTCTTAGCAAGTGTAGGTGAATATCAGATGAACCTTGGGGTGCTGTGCCATGATAATTTGAATTCTAGTGGTGGATTGTATTATGTAGAAAGCATAACCTGGGTGAAAATTTGAAGTGGCCAAAACTGCAGAAGACAGATTCTGCTGGGGAGTGGCAGATGGTAATGTTAATCTCCCCAGTGACAAAGAATGAACACAACTCAAAGGAAAAACGAGAGTGGTTTTAGCCATGTTGTGCTTAATGGCCAGGCCTGATGTTGCACACTAAGAAACATGTACCCAGTTTTCTTCCAGAATATTAAAGAGGTAGAAGAAAAATACATTTTTTTCATATATTAAACCAATTTTTTCATGCCTTCTTTCCTGAAAGTAAGCTTAGTTCTGAAGTTTGTCATCATCTGTCATCTATTTATTTGACTGGCGGTAATTCAATACTGAAGAAAGGACCATTTATTACTTCTTTCTAATTTTAAGGTTTTGTGCATTTTCCCAGGATTTGTTCTCTCTTTAACATTTATCCTAGTGGTAGAATTGCATTTTCAGTAGATTGAAAACATCCAAAAGGTTTGTTCTTGTCTTTCAGTTGAACTTTCAGAAGTAACATGATAACTTAGTATTATACCAACTTTTCAAAAATATTTGTCTCCCCCTGATGTACACATAAAAGTAGACTTAAGGCCTACATCTGTTGTTAAACCTTGCTGACTAGCATAGAAAAGAGCACAGTCTAAAGGTTTTCTGTGTCAGTGATCCCTGTTTATCCTGTACTAATGTCTGTGAGAGAAAGCAGTATTTTGTTTTGCACAGAATCTTTCCATGGTCTGAAATGAAAGGTGTGTAGTTCTAATCTTCTCGGGAAGCTCCATGAGGAAAGTAGCAAAACCTTTAGTATAAAAATTTAGTTATGACTGATTCGAGATTAATGTTACTGGCTTTTGTAATTTATTATCAGTCTTAGCACGTTGTCTCTGCTGTGTCACAGAGCAGTTACCAGTTCTGCTATGGAAATGGTTTTGGGTTTTTAAAATTAATTAGAAAATTATTGCATTATTTACCTTTAGTGAAGATGAACTCTGGGAAACTTTCACAATGTTTGAATGGCATGAGTTGCCATAGGTCTTCTGCAGCTGTATAGTTCAGAGTCTGTGGTCTGTAAAGTCAAGATTTGCATTTGTAAAAAGTGGAAAAGAAAAATAAGTAGGTAGAGGACTGGAAAACATACCATTTAGGACGATAATAACTGTGTTAGGCTTCATTTCATCTTGAAAGGAAATTTTTGATGCAACAGAGCTGTAGGGTGGACCAAATTCTCTCTTGGGACCCCTTTTGACTGTGCCTATTCTTTTTTTTTAGAATCATTTTTCAACGGGGGGTCGGGAGAGAAAAACAAAAACTGTTTTTATAAGGCTTAAGAAAGGAAGTCTTACAGCTTGTTTGCCAGCAGTATCAGGGGACCAGATTTTATGTCATAGGAGCACCAATTTCTTCTGTTTTCCAATCTGCAAACAGGCTGTGAGACTGCAGTATAGCCAACCTTAATCTATTTAGCTGTTCTCATTTTGCAGCTTTTACAGCATTCATGGCTGCTGTCTGTGTCCGTCTAATGATTTATACCACATAATTTTTACTGAGCGTTTCTCCTTCCTTTTAGTTTGGTTTTATTGTTCTTAGTCTGTAATATCACAGCAGGCAGCTACTGCCAGTTCTGCTTTTTGCATGTTTCTCATCAGTTGGTTCCTTGGCTTTATCTGTCTTACAGCAGAAATCAACCAAGACAGTTGAATTCCCAGTTGAATATTTTTTATCAGGACTCAGTAGAGAGTTCCCTGCAGTTATTGCAAACTTAGCATCTTATAAAATAATAATGATAATAATAATAATAAATCTTTTGAGGCATATGAAAATTGCAAAGAGAGAAAAACATGATGATATTTTAAAGATGCGTATCTGGGTGAAGTGCACTCAATGCATGAAAATAGATGGCCAGAGACTTAGGACTGAAAGCATTTACACTGAATATAGAAAACCATAAATTGGTATGATATAAGAGAATTAGACCACAGAGACTCCTAAAGGTCAAAAAGATGAAGCTTGAAGTGAAAATCTGAAGCCATAAGGACCTATCAAGGTCTTATGTTAATCAAAGTTAGTAAAGAATGCTTGAAATTGTCTAATAAGAGATAGGACCATCGCAGTCAATTTTAAGAGCAGAAATCTGGTAAGAGGAAGCTTAAGTGGATCACAAAACAGGTATTACTCTCATGTATTCAGGTGATACATTTGCTAGAGAAGGAACTGTGGAATTCTGTGGACTGTGTTAATATGACTCAGAGGACAAATATCTTCAGATTTTACAGCATACTCAGATAAATTGTACATTTGCTTCATAAAATGCATCTTTTCCCCTGAGAAGCATAATCTCAGTTGAATTTGCCTCAGGCGAGTAATAAAAAATAACTTTTTTTTAAGAATTATTGCTAGAATAAGAAATCCAGTTTGAGGCTCAAGTTGGGTGACATACTTTACGTATATTTGTCTGTGTTCTCATTTCAGTCATGCTAACATATGCATTAATTCTAGTTTTTGTAATGGGAGATGGGTGAAGTGTCTATATTTTCCACATGCCAAAGCAAAGCATGTTGGATTTTGCTGTGGAATAAAAAAAAAAGGAGGAATTTTGTTTGTTCCTTAGAAATAATCGCTAGTCTCACATTCATATTTTTTGTTATTATTATTATTTCAATGTTCTGGAAGTGTACTGAACACAAAACATTGGGAAGATAAACTGTATGCTAAAGTTTCTGTTATGACACAAGATGAAAAAAAAGTCTTGAAAAAACAAATGTCAGATATGTTTGCTTTCATTAAGTTTTTAAAGGGAATGTGAAGACGGAAGGTTTTCAGAGTACTTTGTCCATCAGAAAGGACAGAGTCTGCCTTTAAAATACTTGTTATCTCACAAAACAAACTCCAAATCCCGAGGCTAGAGAAAAGGGACCAGAAAAGAAGATTGTTATTATGCTTTTTTATGGTTCTTTCTAAAGTTTCCATTTGACTTATTTGAGTTAAAGCAAAATAAAATAATACATCATCTATTGCAAAACCATAACACAATTTCTCACAAGCATGATGTACAAAAATTGTAGTTTTTATATGACTTTTGCCTACTTTATGCTTATTTCCTTTTCCAATCCTTTTTTTTTTCTATAATATAAGCTCTGTTGAGTATTAGCTGGTTTTTTTTATGTTTTAAAACTTTTGCAAAGTAGAGCCTGTCTTCTTTTGATGCTGCATATGCTATTGCTATTATAAGCGATGCCAAGTAATTAAAGAGGGTAAAACAGAAAAAAAAATCAAAATCACAAGAAATGCTAACATATTAATTAATGGTACATGTGGTGCTCAGCTTTGTCAGTAAAGGAAGTTATCAACTTGGCACTCATAGTCAAGGTAAATGTGAATATAAACTGATTGAATTGATTTTGATATCCAAATGCCAGGTGTTTTAGGTAGTCTTTAGCTACACAACCAGTGATCGTTTTGCTGTTAGATTTATTTGATTTCAAAATAGAGACTAAACTTCAAGTTTGCTGTCTTGCTTAAAACAGAGCAGTGTGAAGCATCCATTTTTTTGAGAAGCATGTAATTTTAAAAATAATTTAAAGCTGAGAAATAAATCAGTCTACAAGTCCATTTCAAGCTACTCAGTTCAACCGGTGACAATCGGCACTGACTGCAGTCCTGCTCTCAGGTTCTTACAGCAAGCTGTTTCAGAGACTTCCAAGTCATATGCAATAACCTCTTTTGCGGACCAATGGCAGTTGACTTGAAATCTCTTCCAAATATGGTTAGAAGGATTCTCCAAAGTGAATATTCTCACTTCCAAGAGCTTTGCCTTGAATATGTATACCTGTGACACAAATGATGTGCGTTTCACTCAGAAGTCGAAATCATACTTAAAAAAACATAGGAAACAAATTTTACTGTAACTATGCACAAGCCTTCTCAGAGCTTTGGACATAGGGAACAGCCAATGTGTCTGGTGACAGCCGAATGCCTTCATCCAGTTAGGGAGTTGAATTGATCAGAGATAAGAGACCCAGTTTGCTATGTCCAGAATTTGCCACACTGTTTCCTGAACACCAGGTTCACCAGAGTGTATCCTATTACAGCTATTGCTGGTTTTTGCAGTTTTCAGCAGGCCCCATGCTGTAGCTGTAGTCTTTGTTATTGTTACTTAGATGTAATGCCTTACACCTGGCTATATGAGACTCAGTGTTTGATCATTACTCTATCTGTTAACCACAGAAAGCAGAAGTATCTGAAACCTCCATTCTGCTCCCAACAAGTGCAACATTGGGCTTAAGGACTCAACATTATGAGATGTGAATTTCTACTTCACTTTGACTCAGCTGTATTTTGAATATGAATGAAAAAGGAGAAAGATATCTAGGAAGAAAGGATGTTGGATGCTGAGGGTTTTTGCTGCAGTAATTTTAGAATGAAGTAATGAGTGATACTGAAGCTGGAGGTTGTTTCCTGGGCACTCGTGCTTCATCCAGCCTGGGACTTTTTCATTCCTGTGAGCCTAGAACATTCTGTTATCTCTGGAAAGTAACCCGTTACTTTGTCATTGTACACTACAAATGAAAACAAGAAGTAGATGGCATGGGTTTAGCTTAGTTTCATCAAGTAATAAGGCTTACAGGATAATACTGTAGTCTGACAGGTATTCTTACCCTTCTGCCCATAAACAAGACACCCAGTCCTCCATTACAATTGTGTTTGATTTGAGGGCAGTCTCAGATGACAACATGGAATTGCAACAAGTTGAATGGAAAACAGTGGCCCAATGGAGATCAAAAACCTAAATTAGTTCCCACCTTGAGAGAGAGTTGCAGCTGAGTCTGCTATTTGATCCAAGTGGCATCAGGTGCTGGCCAATAAGCGTACGTGTTAGCACACATGTAGCTTGTGACTGGCCACCGCGTATCTCTTAATTTTTAGCAGTAGGACTGGCAGGAGATATGGGAAGGGGAAATGAGAGAAGGAAAAATTTAAAAGACTTGGAACACGAACTTATAGGAAATCAGACTTCATTAGTTCCAGTGCTTATGGATCTACTTTAGTGTGTGTAGATCTTTATTTGATACATAAGTAGTATTTCCATGAAATCAGAACTGACATAAAAAGGCAGAACTATAAAGAAATTACAGAGAGATGTCAGTAGACTCAAGGAATGGGTAATTTTATAGCAATTGAAATTAATTTTGGGAGAATTTAAGCCAAAAAAAAGAACAGCAGATGTAACATCCAGTGTTTCTACCAATCTGTTCTGGGAGGAAGTTTATTCCTATCCTGCATCTAGCAGTCCTGGGAATATAATAGACCAAATAGTTGTCTAGTAGCCCATCTAGTATTTTCTGTACTGTCTGAGAGTCCTGGCTTAGCTCAGTAAGGGTCCTGTCTTCAGTTTCAATCAGTCTCAGGTGCCAAAAAGAAGGTAAGGAATAAGATAAAAAAACATGTAGACAGCTTTGCATATACAAAATAATCCTGGACCCTAAAAGCAACTAACTAAAACTCAAAATATGACAGCTAGTTGTAGTAATTACTACACTATAGAAATGCACCGATGTATAAACGATAAAAGTAATAGACTTATATGGACCACTAATTTGGAAGGAAGAAGGAATAACAAAGTAATCTCTGTCCTGGAGTACTGGAGCTGTATTTAATATGTTGCTTTGGTTTGGTTTTAGTAAGGAAAAAAAAAGATAGCAAGCCTCATATCCAAATTCAAGGAAAAGAGAAAAGTGATGCAGGTAGAGATGGGCTGTTTCACCTGATCTCCGATTATCAAAATGCAGAACAACTTTAGGGTAAAAAATAATTCAAATTTAAATTGAAAGTGGAGTGCAATCCCTTATTTTTTTACCAATATGGACCACTTCACACCTTTCTGGTGGTGTTCTTCATGAAGATAATGGAAGTTTCTGACAATCAAAAGGGAGCAGCTTCAAAGTATATGGTATTAAATTTATGATACAGTGTTACAAAAAAGGGTCATTGTTAAAGTGATATACTTGCAAGAAGGTGTAGCAGTTAAAAGATGGAAAGCCAACTGGACATGCCAATGGTTTGTCTTGGAAGGGGGAACATCAGATTATTGGGAAGTTGCTCTAGATTTCCTAAAGGAATGACTTTTAAAAAATCTTACTTATTCGGGTTCTTAGTAATTTTTGTAGACAAATTTGTATTATGTTTGCTGGTGACCTGAAGTTGTACAGCATCATCAATACAAAGGTTGATTTGCATTTCGTATAGGAGGGCTGAAGTAATAGAAGTGAAATGAGTTGTATCATAATTGCAAAGTCATGAACTTAACATAAATTTAACAGAAACTCCTGCTGCCACCTTGAAGCATAGTGAGGAACACGACAGAAGAATGACCCTAGTGCGTGAGTTGTTTATGATACTAGCTATAAGCCAGAAAAGTTGTGCAGCACTGAAAAATGTAGATTCCATTTTAGTATTTAGGCTGTTTCAGCAAGGTATTTCCAGGAGAGACAAAGAGATAGTCTAGGGATTCATATAAACTAATCTCAGAAGAGATGACTGTGACAGTCTGGACTGAAGCTAGTTGAAATCACACTTTTTGTTTCGTATATTGCAAGTAATGTGATTTTTCCACCACTTGCTGTTATCTTCAAAGCTGAGCTTATTTTGAAGCTGAATTTATCTGACACCATTGGATCAAGGACTGAAGTCATGGAAGCTCATTATGATTTCATCTACAAATTTTCAAAGTCTCTTCTGTTACAGAGATATGGCTTTGTAAGTATGCAGAAACCTTAACTTTATTGTAGGCAGTTCAGCAACAACCTTAAGTCATTGTGCAATTGCAATCAAAATGGGAAAAAAGGGTGCATGAAGCATGGCATTGAAAATGACCTCAGAAACATGAGAGAGCTGTTATATAAAATTGCTCTGTAGCCACGCTTACTGTTCTTAAAGGATATTGCAAGTGGTGGAAGTGAGCTGAACGCTGGAAAATATCCCAAAGATGGACAAAAGATTGGGATTCTGATAAATCAGAATAGGCAGGGTTCTAGTTTATGAAGGACTAATATATAAATTAATGATAGGTTGAGAGAGATAACACAGGAATTTCTGTGCACTCTGTATTGAAATATACTGAATTTTAAGGAAATATGAAGCCACTTAAGGGAAATAATTTGTCTAGGCCATTGTTAAATGATGTAACTTGTTGCAAGAAATTGTTGAGGCTTAATTCTTAAGAATCAAAAAAACCCTACACAACTAAAATTGTGCAGGATATCAGGAAGAACTGGAATTATAATAGACAAAACATTTTACATTTTAGGTAGCATAGTAAATCACATTTTGAAGTTTCAAATCTTTTTCTAAATATTAACAATCAGATTGAGAATAGTGCTTTGGGCATTCCTCTTGTTTCTGTGCTGTCCTTCAAAAATAACCAGGGACAGCATGTCTGATCTAGAATGGCATTTCCAATGTTTCTCTTTGTGAGTGTTGAATCAGCTTACAACAAATTGTCCCTCTGATTTATTTTGTTCCTTTTCGATTTAGCCACCTGTAATTACAATGCTGTAGGCAAACATAGTAATTGTGTTTACACGTTTTACACCAAAAGTGTGCTCATATGTAGACCTGATGGTTAACATGAAGTAGAGTTTTGTTTCAGTGTTCTTCACTTTGACCTCAGTAAATTGAGGGATGGATGAAGCCTGAATAAGTAATATGCACTGTTGTCATTAGAGCTTCACGACTGCAGCAACTGTTGAAGAGTGTGAGATTTATTTGTTAGCTGAGCTAATTGGCAGCAGTCCTTAGCCATCCGAGTGCAATTAAATGGAACTCCATCCAAATTAATGATATTTATCTGCCGGATTTTGTTTTCCCTAGTCTCAGAGCATTATAATAATTTTTGATTTATTAGGCTGTGGTAGAATTTTGCTTTTCATTGAAAATAGTGTCAGGCAGCCTTATTCTTACCCAGGTTATATCAGATTGGGCCATCATTTAAAAAAATTTTGGAATATTTATTGATGAATTATTAAAACTACCTGTTTTTTCCTTCTGCGTTGATTCCCTTGTCCCTTCCACAGTCAAGTGTTGGCTTAGAAGACTTCTGCACTAATACTACAGCTACCAAATAAAAAGCATTAAGTTATATAAAGGCTCTGACATTCATCTTGAACAAACAAGTTCCCAAGCCTTAAAAAAGGCAAACATATATTTTCATTGTGTTTATTTTATTTACAACTTATCTTGTGTCTTCAGGATGTTGTGACTCAGTCTGTTGCAGCATTCTGAAATAATAATATTTAGGCCTGAATACTCCAGAAGATAGGATTGTATTTTTCATGTATGGGAATATAAGATCATGCAAACACTGAGCAAAGACTTTTACCAGCATACACAGTTATTTGTCCTTGCGGCTTGAAGCGCAGGATGTAGTTTCACAGTCTCCCTATCAATACCCCTTAGGGTACTTGAAAGCAGCATCACGCAGCATATTTCTTTTCTGCCAGAGAAATGCAATTGAAAGTAAAATTGTTAATCCTACAGATTCCAGAACAGATTTTTTTCTCATTCAACAATACTTATAACACCATCTGAAACATGAGAAAAGTGAATGAAGTCATAAAAATAGTCCTTTCAGTTTACATTATTAAAATCTCCAACTTTGTTACTTAGAACAATTTCTACCATGAGAGATGAGTGAAACATTTGCTACTCTGAAGATGAAGGAGTTGATTTACCTTTCATTTGAAATTGGTGAAGCCCCTACACAGACTGAGAGTGGTCCAGAAATAGGTCAGCCCCAAAATGCAGTTCTGGCTTTTCTGTGTCAGAGAGGCTCTAGATGGAGAGAAGCAGCTGTAGACTATACCTTTATTTTTCAGATATCTGATTCAGAGGAAGGACAGACACATTTTGATCTCTTTGGGCTTTGAGTCAATCTCCAGAAGGGAAAGTGGAAAAGAAATGGTAGCATCGACATTCTAACTCTGTTAGCAATTTACTCACATTTAAAGTTAAAAGGAGTTGACCTAGTCCTCAGCTGGTACAAGTTGATGAAATCCTGTTGATTCCTTCTAGGATGCATGAGAAAACTTGCAAGTTACAGCTTGACATATTAATCTCCAAACTGTAAACATTTCTGCAGAATAAGGTAGTACTAGTACTCCTAAGTGCCTTCACGGTCCTTAGCTCAGGGTGGCCTCTTTGGCAGCTCTTTGTGCAGTTCATCCTGATGTGCAGGTGGTTGGGCATTTCTTCTACATGCCAGCTAGGAGGCTGTGCAAGTATTGAGAAGAAGCAGGATGTGTCAGAGAAAGGGACTCTAGTACCTTTCCTTTGTGGACTAGAGAGGAAAAGGAAACTGAAGTATCTCCTTAGATACTATGGCGTATCTCCTTAGATACTATGGCACTTCAACTACTTTGCCAATTACACAGGCTGGATTGCCAGGTGCCAGATCAGATATGAGACTGTTATGTAGCCAACATCTGCACAGAGCTCAGCACGGCACTATTCTGTGTGATTGCTCCAAGCAACCCCATTTTTAGTACATCAAGGTTATTTATGAAGGTAGTAGCTGATTCCAACATTCTTAATAAAAGCCCATTTACGTGTCGGTGCTTGTGAGGACATTGTATATGACTCAGATCCGCAACACGGGAGCTTGGATGTGTGGCTCTGTCAATTTACTGTTCTGATAATGTCATACTACTGTGGATGTACCTCTTACTAGCAAAAATTTAATTTCACACAGCTGAGTTTTTTCTGTCCCTATCTTAATCAACAAAAGCTACAAGAAAAATGTGAGAGTTAGTCAATAGACTCACTTCCTCAGCACTGCCTGACTTAACTAAGTCTTTTCACAGCCTTAAATGACATCAGCCAGCAGAAGTCCAGACAGTGTATCAGACTGTTAGTCTACCTAGAAAACCAAGACCTATAATCCTACTTTAATCTGAAATGAAGTATGTTCACTCTATTTAAAGCATGAAAAGAGATCCAGTCAGAAGGTTCAAAAATTTTCAGGCAGCTGCTCACAAAACGAGAATTATACTATATGCTTCCACATAGGAGCATATAACCCTCTTTGCAAATTCACTAAGTTCCCTATTAAAAATAGTTAATTTATGTGTCCTGTCCCTATTGAAAAGCTAATCCAGCATCCCCATTCACATATTGAAGCATTTGTGTGAGATAGCTTGGCAGCATGAATATTTTGTTAAAGAGGTTTTAAAATACTTAGAAAAAGAAGTAATATCACTGCACATACTCATTTTCTGAAATGGAGAACTAAAAGGAATATTAGACATATAGTGAAATCTAGTATCAGCAATTTGGGATGAAGTACAAAAATGATCCATTACACAGAATGTGAGAAAAAAAGCATATGATGGATTATAGGAATTAACCCATCAAAAACCTTGCTGGGGGCCATATAAATGTGATTTTGAAAAAAAAGTAGAGGATACGGTTTCCTTTGGTGTCTTTATTTAGGGAAATATTTTAACTTTTTTTTTTGTTTTCAGAATTATTGACATTTGTTGACTGGTCAGTTTTCTAAGTAAAACTGAAGAAGTATAACAGGGTGGGATGCCCTAACTATAAAGTCAAATCTGACTTTCCATGATAGTCCCAAAACATCAAGAAAAACTAACTTATGTTGCCTTAAACTTCACAGGAAGAATAATATTTATGAGCAGAATTTCCTGTGTTGGGAGAGGCAGGTAGAGTAAAATGTGGAGAAGAAAGAAAAATTTAAATCACGAGAGTGCACGATGTAAAAAAAAGTACTTGTCTTTGCTAAAGTCACAGAAGGGCTTTGCCTAAAATAGTCAGACAAATAGAGATGAAAATGGACTATTAATCTTTTGCCTTTGACAAGGTAGGCATCGTTTATTATTTGGGGGAGATTTATTGATGAGTTTAGTTCTTAGGACTGCATTCTGCCTGCAGTACCAGCTTGGTACAACGTGTGCACTTTCTTATCTATAGACTTACCCTTTCCCTTTCCCCCTGCAGTACCCCCTTCAGAGTGTTTTCCTGAAAGTGGATGGCGTTTTAGATACTACAGTACTTCCCATGCTGTTGAATATGTTTAACCACACAGACCATGTTGGACAGCTTCCATTGTGAAAACTAACCATTTATTCCTCTGTTCCATTTCCCATCTTTTAAGCAGTTAATTATCCGTGAAAGGATAATAGCTTTTCTCTTACCTTGTGGCTGCAAGTTTCTTTAAGAGACTTTGAGATACATTGTGAAATGTATTCTTGAGTTCAAAGTAAACTGTATCAACTTACCTCCTGTATTCATGTTTGTTGACTCTGATAGGTTCGTGGCTTCCTTTTATAAAACACCAGGGTTTATACTTTTGTTCTCCGGTAGATCATATTTGTTCATGTGTCTACTAATTTCATGCTTTGTTATGATTTCCCCTGACTTGTCCACTTCAGATGTCATGCTTATTGTTTCATAGTTCCCCTGAACTTTCTGAAGTATTTTTGAAAATGGTGTCACATTTACCATCTTCAAGGCCTCAGATAGGAAAGTAATTTTAAGCAAGAAGCTGTGTGCCACAACTATCAGTTTGTTTATTTATGTTTCCTTAGTTATACTCTTTGGTGACATTTTTTGTTCATTTTTGTCTGTTTGTTCCATAGTTTCTTCAACTAACACAGCCTGTTATGCTCTTGCCATTTCTAAATGCCTCTTGTATGCCTTCATAATATATTGGGCCTGTAGACTCTGTAGCAATCTTTCTGTCCCTGATATGCTTGAAACACAATTGAGTTTTAGTTTTTATACCTTTCGAAGTTCCTCCTTGAATTCTTTTCTGGCCTCCCATATTGTGTTTTTACATTTAATATGCCAGATTTCATGATTCTTTCTATTCATTTTTCATTGGTACATGACTTCAGCTTTATGAAGAGTGGCTTCATGCTTTTAATGACCTTCATCTCCCTACTGTTTAGTTCTGCTGATTTCCTTTTGCCCTTCTTCAGATTTTTTTGATTGAAAGCAAGCATTTTCTCTCTGCCTCTAATACAGTGCCCATGATGAGCTTCCCTCCTGTAGCACTCTGATGGTTCGTGTCCCTGATTCAGGTCCCTCATCAATAGTTGTACTGAACTCAGCTGTCTTTTTTGTTCATTTGTACTGCAGAGAAGAGGTCAGGGAGTGGTCCCTTAAGAGTTTTCCCTTGAGCGGAGTCACCTCTCAAGAGAGCAGAAAGCAGCAAAGAAAATTCTTTTACGTTTCTCTGGAAAAATATAGTTGGCCAAAATACAGTCAGTTTTGTCATTGTATTTGTATTTCTTAACCTTGGGCACCTACACCAGGAACCTAGTCTGCTTAGTCAAGGGTAAAAGGTGAGTTCCTGTTGACGCGCGGAACGACGACTTCACAACCGTAGAGGGTTATAAAGGAGGTATGTTTATTCAGCACTGGGCGCACATGGGATCGCTCCCAAAGATGTGCGCGCCGAGCGTAGTCATTTTCTAAGGTTATATTGCACAGAGCACTACATATTCATGAGATTACCTAATGCGCCTATACATATTCAGTAACTAT
>JAOXJK010000012.1:85503627-85526625 GCA_025774025.1 Xenus cinereus
ATCTACGTTGGACGGGGCTCTGAGAAAACTGATCTAGTTGAAGATGTCCCTGCTCATTGCAGGGGTGGTGGACTAGATGAACTTCCACCCCAAACTATTCAATGATTCTATGATATTTGAGACAATTTTGTGTGCTGTTTCCCAGGAATGAAAGCACTCAGTTTCCAAAAATGAATCCATTCATGAATGAGCACCAAGCACTCATCTGATATTAAACATTGTTAAATATTCAGCATTAACTAGTTGCCTCCAGCTGAGCATACAGAACTTCAGCTGAGTCAGAGCACATCTGTTGTCTAATATAAATTTCACTTTTTAATATTCTGCTGATCTGGACTGGGTACTAGGAAAACACTGGCAGTGAGCAGCAGCTCATATTAAGATATCACAGTCTAAATGCTCTTCCAGGAGACAACTATGTCTTTCTGTTTGTTTGCTCTAGATTTTAATTAAGCGGTAATTCAAGTTCGTAAGACATTCTATTGTAAGACTGCTGATTTATTAGGCAGACATTCAGTAATATGATTGAGTATTCTTGTATACAGTGGATTAACCACAAGTGTGTTGCGCCAAGATGCCTGAAAAATTGAATGCCTATCTGCTTCAGCATGCTGCTGGAGTCTCTGAGTGAAATTTTTTCAATGGGTTATGCAAGATAATGAACTTGCAGGGTCAAAATTTTCTATGGTACAATACTTCACAACAATATTCTATTTTTTTTCCCATAGTGGATTATTTTTTCCTACTTCAACTTTGAAGTCTAATGAAAATGATCAAAAATGCCTGTTTGCTATAAAGTGAGTGAGAAGAAGAAATACAAATCCCCAAATAAAGCAATAATTCAAAACTTAATTCTTTATTAGAAAACAGTTTGCATTGTGTGCAATGCCATGAATATTTGCTCTCACAAAACCGACAGAAACACTTGATTTTTTCCTTCCCCACCTGTTACAGCTAGGCTTAACTTCAGGACTTCTAAGAATAAGATGTTATGTCTCATAGATTCAAGAGAAACCTCAGAAAGAAACGTCCAAGCCTCAGCCTTTTTCCTTTCTGAGCAGAGACATAAATACAGCATTTTTGCCATTATTGGCAAAGACAGTTTTTAGTAGGTGGACTAGAGGAGGTGCATTCCCCCAGCAGGTGCTGTAGGTTCCAGCAGAAATGGGCTTCAAACCCTGGTCCCTTCATTTCATGCTCGCTAATTCAGTGACCACAATCTAGTCAAGAATGAGTCTTTGCAATTTCATCCAAACTCTGAGCTAGCCAAGAGGAAAAAAATTACTGGGTGTATTTCACTGGTAGGAGAAGATACCCACAGCAGAGTAAGAAATGCATGATATTATTTCAATACAGGTACTATACTCCTCTATTTCCCTCCTACTTAACTAACTTTTGAGCTTTTCCCAGAGATACTCTGGAGGGAGTACTTCACTGAGTTGTGCAACTCTTCTGTGTAACTTCTCTCTCTCTAAGAGATAATTTTCAGTACCTTCCATCCTACTCATGCTTTGACAAATACTCATATCTCTGAAAGTAACTGCTGAACTTTTCTAAAATACCATAATCAAGTTGGGGAAATCATCTTTTTCTATGTGGTGCAGGCAGGTAAGCTATACTGAAATCCACATTCAGCAAGGTACTGCTAATGGAAATAGGAAAGAAAATATAGACGTGAAATCATTACCATCACTTGACCAAAACAGAGGAAAAAATAAACTTTATTGAACCTTCTAGATGTAAAGAATGGAGTAAAATAATTCCTAATCTTTCACCGAAGCGGTGGTAGGAAACTTGTTATTGCATTTATTGTGCTCTCTAATATTCATCTTCTGGTGATAGGCTAAACTCTAGGCTGATGTTATTATAAGCAAGCAACTGTCTCTGACAGTGTAATTCTTTATTCACTTAATCAAAACTCAGTAACAGTCCTGGTCCCTCTGGAATAATATTTTTGTCCAACTTGCTATCAACGGAGTAACAGTAAGTTACTTATATGTGGCCACAAGGACATTTTGGGCAAGGAAAATTGCCACTGCAGGAGTTTGTGAGGATTATTAATAGGATAATATGAACTTGTGAGCTTGTCTTAGCAGGCATCCCTCGCTCACTCTAGAAGGTGCATAAACTCAAGTGAAGTGGCTGGTACCCTGCTCAAAAAGGCTAATGTGGAATGAGATGATTTGGTGAACAGCATATTGTGAGGAAATCCACTGCAGGTGAGAGCTGAGACTCAATAATCCATTTAAATTGTTTGTAGGGGTAGGGGTAGCGGGTCCTCAGAGACAAGAACCTGATCCTTTATTTTCCCTGGGGAGCAGAGGCTTCTTAAGACTGAGAAGAGACTTAATTTCATTCTGCTCTGAAATAAGTGCAGCAGAATGATTTTAGTTTGCATCAGTTATCTCCCCAAACCTCTGTGCTGCTTCTACCTTCTGTGTAAAGAAAAGGTGTCACTGTGGTTTGGGCTGGGCTGGCCAATGAAATGAATGACAGATGCTTTCTTTTATTTCTCTGCCCTTCAAAGAGGGGAGAGCAACTCCCTTCAGGGAGAGGAGGATGAGAGAGAAAAGAGACTTACGAGTTTAAACAGAAACTAAACCACTTTAATGAAAATATTAATAAATTAATAAAATGAAAATAATGAAAAATATATAATATATGCAAAACCATATCGAGCTCCCAAGATAACGATCATGTCACCAGCTGGCAGTGGGGAAGTCCCAGCGTGGATTCAGAGATGGATGCGAACTGGATTCTGGATTTGGAGTCAGGAATGCGCTGATAGGGATGAAAGGCAGACGAGCAGACAGGGTCCTCCTCAGACACTGGCTGTTGAAGAAAGAGACTGACACTTTGATCCCTCGGCTTTTATACCGAGAGATGGGGCAGATGGGATCGAACACCCTTGACACCCGGAACGACGACTTCACAACCGTAGAGGGAGGTATGTTTATTCAGCGCTGGGCACACATGGGATCGCTCCCAAAGATGTGCGCGCTGAGCGTAGTCGTTTTCTAAGGTTATATTGCACAGAGAACTACATATTCATGAGATTACCTAATGCGCCTATACATATTCAGTAACTATCCCCACTCTGTATTCAAATGAGTTTTCCGCCCCTCTGCGTCTGCGCAGTGCTTCTTGGTAGTGGTCGTTAGGGGTCTCAGTGATGAAGTTAGTAGACTTCCTCATTGTAAACTTTTCACCCCTGGTGTTTCGCACAAGCTCAGATCATCCACGGAGCTTATCCAGGCCCCAAGCCTAGTTTCAACTAGTTTAGTGACCTTGGCTTCTGTTATGCTTTTCATCCTGTTTCTAGAGGGTTAGTCATTTGAGATAAGCAAGCATCAAAAAGCTTCAAAACTAAGACAAACTACTTTAAGGTTTTACACCTTATCTATGACAGAAATAAAAAACTACTTAACCCTTTATCACTGTGAGGGCCTTTTTGGAATTACTAAACTGGGCAATAGCTATGGTACACTTAAAACACCCCAAACACCCCCTCCCTGCCACTTGTACCCTTATAAGCTTATGGTGATACAAGAAATAAGCAAGAGGACTCGGAATCCATGATCTTTGAAAGTCATGGAGAAAATACACCATTTGATTCCTGTAGCTCTTCAAAATCATGTTATACTTCATATGGAGTCACAAACTGACACACACTGTGTTTTAGTGCTTGATGGTTACTGGTAAAAAGGGGCCTCATCCAAAAGGCATTGAAGTCAATTTCGTCTTCCTTTGATTTCAGAGGTGTCTGGGTCAGTCTCGGACTTTCTGTCATTCTGAGTGCTCCTTAATAAAGATAAGGATTGCCATCAGAGAATTTATTTATGAGTCTGATGGTGGAGGCTTTTGTTTGTTGGCTGGTTCAATTATCTTTTTAGGTGTTTTTTTCCTTGTACACAGTTGAATGAATATAACCAAGATTTTTTTCACGTCTACTTTAATACTGTAAAATTATCACTTAGCAAGATCCAGTAAAATAGATGTCCTGTGACGCTTTAAAGTTGCCATGTTCTTGCAGTGAAACAAGGATGTGGGAGTATGAACAGTTCCTGATAAATTCACTTTCCAACTCTGTAAACGCACAAAATCAAGTACTTACTCATTGGAATAAGGAACGTGATTAAAAAAATAAAAAGCTCCAAATCCCACAGCTGGAGCACAGATGCCAACAAATATAACTTTGATGCTTCACAGATGATTTTGAATACAAAGCTGTTCCAATTGATTCCTTCCCTGCATTTTCCTTGGAAAAATGTTAAGTGCTCTGTGGTTTGTTTGTTGGTTTTTTTAAGTGGTGAAGAGCTCATACAAGTTCATAAAGAAAGGCTTTTCATAAATGAATGCATGCTTATTTGATTCCATCAATTAAAGTTAACAAACCATATGTCCATAAATTCTTAAGTGTACAGTACAAACGTAGCATAGTTTGGGGAGCTTTTCTGGATTTGAGTTTTGAAAGGTAAATGAGGAAGTGGTACAGCTATGCTGTGACAGAAAACTCTTGAAAGTTTAACACTACAGAGTCTGTACTATGTTAGACCTTTTTTTTTAAACCTCATTAAAGGCCACCTCTAAAACTTTCCAATTAAAATCTGACAGTGGAGTCCAACTTTCAGTTAGCGTTGAAGTTTGAGGGAGGTATGTATCCACATATATAGATACATCTGTGACATTTTGGGTTGTAAATACATATTTCTTAGGTCTGTACACTCCTCTCTGTACATCCTGTATGCTCAGGATGTTCATGATAGTTGAGCATATCGTAAGCTTTTAGTGAGAATCAAGAGTACAGCCATATTGTGAGTGAACAACAGACACCTATGTTCTGGGGAGCAGCTAAACCCAGATTTGTCTGGGTGGCTGCCTGAGGTAAAGAATGCTGAAGGAGAAGGCTACAAAACTGATTGTAAAATGTTTAAAAGGATCTTTTAGCTTTGACTTGACTCCATCGCTCTAATTCATGCTGGGGTCAGTCTCTCCTTTGGAGAATGCACATTCATCTAGCTTTCCTGAAAGCCATTTTGTTGTAGAGGGGTGATTTAGAGAAAGAATGACTTTATTTGTTTCAGTTAGTGACTTAGATCACAGTATTGTTCTCATTTCTTTTATTTTGAATAGTATCAATCCTTGCATCAGTTTGGGATTATTTCATTCATCAAAAGCAGCAAAGCATGAATGACTTCTATGAATTACTGCCAATAAAATTTGCATTTCAGTCACCCTGAGTCCTGTGGAGTCCCAACTATAATTGAAAACATTGCCTAACAGGACTTTGAATCATTATATTGGCAGTATTCCAAGTTACACAGGCAAATTAGACAAAAGACAGCTTTAGGAAACATAAAGGTTTACCTTAAATAGTGTGTTTAATAACAATGCTGTTATTTTCACATCAGGAACCAAAGAGCAATATCTGTAATGCCTGTTGTACTGGAAGAGCATTTCCCTGACTTTCTGAATTATGATGTCCCCATTTTCTTACCCTTAAAACTGTGTCTAGGACATGTTGTCATGATTTAAAATAAATAATTAAATGAATTATGGATTTGCAAAATCAAGCATTCCAGTGCTTGATCTAATGAAAATAACAGAATTAATGTTACATGCAAATTTAAAAATACCCTTAACCAAACAATATGTTGTGAGAGGTCCCATTTGAGTCAATGTTTTATTTCTTCCTTCTCCCCATCCCACCCCCTTGAGTTCTTCATCAGAATTAATGTTAGGGTGCTGGTAAAATATTTCCCATTATATTTGAACAATATGTAACTGCTATTACTGCCATAAAGAGTGAATCCCTCTAATTAAAACTGAAAAAAAAATGAAGTTACTCTAAAGATGTATGACATAAGGATAGAGTTAATTCTGGACTAACAGTAAAATTGTATACCTTGATATATAAGAAAAATTCCTTCTTGTATTTACATTCTTAATGCTAATGGAAAATTTGGATACCAAAGAGGATAACATGACTGTTAAAAACTGCTTTGAACTAAGTTTTTGCTTAGGGACATTCTTCAAGTAGTTTTTTTCAGGCAAGTGAGGTCAATGGCTGATGTTTCACCTTTGGTAAACCCTCTATCCCTGGATAAGAAGTTACTAAAAGCCCTAGAGAAAAAAAATAAAAATTCTATTAAACATTAGACCAGAGGGACATCATGGTGGCTTCTTACACCTTTCTGCTGCAAGTTTTAAAGTTACTCACAGTTGATGAAAAACTCATATCCTGAGCAATTCAAAAGTGTTAGATAGTATCAATGTAAGGATCAAGACACAAATTTCAAAAGCAGTTACTAAAGGAAAGTGTTAATTTTGCATCAAGACATCTCTTATACTGTGTCTTGAGAGAGGAAGCTGAAAAATTTATGGACAAGAAAATAGAAAATTCTGTATGATATAAAATAGTACTGAAAAACACTTTTCTAGCATCCATTTTGCTGACACCTTTTAACAAGAAATCTTAGCAGTGCACATAGAGCAGGCTTTGCTTGTTTATTTTTCTGTTTTTAGACTATCATTATAATAACTGTAGAAGTTGTGTAAAAATTTGTTGTGGTCAGGTTAGACAATAGATTGCTTGGACTCCCACCAGTTTGTTACACTTACAACCCTGCTACAGGCGAAAAGGAATACACCATTCAGACAAAGCCAAGAATTTATTCTTAGTCTAGTCACAGTATTAACGGACATAACAGTGACAACAGCCTAATCAAATTGTTTCAATTATGTGCAGTTAACATAAATACACAAACCTTTTAGTCCCCTCTTTTTCTGTGTAAAGGTTGATGGTTTCAGTCTGAGAGTGGGTGTACAGTAACTGGTCAGTATCCCAAGTCCTTTGTCAGAAAAAGTATGACATTGATGTTGACAGTTTCTTTCATCTCACTTCAGGATGTGGTTGGGATCTTTCTAATGTTTGCTAACAGGCTCTACACCTTACTTACTATTCATTAGTCTGTAAGTCCATATTGCATCTGAATTTACTATGTAGTGTGTGTTTTACATATGTTGGATCTTGTGTTTTACATATGTTGGATGTTCTTTGTTCTCTTTGCTACCCCTAAGGCTTGTCAAGAATAACTTGACTTAACCTTGCTCGTGAGGTTGCATTCCTTTGATGACCAGTAATTGGCCATCAGTGACATGTTTATAACCCCTGGGCCTTAGGTGTTGTCCTCTGCCTGTTCTTCCAAAGCTTCTGATAGTCTTCTGCACCCTGTTTTATTAAGGGGGTCTAAATAGGTCCTTCTACCCGCAGTAGCTACATGTTACAGATACCCATTAGTTACAATATATATATTACTATAGATACTACATCATGCGATTATACAGATACAATGAAAAGTTAAAACAAAATAGGTAAAAGAGGTCTGGTAATTAGATAATTGCTATTGCATGCAAAAACAAATCTTCAATCAGATCGAGACAAGCACAGGCAAAGCTCAACAGGTCCTGAAGCCTGATTTATTAGCTTAATGCAAAACCTGAGGCTAGGTTTTTTAACAAACAGTAGTTACTCCCTATCTACTGAGGTAGAAAGCTAGGAAGCATGTTAGTGGCTTAGTTAGGATTAGATTTCAGATGGACCATCCCTGTTGGAATGCACGAATGGCTCCTCAGAAGCTTTAATGGCACTTGCCGTACCCATGAAAGGAAAACAAAACACATTGGATTTTCAATATTTGAATCTCTTAACTATTCACATCAACTTTTCAGAAATCCCATTTCAGCTAGGGATGCGATAGCAACGTTGATTTGAAATAAGTTCTCTGTTTCTGGAATTTAGGCAGTAGGTTCCATATCCACTGGAATAAATTACTTATGTCATGAGCTTCTCATTCTTAGTGCTGGCTTGTAGTCTTATCTCATGGGCAAATAAAGATATGTCTGTTGCTTTTTGTCCTGGTAAAAGAAGGCTGGCCATTCTTATTTAACTGCTGATTAGTAGGTAACTCCCTTGATCAACTGCAACTGTTGATTCATATCTCATCTGTGATGCTAGGCAGGCCCCCATTTTTTCTCTGTCAGAAATAAGATGGTACACTGTACTGATAAAACTACATGATCTTAACATTACATGTTGGTGTTCTGATCAAAAGCTCCTCTGAGCCAGATTCTTCTGTTTATAACTCAGTTAAAGTAGATATGAAACACACAGCTCTCCTTCTTAGTTCTGTTCTTAAACTCCTGTGCCTAAAATTATAACATTTTTAAAAATTAATAATCTCCAGTGTATAAAAGGGACACATGAGACGTCATTAAAAGAGTCTCAAAGAGATCTGTATTTGGCATTCATGTAAATCCATATGACCCCCTTGCAAAGAGCTGCTTTGTTTTGTTAGAAATGCATATAATCTGTGCACCCACTTGTCCTTCCTGCTATCAGTAAGAACAAAGGAAGAAGGGGGCTTTTTCAGATAAAAACATAACTTTTAGATGTGAGTAATAATCACATCTAGTACTATTATACCACAAGATGCGGTTCCTGTACCTCAGCTTCCTCCTGTGTTAAGAACTGTTCTCTGAGGGATGTAAATTATTTGAGGATGTTATTGTTATTTAACTTGAAATACGTAACTTGAAATATGTAAATTTTTTTTAGGTTTAATGTCACTGAATCCTGTAGAAAGTAATTCGCATTTTCTGTAATGTTGTGTGTCTTTGAGACATGTGAGCAGCCATATGATTATAGATCCTCTGTTCAAGCGTTAGCTAAACGCACTTTGGAACATTCCCATGTAAAAAATGAAATGTCTGTTCGCCTCTGAGCAGGATAAAGCCATGCCACCTTGGACTGATTCTTTCCAGAGTCCTTGTTGAAAAACCAAAAAATTAGCCTTGTGCATCTGCCACAGATTCTTCCAAAGGAAATAAGTAATGAACTTTCCATTTTATAAAATCAGAGACCTTTTTCATCCTGCAGGGTGATCACATTAACTTTTTTCCTTTGTCATAGGGTTTAAAAAAGCAATTCCATAATTTTAGTATTGTTTTGGCTACATCAGCTACAGGTCAAGGAACAATAATTCAAAGTTGTGACTTCTCACAGACCTGCCCAAAAGTTGTGACTTCTCACAGACCTGCCCAAACACGAAGAGACAGTGATGCAATCTTAGGTGGCAAAACAGTTACAAAAATATTCTTTTGCTTGTATAGGAAAAAAAAAAAAAAGAAGAAGAAGAAGTCCTGTTCTAAAATATCACGTATTGAAACCATTCATCTAAGCAGTACTTGATCTTAAGAATAAGAAACCAGGGCAATGATGCATGATTTTATACACCTTGAACAAATCTTTAGTAAATTTACTTGTATTCCTCCTTCCTGTAATGGTTATAGGCATCTCTCTTGTGCCTCTGTACTGGCACACGAATACCTGGGTTGAGTCTCTTAGCTTTCATATAATATTGGGATCCATGAACACAGAGAGTTATATATCATTCAGTGTCTGCAGAGTGATTGCTTTTATAAACTAAAATTAACTTCACAGCTTGTGGGCTTTATCTTCTATACCACATCACTGCTACTGAAATATTTACTAAAACACCTACGCTGGCGGAGAAGCCACTGTCTTAAGATGTGCTAGAGACTGTGACCAAAACTAAGTCCCACGTTATACACATTTTTAAATTACATAACTGAAAGATAAAAGATATACCATTTCTTGTGCTTTTTAAAAACTGCAATGGTATGAATAGGTGAATTAGTTGGCATTTAAAAAACCCAAAAATTTTAGTCTTCTCTTTAAGGCTTTGTGAGAATTTTATTTTGCAAAGTGAAACTATTGAAAATTACATTCTGTCATCTTTGTTCTTCCCTTTCCTTTGGGATCCTGTCTACTTCTTGCATCCTTACACTTTCATCCCCAAATTCTTGCCAAACGCCCACATTATCTTATCAGTGAATTTTCTTGAGCTATTGCTGCTTTTATTTTGCGTAGTCACATTTACATCTGTCTATGTGTATGCAAACTCAGCCCAGTGTCATTATTTATCTTCTAATTGTTATCTTTATTGCATTTATTCTTTTTTTGTTCTCTTTAAGGATTCTTTTCTTAGGATTCTTAATGAAAAATTAAAACCAAAAAAGACTGACTGCCTGTCCTATGCATTCTGGACCATATTCTATGTTTACTGCTCTTACTGGAGTTGCCTTGCCTCTGGGCATCTAGAAGAAAGACTTTTTTTTCCCAAAACTTCTGTATTTTGGTGACAAATTTTTTCGAGTATCTTAGATCAGTGGAAAAAATATGTCTTACTATCTTTTCCAAGGAGGGAAAAAAAAAACCCAAAACAGCACAAAAATCTTTTGCTATAATTTTCCCTTTCCATACGTGCAACTTCTAGCTGCCTTTTCATCCCTGCCTTGCCTTCCACAAATAGATCTCCTCCTGTGAGCTTCTGTAACTTCCTAATCATCCCGTAGGACAAGATCAGCCATCTCCAATAGTGTAGTGCTCAGAAAACTTGCTGTCAGAGTTTTGTTTTATAAGTCAGGACTCTTTATAGACGGTCAGACATTTCAAATTTAAAAGAAAAACGTGAATACAAAATACTTCTTATTATTTTCCTATAAAAAGCAATTTGCAGACTATAGCTAACAGTTTTGTTTTCCAGCTACCAATATCATTGGCCTGAAAATGCCAATGGTATGCTTACTGAGCTGCCAAAGCAAAGCCTGTATTACAAAGCCTACAGTGTAAGTTCAGGGCACCCATCCTGAACTTGAGCTAAAATTCAGCCCCGCGAGTTTAATTTGTGTGTTCCAGCCATGTTTACACAGTTACTGGCAGTAAGTCCTCTCCATGCTGTTAGGAATGTCTGAAATAGACATTGTGCATTACCCAGCCCTTGCTTTTCAAATAATTTAATGTGGGTTTACATGTTACTTTGATAAGCAAACACAACACTACTACCCAGTGGCAGTCTGCTGCTTCAGCATCCTGAAGGCACAGACCACTGTTTATTTTTTCATCTCTGACATGTAACTCAACTCTCATAAGTTGTAGCTATTTAACCAGTCCCTTTTCTGGTTTGTTAAAAAGAATAATTTTGGTATATGACATATTCACTAACTTTTTGTTTCTGCCCAATTTGATCTCTGTGGTGTAAATCAGTCCTTGCTCATCTTTTTTGCTTCCTCAAATAAATGAGGTTACATGAATTTTATGTGAAGAAGCGGAGCAAAACTGGCATGCAGAAATTTGATTTGGGACAAGTCTGAGGTGAGGGTAGCTGAGTATAAAGAGAAGCTAAGGATTCTGTATGTGCATTAAGTAGTAAAGTTCTTTAAGAGGTCTCATGAGAATTGTGTTAAGAAAAGATATTCTTGTTATACATTCAACTTATTGAAACTCATAAAATGCTCCATTTGAAATATGCTTTGATTTAATTTTACCAGGCAGCCATACTGTGTTCCTGGTCAGTTTATTTTCATTATCACAGTATTTTCTTTCCTATTTTTGTACAGTCCATAATTGATTTCTCCTTTTGTTTTCTCCATTAACCTTCTGACCTGAATGTCTTTAGCAAATGCCACCTTTACCCTATATAGCACTTAGCTTTTTAGCTGAGACTTCAAACAAGGTGTAAAATAAAAAGGCTTTAATCCATTCTTAAGGAATTTCCCCAGAGCAGCAGAACATAGGCTTCAGCAGTTCTGAGCTGAAACACAGGCTGGTGTCAATTAAAACCTGCTCTGATTTATGCCAGGTTCATGCCGGCTACAGAACAGCTCATATTTGGGGACATGCAGAGGAAGCACACAGCTATTCTTTCCTTTTTCTTCTTTATACTGGAAATAGAGCATAATATGAAGCCAGCAACCAATTAGCACTTTTTTCTTCCCCAGAAACATCTGTCTTACCAGGAATTGGCTGGAGATAAAAAAAAGTGTTTTATTTGCAACCGCAGAGTTCCAAAAATAAAACATAGACAAATTAAACTCTTTGTAAATAAACTTTATATAAACCCAACAATGTTAAAAACAAAAAAAAAAAACAAAACCAAATACTAAAATGAAGAGTCTTGTGTGAGAGAAATTGATTTATAGGGAGTTTTTTAGATTGCCACAAATTAAATGGAAAATGTGAAACAGTTATTTAAATCAACAGGAGATTCAGTTCTGACATGATTCTGAAAAATGTCAGGCTCTACTGGTGGAGGCAAGGGCAGGATTCAAATTTGCCTAAACAGAGACATGTGTTGCATTTTGAGAAGCCATAGGGGATCTGGAACATCTGCATGAAAGTGGAAGATAACGTCAGAGACCATGTGAGAAGCCCAAGTGCTTTTAGAGCAGTTAGGAAGCTAGATGAGGTAACCCGCAGCATTCAAAATGGCAACAGAGCCCTGTATTTGGGCAATTGAGTGCCATATTAAGCTTTGAGAAGTTGATATCCACTCATGTGAAAATTATAGACAATTGTACATTTGTCTGTGCAGTTTCACTTACTGAACATACTAAGCAGAAAGCTTTGAAAGTTTGAAGGTAGTCTGAACTTATATTTACTAGCAAAGCTAGAGACATATTTTTAATGTCTGTTTCTGTTTTTCTGCTGTAAAATTCTATGCTATTATTTGGATTGTCTTTTTATTTTTTGTGGCTTTTTTTCCCACTTAGCCAGGGACTCTGACAGATAAGTTATGCTGACCCTTGCTACAGCGATTTAACCAGCTGTCCCCCTTTGCTAGGGGTCATATTTTCCCGTAGTGGAATTGGCAGAAGCAAACGTGTCAGCATCTCGCTTGCTGTACTTCCTCGTCCAAGTGATTACAAGCTATAACTGAAGCTGGTTTTGTGTTTATACATTCAACTGTAGCAGCAGTGATTGAGGTGTGGGCACACGTTCACATCTGCCAGCTCTGCTGTAACTTCTGCCCTGGGGAAAGGCAGGTGTTTGTGGTGTGATAAAGTATTAAACTGTGCTTAAGTGCTTTTTCAGTTCAGTTATACTACTGTTCGCTTCAGTGTGCCTGGGTCAAGACCTGAAAAAGAGATTTATAGCATAATTATTTTTTTTAACCTACCTACTATACCCATTTTCCACAGGCATTGTCTACGCTGTTGACATCTAGAAAAATTTTGCTTGAAAGGAATTTGGGGATGGGGGATGTGTTTGGTTTCCCCCTTTCACTCATTTATAGAAGACTAGCGTGGCCTTTAAGCTAGGGAGACATGGATGTTCATGTACATATTAACTTGACATTCTTGACTTCCCTTCTAGTAGATAATTGGAGCTTCTTAATTTTTGGAATTTTTGGAGATGACAGCAATCCATCTGATGCTGGAGAAATCTCTGGCAGCTGTATTTTGCCACCTTCATTAGGCTTCCAAATCCATACTCAGATCCCATAATAAATGGCTTAATTTTCAGAAATGCAGAGCATACCCTTTCTGCTACCTCATCAGAAGGTACAAATGATCAAAAGCTTTGAGTGTGTCTCATTTGTGTGGCTAAATCTATTTTCAATGGATTTAAATAATTTTACAGTATAATGAATTTTAACAAGCAGTTCTGCTGGTCACTGCAGCTCCTGGGTTTGGACTGGCAACTCTGAATTAAAGTTCATGGCTCCTCATCTGTTCAGTTTGCACCATTTCCATCACTTATGCATTTGTCGTTTAGCAGCTGCTCTTAACATTTAGAGTGTTATCTCAGGAGTGGTGACATTATAGGATTTTTTCCCCAGTGATTTATATATCATTTAAGTCATTCTTTGGAATGAAAAATACAGTAAGAATATTAAAATCATCAGATTTTCAGAGCTAAACCAAACTTCAGGTCTTTCCAACATTATTTTTCTCAAATTTTGCTTCCATTTTTATGTAAAATACAATTTATAATTAAAAGTAGAAATAAAAAACAAACAAAAAACCCCAACCAGAACAAGACAAGCTGCAATTGAGTGCTTGTTGTCCAAATGACTTCACAAGCAGTTAACGAGTTCATACTCTCAAGTCTGTTTTGATGTGCTGCTGATTAGTAATTGCATTTTTGCCCTCAGATTTTGAGCTTAAAATGTGAAAGTTCAGCTGAACCTAAAAGATTGTATAATTGTAGAAAATAAGATTAATGCTGATCTGCAGGTTGATAAAAGGATTAATTTTAATATAAGGCTCCACTGATTATATAATAAGTGACTATGGATAAATGAATAAGAATCAGAAAGTTTGCTCTATGGCTGGATATAAAATCGTAGTAACTGTTTCATTTTTCTGCATTACTTGTTGGCTGGCTTTTCACACAGCTGATTTTCCAGGTCAAAATATTATGGAAGTAAATGTGTCCTCAGTATGTAAATTCCCAGAACTACTTTACCACTGTGCTTAATTTGAAACTGCCTTGTGAAAGCAATGAGCCATTTCTCTCCGCAGGAGTACCACCCGGGTTCCTTATCCTCAACCCTACGATTACAGGCTGTGCAGCTTCTACTGTCTTCTCTTCTTGTTTCGCAATTACACATTGGTTTAGCAACCTGTGGAGTTAGTGATACATGGTAGCAGACAAAACCAACTGAAACTTGATTGCAGATTTCTCCCATTGCTAAGTTCAGGAAAAGGCACATTGACAATCATTATCGCTGGCAACGGGTGAATCTAAGAACCAGGGTTCTAAGGATTAAATTCTTTCCAGGTCACAAAGTAGCCAAGTAGCTCTAGTGTTGCCTGTGAAAACCAGAGTCCCAGATTTCCGTCCACTTTTGGTGTTTAAAAATTTGTTGTTCAGGAGCACCTTTTTCAAAAAGAATATAGCTCTCATTTCTGGAAGCCTGCGTGGAGGAAAAGCTATGCTGCAGAATAGAAATTAAGGTAATTTATGTGTAATAGCGGATTTGCAGTCATTAACAAGCTGCGGTCTCTAAAATTGACGAGTTGACAACCCTTTCATGCCTTTTTGACTATTGGATTATCTTCTAACATTCTTACACTTGGTTAGCAAATACCTGAATAGCCATGATTTCCACCAATTTAAAAAATACATTTTCAGTTAATAATAAATATTTTGGCAACTTAAAAGATTTTTGTCAGGAAGTATAGGGCCTACGTGAAAAACTTTAAGCTTCTCACTAAGAGTATGTGAAGCTAATTGCAAACAGTTGAGTTATTACAGCAAAGTAAATCACCCCTTACCCGTCTGACTTAATCTGCCTTCTTTTGTACTTGCATTTGTAATTATTAAAGCTACATGCATAGATGGTTAGCATGGCCCAGCTGAGTGCAAAGTAGAGGGGCAGAGTCACCTCCCTCAACCTGCTGGCCACGCTTCTTTTGATGCAGCCCAGAATACAGTTCTGGGCTGTGAGCACACATTGTTGGCTCATATTTAGCTTTTCATCCACCAACACCCCCAAGTGTTTCTCAGCAGGTCTGCTCTCAATCCCTTCATATCCCCGCCTGTATTGATATCAGGGAGTGCCCCATCCCACGTGCAGGACTTTACATTTGGCCTTGTTGAACATCATGAGGTTCACATGGGCCCACTTCTCAAGCCTGTCCAGGTCCCTCTGGATGTCATCCTGTCCCTCAGGCGTGAAATAACACTCAGGGCAAAAATAAGTGCATCCTTAGTGCTTTGACAGGGACCTCTGGGCTTATCAAATTTTAGCAGGTTCAAGTGATGATGCCCAGCTTCTCCTCTTCCCCCACTTTTGGAGATTCCCACCCTAGAGTGAAGCTGCTGAAACAGGAGGCATGTTAATGCTGTGCTGGATCATAGTGCAACATAGGAAATCAGAGGTAAGGGGGGATTTGCAATAGGATTTCTTACTATGAAGTAGAGCAAATGAGCCCCGGACAGCTCTCTACTAAACAGTAACTTACCCCAAACAGTGCCTCGAAAGTGAAAGGAACAGGGCAATTTACAGGAGGCTTAAGTCATTGTGGGCAAAATGTAGAAGGTATTGTTCATCAAAAGAAAATCTATGGTTAACTTAGTAAGAGAAGCCTAGGATTCAAAGTAAGTCCACATTCAAAAAGGAACTTGGTGACAAGACTGAATATTAAAACCCCTTGTGGACTTGAAACAAATCCCTGAAAGTGAGGTGAGTGTCCAGTAAAAACAAACATGCAGCCTATTCAAGACACTGGATTCTGGATAGTTATTGGCCACGTAGCCAAGTGTGAGACATCTATAACCAAAATTCAAATGTATTTTGCTGAAACACATTACGTTTTAAGTGTACTTCATTCTTAGTTTGAAAATTAACCGTACATTCCACTGGTCAGTTCTTTGACTGGATTTGAGATGTTCTCCAATATTAGGAACATAAAAGTACTGAGAATGGGGATATTTTTGGAAATTTAGAGTTTGAGTTCCCATAGTGACTACAGCTTGGGACCCATTCGTGCCTTAGTAGCCTGGGAGGGATGGCATGGTTGCAGTCCCCTGGTCTTGACTTGTAACTTGCTATGGGGTTTAAAACTGTTAAATTGAAAATCTGCTACCTAGCATAGCAGGAAGCTAGCCCTCAAAGTGTTACAGTAACAGCAGTACTGTTGTTGTCCTGCTGCCTGAAAGCTTTAATGATGATCCAGGATGCCATTATACAAAGGCCTGCAAAGAGGCAGTCCAAAACAGCTTCTCTTCCAGGAGGTTCATAATCTGACCGTACAAGTGTTAAATGGGTGTGGAGATTGGAGTAAGGGCACTGTGGTAGCAGGCTGCTCTGTACACGGGGTACAGAAGTAGACTTCTCTAGTAGCAGCACTGGGATCACACCAGGAGTGCTTGGAGGATTGGTACAAATTGAGCTGTCAGCAGGCTGACTTGCTGATGTGGATTTACTGTGGTTTTAGTACTTTTCACTTCTCTACGAACAGTGTGCAAAATACATGCAAGTCCTTGATGTATTCAGTTATAAAAAACAAACAAACAAAAAATCCAACAAAAAAACTCAAATCAAACAAAAATGCCTAATAATTTACAAATCTTGACAGATTTGTTCCGGTTTGTATCAGATAAAAATTTCATTTGCTAGGTGCATTTGTGTAGGGTGGTTAATTGTAATGCAGGTGCATAAATGGATTAGAGTTGGAAGAATCCAAATTAAGTACTGTGCCTCTCTGTATATATTTTTTTTAATCTCTTGCAGACTAAGGAAGCTTTTTCTTCTTTAGACATTTCTAGTTTCATTTTGAATATGAGTTGATTTGAAATATTGTGCTTTAAAATGAACTATTACACTATTAGGAATTGTCATGCATATGAAATAAATGTTTATCACTCTAAATGGTTCTCAGGTGCCAATGTGCATGTAAGCATCCCAGAAGCAGTACTTCAGGATAAAAACTGTACTTGATGCACTCAGGCCAATCAGCTTGCTGGGGTGGAGGTGAAAGTGTTCCTAGTCCTCCCTATGCTTTTGAGATATTCAGTCAAGCTACTCGCAATGAAGTGATTTAATTTTTGTAACAATTTCCTTCATAAAAGTTTGACTTGTTTGACACAAAATGTGACTTCTGAGTATGGAGTTACACAAATAGCTGGTAGAGAAAATGCAAGAGGGAAGTGGTGGCTTTCTTTTCTCCAAAATTTGATGGTTTTATAAAGAGACAATGGAAGTAGGAGCTTTCAGCTTTCCTTATCTAAACAAAATGAATGATGTTGAATATAAGAAGGATTTGAGTCCTGAACTGTCCCAGTCTGCTGGCCTGCTCAACAGGCCTTGAAGTCCTCCGAGGAAAATAGTTCCAAGCCCAGCCTTTAATTCCTTTTAAGTTCCCTTTTACATCACTGGAAGTTTTTTCAATTCTTTTGTTTAAAATGCACGAAACTGAAACAAAAGGTTGTGCTCAGTCAGTATTTGCAGCCAAAAAAGAAATCCATTCACTTCAGAAGAGACCTGTTCCTTTTGTGTAGGGTAAAATGATTTTCCTCCCTTTATCCATCAAAATATTTTTTAAAACCTGTTATGAACACAACCTACATACCCTTACTTACAAAATTTACATTGTAGAAGTTGTTTTGTTTAATGACTAGGACTTAATGAGGTTTGGGTGTGCTTTGAGGTCACGCTTTTGAGATTGTATTGTGATAGAAAAATCACAATAAAGTAATGTATATCTAATGGTATTTGGTTGAATAACTTGGCTTTTTATACTGTGGAAATAAACAGAAACGTGATCAGGGGCTTGTCCTTTGTTTGTTTTACTTTGAAAATGCTTTTCTAAATGGATAAGACTTTACATTTCTGTAATGAAAATAAATGAACCATTTATTTTTTTCAAGGTCAGCTAGTGATTTTCCTGAATGTGTTTTTCAACCAATACAGCATGACTGTTATCTATCTTTTGGTTCTTGGTGAGGGATAGGGTATATTAGTCCTTCAGGAAACATGTTTTAATGTGTAAGCAAGGCCCCCTATAAATGGGAGCTGTTTTTCTCTCGATTTTTATAACACTATGACATTCATTTTGGCCTTTATTTTGATTGCATGTGAGAGCTATCCTTTCCTTTAACTACCTATTGCTGTGGCAAACTCAAAGCTTAGGAGATGGCTGAGGCTCAGATTCTTATATCTTACAGCCCTGTCTTTCCCAGGTGACATACTACTCCATTCAATTTACGAATCAGCAACATTCTTTTCTGTTGGTGTCTTTCTGTTGGTGAATAAATACATAAATATTTTGGGCCAGACAAACTGAAGTTTAGCACAATGCAATAAAAAGCAAAAATTTATAAGTATTTTTTAATCAATTGACTCTTTGGTAATTCCAAAAGAGTATTTAAGAACTAAAACAATATATTAAAAGCAAATCATAGAACATAACTGGTGGACTGAAAATATTTAAATGAACTGTTAATGTTGATTTAGCTGCCTTGTGAAAATAGTCTCTCACGCTAACAGATGACAAAGAAAAACACAGATGAGAACAGAAGTGCATTCAACATAGACTTACTATATACATCAAAGAAATATGACTTTGTTATGAGAAATCCCTCCATAATATAAACATATAATATAAATGGGAATAGAACTCTCAAGTATGTTTTTTATAAAAAATTGTAGTTCAAATGTAGATAAGATTTTAACCTAGTTTCCTAAGGAAATATCAGACTATCATTCTGTTTGGATAATTAAAATCAAACTTAATGTAGGGGTAAAAGACTCAGAGAGTCTCAAAATTTTCAGGACTTTGACTAACGTGGCTACGCAGAGGCAAAAAAAACAAATGAAAACAAAACAAAATTAGTCTCTTCCATGTCCTCCATGAGAAAACAGTAGAATTTTGTCCTACATTATTTAGCAATAGTCTTCTCCAGTTTGAAATAAGATGTTTTGGAAATAATGTTTTAGTTGTCCTTTTCTAAAATAATACATCTAAATAATTCTAAATATATCTTGGTACAAAACATGACAATATTCTGTTTTCATTATACACAAATATGAGGAAATATTATTTAAAGACAAAAGCAAGGTACTTAGTTAATAGCATAATCAATGTTTTTATGTTCAGTCATTCCAAATTATGTTTTAAATTTATGATACCTTTTATCATATTACCACCAGTATGCTTCATGATAATTTTTATTTTAATTTATCGTTTTCACATACATGTACTTTGTGATGTATTTATTTTGTATTTTGTGCAAAATTCCCAACTAACTGTTGAGCTGTCCCCTGAAATTTAGTCTTTAAAGATCTTGTTGCATCTGTGCCAGATATAGCCAGGCATAAATGTAACAATCTCAACTGACTAAATCCATGCTAAACTAAAAGCAACAGTCTGGTGAATTAAACCACAAGTTTTAGGACAACTTGCAAAGAGAACTTAGAAAATATGGTTAAGTTTGAACTATTGCAATAATGGTTTTGGAGTCTGCAAATGGCCTTAAATAATTATTGTTCTGAGTCCACAAGTGTACCCTAGGAACTAATGTAATTAAGCCCATCATACGAGCCCCCGAAGTTTTTCTCTGTGGGTATCTAGAGAGCCCTTCCAGGAGAGCTTGACCTCATCTCTTCCCTCAGTCCACGTGGAGCACATGAAGTGGAGCTTGGCAGCCACTGACTCAGTTCTTCTCAACAGTCCTACTGAAGCAGAATGCTTCACTGCTTTTCTAGTTCTTTCTTACAACTGTTTTGCTGAGATGAGACCTCAGTGTTTCATCTCAGACTTTTATTCTGCCATGTGGTTGCTTTATTATTGTATCCAGGATTCCAACTGGTCAAATTGCTTTGGAGAGGGCCATATTCCCGAAATCCTACTTCAGTAAATTGTTCATGCATTGGATAAGGTGAGAAGAGGACAATAATCCAAGCAGAGATAGCAGTTCCTATATTCCCGGTCCCTGACAAATCTGTCCCATCAGACTATGGCTTGATGAGGCTCTGAGCAATCTGATCTAGTTAAAGATGTCCCTGCTTACTGCAGGGGGGTTGGCTCGTAGCAACGTATGAGTATACCTTCTGTTAGAGTGTATGGAGGGTTACTTGTAGTCTGTCTTTCTAGAAATGAGTGAGCTGATCTGTTCATCTCAAACATGTTAGCAAAGGAGTATTCAATATGTTGCCACTAAATTAACTTCTTCCTTTATTCCTTATTTTTATTTGACAAAGGGTTCATTACATCTCTTACACATTCTCCTTTTCATGACTCTCACCTATCTACCATATCCTGGAAGGAAAGTCCTCCTATGACTAGAAGCTTTTATTTTTTCTTGAAAAATATCAGTACAAAAATCAACTGCAAATGAGGAACCGAAACTTTTAGATCATTGTGACTGTATTGAAATGAACATTGTAGTAGCTACTATACTGATTGAATTATTACTGCTTATATGCTACTAAAAAAGAGCTTGTGTTTCAAGATGTTTGAAAGTGATACAGCACTTCTCCCAGGCTGTCATTGAATTTTTCCAAGACATTTGCCTTTGCAACAGAAAATACTTTGATTTGGAAAACTGAAATATATGGCAAATGTTAAATGGATTAGAAGCTGGCTCACTGACAAATTGAAAAACGTGTAGTTAACAGACAGATATAGATGACTGGAATGTGTCTAGCAGGGTCTGCCTGGAATCAGTTCTCGGGTCAATAGCACTTAACATTTTTATCAACAGTCTAGACAGTGATAGACATCTTCAGTAAAGCTTGACCATGACAGAGATTGTTGGGGTAGTAAATAATATACTAGATAATTGCAGAAGAAGCTAAGAAAATATATTTTAATATTGCCAAACAACAGCATCTTGTGTGGGATAGGAAACTATATGTAGTTATAAAGCAGTGATTTAGAGAAGGGCAGGTTATCAAAGATAATTGGGTCTACTTAAGTGCTTTGTGCGATATTGTGGAAGGAAAAAGCACTAATGCAATAAAGTATGTATTAAAGTCAGACTGTCAAGTGGAACAGGGTTGTGATTGCTTCTGCATGCTGTATTGGTAAGACTGCTTCNNNNTTCCAAAGTGCCAAGCCTTAAGGAAAATATGGAAATAGGACAAAAGAAAGACATAGGGATGCGCAGAACCCAGAGATCAGGTTTTAAATCCTATATAGCTTTAAGAAGTTCATCTTAGTTTGTCATTATGTATGGGTTACTTGGGCATGAAAAATTTGTAGGTGTGGGACAAGGAACAGTTTCAGTATCATTGATAAAGGCGCAGCAAAATTCAGCGACTGGAAAATTAAATTAAGAGGAAAATGCAGCCTTGAATTAACTTGCAATTGGTTAGCTTTGAGGATTACTAAATAGTGGAACAGCTGATGTGGGGAGGTGATAGACTCATCAGTGCTAGACATCTTTAAGAAAAAAAAAAAAAAAGAGGTAAGACAGTGTTCCTGCTAAGAGATGTGCTGTAATCCAGCCGCTGGAGGGGACTGTGTGTTGGAGGTGAAAAGCCAGTTGGGACAGCAAGCAGGGTGGTTCTGGTTGTTGTTGAGATTTGTTAATTCTATGATTTTCTTTTTTTACAGTTCCCGTACTACGAGGAGAACAGTCGTACCTGTTCTGTCCTCAGTCTAAAACACACATGATTTAAACAGCTGCCTAGAGTCACAAAGAAATTACTTCCCCTGTTGTACATATTTGGTAGTATTTAGTGTAATTTCAAACTTAGTTAGTAGGCTGCCTTTCAAAAGGTACCCTCTACTGATTTCCTCTCTAAGAGCTCATAGGTAGAGAGATCATTTAAAAAATTGTCCCACTGGTGCCTATTTCTTTTTCTCTTTAATAATTTGTCAGTGTGAATTTATTCTGATATTTAATGGTGATTTAATTTCAGCCATGTAGTTTACAAACCACTTGCATCAGATGAAGCATATTGTGCTCTGGGAAGTGAATGGAAAGGACCTACAGATCTTGATGATACTCATCAGAAGACGTAGGTTGTGGGGCTTGAGAATATTGGGAATTCTGCATTTATTTCTTAGGTGTGGTCTGTTGGTGCGTATCGGTCCACAGGGAATTTCCTTCTGATGATATGTTTAGCAATGCTGAAGCTATGGGTAATAGGCACCTCAGGGAGCCAGATTCTATCACAGAAATAATTTTTTGTCCATTGTACCCTGGTAATACTTAAGCAATATGCAAAATGAATAGTGGTTCACTTATGCATATGCCACTAGATTTTACCAAGGAATTATTTGCTGATTTGTGTCTTGTACTTCCAGTTTATCAGAATTCCTTTTAATTAAAAGCTTTAATGCATTTAGCTACACCTTATTTGGGGCTATTAATTTATAAAGGATTCTCTTTATCATGGTACTTATAGTGTTCAGCTTACTGTTTTATGGATGTAATAGATCTAATTTGTACTGCTGTATTATTGCTTTTAGCAATGTGAAACAGTGCTTGCCTAGAAAGAAGCAGAAAGAAACATTTTCAGTTTGAGACTGCAATTAAAAGTTTCTTGAGGATCACTGCTATTGGAAATGCTGGAAAAAATATCAGAGGCTTTTTTATTGCTTGGCTTTTTGTCTGTTTTGAAGTTTTGTGGGTTTTTTTAGTCATATTTTATGATTATATTCACTATAACCATTTTT
>JAOXJK010000012.1:85526641-85560775 GCA_025774025.1 Xenus cinereus
CAGGAATATCAGCCTTGTAACACCAACGCCTGTCCAGAGTTAAAAAAGACAACACCTTGGACGCCTTGGACCCCAGTCAATATTTCAGACAATGGTGGCCACTATGAACAGCGTTTCCGATACACCTGCAAAGCTCGCTTGCCTGACCCAAATTTGCTGGAGGTGGGAAGGCAAAGGATTGAAATGCGTTACTGTTCCAGCGATGGCACCAGTGGATGCTCGACAGATGGTAAGCAAAGCTCAATGCCTGCACGATGCCTCCTGCTAGCGTGGTGTCTCCAGTTCCATTTTAAGCACAGAGTGGAAGTTTGCGCTTGCTGGTGTTTTGTGTAACAGAACTGATAATGAAAAGGAGGACATAGTGATCACAATGGGGAATCTAGTTCTATTTCTTCTGGACGTAGCTTTGTCATTCAGACTAATCATGTATCTTTTACTGATTGTGAGAATTGCTAGGCTATTTTAATATTCTTTACAACAATCTCTGAGCCATGATATGACAGCTCAATTCTTGGAGGATTCTGTCACCTCCTTATACTGTCTTGGGTTTTTACTGGAGGACAGTTTGTGCAACATGAATGTATTTGATAAATATTTAGCTGGAATATGTAGTATTGATGCTGAGAAGAACTTTTTGCTCAATAATTCTAAAGTAACAACTGTAAGATTCATGCAGGTGTTTAAATAAGGAATTTATGAACTGGATAATTTCTATTATAAAAGTTTATGTTATGCTATTACTAGCAATTTAAAATTCAGTTTATTTCTGAGATGGAAACGTAAACTCCTTCAAAATCTTTTCAACTTTAGATGACTTTAAATTGGAATTATTTTATTTTGGAATTTTGTTCTTTCTGTATCAGTAACACGTAGTTTTGAAGAAATATTATGTATATATATATAAAAAATAAAAACTAGGAGAACTTTTGACAGTCACTCTAATTTTACTAATACATTTAATTAATTATCCAGTTTTAATTATATATCAGTATTTCTTTTTAGGTATTTTAGTTATACAATCTGAGGAAATACTGATTTTTAATTATTATTATTATTATTAATTCTTTCCACTTACATAGCCATTTGTATCTTCACAACACCCAGGTTAGCTGAAAAACCATATAAATTAAGGCATTTAGCGTATCTAAGGACAAAAACAGACAATGGTTTCTGAGTCCTTGGGCTTTCTAATTCTTAATATTTTTTTCAAACAGACCAACTATTGTGCAAATCAATGTTAAGCATTTCCTGCCCATGCTAAGGTTTACATAGGAAGATTTGGGGGGTGAGGGAGGGCAGGGGGCAGCAGGAGTGCCTTCTGTGAGAAGATGCAAGAAGCCTCCCCCATACCCTTCATGTATAAAACCTTCATAGATTCACATTTTTTAAAGAAATACATAGCAGTGAACTGCGCAAAATAATAAAACAAATTCCATGATACTCCAGATGAGACTCTACGTCGTTTGTATTTCACATAATCTACAGTCTCCAATGTTTATTTTCTAGGTCTGGATAGCAAGGCAGATTTTGACATGGAGTAACTTTTGTAACAAGTGTTTCTTCTATTCTCCTGCGTTCATTCAAATGAAGTTTCAAACTAGCATTTAGCAAAGATTTTACTCTGCTAGAATTGATGTATGACCTACCTTTCTCGTCCAAAATAAGACTTTTGGATGGTGGTGCTGCTTTTTGCTATCTTCCAACTCTTTGACGTTTATTGGACCTTTTTAAAATTTCATGAGATTAAATGAGAAAGAGAATATTTCCCCCCTCCCCCGATAGTACAGAATTAGGAGCATTATCGCAACAACTAGAAGGAGATCTACAGAAGAATCTAGGTATATTCCTGTCTGACAGCTGAGATGTCAGCACTTAAGAATGGAGTATACCTAAGCCAGAGCACTACTTAGAGAGCAGGTTAGTAGGACAAATCAGTGCAAGAGCCAGCGTGTCCTCGATCACACTGCTGCAAGAAAATCAAGTGTGGAGACTCCTTTCTTGGTTCTGAAGCCAGGATCATAAGTCCTCTCCTGGAGTTGGATGCATAAGCTGACTCTTTGTTACAGAATATAGGCAGAAGTAGCAGTGCCTACATTGTGTTAAATAAAATGTTCAGGCAGAGCGTGAAAGACGAAGGGTGTGAGTTAAGCTGCATGCCTTGCCTGTTTCTTTCACTTCTGAATATTAGATTCCTGAATTTGGTGTTGTAGCTTATTTGCTGCATCTGCTGCTTTGCTTCATTAATCATTGGACCAATGTATGGGAGTGACCCTGTTGCATAGTAATTGAAATGTTCATCTGGGAGAAGGATAGTTGTCCCAAAAGTGCTGAATATGTAAATACTTTATATTGAGTAGTCGACAGGGCAGAAACTATTATACATCTGTCCATTCTTCCTAGTGACTGCGCTCATAACTTTGCCATTAGTTCGTGCTCATTTTTTGACTCTTTCTAGCCAGTAAGTCTTTAATTATTCTTTAATGAAAGATCAAACCTAGCAGCTGCGTTAACCAATATGCTTCTGGTGAAACAAATTAGTGTTATATCTCCTTTAGCCCGATTTTATTTTGAGCCTGTTTGCTTAGACACTTTCTGAT
This sequence comes from Xenus cinereus, assembly GCA_025774025.1. Taxonomy (NCBI): domain Eukaryota; kingdom Metazoa; phylum Chordata; class Aves; order Charadriiformes; family Scolopacidae; genus Xenus; species Xenus cinereus. The sequence goes on from JAOXJK010000012.1 coordinate 85,529,239, forward strand.
TATGGATGTCACAACTCTATGGAGTGGAACATTCTGGGGGGACACACAACTTTTTTGATTTGCTGATGTGATGAAACTTGCTCTAAACTGCAGGACTCAGGAGCACTTCCCTACTCCCAGGTTTGGATTTGGGTCACCACATCACCCTTCTACTGCTCCTTGATTTCATGGGTAGAAAATACATGAATAAGAGTCATGTAGTGCAGCTGTAGCTTTTGAAACAGGAGGATCTCACAAGAATGGGAAATCATTAATTTTGGCAGGCACCTTCACAATTTCTGGCTAGATAGCAAGCAAACATCATAACTTTCTTCCACCTGACCAGAGTCTGGGTACTGTGAAACATTCTTTTCATTATCTCCATGTTGAACTGTAGCAATTTGCTGGCTTTTATTGAAAGATTAATACAGGTACAGCACGCTTGGCATACCTCATTACCAAAAATGTGTTCAGCAAAGATCAGTTCTCTGTGCTTTGCAGAAGAAAGCCATTTGTTAGAAATTTTCTCATTGCCTGTAATCTCCCACTGTGCAACTATAGTCATGCCATGTTAAACAGAATCATGTTTCACTGTCAGACACTAGCAAAGCAAACTTTGTTTGCAGTCTGAGCTCAGAGGTAGAACTTCTTGCCAGAAACCCACTAGTCTCCTCCTGAGTGCGGTAAGATTTCTATCTCAATCAACCAAGCAGTAGCATTTGCACACTGTATTCATGCTTTTCTGATTTGAAGTTTGATTAAGAGGAAAGAAAAATACATTTTGTTCTCAGCCTCTGAGTTTTCATATAGGGCTCAGATAGGGAAGGGACAGCTATTTCAAATAAACTGAGAGAGATTGTGTACATTGTTGCACATCTTAATGCAAATATCTGTACAGTCCAGCATTAGAAGTTTAGAAATTACATCACCATAGGCTTTAATATGTGCTTATGAAACATATTTAATATCTACATTAAACATATTAACTGACTCTCTGTAAGATTATCTGACATATAAGCACTATGAATTGCATTGAAAACGTGTTTAATCTGGGGATAAAAATTTCACAACGTATGAGGTTACCTGAATTTTCCAGGTTGAATTTATCTCACCGAACTCTAGACTCCATTGTAGTCTGCAAGGACAGCTAGCACCCCTAAGAAATGAGGGATCCATCTGAAGATAAGCATCTGATAAATGGGGATAATCATCCTCTAAGAGGTACTGCTTTCTTTGCATGGTGTACCCAAAGGAAACATCAATGATGAGTTTAGGACACTTGGATTTGACATGGCCAAAGTTAGATACCTTCAGAAAACAATTAAGCAATGACAACCCTTCTAGTTTCAGTCAAACAGTCTTAAGGTGTCTTTTATTTGCTCTTTTCCCTTTTTAAAAGTGGTTTTTTTTTTGGGGGGGGGGTGAGGTGGAAGGGAGAATAATATCCGAAGAAAAGTCACAAATTCCTTAAAGGAGAAAAAGGCACCCAGAAACCTGAACTTAGATTCTCAGTTGTCAGTGCTTTCTCTATGCCAAATTTAAAAACAATAGTTATTTTTGAAGGCAGGATGTAATTTTGTCTGAAATACTGTTTTAATGGCCACAATCTTTTATGAAAAGATAGATTAAACCCTAGTGTTACCCCCAGGAAGTCTATAGTGCATTCAGGATTTAGTACAGAATAAAACAGGTGCTGATAATAAGCAATGTCCTGTAGTCAGGAGGAGTACATGTTGAGATGTTATCTCATACTATCCTATTGAAGCTAAACTGTGGTATTCTGAGATAAGAAAAAAATGAATTGTGGAAGTTAGACTGGATTTGATGACAAATTCAACTTTGATTGACAAACAACAAGTCTTCACTGGAGCTTTGGGATTAAATATTTAAACCCAGAAAAGCTAGGTAAAAAATAAAGTTCTCGTGATAACATAACATCCTCAATCTGCATACTGTTTGGGGTTTTTTTAACTGTGTTAATGTTTGTCATTGTTTATTTCCATTTAAATTTTACTAAGTAAGTTTAGAAGGTCTAGTACATTTTTATAAACTTATAGATATATAGACCTGGAAGTACGTAAGTTTTATGCTTCAATGATATCGTCAAATACCTTGCAGAATATCTTCAGAAAGTGACAACACTGAAACAATCTTCGATTATCCTTGCTACCTGCTGCACTTTAAACAGTGTTTCATGCTGTCATTTAGAAATGATTCAGGATACTTTGGATCCAGATTGTCTTTTCCCAAAGTCATGAACCTAGATGGCTTGGATAATTGTATTTTCTTTGTTAGATTTGAACAGGAGGGCATAAGGCATAAATCAGTCAAATAATATAATTTATCAGGTGTCACTGCTACTTCTCTTTTATTTAGAGCTGTATTCCTTAGCTACAGGCTAGACTAGAGAATTATTATAAATATATGTGCTTTATTAGAGCCTCACTTTTAAAGCAAATTAATTGAACTCAGCTGGGAATGTTGCAGTCTTCAAGAAGAATCAGACCAATCAAAATCTCATTACAGGTTCCTGCAAAGGCAGATTTTTTCTCCTGTACTAGTCAGGGCAAGGAGACTTTCATGTTAACGTGTCTCTGAACAGGATTAATTTCTTGTGGATTTATAAGACTATTCCAATTTGACCCAAAAGTTTTTAAAAATTACTTAGAAATTATCAAATCACCTTTGAGTAACCTGGTCTAGTGGAAGGTATCCCTGCCCATGGCAGGGAGGTTGGAACTAGATGATCTTAAAGGTCCCTTTCAACCCAAACGATTCTATGATTCTGTGATCTTGGTTTAGACCAGAATTACATAACTTAATTAGACATTTTTTTCAGTTATATGTTTGTTAAGTATAATGGAATAAGGAAATCAGCTGCGAATCAGAGCTCATTTCTCTGTAATTTTACCTATATTGAACAAAGCATAAACACTTAAAATGAGAGAATAGTCTTCTGTTTAGATGTTAGTTCATATCTTCTGTCTTCCTTCATCTTAGAAATTGGTGGTTATTTTGTCCACAAGATCCCCGTGACTGCTTTTACTGATGTTTTTGCAGTACTTGTTACTTGTGCAAATTTTTACTTTAGGGAAGGACAGCTGCCTGATTAAAATTGTACTGGGATTAAGTAGCTAAATTCCCTTTTCTGGCCTCAGTGCGCAGCAATTTATTGATTTCTAAACATTTTCTGAGAATAAACCAGTTGGTAAACTGCAAGCAGAATTCCTACATTCTAGTTGTTCACAGGACTTTAAGTCAGCCATAGGCTTTCTCAGAACGATACAGTTTAAAACATTTGAATGATGAACCTCTCATAAATGCCAGTTCTGGATTTGATTCATAGCTGTTCTGTCTGTCTTGAGAAAACTATTCATTAATTCACTGACGATGCTATGACTGATCATTCCTTTTGCAAATTTCACAACTTTCTGTAGATAAACTTTAAATAAGGAGAGCTTAGTTGTTGTTTTAGCAACTAGACTTTTGCTGTTATCAAGCTAAGGGCATTGGCCCTTGCATTCCGTTTTTGCCAGATATTTTCACCTTGAGGGAAATAAGATGAGAAATACAGAAGGCTTAATGTTGTTTTCTGTTGGGTGGCACAATCTGGTTTCTGTTCTTGGAGGTGGATACAGAGCAATCAGAATGTGACCCAAATGGCAAGTAGAGGTGGCAAGCAAGAAAACCACAGTTTTATGAGAAAAGTAGGAGTTTTCATAGTTTTGTGCCACTTGATCTGAAAGATTGCAATGGTTTTGTATTTATAACTTCTCCTATTGAATTTGATGTAAACTGTGATACAGATAGTTCTTGGTTCTGTATAGCCACTTACTTTCTGAAGAAGTTTTTTCTTGAAGAAATTCTACAATGTAATCTTTTGGTTAGCTTTACATTACACCCTCTGCCCCCGTCCCCTGTCCCTGCCACCACCTCAATTAATAAACAGGATTTCTTAGCTGAAGGATTCAATGATTCTTATTCTCCATCCATTTTCCATAGCTTAACAAGTTACTACACATCAGTTGGCCAAAGAAAGCAAGCGGTGGTTGGACTTTCCATTTGAAACAGAGTCTTTGCATGGACAGCTACAAGAGCTCTGCAGACATGTAATAATTAGATCATGAGTCCTCTTTTTTATATGTGCATGTGTATATATATGTGTATGTATGTATTTATAATACATGCATATGCCTAAGTACATATTTTCTGTATGTGTGTGTATGTATATGTGCACATGATTTATTGGATTGTCCTCATGCTGGTATTATGCTAGGCAAGTCATAGAAGCTTGAGCTGGAAGGGACTTTTAAAGGTCATCTAGTCCAAATGCCCCTGCAATTAGCAGGAACATTTTCAACTAGGTCAGATTGGTCAGAGCCCCATCCAACCTGGCCTGGAATGTTTCCAGGGATGGGGCATCTACTGCCTCTCTGGGCAACCTGTTCCAATGTTTCACCACCCACATTGTAAAAAATGTCTTCCTTACATCTATTCTAAATCTTCCCTCTTTTAGTTTAAAGCCATTACCCTTTGTCCCATCACAACAAGCCCTGCTAAAAAGTTTGTCCCCATCTTTCCTGTAGGAAAAGTGCTGAAAGACTGCAATAAGGTCTCCCCAGAGCCTTCTCTTCTCCAGGCTGAACAACCCTGACTCTTCTTAATTCACCCATTCTCCATATGGCCTTTTTAAAATACCATGTGAAAGTATCAATGTCCTAATACTAAAAACTTGTTTAGGGGGGAGCCTTCATTAAATATTAGCTATATAGGAAATTGAACAACTTTCATTTAAAAGAGACTGCATGTTCTGAATTGTAACACAATGAAAATACCTCAGAAGCACAAGGTCCTTAAACTGAAGAGGTTTGTTACAGAATGATGTCTCATTACTTTATTTTTCAACTATGTCTTCTTTTCTCTTAGATTTCTTCTCTAGTATCTACCTATTATATATTGTATCTGCTGCTGTTTATATCCAATCATTTTGTTCAGGTCATACTTTTTTTTGCATTGCCTATGAAGGAGATAATTACAGTTTTTGTAGAAATTCAGGGGCTGCACTGATGGGATACTTACACACAGTGAGTTTTCTGTCACTGCCAAACGTTCTCTTTAGATTATTCTGTTCAGAGAGGCAGTCGTTCTGTGCCCTGCCATCTTTTGAAAGAAATAATCTTCCTTATTCTTTCATGTATCTGAAAGAGAGACCACCTGCTTAGTTTCTCTCCCCACATCTTGAGGCCTAAAATCTTACAGTACTCAAGAAGTATCCTTAGAATAATCTGTAACATACATTTATAACCATCTGTTCACAGTGTTCTCCTATAACTTCTGAATACAATCAGCAAAGGAGATTTTACATGTAAAACGTATGGGTATGCAAGAATAATAGGAAAATAGTAATGTCTTGAATAATCAGTCAAATCTCCTCCTCAGTGGAATAAATGGATCAAGTTTAGTTTTTGTAAGAGTCCAGGTAAAAATAAAGATTTTTTTTTTTTTTTCAGTGTACTTGAATATCTGAATCGTTTAGGTTGAAAGGGACTTCTTAAGATCATCTAGTCCCATTGCTCTGCTTGATCAGGGTCACCTAGCACTGGTTGCCCAGGACCTTGTAAAGTCAAATTTTCAGTATCTCCATAAATGGAGACTACACAACCTCTGAGGGCAACCTGCTCCAGTATTTGAACACACTCACAGTAAAAAGGTGGGGTTTTGTGTTCAGATGGAATTTTATGTGTTTTAATTTGTGCCCATTGCCTCTTGTCCTGTTGGTGGATACTACTAGGAAAAGCCTGGATCACTCTTTTTTATTCGCCCCCATCAGGTATTTATACAAATTAATGAGATCCCCTTGAGCCTTCTCTTCTCCAGGTTGAACAGTCCCAGCTCTCTCAGCCTCTTGTATGAAAGATACTCTGAGCCCTAAATCATTCTTTGGCCCTACCCTGGATTTGCTTCAGTAAGTCCATATCTTTCTTTCACAATCCACCCCAGAACTGGGCCCAGAACTCCATATGGGATCTCACCAGTGCTGAGTAGAGGGGAAGAATTACCTCTCTTAACCTACTGGTAAGGCTCTTCCCAGTGTAGCCCAGGAATTTGTTGGCCTTCTTTACCAGTAGGGCAAATTGCTGGCTCACAGTCAGCTTGTTGTTCACCAGGACCTCAAGTTCCTTCTCTACAGAGCTGCTTTATACGTGGTTGGCCTCAAACTGCTGTTGCATGGCATTGTTCTTGCCCAGGTACAAGAATTTGTATTTCCCCTTGTTGAACTCCATGAGGTTACTCTCTGCCTAGTCAAAGTGTGACAACCCTTTGATGTATCAGCCACTCTTCCCCTTCCCAGTTTTGTGTCATCATCAAACTTGTCCAGATCATTAATGATGGTGTTAAACAGGATTGGACGCAGAAACGGCCCTTGGCATACATCATTAGTGACTTTCCTGCAGATGGACTTTGCATGACTGATCACAACCTTTTGGGCCCAGTTGTTCAGCCAATTTTCAATCCATTGTTCTGTCCACTTATCTTTTGTTGACTCATCCTTTGTTGACTCATTTATTAGGAAGTTATGGGGGACAGCATCAAAATCTTTACTAAAGTTGAGATAAGTAACATCCACTGTTCTCCCCTCATCCATGGACCTAGTCAACTTATTGTAGAAGGTTATAAGGTTGTTCAAGGAAAAAATAGTATTGTATTTCCAGAACATAAACTGATCTTGTTATTTTTAATGTCATTAGTGTCATAATGTTAATTTTTTAATGTGTATTTTCTGTCTGAAGAGCAAATTCTAAACCCCCTTTATAAACACTGTATGAGTCAGAGTAAAACTGAGAAGACCGCTCCTTGTAATAAATTTTTTAATGCTTTAGAAAGAAGAAAACACAGGGGAACTCTTGCTGCAGACCAAACTCCACACTGAAAAGATTCTTTAGAATATTTTTCTGTTTCAGAGCTAAAGTGCCTCAGAACTTTCCCTTAGAAGATTCCCCTCCCCACTCGCCAATTTAAATGACAAGAAATCTAATATCATAATGGCAAATAAGGTCGCGCATTTTCCTTAGAACTGAGAAAGCTACACCTGTACTGCAAAAATGTCTTCAGAACATCCTAGTATTGGAATGAAGTGAAGAACAATGCAGTGTTTTTTGAAGAAAATGACTAGCAATCTGGTCTAACACTTTTTTCATTGTTTGCTTTGCTGTTAATTTAATAACTGAAAAAACCTTAATTTGAAATGCTGTTATAAAAAAAACTATTATTTTGGTCTCACAGCTCACTGCATGCATAAACTGGGCATTTCCATGACCAAAGTGATTAAAAAATTGCAAAAAAAACCCTCTTACAGATCTGGAAAGTGAACCTGTGTTCATAATTCCCACACTTTTTCTCTGTGTTTTCTTCTTACTGGATTTGAATGTATGTCATGTTTCTTGAAATGCTGCTTTTAATATCTGTGTAATAGAATATGGCTCAGCAGGAGAGAAATAGTTACCCTCTATAATCACTGGGAGGTTTTACCCATTTTTAGTCATTTTTATATTGCTGTTCTGCTGTTTTCTTATTAATTTCATCAGTTTCTTTTTACAAGTATTTCTGTGTTGCTGCATCATCATTCCAATATTACCAGTTGTTATCGTGTTGAATAATGATATGCAAAGTCTCATCTACTTTGGGATGAAAGGGCAGAACTTAAGCATTATTACTAGTGCCATAAGCACAGGAAGAAATAAGGCATATTAGTTTCAGTACTGGACACCATGAATGAGGGGCTCCTCCATTCTGGTTATCCAGAGTACTGGTCCTGTTCAGTCCAGGAGTCCTGTTGGGCAGTCTTCACAGTATTACTTGTAGCTGTTTCCAGTATGTGATTCAGTACATCTTCTGTTTCTTTAGCTCCATTTGATACTCCCACAGTGCCTGTGCTCGTGGGTAGGGCATAAGACAATTTCTTTAGAACAAAAGTTTGTGCTGCTGTTTAAGCTGCAAACAATCCCCCGCATTTCTCCACTGTTGATGATACCGTTCATCTGGACTTACATTTGCGATACTGAAGCTCTAGCATAGTCAGGCAGCCACATCATCTGCTCTTTTAAGTACCATTCTGAGGACCTTCTCTCATCACAACAACTTAAGTGCTTGTAATAAAAGTAGCAGTTAGTGGTCCATCAATCATAGTTTCCAGTGATACTATCACTGGGGAAGGTGAACTGCTTTGGCAACAGTAGGAAATACCAGTAACGTTGCTGGAGTTGCTTAGTAGCAATGCTTAGAGGTAATGCTACAGCTCAAGAGCGAGTTTGGTGTTGTGCTGAGAGAGTTGAGGGAGTCTTTTTCCATGCAGAGACAAGCCTGAAAGTGACAAAGATACTCAAATTAACTGCAAATTATTAGGACTTCACCGGGGGCAATATCCAAACATGTTGGTTGTACGCTGTAAACAACATTCTGTGTGTTCCCCTTTCACTGATAAATAGTGGACTTCAGTCTCCATTGCTGTTTAATCTAATGCCTTTTCTCAATACTAAACTCACTTAGAAAAGATATTTTCCACTTGCCAGATGGTTATTTTAACTAGGAAGTATTCTATCATATGTGTCTCCAAAAGGCTGATTTCCATAGCTTATATGTGGTTTAGAACAATTCAACTCAGTGGAAAATAAACCGGTTTCTGAAGTGGCAAAATGTTGCTCTCCACAAAAGGGCAGTCTCACTAGACTTTGTGGAATTATTGCCATGCACTATCTAAAGTCTGACTGTGGTTAGGACAAGTACAGTGCATTGTTTTCTAAGACATTCATGAGCCTCTGGGCACAGCAAGCAGTACTGGAAGCGGGCTGGGAGATTTTCTGATGACAATTCCTGTGCAAGAGATAATTTTTATGATCTTCAGGTGGAGTAAATTGACTTTAGTTCAGTCAATACAGCTGTAAAGCTTTAACTGAAGAGTTGGATCCACGTCCTCACTGTAGTGATGGACTTGCACTGTAGTGCAAGTGATTATGAAATTTCTATTATGCAAGAGATTCTTGACATAAAACTAGAGTTTGGATTGTGAGACTAAAGGACCAACCCTCCTGGTCATATTATTATTTGAAGAAGAAAAGGTTGTTTTGGGGTGAGATGTGTTTTAATTCAGTGCTTTTTTCCAATACTTATTTTATTAGGATTGTCAGGGGATTTCTTGCGTTCTGGACGATACTCTGCTCATACCATCAATGGTGCCTGGTCGCCCTGGTCTCCGTGGTCTCAGTGCAGTCGTGACTGCAGTAGAGGTATCCGAAATCGCAAACGGGTCTGCAGCAACCCTGAGCCCAAGTATGGGGGACTTCCTTGCCTCGGCCCATCTCTAGAGTACCAGGAATGCAACATTTTGCCTTGTCCAGGTAAGAATCAACTGAAATGAGAGAATCATGTGAAAATAAAATAACTCATCTTCAAGGCTGTATTTTGGAATAGTTGGTTTGGGGTTTTTTGTGAGTTTGGGGTTTGTTTTGTGTTTTGAATAAAATACATCACAAATTTACCTTTATAATGTAAGTGGATTTGGATAAGATACCCAAGTGATGTGAATCAGTTTATCATCAACAGTATTAATAGCTATGTCTTTTTTCACTTGTGAGACTTTGATTGTAAAAATATAATTCTAATAAGTAAATTTGTAACAGAAAAAAAGACATAAGAAATCTGACAAGACATGAGAAATCTGGCCTAGTCTTTATTTAAACTCAAATATCATTTTCATTACGGTGGTTTCTGGCATTAAATCTGTGCTACCTTTTGAATGTGGAGCCTCCAGCAAATAAGGTTCAGGACTGATCACCAAACTAGATGGTATCTCAAGTAGACTATAAAGATTGTTCTTGGAATCTTGAGTTTCTCTTTCATTGGAAGTTGTTTTATGATTCTATAAAAAGGGTTACAAGTAGAATATATATTTTCAAGGAAGTACTTTGGGTTATAAATCATTGTTGTATCTTGGACATTTGGGGAAAAAAACAAATCTTGGTTTCAGTCACCTCTCACCCGTCATAAAACAGACATCCAAATTCAGAGGCTTTTGAGCTTTTCAGAGGCTTTGTGAAAAAAGAAAAGGGAAGGATATAGGAGAATACATGAAGAAAAGAAAGTGCAATTGGAATAGGAGGAAAGAATTCAAGGTATGAAATGACAGAGAGGAAGAAGGATAATGACTAAGAGACTTTGTTCTTTCCAGTATCAACAGGTAAATTTAGAAATAAGCTTGCATACGTCTTTCATTGTATTAACTATATATAACAGTGCTACATATTTTATTATTGAAGACTTGGAGCTTTTGGCTTGTATTCAAGTGTGAACCTGAAGGATTAGTATGACAATATACATATTACATATGTATATTACTATAGTAAAACATACGTGTGTGTGTCTTTATGTATGTGTATATATATTTAGGTTACATATATATGTGTGTGTATATACATATATATGTGTGTATATATATATGGTTACAATTTAAATCTGTGTTCCTTAAGCCATGGACATGTTTTTCTTAAGTATGAGTATTTTGTCATACCTTATCGTTCCAGTATCATTTGACAGTCACTGTCCATTCTTTACATCAGAATCTAAGCAGTAGATGTGTGCAGAAGATAGAGCTTCCCTTTCAGAAGGGAAGCAGACGAGTTGTGTGGTAATTGCTAACAGCTCTGCTCACAAGCTTTAAGGTATATGATTGTATTACCATACTGTAGTAACTGAAGTGCATTCATTAAATGGGCCCAGATTATTTATAATTTGTTGTTCATCCCTTGCTGTTGATTCTTAAATAAAATGTTGTCTTGAATATTGTTGGATTTTTTCAAAGTTAAAATAAGTTAAAGGTTTTCAGAAGTGTTATTTTTAATTAGCTCTACAGCTACTATGCTGTTATATTTTTTTTGAAGGAAGTTGTTCCAACCAGTAAAGCACATAGTTGTGCAGGCATAAGTTTGATGTAGAGGCCCTTGTTGTTTATAAGTTAGCCAGTTTTGGGTATTGGTTAACTCATAAACATGAAGTTGTAAGGCAGAATTTAAAATTGTGCTTTATATAAAAATTATTCCTTCTTCTGCTGTCTCTGAATTTGAAAATACTTTTAAAGATCAGTTGGTGTGAAGTGTGGTGGGCCTTTCTGAAGCAAGAAGGGGTGTCTTAATATATCTAATAACTTTTTTCAGAGACAAGTTTTGCTTTTCTTTTTAGTGCAAAGTAAATTTGAATAGAGATATAGAGCTTGAATTAAGTATTTAGATGTATGATAGCCTGCAAGGAATCACAAAGTTCCTCAGCTACAGGACTACTGTTTGCCAGTAATTAAGAAGAAATATAAGGGGCTAAGTCAGATCTCAGATAAATCTGAAGGGAAAGCATTGCAAGCAGTAGATGTCATTGATTATTTTGTTTTCCCTAAAACATAGGAGAGTAAAAAATGATTGCAGAACAAGGCTTATCCATAAATTAGACCTGATTATAAATTTGTAGAAAGGGAATAATTTCTTGTTAGAGAAGCATACTGATGAAATTGCATTCTCTCCATTTTTAATGAAAGTTGCAGAAAGTTAAATTGGTGGCTAAACATGAACATATCTTAGGTTGACATTCATGAGACCTCATCAAGTAACGGGAGACATAAACAATACATGGGTGAAGAGCCTTTGGTTCAGGCCCATGGGTACAAACCTGGCAGATCCCACAACAGGGAGAGTAAAAGCCAGTAAAAGAAACCATGATTGGATCACTTTTCAACCTTCTTGTTAAGGTGCTGCTGACCAGATTTCATTTCCTAGGTGCTTGTATTTAGGACAGCTGTATAAAGTCATTCTTACCCTAGCTAGTGAGTTTCTAAAGTGTCCCTGTTTGGCTTTGATCACACAGCCCTTGCAGGTGTTTATGAGAAAGGTTGGTGTAGGTGCAGATCTTATTGTGGTATTGACTACACCCTCCTCACATGGACTAGGCTGTAGATAGAGTTTCAGGGAGTGAGTAGGAGTAAACATGTCAGGCCCTTCTTGCCAGTGTGAGCATCAAGGAGAAAAATAGGGACTCCGCATAGTTCATTCTTGCCCTTGTAAGCGAGGTGCAGACAGAAAGGTTAAGGAATGTGAGGAGATTTTGTTCTGACCCCGACCCGAAAGTAATGGCCATATACTAGAAATAAAAATGAAACAAATAAGAATTTGATGATTTCTAAGATTTATCTGAGCTCCCTTGGGGTAAGGGCAGCTTCACCTGCTCCCTGCTGGTACAGAACCATTTTGTTATAGTCCAGTCCAATCATTAGCCTTTCAGAAATATTCTGGTTAGTAGAAAGGGGCGAGATGGCAGCCATAAAGAAGCCTTCCTGCTAGTGCAGGCTCAGGTTCTGCTCTGCCCCCTGTTCTGCTTATTGCAGACAGGATCAAACCCTTATGCTGTAAACTGCTGAAAAAGATGAATGATGGAGAAACATACTAAGCAGTGCTTAATTCATACTGAAAGTCAATAGGACCTGAGGCTTCTAAATTGATTAGTCTGGGCTCGGTGTCATCCTGGAAGACACCAAGTGTTCTGAAGAACTGACACAATGAAAAAGCTCATGGAGCAGTCAACGAGTGCACAAAGCTTTCTTGTCTCATTGTCTTACAGCATAATTTTAAATATACTTATTAATATATTAATAGCTATTAATGTATGATTAAATGTGCTACAGGGTGCCTTCAAAAAATTACTGAAGCTATCTAGAACCTGCCTTCAGCAGCTACTATTAAATCTTTCTTGAGCCTGCAGGGAAGAGAGAAGCAGTGAAATTTTTCCCGCAGCCTGTTGCAAAGTAAATGATCCACTGATGTGTGTATTGGTAGCAGTTACTGGGCAAATTACTTTTTGTTCATAGTATTTGAAGGCTGAATATATAATAGTAAATTGAATAGTGACAGAAAATTGCCAGAACTTGTACCCAGGCCAGGGAATATGATTTCTCTGTATTGTACAAGTTCTAGAATGATCCCTCGTACAATTTTGCCTTTGACTAACACTCTCCCAAATAATCTGCAGAAATAGTTTGGGAGTCAGTGTAGGGGAAGGCCTGTTCCCAGTACTCAGTTTCTATCTGGCCAAACCGCTTTGTGGGGCAGGAGAATTTGCACTATTGTCTTGCACTAGCAAATTTTGCTTTGGCCCTGTGCCTCAGCTCCTTTTTCATGGCCCAGAGATGTGGTGAATAGAGTTGAGCTGGCAAGCACTGAACAGCCTCAATAACTATGGAAAGGATCTGTGAATACTCACGGACGTTTTTGTTTTCTTTGAGTTACTAATATGTAGTCAATATGAAAAGAAAGGAATCTATAACCAGAAATACTAGGGTTTTGTTATCCTTGGAGGGTTGTGAGATACTTACATTATGAAGAGAAATAGATGATGAAAGGAAGCATGGTCTGAACAATAAATTCTGCAAATTCACAAAAATTACAGGAATTTACTAATTAAGATTTGTTTTCCTGGAAATTATAATAATGAAACATAGGGAATTCTGTCCTAGTTCACAATATTACACGTCTTCAGTTATTACTCTAGAAAAAGCCAGCTTTTACTTCATTTTTGGTTTGATTTGTTTCTTGTTGACTTCTCTTTTATTCTTTTGCACACAGGGATGCTTAGCCGATGTGCCTTAATTAGGAGTTTAAAGAATAGCTACATGAATGCCATTGAGTAGCATGAGCTACAGGAGTACCTGTTCCCTCTTCTCCTCAGAGCATAGCAGTGGATCAGAGGGAAAGGACAGTTGCCTTCTCTTAAATTTGAAATTCTGATACTTCATGACAATGTTTTGAGATTTCACCAGTTTCAAATTTTTGTTATAGTAGTTTTATTTTGGTTTAGTTGTGACATTTTGGCTGAGAACTGAATAAATTCATATATTACTAAATAACAATAATAACAATAAAGAGCCTGAGATACACAAAACTCCCTGAAAGACTGTATAAGTCGTTTATGCATAAAAGCATAGTTGTTTCTTGGATTGGTTTGGTTTTTTCTCCCATATTTTTTTCCTAGCAGTCATACTTGGAAACAAGGAAACAGGAATATATTTAAAGGAATGGACAAAATTTATCCTGCAGTAGCTTCATAAATCAGTGCCAAAAAGTCACTCTGATCCAAGAAAGTTTGTCTCTTAGGCTGCTGAAGCCCATCTCTCCACATGCATAGATGTCTCTAGACTGCTTCTGTAGCCAGAGAGGAGAGGGCTGAACTGCCCCTTGGAAGCAACTGTTGTTTTTATAACAAGAAGAGTTTCGGTTACAGACTTAGACCTCGGTTGGTCCTTAGATTTTGTTGTTGTACTTTCGATAGAAGCATTCGTTTGCCTTCTGTGTTTCTGCACTGCAATATGTTGACTATTTGTTTCATCCAGTATTGCTTTTATGAATAAAAGGTGTCTGTAACATCACGGAAACAAGACTATATCTTTGCAAACTATGGTGTAAAAATTGCTCTTTCGCACACTGAAACACGTGGGAACATCCCACAGGACTAGGAAAAAGCAGTAGGCTAGGGTGATGTGGAATGGGGTGATTCCCAGGTGTCTGGAAGGGAGCAGTACTCTCTTGGGTCTGTAAGCTGCTAAACAGCCAGTCACCTTGGATTTAACAATTACTCAACCACTGGGAAGCACAACATCTGCATTTCGGTGGGTGGAAAGGACTACTGCCCCTCCTTTTGTACCCCTTCATGCATATAGAAAAGACTGGCCTCTCAAAATTTTTTATTCTCTTTTGCTACACTTTCAATAAGATGAAAAGTTATAAACCTAAAGGCATACACTAAAAACCCCCAAATATTTTCTTTTTTTTTTGTTTTTTTTTTTTAAATTTGAAATGAGACCAGACAGTATATGAAAGAGCCTGGAATCCTATCTGTGTTCTCATGAAAACAGGTGAGGACAGAGTGTATGCCCATGCTTCCTTCCACTTTCTTGTAAAACCCAAAGTGCATAGCAGGGTATCCAGTTTACTTAATTGTGTCTTGGAAATTCTCCAGCAGTGTGGATGTTTTATCATGTCCCCAGGAGATCCCATTTCTGTACACTGTTTCTCCCTAGTACATCCTCTTCTCTATGGGTTTTTTTTTCATTATAGTGAAGAAATATTTATTAACCACAGCAACAGCCAGTAGGCAAAAAGTTGTTCGCTTTACTATAAAGGAAAGAGCATTGTTTGTGAGCACCCTGCTAGCTGAAGGGTGCCTTCTTCCAAAAGGGACCAACCTCAGTAATTGTCAGAAAACGTGAAGACTCTTTCTGTCTTTCATTGTGGCAGTGCTCTAATGACTTTCTTTTGTCCAACAGCTCTACAAAACTGTTATGTAAAGAAATTGTAGGAACTGGAACTTTCCTTGCACCTGTGTATTTTTTTTCCTATAAGAATCAGAAATAACATTAAGGACTCCGTGACAAAAGGGAAAAAAGGAAAAAAAAAACCAAAACAGATGGTGCTGTGTTGCTAAGCAACTTTAAGAAAGATGAAAGAAACCACAGAGCTCTATTTAGGTCTCGTAAAAACTCAAGCAGTAAATACCCACTCCTTTGATCTTATTTAACCATGATGATACTTTATCATCCTGTGTTGCTGAGTAGGAAAAGTTCTGGGGACAAATAAAAGAGGTAGTTATGATAGTCCTTGAAAGGCCTGGAGGTTTAGGGTGGCAGACTGTCAGTAAGTAGTCGCTAAGAAAAAAGTTATAATTATACTGTCCAGCTCAACCATGATCAAATCTATTTGTGTCTATTATATTATGTCTGTCCATTCCCATCTTCCCTAGACCCACTTCTCCCTTTACTTTCAAAGTCTTATAATACAGCCATGATCACTGCCGTTGTGGAACACAGTGACGTTCCTGGATGTCACATCAGTCTCTGTGTTCTTCTAGATAGATGTAGGCCAGCTGTAGATAGATGGCAGATGGCAGTTTCAAATGCATTCACATTTGTAATTCTCACTCTGGTCCATTGAAAAACAATACAAAGTGTTGGGGGTCACTGTCTCCATTACAGCGAACAAGCCACAGGTAATGTTTGCAGACAATTTATCTTCTGTCTAGGCAATCTCAGGCTGTCATTCTGTTTCATACACTGCAGCAGGAATGTCTCTGATTATTCACTTGAGCCATTCAAGGATCAATTTAAATTAAAAAAAAAAAAAAAAAAAGGAAAAAAATGGCAGTATCTGGAAAGGTAAACCCTTAATATCACATGAAATGAATAGCTTAGCTAACAGCTTCTGCTTCTATTTGACATAATTTTTTAAAAAAAAAGAAAAAGAGGCAAGTTCTGAATAAAAGATTCCATGTCTTGAAATTGTTATAAAATTGCACAATATATTTCACCTGCACTGAAGACAAATAGCCTGTGACTTTCATAGATATGAGCTTGCATAATACTACATTAACAGAGTTATCTCAGGCAAAAAGACATATTTGTTTTTCAGTGACTATATGAATAAGAGAACAAGTCAAGCACTCTACAGAGATGCAGTATTTATTTATAATAGGTGGTATAAAACTCTCTCATACATCTGTATAGCTAGGTGATTTGGCTGATAAATATATCCTGGAAAAAATGTAGCAATCATTGAATCCCTTAATAATGGAAATACTTTATTTAAATGACATACTTGGAATATAGTACCAGATTCCAAATCCTGTCTGTCCAACCAAGCTATTCAGAGGCCAGATACATTACTTGCAAAAGTTTTTTAGAACTATTGTTCTTAGCAAGGAAGTGCCAACTCATGCTTTCTTGATTTATAGGATACTGTTGCAAACAATACTGAGAATAATATTTTATATATCCAACAACTTCACTTACAGGATTCGTTAATAGCCTTAGGTATGCACTAGTGAATTGCCTGTTTGATTAGCAGTTGAGAACATGAGGGTATGCTGTATCTGAAATTACATTCAAAAATGCACGTATAAATTTTAATATAAAAATAACCACATTCTCCTAGCTCATTTTCTCACTGTTGCAGCCTTTGCGTAGAAATCATTGTACTTCACTGACCAAGTGTGTTTGTGATATACAGTGCTACCAAAACAAGTATGTTTGACATCTCCATCAAAGAGAGAATTTAAATGCAAATACTGCACAGATATTTTCATTGCAAGTTAAATTTTTCAGATTTGGAACCTCTTATTTTTGGTAAGAGGTAATTATGGAATAGCATTTCAATGGCTTACCCCTTGAAAGGCTGTCTGATTAATTGAACAGAAGGGTTCAAAAGGAGTCATTTTGAAATGCTGGGTGAATGTTTTGGAGACTTCAGTGACAATCAATTGTTTCAACAAACCATGAAGTAAAGTCTTACAAGGAGTGTCTTACATGAATGCACAGTGAAAATTGTGTACCGAAAATGAGTACTTACGATGTATTTTTAAAGGTAGGCAATAATGAGTTTCTGTATTGTGTGGTAAAATGCCCACTGCTGCTGTGAGTGATGGCAGAAAAAAAAAAAAAAGGCAAAACTTCTACTCTGTTTATTGTTCTGTCATAAAAGAAATCTTTACTGACACATTGCCTTTATTTTACTTAGATATTCCCATCTATTAGTGTTGGTTGAATTGCACGTTATTTCTTTTAATCAATTGCAGACATGGTAAATCATTTTCTTACTTAAGTATTAAGAAAGCAAGTGACAACACTTTAAATAGCGGTTCCAAAAGAAATCAGTTTTTTGTAGGAGATGAACATCTTGAAAATTTAAGTTTTTGTTACTTCCCCTCCAAAAACAAAAACAAAAACAAAAACAAAAACAAAAAAACCAGAAAGAGAAACTAATAAAATACTGAGATTCTTTACAGAGGGAATGCTGTCCCTGGGAGAAGTACATCTGACTTTGTCATGTGGCTGCAGATAGGAAGCCTTTGGCAGATGGGCTGCAATATGGCTATAAATGCCAGAAATACATCCTGGAGCAGTTTTAAGAACAGAGGCTGCAAAGGAGCCAGTCCAGTGAAGGCAATGAGGCAAACTTTCATTAGAAGCTCTTCTAGTGGCCATGTGTCAAAAGCTGTCTGAGAAATGGGGCTCCCATGAAATCCAGCCTACATTTCCAAGCAACATTGTGAAAGTCTGGAGAACAGTTTGACATACTTGAATCAGTAAATACTAATGGGGAAAAAAACCCTAAAATTACTCTTTGACAACCTGTGTTTGAAACTTTAAGTCGCAACTCCTTTTTGTCATTCATTTGTTGCTTTTTTTGTATTATTCTACTATTATTTTGCATTATTCTACTGCTGGCATCTATGCTAGAGCTACATTAAGATTGTAACATTATATTGGCCTATCAAACCCTATAATTGTGTAAGATGAATTGAAATGGGTTGTAGAGTTAAGGCGATCTCACCTGACTTGCAAAACAAAATTTGCATTCCTGGGTCCCTCTGTTGATATTATTGGGCTAAGTTTTAATTTATGAATAAAAAAATTTACTTTGAGCTTGTAATACTTCTGCTAAACAAGGTTTGGTATTTTATTTCCTCAAAAGCGAGAAAAGAGTTTTGGCCTTAAAGGTTTTATTGTCCCCACCGAAAGTTTCTTGCATGGATAATTCACTTTGTTAAACTTCCTTATATACCATTTTAAAATACACAAATATTGCATTGCGCTAAGATTAAATTTGTGGGCCTATGTTCAGTGACACCTAGAAATGTCCAATAATTTCAGTAGGCCATAAATTAGATCCACAGACCATGAGAAAATGGGTTGGATTATGTCATATCACACAGTAACTTGGAACAATGTGATATTTTGTGTCTTTTCAGTGGATGGAGGCTGGTCTTGTTGGTCATCTTGGTCAAAGTGCTCAGCGACTTGCGGAGGAGGGCATTATATGAGAACCCGTTCCTGCACAAACCCAGCACCAGCATATGGAGGAGATATTTGCCTTGGACTGCACACTGAAGAAGCACTCTGCAACACACAGCCGTGTCCAGGTATGGCAAATCAGCCCATGTGGCTTTGTTGTTTGTGTGCCACAGAATAAGGCATTCACGGTTAAGCAACATCATGCTCCTTGATCTATTATTTAGGAGCAACTCGTTTATCTCTCTTATTAAGTGCACAATCAGCTCTTAGATGCTACAATCACAGTAAATCAATTAATAGCAGAATATAGCCTACAGGACACCACCTCCGCGCTACCCCTTGAAAATTAAAATTTAAGTTACCAGGGTCTGGGCCTGGAGAAACTTAAACTGTATAATGTATGAAGTGGATAATGTAAACTGCCTGGGAGATTTTTAATAATATCACAAAGAAGTGCATTTGTTGTAACACTGAACATTCACAGCAAGCAAATTGCTGAGGTTAATATTCAACAATGTGTTATCACAGGGTCCTTCAAGCAGATAATGTTTGCCCTGTTTTCGTATAAAACAAAGAGCAAACCTTGATTCTCTTTGTAAAATACCTTCAACTTTGGATATTAAGGAGCAGGGACTTTATCTTTTTAAATTACTATGGAGTACTTAGTAAATAAAATGTGTCATCACTCCTGTTTGTTGTATGATACTATGGATCACGACTTTTGCTGTAACTTTGACTCTGCTTTTTGACCCACATTAAAGGAAACTAACTTTTATGGTAAAACTTAAGTGAGAAGTAGTGAGTAAAACCACACAAAACCAGATAAAATTATTAAAGAAAAGCCAGTGGAAAAATTTGTTTTTATGTTGGTTTTTTTTCTGATTAATGGATTATAGGCAACAGCAAAAGGAAATAAGCAGTTCTGATGCCACATTGTATTACTTGCTTCACTGAGAGCTCCTCCACTTCATGCTCATATAACGAGGCTGTGCATGTGAAGGCACAGTTTGAATTTATGAATTCTATTACCTGTTCTGAACTACAATTTAAGTTAATTTCCTTTTCTAAGCACTGCATGTCTTGCAGCAGAATTAAAGTACCTACTTTGTCAAAATTAAAGCAAATGCAACACTCTATATTGTGTTAAAAAAAACCCCAAACATAGAAATCAATAGATGATTTGATTTTTCAAGACAAATAGTGTATATTTGTATGCAGAAGTTACATAGCTGCCTTGGGATCCTTAAGGCATCTTTAAAAGGTCAGAACTGGCACATTCATTGTGCTAGTATTGTAGCTATTTCTCTTGTTGTACATTTATTTTCTAGCACCACTTTTCTAGAAATGACTGTTTGCAAATATTTATAAATAATATCTTCATTTTATATTGACCTGCTTGTTACCCAAATTTTGGAGTAGATGGGGAGTGGAGATGGAGGTTGGGTTCACTTTGGTTCTAGAAAGGGAATACTTTTATAAAGCAATAAAATTTCAGAGGGTGAAGTGTATTTCTCACATTCTATGATGTTTTATTAATATTTCAATCTCACTGAAAATTTTCAATAGGATTTTGAAACAACACATTATCAACTACCTGTGAGAATGGCCATTGCCTCATGTTTATGGTGTAGATTTCAAAACTATTTTACTGCTCTTATTTCACATTAGTATGGGACAGAAATAACTGCAGTGCTACACATGTCAAATTTGAACAGACTCTTGCATCCCTGCAGAGACTTTTTTTTGTGGTGAGGATCATGTGGCCAGTGGTTCATGCTTGTGCCGATCTGGAAGTACCATTGGTGAGATTTGCTGCTTGAGTGATATGTTTAATATAGGAAGGGAATAGTAGTGACACTTGGAATCTTAAGAACAACCAACCAACACAAAAATGCATATGCAAAAATGGAAATTATTTATAACGTTTCTTAAGTTGTGAGATGAGTAAAAATTTCTTGGCATTTGAAATAGTACTCTTTTTTTGGCCAAACAAAAATAGCAGAAGACTAAAATTTCTGTAATCCTGATACTAAAGATTTTTAGAGGATATGGAGGGTTGCTGAAACTATGCAAGTGTGCACCTAAAGAGTGAGAAAGCCAACAGAGAAAGAAAAATGTTTAACTGAGCTCTGTCTTATACTATACATGCCAAACTCAGAATACTACTATGAAGGCAAGACTTGTGCCTGAACTGTAAGAAAGCTGAGCTCAGTAAGCTCACAGTACCTCATGGGAATGAGATCAATTCACTTCATTTAAGGAAAGTATTCTGAGATCACACAGGCATGAAATAAAAATGTCTTAATCAAAACTTCATAGTCAGAGGAGGAAATATAGAGAAACAATAGAAGCTGGTAATGAACTGAATGAGGAAGGGAAGGTGAGAATACATAATGAGATCTCCTCTATCTACAGCAAACACATGGACCTGAAATAACAAAAGCTTAAAAAAAAAAAAAGACCCTGCAAGATACTACTATTTTTGTGGTTAAATAAATATCCTGCTTCAGACCTGGAATACATTCTCTGATAGCTCTTGTTGCTACTTGTCAGGTACATAAATAAAAGACAGTGTCGTTGTCCACCCTAACGACCTAGACTGGAATTAACTTTATGGCAATCACTCTTCCAGTCACCTCTGCAGAATCCCTCCGGCTTCCCGCTTCCACACACAAAGGCTGTGGCACAAGCCAAAGCCATAATACGTCTGTGACAAATTTAGCATCCCACTCTACATTTCAGAGACTTTTGCCAAAGCCAAATCGCCTTTCTTTTATTGTAATGACAGAGCTGTCTTCTACTAGTTGCTGGTAGCTAGGGATGAGACCTTCTCTTGTAATTGGGAAATACAGGTTATTGCTCTCTCACTCAGTGCACCTAAAGCATTTAATTGCAGCGCCTGCATGTGTGTTCCTCTCTGCCCATTGCAGACAGCTGGTCGGAGTGGTCCGAGTGGTCCGACTGTGACTCATCTGGCCTCCAGTTCCGCACTCGTCAGTGTGTCATTTTGTTTCCCGTGGGCAGCCAGTGCACGGGCAACACTACGGAGAGCCGAGCCTGTGCTTTGGACTCCAACTTTATACCAGGTGAGATCAGACTGTTCCTCCAAGTGAAAATCTCACAGTGTTTCAGGAGTGAGGCATAGTATCGTCCCACACTGAACTGTGCAGAGCCAAGAGCTGGAACAGAACTTGCCTTCTGGCAGCCAAAGCATGTTGGTCTACTATGTAGAGAAAATGTTGCCAGATCTGGTGTCTTCATGAAAATCTGCCTCATGGCATCGAGTGCTGTGGAGCTGTCCTTGATGTCACCACCTGGGACTTTGGTCAGTCACCGTCACAGCATTCTGCAGATCTCTCCCATCCTACTTGGTAGCTGAGTACACAGATGGCTGTAGACAGCTAGGAGAAGTAGTTTCCTTTTTACTTTAATTAAGTGGGTTTGAGACTTTGGGGTTATTAAAGAAACATTCCTCTAGATTTTGTGATTTTGATATACAGAAGTGGGTGCTGTGGTAGATAATCTGGAAATCATTTCACAGAGTCCCTTAAGTTAGTAACTGCTTAGAAAGGTAAATACTGTTAACTCAGGTCCTTATCTCCCCCAACACCGCTAAGTACCTGATGGATAGTCACGTTGTGTATTATTCTATAGTATTTGTCAAAAAAAAAAAATTAAATCAACACATCAGTATGGGTGGCCACGCTGCATTGCTGCAAACAGTCTTCCTTACGCCTGTGTACATTAAAAAAAAGCCAGCAGTCTATTCACAGACAGAGAAATTTACATTTTAATGTATAATTTGAAATGTAATTATGTTTACTCAGTGCAGCAACCTTTTTTTTGTGACTATGCAGTACAATACAGTACAATATAACAAAGAAATCAACACATCTGAAATACTGTTTTTATGGATGGTGCACAATGCTTAAACTCCCAAATACTATTTTTTCCTCCAAAACCAATGTGAAAAAACGTCAGTGTGAAAGCATAAACTCCCACATTGTTTTTTCCCCTTTTTCTCAGGCTTTTGAAATAGCTCTTTTAATATTCGCATTCTGTGAATCCCCTGCTTAATCCAATACAAGCTCTACATCTTGTTTTGGAAAGTAGGCTTTTTCGGAAGCTGAAATGAGCCACCTCTTCTCTCGCCCTTCTGGTTGGTTTGCCACTCCTCCGCAAATTACCCGTATCACAGCAGATAAGGGCATGCCCATTACACTCACCTTAGGGAAACGAACTTGCTTTCTTGGGATCACTTAGCTCGCTTTCACTCCTCCAGGTCCTCTGACTCAGAGTTTTCTCCCTCTGTCCCTCCTTTCTCAACCTCTCTTTCTTTTTCTAATTCACCTCCCACTTTTCCTCAGCTAGTGTCGCTGGCGTGTCCCCATCATGTTGTCTTCTCCTCCTCCTGCTTACATTAGCTCTGTTCCTCTACAGAACATAGTACATAGAGTGATTCTGGCAGAGTGCAAAAATGACTCCTCGTCATTGCTGCTACTGTGTTTCCAGAGTGAGTCCTTGTTAACGTTACCTTGCAAATTTTTATGGTTTTCTGGTACATTTTTTTCTGCTTTTTGTTTGGATTGTTTTGCCTTTTTGGTTGCATCTGAACACTAAGCTGGTATTTTCATGTAACAAGTTTCCATAAACCCCCTTTCTCACTCAGGAGTAGTAATGGTCAGCTCATAGCCCATCATTTTCTATGAGAAACTAGGACTGCTTTCCTCTGTATGTATTGCTTTACACTGATCTACATTCTGTTTCATTTGGTATTTTATTGCCTAGTTTGGTAAGGCCTTCCTTCATGCCTACACAGCATGCTCTTGTCCATGCTACCTTACCTTAGTATTGTCAGCAAACTTCAAAACCACATTTTCCTCCTACTTTTCTAGCTATTTGCTGAAAAGCCTCAGTTCCTCCGTTTTAAGAACTGGGCACATACTACTACCCCGTTTTTCCTCATCTCCCATATCTATTTTGTTGCTTGGAAAAACTCTGACAAGGAACTTGAAAGCTTTTTTGAAATCCAGGAAGACTGTGTCAGTTACCTCACCAGTATCCACATGATACATTGACCCTTTCAGAGAGGTTCAAGAGATTTGTAAGACAGGACTTTCCTTTGCAGAAGCCATGGTCCTGAAGTAAAGAGTGGGAAAAGTTGAGTGCCAACAGACTTTTATTCAGTATTTATTCAGAATGCTTCCAAAGTCAAAATGGTAAGGATACAGGCTGAAATTACATTTTATTTGTTTACAACTGAGACCCATGAAATAAGCAGTCATCTTTTTTGAAGATTTGTAAATTTCTTCTTTTCACGTTAGTGCTAGACGTGACTTCTAGAAGTAATGAGACCATTTGAACACAAGATAATTAAACTGTCATTAATTTTACTATTCAGAAAATCAACACTTTCTCAGCATGCTTAAACTCCACAAAGAATCTTTTCATATGCAGTTCATCTTTTAAATTCCAGAGATATTTTCAGGCAAGAATTAAAAATATGTTGCTGCTTTTGCTTGGTAGTCTAAGGAACCTGAAGATGTCATTGGACCTTTTTGTTAATTTTATCACGTAGTCAAAATCTTTTTTACTTTGGATTTGGGGTGAATGTAGTAGAATAAATTTATAAATCCTTACTTTGTCAATCAAACTAGTAGTTCTCTGTAATATTTTTTTCTCCTTGACATAAGCGGTTTATCTATTTTTCTAGAAATATCAGTGGCACGATCCAGCAGCATAGAAGAAAAACGATGTGGAGGTAAGGTTTTCAACTCTAGATGTGTATTAAATGCTGAAATATTGATTACCCATTTTTTCCTTTTGTTTCACCTTTTGTACTCTCTTAGTTTTTGTCTACCTTCTAAATGCTGCATTCTCATTATTTACACTTGTGCAGAAAAAGAGATGTAGTTACTATTGGATTTCTCATTAAATATCCATCTGCCATTGCTGACCTTTGAGACAAGAACATGCCTTACTGGATGTTTGTATTTTCTTCTTTTTCAGTATGGCAGTCAGCCTTGTCTCAAAGAGAAATTCCTATTATAAGCTAGTTATCAATAGGTCAAAATTTGTAAAGTTGCTCCACCTTTTTCAGGGTAATAATTTCATAAATCTGTTTGGGACTCTACATGAACAGCAGAAAGCCAGCCTTCTAACCCATTTAATTGCTTCGACTGTATCTGGGACTCACTTTCAGCTTTGTTGCCAAAGACAAAACCAAAAAAAAAAAGTTCCATTCCAGAGAGTCCTGATGATAGCAAAACAAATCTTGAAAGAGAAAACTGTTTTAAAAAGCAATCAAGAAGAAAAAGGAGAAGAAAAAGGAAAAATGACCATTTTTTGTGCTGACCTATCACGCTTAATCTGTGTCGTCATGGTAATAGCTCTGGCGTGTTCTAGTATTCTTCCATGCACAGATAAGCTGCATTTTTAACCTAATAAAGGACAATGAAAACACAGGGGTTATGCAAGGGTACTAGTGTGCATGGTAACTTGTTATGGGAGCCAGGATAACGTGATTTGATTTTGTTCTAATTAGCGGTGTTACTCTGAAAACATTTTGCCAAGTTCTGCAACAGTGGGAAACTCTTGTAAAAGTGTAGGATATTTCAGTGATAATTTATATACTGGGGCAGGCAACCCAGTCAGCTAAATATTAATTTGGGTTTCTAAATACTCAGTAGGCATGTAAAGGTCCTACCTTAGGCATTTACAAAAAATGGGAACCATGTGCTTGCCCATTTTACTGTATTTCAGTGAAAAGGGTCTAACAGATGTTTTTCAGACTAGTGCCAATCTTTCAGTTTAAAATCTTTCATTTATGCATTTAGGCAACCACAAACAAATTTTCAGTAATGGTAAGATGAAAGTTCCAACATGAGCTTCTCATTGAAACGTCTTTCCTAATCAAAAAGCACAGCTTAAGTTTGAAATAACAATGAAAACCAGTGTAATTTGTTTATTTCGAGCTAATTCTAGTGGTGCCACATCTGACCTGATACCTCTTTTCAGTAACATCAGGGGATGATCGTGCTTAGATTCCTTTCTACAGTTTCATGCAGCAATGAGCTTCCCCTCAGTTTTAATCCTTGTGTAGGTGGTGAAGGTGCCCCATCATCTGATCCCATGGTATCTTTGAAGGGCAGAGCAGACAGGAGAGGGCTGGGGTCTGAGCTGTTGACTTTGCACTCTCTGGCTGCTGTGTTTAAAAGCACACTGACCTTTAAGGAGTGTCTTCTCTCTCCACTTCCCATTTTCACCTAAAACACTACCATTTCTTCCTCCCCCACTCCCAATCCCCCTCCCCTAAAATACAGAAAAAAATTGGAAGGTTGGAGAAGGGAACAAATTGGCCATATATAAAAGATGCAGGAGCGGTGAGACACCGCAAGAATCAAAGCAGGGAATGGAAAAAAATGTATGCCACTGCTTCTGGGATGTGCACCAAATAAAGGGGATACAGAAAACATGTTAGGGGAAGCAGGACTGTGATTCAAAGATATTAGGGATTTGTTAGTTCTGCCACAAGTCACTATGTGTAAAAGAAAGAACTAGAAGAACAGCAGAGGAGACAATATTTTATTTCACTGGAAAAAAGCTATGTATGTACATTATATACATAATTTATATATAACAAGGCTTTGTTATACAGTCTGAAGAAAAACTTCGCTGAACAATTCAAACATGCAAAATGCAGTTCACTCATCTGTTATTTGGGTTCTGAACTTGTTTAAGCATCTTTCAAGAATCTCAGTCTTAATACTTATGGAGATGTATGGGTATCTAAGATTCTTGTTATGATCCCTTCAGGGAAATGCAGTGCATTTGCTACTGTAGGGATAAACCATTGCAATTGAGATGTTTCTGGGAAACACATGAAATTTCCCTTATTTGAATCAAGCACTTGTCTCCAGTTTTCCCCAAACTTAAGCTTTTGTTGCCACCTCCTTAAAAATTAGGTTGTCTTCTGCTCTCTCCTCTCCAGAGTTCAACATGTTTCACATGATCGCAGTGGGATTTAGTAGCTCGATACTTGGTTGCCTTCTTACCCTGCTTGTTTACACTTACTGCCAACGATATCAACAACAGTCTCATGACGCAACTGTCATCCATCCCGTGTCACCAGCTCCTCTAAATACCAGCATTACCAACCATATCAACAAACTGGACAAATATGATTCTGTAGAAGCCATCAAGGTGAGAAGTGGGTTGGGGTCTCTATAATGCACAACGTATATGGTCCTAGACAACAGTTCTGCTGTTTTGAAAGAATTTTACTTGCTAGTTTTCTGCAGTGGCATTTGGACTCAAATTATGCTGATTGTTAATGACAAATATAGATTTCACTTGAAACATTGTAAATACAGATCCTTTCCTTTGTCAATCCCTATTACACAGGAAGTTAGATTTTGTATGTGTGTATAAATTATACAGCAGTAGCCTTTCCTGGAAAAAAACAGACCACTCAAGTTTTGGGTTGTGGGATTTTTTTTCCTAATTGTGTTCCCTTGTGGCTTGTTCAAGAAGTAAATAGAGCCATTAACAATCATCATGACATATAGTGAAGATAATCCTTTGGCTCCAATGATACGGTGTCAAGGGCACTGTTCATCTTCCCGCACTGTGTGTATACAGGAGATGTATCTGGTGAATATATTTTGGGTCAGACTCTCAGATAGTGTTCATACTCAAAAGATTCTGTAAATGAGCAGTACAGATTCCTGTTAGCTGAGAGTCTGGAATGATATCTGTATCATATGATCATTGCTCCCAAACAGCTATTCTCTTTATATGACCTCTTAGAATAGCTCTTCTTTTCAGACCCTCTGAATTAAGGAAGGATGAGCATTCTGAAAATAGCTAGCTTGGTATCTTCAGATTACACAGTTTATTCATACAGCTGCAAAACTTTTTGTAAATGAGGAATTTCCTGAAATCCTACCTGGATAACCCAGTTTTTAATTTCTACATTTTTGTTTCTAATTAAATTTCTAATTAATTTTTTTTTTTCCCCCAGGCATTTAACAAAAACAACTTGATTCTGGAGGAGAGGAACAAGTATTTCAATCCACATCTTACTGCAAAGACTTATTCTAATACCTATTTTACAGATTTCAATAATTATGATGAGTACTAATGGGCTTGTGTATTTTCTGGCCTCCTGTAACTCCCAGTCCCCCAGGCCTATGCTACTTGACTGCTCATGTGATTGAGGCTTCAGAGATGAAGTTCAGAGACATTTCAAGCACGATCAAAGCCATCGATGTCCCATTGCTGCCAAAAGCCCAAAACACCTGTTTGTGACATGACGTTATCTTTGCAGAGTGCAAGGTTTGCCTTCAGTGTCGGGTGCAGCTATAGCCCCTCGGTGTCGCTGGACCACTCGTGAGGATTGCATCGCTTCACTCGGTTTCATAACCTTCCAGTCAGAGTGACTAATTCCTGAGCTTTAAAAAAAAATAATAACATTACCCCTTTAAGCTGTGCCAGGAGTACAAATCTAATTTTCTTTTTAGGCATTGTCTTTTATTTCCATAAGGTTTGAAAAGGGGAGCTCTGCTGTTAGCCACGGAGCCCTCTGTGCAGACTCCTGAAGTTCACACCACCAAAAAGAGCTCGCAGGTTGCTGGGAACAACGACGAGAAGAAACACGGTGGTCTAGCAACGCTCTGCAGTAGCTCTGGGCTCTGTAGGGCTGATACTCCTGGGCTGTAAATCACTTCAGCTGCAGTTCAGCTGTTCAGTGCGGAGACTAAGGCCGTACCTAAGGAATGCAATCTTGTAATTAACCCAGAAAGCTACAGGGTCGATGTTTTCCCATTGTGAACCAAGCCCACCCACTTAAAGCCTTCAGCTAGTTTGGTTTAATTTTTGGAAAGGTGTGGAAGGGCACATCCTAGAAGGAGGCCGAGGGAGGAGGGCAGAGAGGAGAGGCACGCTGGAGGGGTTTTCTGCATGTCATTAGTAAACCAGCCTTGCTGAGCGCACGGGCTTGCACGAGTGGTGGCATCCCCTTCCCGGTGCGTGCCTACGGGACCACGCTCATCCCTCTGCTGTAACACTCACCATCAGGCCGGTCACAGAAGGAAGCGACTGCACCGCGTTTTGTGTGCCTTCTCAGGCTCTCGGGGGTACGTAGGCATAATCATAGACCTGCTTTTCTCTTTCTGGCTTTTACTTCATATGCACGTGTCTGACAAAGAAAGCTGGCTCGGAAAACGCAGATGTATTTGCAAAGCGTTGTCTCATCTTGCTGCTGTGTCCAACCCACGCTAGTCAGCCCCTAGAGAAACCTTCTTATGATGTTTTAAGTGATTATCTTGTTGAACTTCATTGATGTAAATATATAAAATACTGTTTGAGTTTTAAGTTATCAGTTTTAATTCCTTTTGTAGTGGCAGGTGAGGAAACAGAAAGGATTTTTATACCATTTTTCTTTGTTCTGTCTGTCTTCACCCACATTCATGACATTGTTATTTTTGTATCTAAAATTTCAGATGTATAGCTAAAAAGAAAAGGTCAGGGATTTGGGCCAGATTTTCCAGAGTACTTAGTAGTAAGGCAGCATTTGCTATTCTCAGAAGCTTGTGAAAAGAAAGCAAAAACGAATATTCAGGATTACAGAATTGGTTTTCCATTTTTTTGAGGATGCAAAGATCATCGCACCAGAATGTCAGGCAGGTATGCAAGGATAAGCAGGGTGGGAACGTTTCCATTCTGTGTTTAGAGCCCTTGACCATTAGGTTATGCTATAATAGGCAAATAGAGAAAAACGTGTACAGATTATAATGATTCAAAAGAATATACAAAAAGCAAGAAGTACCAAGAAACATTGGTCCTGTGAGATGGCATTTGAGCAACCACTTTGGTGGTCTAGTGATTTACATAGCAAAAGTAAACACCATATCTAATGACCGCAATGAGCAACATTTTGTAAATGGGGGATAGATCTGAATGTAGCACTATGTTTCCTATGTGTGTTCTGCAGTAAAGGGAAAAAATGCAAAGCAAGCAGTCTTTGAAAATCTGTGCAGCAAAATGAACGCACATTTACCATCTATGAAAATAATTCAGATCAGCCGCCTGTTTTCTCCAGCTGAATAGTTCTCTCTGTTACTTACTCAGTCAAAAGAAAATACCCCACCCTTGCAGCAGTTCATCTGCAGAAAGTCTAGTGATATTGGTTCTCTATAATTTGTGATTTTTTTTTTACTGCACATTAGATTTGGTTTTTCAGGAAGAAATTAGTTGATTGCCCTTGAGTAGGAGGAAATTTTCTCTGCAAGAAAATTCAGTGAAACAGATAGAGGGGGAAAAAGCTCTCGAAATTATAACCAGTATCTAAATCACTCTGTTCGTGCCAATAGATAAAATTTTACATTTAAATAAGATAAAGAAAATAAAATCCATATGCTGCTACTGCCAAGAAAAAGCAGCACATGAACATATACACATATGCACAACACTGTTCCTGTCTGCCCCTGTACTAAGAGAACATTAGTCTGGCTTATGGATTTTGTATTTAGACTATTAGTTATGAGACCAATATCTTAAAAATATGTGAACTGTGTATTTTTATTTTAACCTTTTTAATTAAAATTATCTGAAACTAGCACTTTTTTTACTGTTCAGTAGTTTGAGGCACGCCTATCTTTACAGTGATCTATTTTCCATTCTTTTCATGGATAGATACATATGTTAGATATGTGTTATGTATGCAATAATAATACCCTAGGTTAAGTCTGCATGACCATAGGTAGAGGTGCATTAAGCAGATGCTCAGTCTGCTCACACTTCCATCTCCCAAAGGAGTTCCAAATCTTTGAGCAACTTCCATATGATGTCATTTAAACACCATGCCAACCTGTCAGAAAAGTGTTTCTTCTAAAGATTTTTTTGGTCATTTAACTTCCTAAATTGCATTGTTCTAAATCTCAGGCAGAGGTATATTCAAACCTCTATCTAAAGTAGTAGGGTAAACATGGAAATTCCACAGCACTTCTGTGAGAAAAAAAATGATGGCAAGATCTCCTTATCAAGCTAGATTCTGAGACAACAGGTTTTAAAGCCATTAGATATTTGTGTCTTAGGTAATTTTAGAGGACCCCAGATGCACTGCCTATATCAATATTTTCACCTTCTGAGTTCTACGCAATTACCTTGGTAATTTAATATAGCCTTTCCTAATACATGGAGCAAAACAAAATGCAGTCTCTATTAATTTTCAATTTACTTTATT
Organism: Xenus cinereus; assembly: GCA_025774025.1. NCBI lineage: Eukaryota > Metazoa > Chordata > Aves > Charadriiformes > Scolopacidae > Xenus > Xenus cinereus. Next base: position 85,560,333 of record JAOXJK010000012.1, read on the forward strand.
GAACATTTTTTTCTAAAATAGGCTATATGCATTTCAGTGAAAAGCGTATTTCACCATGTAAGCTCTTATTTTTCTTTTGCCAAAAAAATGTAACAAAAAAAGTCAGCATTTGTCTGCAAATCTTGTTTTAGCTGATAGAGCTCTCAAATTTATGCAAGGGTAAAATTTGGTTCTCACAGCATTGTTCTGTTCTTGGAAGGGGAAAATCAACTCCCTTGCCTGTTAAATACCATGCTAAATACCTCTTATCCTTTTGCTTAGATAAAGCGATCTTTTCTGAATAAATAATTGCATTACCTCTGACGCCAATAATTAATATTACTAAACCTCTTTTGCGCTGATTGCATAAATTTAAAAATGTTTCTCTATTTTGAAAGCAAGCATTTTGGCGGATAGATCGAAATTCTCTGAGTGAAGCTGTTTCTGTGTAGCCCTGCTACATG
>JAOXJK010000012.1:85567198-85584652 GCA_025774025.1 Xenus cinereus
AGTTGCAAAAAAAAAGCTGTGTGCCATTTCCTTGTTCAGATGTAGAAGGAAGCAATGTAGAATATCATAAATCGAGGCAATCAAGTTTCAATGAAAGCCAAAAGAGATGCAAACAAAAACTAAAGCACTGTGCATGAATCTTTGCTTCCCAAAGCGTACCTACTCAAAGGCAGCTCCGAGGAGATTAGTAACCTTGAGCACCAGCTTCTCTGGTGGATGTCCACCAGATCTCCTCATATGATGAAGAGTAATTTTTGTGCTTATGCTTTTTGTAAGCAGCTTATCTCTGGGTTCTCTGTGAGGACTCAAAACAAATCTCCAAAACAAATTAGGAGACATCCCGGGAATGATGTCTCATAAAAAAAAAATATTTTTTTTCTTTCTGGACCTCTAGATGTTCCCCATTCTGCAGCTGTGGTGTCAACCACTCTCCAGTTCTTTTGAACCACTCGTTTTTGAGGACAGTAAAAATAGAGAAAAATTTTTCCCATCTCAAACAAAAATGTTTTCCCTAAGAACCACAAATCTCTGTTAGTCACTGGATCAAAGTTGAAATAGTGTTTTAGGAGAAAAAAAAAATATGCTGACCAGCATTAACAAGGCTCTTTGTCTGCTGCAAGGTCTAGGCCAGGAGTCTTACAAGTTTATATGTAATAAGATGGACCCGATGTAGTGAAGTCAGAGCTATACTTACAAGAGGGCAATTGCTAGCAGTGCGGGACCTAATGTGAGGCTTTGCACGTAAGTGAGCCAGCCTCCAAGATTACCACCAGCATCACCACCATGGTTTCCCTCTAATAGCAGGCTCAAAGCATATCAGAAATGGAAAAGGCACTTGGTGGTTGGTGTTTGTTGGTGATATGTCCAGATGGTATGCTTCGGTCTGCTTTGTCCGTACGATAACAAGCTCTTAGTTCCCTCTCTGCACCAAATAACATTTCTACAAGAAATTTCTACACTTTAGCTACTTATTAATTAGAATTAACTTCAGCAATAGCCCTCCAATGAACCAATAATGACCTTTTCCTCACCAAAACCCTGGAATACTAAAAAATAAAGAGAAATATTATTTCACTCTCTGGCTTCTATCCACTACAAGTCTTAAAGTTAAAATCTTCTTGTTCAGTATTTTTGTCGTGCTATCTCCTTCAGCCAAATCAACAAACAAAACAGGCTATTGCCAAGAAATTTTATCTTTATGCAAACATGTGAATAGACTTTAATTTACCTTATTCTGGGCAAGTGTTAAACTTGTGAAACCCTTTTTAAATACAGTGAATGCAATTGCAAAATAGTTTCAGTCCAAGAGAGCTGAAGCAGAATTTAAAGTAAATATTGAAATGCATCATTGTTTATGCAGCAATTTCTTTTGCTGCAGCTCTGTTCTGGTGTTAAATATGATTACAAGACCTGGTGTGAGAATAAAAAACAAACAAATAAAAAAAATAGTGAATATTTACATAGGTCATCAGGAAACAAATGTCATGTTATAAGCAGGAATAGTCTTGTGGCTCTTCCTTACCCATGCTAGGTCAGACGACAGGTAAGTGACCTTTTACCCTCTTACAGTTGGATGGCTTGAAATTATTTGTAAGTCTGAATTACATCTAGATTGTAAATCTAGTCTGCAAATTGTTGTGAGGGGCAGTCTTTATTCAAGAGAAGCCCTGGGCAGCTGGCAAAGCCAGAAACAGTTCCTTCATGAGAACAGATTAAAGATGGCACCTTTGTTTTACAATAAACACTGCAGTACTTTGTGGGCTATATTTATCCCTGTGCTGGGGATGTCCTTATGCCACTTTGTCTTTGCTAAGCAGCCATAAGCCTACCTTTGCTCGTTGGTGAACAGAGGCTTCCAGCCACTGAGGGCTCCCAAGCGAGGCCTGACAGCTGGGATAAGCTGGTTACTGAACTAACTTTCTATAAAGTTAACTTTCTAACTTTTCCACATATAGGTGGAAGCATTACAGGACTGGCGGTTTCCACCCAACCCAGTAAAATGGCTGCAAATTAAGGCTAGGTACAGAATATGTTGTATATTTTGAGCATATTTATAGGAATATTATTTATAATGTATAGATTACTTACCTATTTAGAAGAGCTAAGCTAAATAATCATTGGATTAACTTCTGAAGGGATGTACTTTTTCCCCATAAATGTCAAGCTTTCAGATATTATTGGAAGTTCTTTGTGTTTGGTTTTTTTTTTTTCTAATTCAGGGGAAACACATTGAAGTCAGTCCCATGCATTCTTATTTAGAAATCCACCAAAGAAAAGGAGTGTAGCTCAGGTGGTTCTTCCATTCCTGGTGAGACAGGTTATATTAAGAGCCCACATTTTCTTGCCACATCCTAGGACAAGTTTATGAGTTATTGGAAACGGCACTTTAGTATGGAACACACGTATCTGATTAAAAAAAAAATAAAAATACAAGAAATATTGAATTTCATGCTGACATCTTTAAGAAGCCTCTTTAACTTCTACAGTATCTCAGTTTTTTCACCTGCAACAAAATATTAACATTTGCCTGTCTTATGGCTGTGTACATTAATTAATGTTAAATTACACTCTGTTGCTGAATTCTCTTCTGATGGTAAAAACTCATCATGGAAGATTTTGTGATGACGAAACTGTGCACGTATTACCAATAAAGTTAATCTTCTTATGCTTCAATTACTTTTCACTAGTCGATCCTCTTGCGACGCAAATGACTGAAGAAGGACAGTCTGCACCACCCAGGTGCGCAGTAGCACAGAACAACCAAGCACACAAAGAGCACCAAGCAGCTACAAAGACATTACAAAAGAAATGAGTTGTTAGAATTTTTTATGAAAGCTCACAAAGTTTTTACGAGTGTGGCCTGTTTTTCCAGACCAAAAAATCTTGAGTGTTCCCTGAGCCCTGACACAAGTGTTAGGTATCACTGAAGTTCTCTTGGCTTTAATTTGAATAGCCACAATGCAAACTGGGATTATCCTCTTTAGTCTGGGGATCTTTATTCTAGATAGTAATTTACAGGGTGCTGTAGAAAGTGATGGTGATTTGAAAACAATTCCTTATACTAGTGATTCCCAAACTTCTTGGACGTATCAGCAAAGACTGGAAAACTTTGAAATTGATTTTTGTGTTTGAAAGAAAGACAGTTCATAAAGCACAGAAAAATCTGCAAGCTTGCAGAGACTTGTGTATCCATTCTTAGATTCATGCTTTCCCACCTAAAGGTAGAGCTTGATGACTGCAGCTGATTATACCTAAGTGTGAAGCTAGAGGTCCTTGGAAAACTATGACCAGCTGCCATTCTCTTTCTCAAATCCAGTGGTCAGTGGTGTGGCTGTGTGTCCAATAGAAGGGGATAGTCAGTATCAAATAGAAGAATGGGGGCATATGGGAGCATAAAGGGGATATTTTTGTCAATAATAATATAATAATATGTTTGTCAATAGGGTTATTCGGGGCTTTGGTAGAGCAGATTCATCTAAAAAATTGTTAGAAATGCTTTCTTGAAGTTTTAGCCATGTTGTTTTCCCTTGCCATTACCCTGTTCCCAGCTGAATGGACGGATAATTTATTCCATAAAAATAATGTAACCTTGGAGCTCTTTATAAACTCTTTTTTTTTTTGTAATAACAATTGCATAAATCACAGAGATTCATTTCGTTTGTTAGACAGATAACATTGGAGGTTTAAAGATTACGCTGAGGCATCATCCAGATTTCCAACAGGCAACTCATTCTGAGAGCTCACCGAGGGGTAATGCCACCACATCAAATGCAGTCACTAAAAGAATGTAATTTTAGCTTTAATTTTAGCTTTATTTAATGGGTGTTTTCTAATGGTATAGAGTATGTATTTAATTTGCCTCTCTGTAATGTGAAGCTGATATCCTTGAGTAAGGAATTCAGGCGCAAGCATTTTAATTTATTTTTTTTTCCCAGTAGCATTCTTCTTTATTGCAGAGGCAATCAGTATTAAAAGCAAGACCATAAACCACACTATTTTTTGGATGTTTGTAGTGACAAGATGTCAGTTTGGAATGCAGGTGTTCTTTAGTGAATGAACCATAAAACACAAATCTTAATAATAACGTTAGAGACAGTGGGAAGGACAGCCAAGGATGTGAATCAGGATTTGTCTACTATACAGAAAAACTGTGAAAATTAATATGCCTTGAGTGTAAACAGAATCAAAGGATCACAAATGAAGTTTGGGGGAGGACTGGCAGCACAGTGGTCACCCAAGAGCTCTGCAAAGGCTGTAAGAGAGAGGATGGCCCAAGCAATGCAATTCCCAACAGGAAATCCTCCTGAGATATGTAGCCCTTTGCAGTGAGCCATGCAACGGCTCCTAACAAAGCCTGAGGTGCCCAAATATCTGTAAATGTAAAGTAGGGGCATGTGCACAGAGTTAGTATCCATGATTTTCCTCCCTCAGCCAGGAGCCACCCGGCAAGCCCTCCTAAACCCCTGAAGGATGTTGGTGGATGGGTTTTCCAAAGGTGGGTCTAAAATGCAGCCTGGGGGATTGCAGTAACCCTGTCCAATTGCCAATGGCAATGAATACTTGAAGAGTGGTGGTGCTGGAAATGAGTGGCAGCACCATTTTCTACAGGCAGAAGCAGACTTGCAAACAAAAATGAAAGGCAGCACCTGGATGGGCTGAAGCTCTCACACATGGCTGGTGGAGGCAGCCTGATACTGGGCACATACAAGTGCGAAGGCTTTTCCCTCAGCTCCCCTGTCCTGGCTCCCAACGTTGAGAAAGTGACTTTCATTCTGACAACCAGGTGGGGTTTTCAGGCAGAAGGTAAGACTGTTTGCAGTGAAAAGCTGGTGGAGGTCATGTAAGGTAGCTCCTAACAGGGGCAGATGCTTGAAGGCAGGGGGGATGCTTTACCAACCTCCTTTCCCTTTGGCTTACAGAGACCGTTTCATGTATTCTGGTTTACAGAGCTGCCAAATGTCATGCAGGGAATCTGACAGTTTTCTTCCACCTCCCTGCAGCCCAGCTTGACCCCTGTTCATCTGGCTGTGCAGTACCACCGTGCCATATTTTCTTTTGCCAGCTGCCAGGGACCCCTGTGTTGTTGGCTCAGCAGAGTGCCGCAGCCTTTGTGCTTCCTCCCTCCATTCCCCATCATCCCCTCCTTGTAGCTCCATGACAGCAATGCAGAGATAACAGTGGTCCTGAGAGAGAAAGATGGGAACACTCAGAAGATGACAAGAGAGAGAGAGAAAGGGTCAAACACAGGAGGAAGGGGAAGAGGAGAGGCACAGCCAATGCTCTTGGGGACCTCACAGGGTTGATGCAAGGTGAGAGATGACAAATTCCAGCGTCTGGACTGGGAGGTCCAGTCAGTCACACCTCTTGATGCCAGTGAAAGTAAGGTGCCTCTGATGTAAATGTGGCCTCATATGGACTGAACTGTACATACCAAGTCTGGCCAAGGAGCCTGTACTCAGCTGGAACAGGCTTGGTGTGCTTGCAGGTCTCAGACCCTGTGACAAAAGCAAGAGAGTGCTGTGAGAACAGCCTCATCTTAAATAATAAAGGTCCAGGTCAGGGTTGTGACTGCACATGCAGGTTTCTGTTTTGAGAGCAGATGATGGCAGATTACCAAGCCTCAACCTGCAGAAGTTATGTTGATTGTCACGTGTGGGCAAGCCAGAAAGAAATTTCTCTCCACTTTAGACTAGATAAGGATGAAGACTGTGACATCCAGGATGGGCTGGCTTTTTTCTTCACCCTTTCTCTTAAGAATGTGATGCATAACCAGATCATGAAAAGTAGGCCAGACTGACCATGTATATTACAATGGTGGTGTATCCTATTGGTAGTTTTCACATTACTTTTGTATGTTGCAGCTTGTGATAACAAGAACTGGACTAATTGTTTGTTCTGTTTCCAGCAGCTCCCATTTTACTATTTAGATGAACAGACACATGTCAGGTAACATGACTTAATTCAATTTTATTAATCAAAATTACAAAACCAGTTCTGAGACAAAATCTGCAAAGTCCAAAGTCTCCTCAGAAGTGCCTGGACTTGTGAACAATGGGGTATGTTGGCAAATCCTTCAGAAAAGATAATTTTTTTTCTCAGCCTGAATGAATAGGATACAGTCTCATTTGCAGAAGGTGATTGTTTCTGTACACCTTTGGTCACTGTATCATTCTTGCTTTATTCTGGAAAGCAGCTAATCACGAAACACCAAAGTTAAAATTAACATAATAGCTGCTCCTGCTGTTCTTTTGCAAAAGTCAATAGACTTTTACCTGGGCAAAGTCTGAATTATTGACCTCTGCATTCAATGCCACTGAAATCTCCTTCTTCTCCTACCCCAAACTCAAAGAACCCCTGAAATAATTATCCTATTTATATCATGAGTGTAGAAGATAAAAAAGACTTCTTCCCCTATCTATCCCAATCTGTCTGATGCAATCTTTAATTCCCAGTGACGCTGCCAGACAGAGCCAGCAGCAGCCAGAACCAACCCCTTCATTCGCAAGTGGCTGCATGGGGCAGCAGGGTAGTGAGGGAGGTGGCATGTGACTGATAGTTGCAAGAGAATATTGCTGCTCTGATGGATTAGGAGAAGATGAGTCATCAGTCCTGGGTCACAGCTGAAAGAATCAAGGCTAAGGATAACTAGAGGTCATTGGCCTCAGATGCACAAGAATCCAAGGAAGTCCTCCATAGCTGTGTCAGGAATGAAGAACGTATTTCATTGCACACAAAGAAGCAGGAAGGAAGGAGGGGGAGACCAACAAGCTCTCTGCACTTTCAAGACAGACTGAAAAGAGAAGTGAATACAATATGGGACGTTTAGGTGAGAGCCCAATGATTTTGTCAACCGCGTCCTCATCACAGCAGTGTCAGCCAAACCGACACTAGCGATTGTTAGGCACAGCCTGAGCAGTAGTCTCACAGGTGAGATGCCGGAGGAACAGGTATCTGGGCAGGCAAAAAGGGAAGCTTGTTCTAGATGTGTACCAGTAAAGGAAAGAGTGGAGCAGTGCATTGCAGATCCTGCAGCAGAGGGGCTGCGAGAGATTTTCCCTTAGAGCCACTACAGCAGGCTGGAGGCAGAGCAGATGCACGTTTCTGAGGGAGCAGAAAAATCAAGCTCTTTTGCAGGAAAATATCAGTTTTGAGAAATGATTTGACACGTGAGTTTTGAAGTAGAGCAACAATTTTGCATTGACTTAGGCTGGCTTTATTTCTATTTCTGTTTTCTCAAATTATTTCATCTCTGAGTTCATTTCTGCTTCCATTCCTCATGTGATTGCTCTTCAGCTAGCCCGCTGTATTTAAACTTGCATAGAAAGGGGTTTTTTTCAGAGTGACTGGTCAACGTTTTTGGGGTCTTTGCTGTTTTCAATTCCAAGGAGCATCCAGTTTTCAGATTCAATCATTTTACAAAAAAAAGGCCACTGCAGTGGGGTGGCAGCTGTCATTGAGGCTAGACTCAGTCTTTGAAATCAATAATAGGCATCACTCTGGATCTGAACCTGTGGCAAAAGGAGCTGGGATTGCCAGTTTCTGTGGCTGACTCTCAGATGTTGGATGCCGATGTGTAACAGTGAATACTTATTTCATAATACAAACTGTATCCTCCTTCCCTGAAGGGATATGGAATGAAATTCAAGTATTAGCATTAGTTATCTCATTTCCTAGACAAAAACATAATACAGCATTATCTCACCTTACAATGAATGCTGCTGAAGTGCTGTGTTAATTGGGAAGATCACAACATATGGTGGCAACTCAAAAATGACATTCTTCCATGTAAGCATTTCAGGAAAGATGAAGAAGAAAAAAATAGCTGGAAGGTCTTTCTTCTTTTGTGTTGGTTGCTGAGCTCGTGTTACCAACCACCTTTGTGACAATCCGCAGAGGAGATGAAGGCACACAGCCCTTACCCTACAGATAAGTATTACACTTCGAACTGTGCAGGTGCGTAGCTCAGTGCCAAGATATTGACACCATGTGGAAGAGCAACTGCGGATGCTCAGCATCCAGGGAGCAGAGGGGAATCCCAGCAGAAAAAGGCAGTCAGCACTGCTGGAATATTATCCTGTGACATAGTCAGTGGTTAAAAGTAAAAATGAGTAGACAATAACACATTTCTAGTAAGCGTTAGGGACTGGCACAAAGACTATCAGTCACAGCCACTTCCAAAATATTTCTCTACTTCAGCTTAGAATATGTTTCAGTGAAGGATGTAGTTTTTAATCATCATACAAAGCCAAAAAGAAAAGCTCCTTTTAACTGCTTTAAAATGTGTTTTTGGGAGGTGTCAATGAATGAAATGCATATTATTTCCTTTCTTCACTATGAAATCTGTTTAGCTTAAAAAGAAAAAGAAAAAAAAAAAAGAGGAGAGACAAAAAATATACAAAAAGTAGCACACAGTTGACTCCCACAAGCCAGGTTTTAAGACAAGGAGCTTTCTGTCCTCTACCCCCATTTGGTCCGGGAAATGCTTCAGGGGAAAAGGTACAATAGTTGGAGTAAAAGCCTAGACTGCATTCTCAAGGGGAATGATGTAGAGCTGCAGTAACGCAGCTGTAGTTTTCCACTATATGTGCTCACATCCTAAACTGAGCTAAGCAACCAGGCAATAATTGCCACTCTCGGATCTCCCACTCTCAGTCAAAATCATTCCTTTCAGTAACACTGAATAATGCTAATTAAATTAATTATTTTAATTTCACTCAGCTATAGATTTGTGATACATACATATATTTATAATACTGTAAGTTATGTAACATATATTAAAATCCCATACTACACATTACATTATATATTATCCAGTATATGATTACACATTATGCATTTATATGTTATATAACTTATTAGAACTTCATGTTGTATGAAAACAAAATTACATAAAAATAAGAATTAATTTTTATAAATTACAATAATTTATCTGTGCTCCCAAATTAACTTTCCCTTCTCCCACACATTGAAATATGGATTATTTTATTCATGGCATAAACAGATATCGAAATGCCATTTTCTAGCCAGATCTATTTTTACAGGCAGGTGTGTGGAGTGTTCATGTTGCTGTCAGGAAACGGCTGGGGAACAAGACACTGGAATTATTGCCTGTCTTGGGTGAGTAAAAGGTATGGTTGCTCTGACTGCAAGGAGAAGGGGGTGGAAATAACAGCAGCCAGAAAATCAAACCTTGGGCTCTTTCTTCATGCTAGATGTCTTAGTTAACACTTTGGTCACATTTAACCCCTACCAAAACTTTCCTCACTGTTTGGATGACATTAGGGTTGATGACAATATGCTGTTGCCTACCTTGTATCTAACCATTGCTCACAAGCAACCTGTATCACAGCACTGCTCACGTCTGCAGGGAGTGGTGCCTGCCACCGCTTTGTGCTAGCAGCCTGTTGACCTCAGCACACCTGCCAGGTCATAGAATCATAGAATGGTTTGGTTTGGAAGGGATCTTAAAAGATCATCTACTTCCTACTCTCCTGCCATGGGCAGGAATACCTTCCACTAGAGCAGGTTGCTCAAAGCCCCATCCACCCTGACCTTGAACACCTCCAGGGGTGGGGCATCCACAACTTCTCTGGGCAACCTGTTCCAGTGCCTCACCACCCTCACAGAAAAGAATTTCTTCCTAATATCTAATCTAAACCTACCCTCTTCCAGTTTAAAACCATTACCCCTTGTCCTATCACTACGTTCTCAGAGTCCCTCCCCATCTCTCATATAAGCCCTCTTTAAGTACTGGAAGGCTGCTAAAAGGTCTCTGAGACCTCACCAAAGCCTTCTCTTTTCCAGGCTGAACAACCCCAACTCTCTCACCTTGTTTTCATAGGAGAGGTGCTCCAGCCCTCTGGTCATCTTCATGACCCTCCTCTAGACTTGCTCCAACAGATCCATGTCCTTATGTTGGGGGCTCCAGAGCTGGACACAGTACTCCAGGTGGGGTCTCACTAGAACAGCGTAGAGGGGGAGAATCAGCTCCCTTGACCTGCTAGTCACGCTTCTTTTGATGCAGCCCAGGATACGGTTGGCTTTCCGGGCTGTGAACGCACATTGCCAGCTCATGTTTAGCTTCTCATGCATCAACACCCCCAAGTCCTTCTTGGCATGGCTGCTCTCAATCCATTCTCTGCCCAGCCTGTTCTTGGGTGCAAACCTTTTCACTTGGTTGGGTTGAATTTCATGAGGTTCACACAGGCCCACCCCTTTCCTCCAGCATGTTGACCGCACCACACCAGTACACCTGCTGTCTTGGGTACAAAGCTTCAGCCAGTCGGGAACACTAGCTGAAGCACACAAGTCCTTCCTCTCATGGTCCACGGCATGTATGGCCATGGTTGTGCCTTGCCCTTGCTTGCACAAGCCTTCTTCTCCAAGATCCCACTGCAAGAGGCTTCCTGGTCCTCACCAAAGCTACCGTGCCCCTGTTGCAGCAAAGCTGAGCATACAGGTGGCTTGTCAAAATCCCCCACCAGGCTCTTGGCTGGTTACAAGTGGCAAAGTGCAGTGTGGGTGGTCTGGTGGGAGAGAGGCATGTGGACATGCTGGCTGGTTTGCGGGAGATGCTCCTGCCGGCCTGTCTCAGGGCTGGACATTTCCCTCTGCTGCCTGGCACAGCTCTGGAGGTCAGCCGTCAGGAGCCCACCTTCGACTTGAACAGGCACAACCCTCACTCGCAGCCCTGCCCGACTGCAATCGTACTGCCCAGTCCCTTCAACAATTAAAGAGGAAATTAAACAGCTAGAGTATCTTGACTTCAAATATCATTGATTTGAAATGAGGAAAGGTAGTTGAAGCATTGCCGTTGCCTTTCAGTGTTCAGTCATCCTTGTTCCCTGCAGAAAGAGTGGCTTTTGTCCTGACGAAGAACAGCTACAAATCACTGCTCATTTGATCACGGCTTGAAGCCTTGTCATGAAAACAAAAATAATCAATTAAAGCTCATACTGCATGCTGTTCTTTCATTTTTAATGATAGTTTCGTTTTTACCCACTTCTTTTAGCTCACCAAAAAAGGCTACATACTCTGTTTTATTGCAATCTCAGAGCATTTCATTCTGCTCACTATTCATATTTGAGCATGGAAGATGGAAAAATCCTCCAGCAATTTTTTTGACAGGATTTAATCTGAGCTGATTTTCTCAGCACTTCCCTTGTGGGATGCCCCAGGTTACCTAAAGAGCTTTTAAACTAAAAAGGCTGTGTTTTAACAGAACTAGTACTTTTTAAAGCAGAAAAAAAACCCTCAAAATTATTAGGTCAGGCTAGCGAGAAATAAAAAAGGATTTAAAATTCTTACCCACCGTGGGCTTGGAGGGTGGGTGCATGCCCCCAGCTCAGTTCAGCCTATGTATGATAATGTCTGAGTCGCACCAGACTCTCATTGTACCCTCTGCTGTCCCCTTGTCCCCAAAACAGGGCTGCCTGTTGGTCCCCTCTGCATCCTCCCGGGGCAGGAGGGCTCTCGGTTCAGTGTGGTGATGCTCCTACCTGCTGCCCTCAGCTGCTCTCTCTTCTTCCCACCAACGAGACCAGTGGTCCCATAGCACGGCACCAGGATAAGCTGAGGCTCTTCCTCCTACAACAGGCAAATCAAGACCCAGCAAATAAGCTGTTTATTGTAGACCTAAAGGCAAAAAAAACCCAATAGGAAACTTGAGTTAGTTGACAGTCTTTCTTCAGGGGTGCAGAAGTGAGGTTGGGGACAGCATCAACATCTACTGTTCAATCATCCCTCCTGGCATTCCCAAATTGGTAAAAAAAAAAAAGATTTTTCCCAAAACCAGGTTTTGTGTAAGCCTTCAGCCACTTTTTTCCTCTTCTTTTTGAGACCAGTGGGTGCAAAAAATGGAAAATACTTGCCAAAGCAAACTACGTATATATTTGCCTTTCAGAAAATGCGACACGGTTTGGATGTGAGGCAATTGTTCACTTGCTACCAAGTAAGTTTCTAGTACTGGGGTCTGCCTGATACATCATACAGTGGACTCTTCAGTAAAGCTGCTTGGGACTCTTTGAAAGAAAACCTGAAACCTGGGTTATGTTTAAGCAAAGATTATGTGATGACAGCAGCCCCCCCTAGAAATATGAAGCCAGCTAGGGATAAATTGGAGTCAGGCAAAACCTACCAGCTTGAATTAAATTTCATTTGAGGGTTTATTCAAAACAGGAGTCAGAGAACAGTTACTATGGCTGCTAAAAAGCTGATTTTACTTTGGAAAAAATGTTAAGAGGACTTCTGAGTGAAATTTCAGCTATTTCTTTGCCAGTACTCTGCTCCCCATGCTCCCACTTCAAAAAGAAAACCTCTCAACAACAGAAATATTTATACTGGAAACTTTTGTCTCACAAAAAATGACTACTATTTTGTTAAAATTGTGCGTCTGGTGCTTTGTGTCCTCATTCTCCTCTGCTGATGTATTTATACACAGCTATACTGTTTGTCCAGGGATATACCATAACCTTCCCTCTTCCCAGAACATTAGAGTCCAACCGCTGATAGAGACCTGAGGCATTTGAACTCTGATTCCTGGGAGATATTTGGCAGCAGTTCTGAGAAGACATTTTTTACTATTCAGGTATTCACATTTTCTGACAAAAGAAACATTTAATCTCTTGCTGAAAAGCAGGCTGCTATGACAGCAAAGCCCAAATTCCTGCTAAAAAACAGTTCTGGAGGAAAACTTCAAATAAGCTGCAGGCCAGAGATACACAAAATAAGAGAAAGGAGAGCGTTAAGAACTGTGATCTGAAAGCATTGGATTTTCCACAGCCTGTCATAGAGTAAAATCATATAAAGTTTGGCATTTAAATCCAATCTGGATTTAGGTATCTTTGTTACAGAGCTGAAATCTACCCATTGTAGGCTGCTAGAGTAAATAGCAGTTGTTTTTGCCAAATGCCACATTTTAGGCAGTTTTGTTTTGGTCTAATTTTAAGTGTATCCGTACCTAAAAATACTTGCATTTATTTTTGTGTTCTCTGCTACTGAATATGAAGAGGATTTCATTTTAAGCTCCAAAAACAGTTCCCTGTGTCAACAGATAAACTTCCAAAAAAACATATCCATTTGAAGCAGAATTCTTAGTGCAGCAGTCCTTAGGGAAATTAGTGGGAAATGCTACATGCTCAATACTTTAGAAAACAAGATTTGTTTAGATATTTCAATATGGATTCAGGTGCCTAATACAAGCTTCCTGTCTTTTAAAACATGATGTTTGGTTTGTGAAAGAGAGTTTTGTACTTAGCTTGTTTTTTTTCTATAACATATTCAGCCAAATTATTTAACTTCCTTGGTTTCTACAAAATAATTTTTATTGATACAAAACCTGTTTTGGTAAATATTTGCAACTAATAATGCAGACTAAATAATAACGACAACAACAGCAGCAACAAAAGCCTCCTGGGTCTGGAATTTTACCTGTAAATCAGATGCAATTACTCAAATTTCCTTGCAGACACCCTACTAAATCTATGGATGTATCAGATTCTCCTTTCCTTATTCCTTTTTCCCACAGGAACCCATGTGGGAAGCTGCTGCTGGGTGTCAGCATGACTGCTCTTCCTGCCACACCTGTGCACAGCTGGCAGGACCAGGTTTTGTTATGCTGTTGCAAATCACACGCAAGTTCCTCTTTACAACAAACCTTGTGTTTTGAAAGAAATGGCTCCCTAGCATTATTAAAGAATGTAAAAAACCCCAACCATGTATTAGGCCCAGCTATTAGTCCCTTTCCATTCTTCTCTTTTGTTTTTCATCATATGTCAACAAAGAGATCCTTTTTTTTTTCAGTTTCCTCTTTTGAGAAATCTTTGGGTAGACAGAAGGAAAAGATCTTTCAAGTCTCTATTACCCTGTTTACAATTAATATGCTTAAATAATAGATCAATTCCACCAGTGGTTACAGAAGTCAAAAGACACAGTACTTTTTACTTTCAGTCACAGAATTAATACCGGGCAAAGGCACAAATGGGGAATGACAAGCCTTTGATTCCGCAGATAACGAGGGTAGGGTAGTTCTCCTCAGAGAGGAAATGCAGATAATGAAGAAAGGTAGTTCTTCTCAAAGGTAAAATGTTTCCACCCAAAAATTGTTAGAAAGCCACATTAATTCTGCTTTTTTTTATTTTTTTCAGTATTTTACAAGTATCTGAAATAACTCATCATGCACTGTACAACAAAATTGATTTGGTTATAGTAGGAAATGAAGTGAGAACAAAAAGGAATCATTAGCTTTTGATCTCTTGAACTGAAAATAAAAAGTCATCTTTCCCTAAGCAAAAGGAAGAATTTCTACAGCTCCTGTGAACCCTGGCATGCCTGATGGGATCTGTTGATACATTGCTTTTGATAAAGTGCAACACTTATAAAGCAATGTGGCTGAACATATACTGTAAATTTCTGCCTTTTGTAGGCAGCTGGACAAGATATTTGGTCTGACTGTGAAGATTTATTCCTTTTTCTTCTCCCTTGCACAGAAAGAAATTGTTGACAGATACAGAGGTGTGCATTGGTATGGGTAGGCTGTGGAAGAAGAAATTGGAATAAAGTAAAGAAAAGGAAAGACTGAGTGCAAATACTTTAGTTAACAAATACATCTAGCTTTTTTGACTGAATAAACCCTGTTTCTGGAAGTTATGAAGAGTCTGAATAGGAAAACAACAAGTTGCTTTAAAACTGAAGGGAGTCCAAAGAGGCTTTTTACCTAACTGAAGCAGTTTTCAACCTCTCTGAGAGGATAAATGATGAAAAAATCAATGGACAGCACAGAGGGTGAAGAAGCTTTGAGCAGCATGACATTGACAGTGTACCTTGATAAAAGTAAAAATATGTTTTCTTTTTCTTTGGCAAAAATTGGCACTGCATGTCCGCACAGCTGCTTTAATACTGCAACTGTCTGAGAGTTCACTGGCTGAATATGCCCTTAAGCATGAAGAACTGCAGCTGAGCAATTTAAGGAAGTTTTTCTTTACCAGCCATATTTGTAGGCAGGTGGTAGTGATTGGCCTGAAATCTATATGCTCCTCATTTCTCAGTATTTCAATCTGAATAAAAACAAATCTGTTTTCTTTCCTTCATGCTGGCCTACATCTAGCCTTTTCACACCCACGCAAGACGGCAGAAGGAACAAAATCCTTAAATTGCAGTTTGACAGAATATCATTGGATAAGACAGCTAAAAACCAGAATCAGCATGCTCTATAAAAAGCTTTAAGAAAAAAAAGGTTAACAATTTAATGCAAGCAAATCCTTGCATTTCTGGAAAGGCAAACACATTCTAAAACAAAGAAAGCACACGTATCACCCATTTTACTCATGTTAGCATGGTTTTCTTGAGTCTAACAGGGCAAGACATTATACATACAGAAATACACAAAGAAAATTTGGAATTTGTCCTATACAAAATCTTTATTTTGCTATTTTTCAGTCTTATCTTGATAAAGCTATCAAGCATAAAGGCAATGATAAACTTGTCAAAGCTTAGGATTGACTGTTATCTTCATGATGTGAAGGGTTTAAGGCAGGTAATCAAGAACATGCTACTATTTCTTTTCTTTTTTCTTTTTGTCTCTCTTTCTTCCTCCTTCTTTCTCCCCTCAATATCTCTCACCTCCAATAATCTATTTTTATGTAGCGTGGATTCCATCCCAAATTCCTTGTTTTTATGTCTGGCTGTTTTTCTCTTCTGATAATTCCTCCTCCCACTTACTGAGAAATGATCTATTCTTTTCAACCAATTTCCTCCTTCAGCTGGATTAATGCTAAAATGAAAGCCTAAGATGAGAAAAAAGAGATGGCACTGTACCCCAGGAGATTCTGTTAAGGAGATTGAAACTTAGCCTTTCAAACTAAGGCTAAGTTTGAAAGAGTTTGGTTGCACTTGTTCTTGTAGCATATACCTTTGAACCAGTTTAGCTGCTCAGGATTATCTCTAGCCTTGTCACTTTAATCCTGCTTGTATTTTGGGTTTTGTTGGTTTTGTTTGGGTTTTTTTGTTTTTTTTTCCCACTCAAAATCTTTCAGTGCCTTTTGCGTATTATTATACACTGCTTTTTTTTTTTTTCCTTTGGAATGCTTTTAATTAACTGGGGCATCATAGGATTTCTTCCTTGAAGCTGGTGCCAGGAGGCCTGAGTGGGCAGCGCAGGGAGGATGAGACACATGGACATGTACCAGTAAGAAATAGTATAAGCAGATTATTGTTTTATTTTGTCATCAGGCTTCTGACCAATATATGGTGCTACACCAAATTCAGAGACCTATGTGAGAGAACCATGTACCTGGTGAGAAAACATGAGGATTTTCTAGTGTCATCCTAGTCAAAACAGCACAATATCATCACTAAAAACCTGGGAGTGAGTGTCAGTGAAATCTCTGTAATTGAAATGCATCATTGTGTGTTTTGTTCATGATGTCTGTATTCCCAGAAAGACTACTTATAAGTTATTTTAGTAATAACTTTCAGGGGTAATGAGGCTTATTGCTTCATCAACTACATATTTAGTATAGACAAACATATACATATATATATATCAAAATATAAAAAAAAAATCTATTCCTTTGGAAATCCTCATTTAAAAGATGCCTTTGAATTTCATTCTGTCTTTTTCACACACTGAAAGAATTCGAATCAACATGCAAGTGAATATTTTTCTTTAAAGAAATCCTGATAATTCTAGCTGCATACCATGCTCACTTTAAAGTTTTATCATTCTATTTCTAATGAATTTAGTTCATTTGTATGTTCTGGAGTCAGGGCCAAGCAATTGTATATATTGGAACAACACTCACTGCTTCATTCTTCCAGTACAGGAGCTAATATCATTGAGCAGCTATGTATTTTTATTTCCAACAGAATCAAGAGAATTCCTGAATGCATCCAGACAATCTGGACAAATACCATCCATGCTTACTGGTTTTCTGATGTTCATCAATTTTCTAACATATTCCATGTGTGGGCAAGGAGTAAACTGAAATGAGAGAGGTTACTCACAGAGTAATGCCTTCTCTGAGTAGCATCCTGTAACCTTTCAGTAAGAGTAGCAGAATATGTCCCTAAACTTTTCTGCAATATTTAACTTCTTGTTTTGTTTTAGCCTGTTGTCTTGATAGATTCATTGTAGTTCATCTTATTTTTCTTACCTGGATCTCCACGTTGCAAGGCTCTGTTTACAGTTTCTATAACAATATGTACATCATTATGGTTTCTCTTTGCTTGATTTTCTATTTCATTTCATACTTTGCATATGCAGCTGTGTTGTGGCTTCACGGTGAATAAAATAATTTTTTTTTAGTTTAGTATTTCACTGAAGTTCACTGAATTTTTTTGGAGTCGGAAGGGACCATAGAGATCATCTAGTCCAACTCCGCTGCCAAGGCAGGACTACCCAGAGCATGTCAGAGCATGCCACTCAGGACTGCATCCAGGCGGGTCTTGAAAATCTCC
>JAOXJK010000012.1:85584752-85626158 GCA_025774025.1 Xenus cinereus
GCTCCAGCCCACGAATCATCTTTGTTGCCCTACGCTGGACTCTTTCCAGTAGTTCTCTGTCCCCCTTGAGCTGGGGAACCCAGAACTGGACGCAGTATTGCTTCGTCCAGAACTGGACGAAGTATAGCTTCTTTTAGTTTAAAGACCTTTTGCTCTTCTTTTCTTCTTAATAAATTTTAACCATAGAGTTGATAACATTTAAAAAAAAAATTGAAATTGAGATGAAACAATAAGCCAATATATTAATAATGTGTGAACAGCAAAATTTATGAATAGTAAGAAATTGCTCAGAATAAAGGGCTTGGAAGTTTTGGTGCTTCTTTTACAAACAGAAGCACTCTGCATAATCGCTTTAAAAATAACGTTTATTTTGAACATACAAGTAACTTTTTGAGAAAATGCAAATAAGGTCATTGCTTACGGGTAACTCAAAGCATCTTTAACATTTTTTTATCTGTGTCAGTAGTGTGTTTGCCCTGAATAATCTTAATAGAATAACAAAGAAACTTAAAATGATGAATATCATGAATATGTGCTAAAAGATTGTAACTAAGATAAATTTAAATAATGATACCTAGGTGCTGCAATGGTAAACAGGTAATAGGTGTTAAGTTTTTCTCATCTATGGGCTCCTTAAAATTTTTCCACAACATTATGGTTTATCTGCAATATGACATATTTGAGGCTACTCGTAGCAGACTGGGGGGAACTTGTGCTGAGATGGATGTTTAGTTATCATTTGCAGAGTCCTTATAAGAAAGGCCACAAACTCCAGCGGTCCACAGACTACAATTTAAAAACCACAGATACTGGGCTACAGGCAGGGCTAGAACAAAAATCAGATAGATTTTAAATAGGACTTTTGCACCACCATCATTAAGGCGGTCAGTTACCTCTACAGTTAACTTGCAGATGAATGTCTCTCCATCGTAATACTGTAGTCGTATGATAAAGGTTGGCCACATGCACCAGCAGTTCTGGGAAATTACTTGCTCCAGCAATCCCAACTATTCAAAGACTGCATTGAACTATTTGCCACTCCTTTCACAGCTCTCCAAGCCAGGAAGTTAAGCGCAAGTGCAGGGCTGAGCTTGGCTGTGCTCTTTGCGCTGCCCTGCCAAGGTGAATTTGCAGATGACTTCTTCTGTGCCTGCCCCCATCCCGGCGAGGTGAAGCCAGCACACTGATACTATCCCATACGGAGGAGGCATGAGTAGAAGGAAAGGAGAGGGAGAAGTGGAAGCAGCTGCTTCAGGGCGCGGGAAGGCCTCTCCCAGGACTTGATCGTCTGCTCCCTCCTGCTTCTGCCAAAGTCATCACATTCTTGGAGGCTCTGCAGTGCTTTGCTGCTGTGGAAAAACTATCTTTGGGTGTTTGAACCGCCAAAATGATTTCAACTAAATGTGGTTTCCTTATCATCATTCCTCTATCATCAGCCTCAGAAATATTGTGCAGTAGCATTTGGATTTCTTTTTTAGTATTAAGGAATAACGTATTTAAAATTTTTCCTCTGACAGAGAAATACTACGAAAAAGCAACTAGATAAAATGCAGCAAGTATTATGCAGGCATCTGCAAATATATAGATGTCAGAATTTTCCTAAAATCAGCATTGTAAATCCAGGGAAGTCTGAATTTAGGTTTTACTGAAAGCAAATCTGCTTATGTTAAGATGAATAGCCTACACACGACCTTTATTCTAGCTTATACTACGATCAGGAGTTGGGGGGAGAAAGAATGCAAATGCCAGTCTCGAGACTTTAAAAGTCTAATTTAAGACCGTGAGCAATGCCTTAATCACAGTTATACATGGATCATAATCTATAAAATTATTATGGGGTGAGTGCATCACTGCTCAAAACTGCAGTCAAAGAGTGATTACAGGATTCTGTCAAGCTAGAGAGCATATCAAGGAGGAACCCATGAGGGTCTCTTCTGGACTTGGCAATACGCAATACCAGCACTAACAGTTAGGATGATGGACAATAATTTTCATCTCAAATCTACAAATGACAGCAAAGGGGAAAGGAATTGCAAATACTTTTAAAAAAGGGTCCGATTTGAAGTGACCTTGATAACTTGGAGAAATAGCCCCAAAACACTGAGGTGATATTCTCAAGCTGAGTATAAAGTACTGCATTTAAGAAGAATGACCGAAGTAGAAAAATGAGGAAAAACTGGTTAGGCTGCAGGCAATGTGGAAAAGATGAGTGTTTATTGTGAACTAGAGACTAAATATGAGTTGAGTAACACAACACATATGTGAAAATTGGAAAGTCATTTGATATTCTCAGCGTTAGTGATTTCTCAGCTGGGGTACTGACGTGTGCTGTTAAGAGAAAAGCCAGACAAACTGACAATGAATAAGATGTTTTAAAAAAAGACAAAGAACAAAATCTTTTTTAAAAAGTTGAAAAATTATCTGGTTTTTAACTGTTTTAAAACATTAAGAACTATATGGAAACTTAAAGGAATCAGTTTTATTAAGCATTAAAACTAGGAGAAGAAATAAATGTCTGCAAGCATGTTTCACAATATTCAAACATATAAAAGACGCTTATGAATTGGGTGGGCTCAGCTGTACTGTATGTCCATGCTGAGTAAGACAAGATGTAGTAGGGCTTAACCAACCCTGGGAAAACTAAATTCTGACTAGCAAAAAAAAACTTTTGGCTACCTCACTGGTTAGCAAGAAACATTGAGAGCTGTCTTTGAGGGCACGTAAAAGGAAAGTGGAGATATACCTGGGAAAGACGTGCAAAATATCCTTGAATCTGTCTCAGAGCAGGAGAATGGACTAGATAATATCTCAATATCCCAGATTTCTACAACTGCTCACATAGCATCTCCCAAACGTGATATCTGGACATTTCTTTGCCATGTGACTCTCCACATTATAACAATGGCCTTAGCTGTATGGGAAGATAGCGAATGTCTGGCAAAAGAAATGCAAAAAAAAAAAAAAAGTGGATGTCTGGCAAAAGAAATGAAAAAAAAAAAAAGGCATTGTATGCTTTTTTGTATGCTTTTGATTTAACCAGAGATCAATAGCACTAAGTATTAGAGCAGTAATAAATTTTTCAGGGTGTCAAAACAGGAATTCTCATCTCCTCTATTATTTAGATTTATTTCAGGTCACTGGAGGAAAAGGTAAATTCAGATTTTTTTTTTTTCCTAATGACTCCAGAATGATTTCAATCCCAGGATCTCTAAGTCTGAGTGTACCTCAGAGGAATCACAGTATCTGCATATCTATATCACATTTGTAGATTGATACCATACCATCAAAATGTTGGCAGGCTAGCTCCCCTTCTGGTACCTATAAATCTTGCTTTTTGGTGTGTGAGGATCGGGCCCAGGAATTAACTTGTCTTCTTGACAGTTTATCTGAGGTTGTGATAGTGGAGATGTACTGAGGCAAACACCACCTGGCCAAATCAAAGGGTGAATGCAGGTCCCAGCTTCTTTCCCTAGTGTGTCCTAGAACTCACCTGTAGCAATGCTTTGGCAGAGATTTGCATTCAAAGAATGTGGTCTTCAGGGAAGTTTGTGCTTGCACATGGCTACAAGCTCTTGCTATGATTACTGGACTGAATAATCCTAAACGCAGTTTCACAAAGCTACGTGGCCCAACTGTATCTCAAGGAGACTAGTCACGAAGTATTTGTGTGTAAGATCTCATAACCAACACTTTTTCTTCCAGAGATCACTATCAATGCAGCCAATAACAGAGTACTAGTATCTCATGTCTGTGGTAATCAATACTACAGGTAATTTCTCTTTACTATGAAAGTTTGAATGACTTGAGCAACCACATTAAAAAGTACTTTCTGAGCAATTTGTTGATGAAAGAAAATGCATTATGGAAAAAGTTTGCCCATGCACTACTGGGTATCACCAGCTGTTTCCTTTCATTTTTATTCAAAGGGCATGAAGCTCTGCTGTTGAAATTACTCAGGGTATTGGCTAAATGGATGGCGTGGGACATGTTATTTGCATATTGATTTGTTTTGTATGGAAATTATTTTGATGAGTTTTTACCTTATTAGATTGTGCATTGTTATAGTATGCATATGAATACAACAATCTCAGACTGGGGAGCAGTTTTGAAAGATGGAAATGCAAACAAAACCAAATACATTCTATTAAATGAATATGCATAATGTATTTAATTAATAAACTCTTGTGAATTTAGGGACTGGAAGCCAGAAAAACACAACATTTAAGAACTTATAGGTATCAGGTGTGAGAAGGTATACGAGGTGTGGAGTTACTGGCTCCACCCAGCTCAACGCAGAGGTCCCAGCTGAGGTCTTTTGGGTACACTAGCAAAGGGGTTTGTAGGCTGGGTGCTTAACCCTCATACATTGTGCTTCTGAATTCTTGCTCAGGACAATTCTAGGCTTTCACTTAAAGAAGTAAACATGACATGGTGTCTTACATAGGCAACTCCTGAAGTATGTGAAGGGCAGTGTATTGGTTGTAGTGACAGCAGACCAGATTTGATTAACAAGCTGCTCTCATGATTTCTTGTAAGTGAATAATCAACTACTGAGCAGCAGCTTAATTTTGCAAGTAACTACCTTATGTATAGGTAGTATTATATATCACACCTTTGGCATTCTGGAGATAAATGCATTAGTGATAGGAGTATGCCCTATTTAGCTACCTATGTCTTTCCACATAAAACCAATAGTTGCTCACTTCTCTGAACTCAGACATCAGTAAGGATTTAAAGACCATGCCCAGAGCTATTTGTGTCCTTAGACACAGTTGTCAGGGGGACCATCTAATGGTGTCATGTCCAAGGCACAACCATTCTGGATAATTAGCTATTAGCTGGGCGGAAATCTCTTCTCAATGAAGTTTCAGTACAGCTTGTCTTACTTTCAAGAAGTAAGTCTGATACAATCGCACCAGCAGTGCCCATTTTCCTGTTTGCAGTGTACTGTAAGAGCCTAATTTGTTACTTTACAATGCCTCTGTCAGACATCAAAGGGCAGCTGACCAATTGCGTTTAACTGTTTTACAGAGCTTCATCTCAGAAAAACATCAGAAGATGGAAACTCCAGTCGAACATTGTAGAAAAAGAATGTTTATTTAAATAACTTCTTCTGTTCTCTAGTCTTCATAATTATTTTGTTGTTAATGTGAAGCGTCAGCCTTTATTAGGAGAACCTCTACACTTCAATGATTCTATTTTTTTAACATGTTAACTAGTCATGAAACCACTGGAGACTTCAGAAATAATTTTTTCCTATAACTTGCAGAGTAACTATGAAGACCAACAAACTGCAAAGCTCAGGAATCTGCCAGATGGCCCAAGCAGAGAGAGTGCACTTTTAGTAATTAACATTGAAATAGTGGGATTTGGAATGGATCTGAAAATGGCCTCTTGGTTCCAAATCTTACAAAAACCAAAATAGATACATTATTAATAAATAATTATTGTAAGCATTGTACTCCATAGCAACATATACTTTTACTCTCAATGCCTTTTGAGAGACCTCAGCAGTTACCCAAAGATTAGGCACAAAGCAATGACTATACTGTGAAGATTTCCCTTTCTCTGAGAGAAGTGATAGATTCCTCCTCTTAACGAGCCAATTGCTCCTCTGTTACACTCCACAGTCCCCATGCATTCAATTAATTTATTTTATTTTTCTACAGGGCTATATTTCTCACTCTTGCAACCAGACAATCAGTTTCTGTGGGAAACAAAGGTGAAAACATGACTGTAGACAGTTGCCAGAATTTCAGCTTGCTTTGAATAGAATTAAAGGAATGAATGGCTGATGGTCTCTTCTGGTTATGGATGGTACCATTGATGCTACTAATGAGATCTACAGAAATTACAATGAAATCAGGAAAGGGAATGAGCTAGAGATGAGTCTAACTCCACCCTCTCTGCCACAATGTGCATCAGCTGGAGGGCAATAAAACTTGAAATCACATTCTTTTAAAACTGGCCTGGTTAAAACCCCAGGATCCATGCCTGAAGCCTGTTAGAAATCCATCTCAGAACCTCATAGTCTGCCCCTCCAGACATTTTTTGGGAGTGTACTTACGTCTCTTGGGAGGCACTCAGGTAGGCAATGTTGGTGACAGGGGAAACAAGGTGGGAGGAAACATGGGATGAGCAGCAGGTTTCTCTTCTCAGAGGTTTCAGTGTTTGTGTTCTTTACACATGAAAGCGTGTATAAGGGCTGTTTTGGTAAGTGTTCAGGAATGGTATAGACGCTTTTGGTGCCTATTCTACCAGTCTTTGAAGTCAATGGGAGTTTTGTTCAGTGATTCCAAACAGCATCAATTTACAGCTTTAATTTAGTCTGTTAATGGAAGTTAGCTGCGTCTTTAAAAGTGCAGGGATTTCTGCCAGTCCTTCACCAGATGAGTTCTGGACATTTGTTGTAGTTATTGATGGTTGTCATCTGCTTTTGAAACAGTGGTTGGAAATTTATATAATATTTTCCCCAGAATAAAGAGGAGAAATTTATAGTGATCCAAAGAACAGAAATGGCTGATGTAAAGAAACAGTTTTTTCTCTCTTTACTTCAAAGGGGTATTTCAGAATGTATTTTTGGTTTCAAAATAAGGTAGCATGTAGTGGAAAGCCACCTGGGATGGTAGCCTGAAGCTATCAGAAAAAGACTGAAATTTAATTACGATCTTCAGCTCTGCCATGATGTCATTTCAAGGACATACCTGCATGATCAAAAACTACTGAAATTAAAAATTCCGAAATTCTCTTAGTGAATCAATGAATTACCAATGCAGTTCTTCAATTCGGTGTTTCTAAATAACTGCACAATGAGAGTGATCAATAATACAGGTAATTCAGTATGCAGGACAATCTTGCTTTTGAAACTAATGCTTGAATATGCAAAACAAATCAGAACTAATGACTACTCTGAAGTTCTGTACATAACCTAGGAAACCCAGCACGATTTATCATTTCTTAGCTGCATGCAGTCTCAATGTAAACTCAATAATTTAGAAAACAATTGATGCAGTCTCCCCCAAAATTCACTTACTATGGCCGCACCAGTACACTGAAGCCTGCGCTGGAGGCAAACTACTATGGATTTCCTCAAAAGCAGCTTCCTCTTTTAATATAAAAATCAAAACAAACTAACCATGGTAATTTTTCTAAGCTAACATCAGCTGAGAGGTATGTGTGCGTGCCCATGTTTTCTCAGGTAATTTTTGTTTTCTGGCTTCTATGGGACAGTTTAATTGATCATTTTGTCTGATTCATAACAGTCCATTCTTATCCCTATAAATATTTAGCAACATACTTGAATGTCTCCTCTTGGTCATATGCTATGTAGGACCTTGAAGGTATGATTGATGTTTGGGTAAGAGAAAAAGTTCTCAGTCTTGTGCTTTCAAAAAGAAACCTCTGAGGCAGTTGGAAAGCTGCATATTCTAGGTCTAGGAGCTTAAAAGGTCAGCAAATAGGGATAGTGCATTTAACTTTTTGCTAATTTGAGCACTATGGAGTTTAGTTTTCAAATGTACTGTAAGTGTAAAGTAGTGTCTCATTGAAATAAAAGAACATTACACTCTACACAGAAGTATGTAACCACTTATCAGCAAATGAGGATTGATGCATCAGATGTCATGTGCTGCAAAGATCATGAGATAAACAATATCATGAGCTACAGCACACTCACGGTTCAGATCACAGAGGAGCTATGACTTGTGACACTCTCCTTGGAAGCCACCAGAGCACTCAGTGCACAGTGCAGACACTCAACTTGCTCCATGCAAAGCATCTTGGGACTGAAAGTAATGCAGCAACATTTACCCTTGTGTCCAGTTAAAGTCCTAGACCATCCTACTTTCTAAATGTGTGCCCTGTTTACCAGGTTGCAAGGGTGGTATTGTTGGTAGTGCTTTCATTACCTCTCTTTCAACCTGTGTTTTGAAGAAGAGGAGCAAGCCACATTGACTTTTTTAAACAAATATTTATGCAAATAAGGATTCAACTCAGAGCAGAGGGAACATGCAAATTTAAAAAAAGTATCTAATTCTGTACTATGGTTCCTTCTGTGAGATGCACAGACTCTTCTGCCTGCTTTTGGTGGTGGTGTTGTTTGCCCCTATTGTTAAGAATAATACCACTGATTAAGATAGAAGGGCTTCCTCCTTCTCTTCTTTTTTCCTCACTCCTGCCTCCAATGAACTCTTGTAGGATTTGGGATACTTTTTCCAGTCTGCCTTTGTTGAAACCTTTAAGAGAAAGAGAAAACTGTAGTTAGCACATTCTATTTTTTGCTCCTTTGTGGTAGTGTGATAATTAACTGCCATCTCAATACACTTCAGTCACTAAAAGCCAGTGGCTGCAAAGAGCTAATTTTGCCTTTCATGCTAGAAAGTGCTGTGAGCATTTTTTTATTTTTTTTTTTGCACATGATCGTACTTGTTTCTTTATTGCCAAGCAATATATCTCTACTGAGCTGTACGTATGGATGTATGTGCATATTTTAACTTCTTATTAATACCAGAACAGCGGGTCACAGAGGTCGTACAGTCTGATGAGAGTCCCAGATCAAGCCTCTACTTGTCTCCCCTCAGGAGTTATATGCTAGGAGTTGTGAGAAGCAGCAGAAAGTACAAGGCCATTAATCATAGAGAGCAGGCAAACTGGCAGATATGCAGTGTCTTCATTCTCACACCTGTACCCTGCAGTCAACCAAAATTGTTTGGCTGAATTAAGTAGTGATATCAATACATCTGTCTTCTCCATTTTGGCATGGTTTCAGTAGGCTTCATTTCAGCATGTAGATTTCTGTTGGGAGTTACTGTGGAAAAACACAGATAAAGAACTATTGAAATTAAAGACAATGCAAGGGCCAAAAGTACTTTGGGTTTCCTCTTCCTGCAAGGTTGAATTTCATTCTCCTGAAAAAAGGCCACCACGCTTAGAAAACCTTGGCTGTTTTGTCATTTACAATTTTTTATTTATTTTTCCACTCTGTGATGACTGAGAACATAGAATTAATATTCAGAAAAACTGGACTTTTTAAAATCAGTTGCAAATACATTCAGGATGTTGGCTAGAGACAAGGATAAGAAATCTATTAGCTTCTTACTCTGAGCTTTGACACTGCCAGCACAGTAGAATCAAGCTCTTCCAACCAAGAAAATGAAGTTTCTTAGTATGCATGATAAAGACAACGTCAAATTGGCTGAAATAACCTGATAAATCTTAAAAAAGGGCCAGATTCTTACACTGTAACTATGGAGAGCAGAGCTTTTAGCAGGACCAGTTCCACAGAGGACTTCAGGTACGAGGGTACAGGAACTACTGGCCACCTTAAGGATACTCAAACTTGACCTAAGAGAGCAACAGTGTTTCTCCTTCCTAACTTGCATCATAAAATGAAACATATTTTACCATGCTTTGTAACTTTTCCCTAATAGTCTGTTTTATTTATCTATTCATGATTTCAAATTGTTTGTTAGACAGCCTTCACATGCCTATTTGAGCTATGTTTGCATGCTCTCAGTCACAGAAAGTTTTGTTTAGGAAATGGAATTTTTTGTTTGGAGTTTGCTAATTGGAATTGGTGACTGAGCACCCTCATTTGAATTGATCCCATCTAATATCAGACAACTCTCTAAGACACAGGACTCTTCAGTGCGCAGCCCACCTGAGGTCTGCAGCTTTCATTGGCTAGGAAGAACTTGTCCAGGGAAGTGTCCAAGCATACAAATTATTTTGGTGTGATAAATCTGGAACTTGGTGATATTTTGTTTCTCTGGATAGTGTTATCTTCATCAAAGGTTTTCACTGAAATGCATTCTGTCTGTGCTATTTGTTCTATTAAATGCACCTGTTTTCCAGAGAATCAAAAGTCACTGCTAAGCAAAGCTTCAATGCAAAACAAAATTTCATCTTAGGAGATGACCTTGCTTTAAAATTACAAAAGTGCATGGCAGTGCATGATACTATAAGTACATGAAAAATCTGACAAAAAAAAAAAAAGACAGAATACTGATCATTGAGGAATTTAATTATTCTGACATTTCTTCTGAAAGCACTAATGGGATTAGTAATGCAGAATATATATTTTTCCATAGCTGATAATCAAGTAATTAGGTAAAATAGAATCATCAAGGGTGGGTATTAGGGGACCTTTTTATTACAGTGAATGAAGAGTGAAGTGCTCGTGTCTCTCTAACAGTAACGGCAGATACTATGTCTATTATTTCTCTTGCGCATCATCTCAGAATAATACAACCCTAGGGGTTTTGTTTTGCCTGATTTTCATTTAAGTGGTTCCTGTAAGTTATGATGTAGTTTCAAAATGACCTTAGTAAGTCCCTTGGGAATGCCTATTTTAGCACTATGCAAAAAAGACACCCTCTAATGTCCTGTGTTTCATGTTTGAATAGAAGAATGCAACCTCATCAATTTAAATGATGTAATCTGTATAAAATGAGAGAAATCTGTGACTGAAGTGAAAAATTTTGACCTTATTAATAGATAGAAATTTAAGTTTTTACATAACCAGAATGGTCATATATTAGTCTCATAAATCTCCTTTGAATAATTTTCTGATGTTTCATTCACATGGATATAGGGATCTTAAGATAGAAGAGTACCTGCTAGGGTAATTGTTCCATCTATGTGCCCTTGTAAAATTATTTCTGTAGTGGAAATATCAGTATTTTACTCTACCTTATCTATCAAAGAGCCATCCTTTTGACATTCACAGATGACTTTAAATTTAGACATGCTTAGCTCGTGATACTGACCTCAGTTTATTCTACATGTAAGTAGGTCTCACCTTGCATAGGCAGTCAAAAGAGCTACTTTATTTAGTGTTTGTTATACTCTTCATTAGTTACCCTAAATGACTGCTCTTTATGTTGTTACTTTTAGATAATGAAATACTATCTTTCTAATTACTGTGCAGGCTCTCCTACCCTTAATCTTGTCACGAACCAGATCCTCAAAGTTTGCTAACCCCTTTCATTATTCATTTACATGTTCCCAATGCTAATAGAAGAGAGACACTGAGATGTGTGCATCATCCCAGTGCAGGAGCACGTCAAGTCTTGGTTCTACAGCTTTTCTTACACTGGCTCAAACCAGTCTGTATATAGCTGGCCACATTTACGAGGCCTCACACTAACATTGGTGGAATTTTTTTGTTAGAATATATGTAACGAGACAATTTTTTATCACTGTATTATATTCATTTCCACACTTCAGACAACATTGCATTTTTAGAATCATAGAATGGTTTGAGTTGGAAAGGACCTTAAAGATCATCTAGTTCCACTCCCCCTGCCATGGGCAGAGACACCTCCTACTAGATTCCTTTTTAGAGGAAACCTGCTGAGTGTGTTGTCAATTGGAGTACTGAAGACAGCAAATGAGGAGGGAAGAGGTGTGCATCTGCAAGTATTTAGTAGAGCCATGGCTTTAGTCCCCTCTCTGACTGTCAGCAAGACAAAGAGCTGTTTGCTAGGAGCAGCTGGCACTTTTTGCAATAAATGTGTTCAGCTTTCCGTTCTGCTCGTGTCTCCAAAATGATCAATATGCTGTACTGAGAAGGATTGTCTCTCACGCAGCAGTAAGTGTAACAGGGAAAAATATATAGAAAAAGAAGAGAGGAGGGAACATGGGGTAGATGTAGCATTTGGTAGCCTAAATCCCACGTGTATTAAAGCAGGAGAAATGCTGTATCTTTGGTGGTGGTGTGGAGGTGAGAGTGATACATACATAATCTGAATTCTTGAAAAGGACATAATAGAGCAAGGCGGAAAAGATGAGTAGGGTTTACAGCATGGATAGGAAACAGAATATGAAAAAGCAGTAGTGGGTAAGCAGGTGAGAGGTGGGAAGTGTGCAAACAGCTTCTGCTTGGAGCAGGATGGAGAAGGCTGCAGTGAGAGGATATACAAGTGGAAACACAAAATTCCAGGTGGGGCCTCAGAGGCAGTGGAAGCTGGAGGCAATGCAAAGCACTTAAGGAGGGAAGGAAATTTGGGAGGGAGCTTGTGTGGTGAAGAATGGAGGGCTATGAGGAGTCCTTGAAGTCAATAATGTTCTCAGCCACTGGAAGCTAAGTGTGTAGTCTTCTTTTTATTCTGAGTTTTCTGTCTAACAGTACCTTCATATGTATTCTCAGTCCTGCAAGGGCATTCTGACTCTGCCATAGAGAAGTGTCTATAAAGGTAGTTTAGTTCAGAATGGAAACGTTCCCTATTTGCTAGGTCTTCACTGAATTGTCTGTCAACTGACCACCCATTCATTTGATGAACTGGATTCCTAAATCATGGAATTGAATTGATAAACTTTTTGATTTAGAAGCAGAGTTGAGCTGTGATTCATTTAGTTCTCATAAAAGACAATTATAGGCTGATAATTGACCCAGTCCTTTCCAATGAATGTGAACTAATTCACACAGAAAATCAGTTACCTAACTTGCCAAAGGGCAACCTTGTAGAAAACTTTTCTATACCTTGTAGAAAAAGGCAAAGGAAAAGATTTGTGAGGGTGCTAAAAGGACAATGCTGTAATTGACATTTGTGAAAAATGTAGATTTCTCCACCTGAGAACTTCGAGAAAATAATGAGTGCAAGTTCTTGTCTCCTTTTTGCTTTGAATTACGTAGCAAATAATTTGTGTTGAGCTTTCTAGATTATGGAAATCCTGTGGAACCGTGGAAGTGCAGGGGAGGAGATTAAGAAATGCAAATTTTTGTTTCAGGCCTCAGCATTGTTGTTTTGAGCATGGCCTCAGCTGAACTAACAGCAGTCAGATCATCCAAGTGCTGAAGGCCTTTAGGATGCAAAAGTTCCAGAGAGTTGGAGGTAGTGAGGTTGGTCTCCATGTCTGCTGAAAAACTCTGATCTTGCTGGAATTTGGAATCCAGCTTCAACCATCATCTGGAGGATATAATGGAGGACACAATGAAAAGTGGCTGGATGGGAACTTGGACCATAATGTCCTCTCATATGTGATACAGCTCTCTTGCCAACATGAGACAAAGATTTCCCTTACTCTCCTCCCCACCTTTGATTCATGAACTCACACTGATCTCATGTCAGAGGATCTGCTGTGGCACTTTGGTGCAGTGACAGAGGACCATGCTACAAGGAACATGGAAGACAGATGCTGGTCTCCTCATTCTTCAAGTGCAGAGGAATTTTTAATGCACTGCACATTCCTGTGGTGGCTCAGCTGCCATTTCTTTCTCAGCAATGATCAGATCTGGACTGTGGAAAAACTCCCTGGCAATGAACACAAATAAACTCCACAGTGAACTAAGAAAATACAAATTTTCAAAACAGTAAGTGTAGTTGATGAAAGACTCAGAGGGTGTGAAGACCCCTCAGTTTCCCCCTGGAAACTGCTCAGTCAACTTCAGTGAGTCCTGTCAGGAAGGCCTATATGTAAGTTAGGTGACTAAAGGCAGCGTTCTCTGAAACCGCAAGTCTTCGTGGGTTTTTTGGTGTGTTTTGGTCTGCTTTGATTTCTGTGTTCCTCCTGCTAGTTGTGTGCTGATTCTGCAATAAACAAGAAAGCATCCATATCTTCCCATCTCAACAGATACGGTTCCACAAACACAACTTGACCACTGCTGCAAGAAAAAAATATTGTACTTGAGGGAAACAGCGCATGTTCAGGTTACTGTAAACCTGTTTCAAAGGATAAAATGTTCGCTGTTCCATGTCAGGTTTTAGTTGACACATTTTGAATGGTGGGAACAAATATTTCTTTTAGTTCTGTTTTGGTTCAACAAAACATCCAACTAAACTTCAGAATGAAAATTTAGTCAGACCCAAATAATAACAGACCGTTTTTTTTTTTTAGTCAGTGGGAGTTTAATCCAGCACCCCTCTTTTCCTCTGAGGTATGCTACATTTCTCACCAGATTTCTCTCTTCTTTGACTGAATAGCTCAGTTTCAGCTAATTTTTCACTGTATTGCCTGTCAGCTTTTTTGTTTGGATCTTCTTTTATCTTCTCACATTTTGGCTATCTATCTCTAATTCCCTTTGTACTATTCCTCTGGTCTCAAGGGTATTTGAAATTTCTGTCCATTTATTTCGAGTGAATTTCATTAAGGTTTTTATTTGTCCTATTCCCTAAATCTCTAAGGCTAACTTGCCCTATTCCCAATTCATGTGTTTCCCCCTGCATTAAATTCCTTCCTGTCAATTCCCTTTGCATAAAGTGTTTTCAGTTATATGCCAGTGATCTTACACAGCGTGGATATGAATTAGTTTTCAGACATGATTTAAATGATAACAAATTCAAACAGTTTTCATAGACCTTTCAGCTTTGCTACCAATTTTCTTAAACAAAAAAATAAAAGAATCAAGTTTGCCTGGAGACTTTTCTTCTTTTCAAGTCTTCCTGATTCCACCAATTATTCATTCCTATGCTTATTCTTTGGCTAGTCATCAGAGACCTTGAAAGTGAAGACTATGGTGGGGTTCTTTTAATTCTTGGTTTTATTTTGAATCAAAATAAATTGGACAGAGCTCTGAGCGGCCTGATCTTGATGAAGATGTACCTGCTGATTGCAGGAGGGTTGGACTAGATGACCTTTAACGGTCCATTCCAACCCAAAATATTCTATGACTCTATGATTTTGTGAAACTGATATGCTCTCTCTCTGTGTGTATGTATGTTTGTTTGCCATGATACCACCTGTGACAGACTCTACCCAGTGGACCAACTACTCTGATGTTCCTGCAGCTGATAATAGCCAATAGCAGATGCCTTGGTTAAAGCACAAGGGCAAGGCCAACAAGGCTATTTTCTCTGTTTCTTGGCCCTTTTCCCCTTCAAATAACTTTATTTTATAACTACTCCAAGGAGGTAAAATCCCAGAGGAGACTCAAGCTGAGGAAAGCAATTCAGCCAGTTTACGAGGCTGAGACTGCCCAGAACTGAATAGGACTTTAAAAAAATGTAACTCAGACAATTACGCCAAGACAATCTATACTCTTGCTCTGCAATGTAGTCGGACAAATATACTAGGGAAGAGTAGATTAAGATATGAAATATGATTAAGCTGGAGTTAAATATTTACATTATTTTTCACAAGAATATGTTTGATATGCTTCTCTTAAATGGACATTTAATGGACACAGCACTGAGCCAATGATGATTTATAAATTACCCATCCCAGGAGGTACACCACGCTGGGCCAGGTTCAGAGCCAGCCTGCCAGCCACAGGGATATCTCCTGTCTCCTCCTGAGTTTGGTGGAAGCAGCAGCTAGTTAGAAAGTTAAAAATATACTGTTGTATTTCCCAGTGCATCAAAATAAGTCACGGAGACCAGCTGCTGCTTCCTTACTTCCCACCTGCTCCAGTGTGCGTGCGTGTCCTGATCAAACTTCAAGCCTGGCCAACTCACAAAAGAGTTCTCCTTTTTGCTGCCCAATTCCTGTGTGCTTGAACCGCTGCTGTGTTCACTGGGGTTTGGCGTCACAGTCAATACTGCCATTAAAGTTTAAACTTCAGAGCACTTAACAGTCTCTTCTGATGTAACATTAGCTAGGACTTGTTCATTTATCTTGAGTTTTTATCTTGTCTGTAAAAAATGAGTAACCAGTTCACAGAAAAATATACCTGTTTGAAGAGGGGAATCTTTGCCCTGTATTCAGGCAAGTTATAAATGATTTTTCTGTTGCCAATCCTGATGTATTTGTGAGTGAGTGGAAGGAAGAAGAAGAGAAGAATAATATTGAAATACAAAAAATGTTTTAACAGGCTAGGAAACAAAAACAAATGAAACTTTGTCTATACACTTTGAGTTTCTTCTAAAAATATTATGTCTTGATGTAATTTCTAGTTTCACTGGTCACACAGACTTTGATCAACTCCAGTTACTGTCTTTTTAAAGAGGATTACAGCAGCCTTGGGGTAATTTGAAGGTGATGAAATAGACACTACAGAATCTTCCTTTTAAATATTAAGTATATATGATCCTGTCAGATTAGCTATAAAACAAATGTTCAATGTTGCACCTTTCCTAGCTTTAATTATCCACCTGAGCATGCAGATTTTCTGAATGAGAGAATCGGTTTCCTTCTGAGCGTGTACTTACCTTATCTGGTAATGAATGATGCCATGTATCATAAGTCCTTTATATGCTCTTTTAAGTGATTATACAGCACAAAAATCAAATCCTACACTGGGTTCTTTTACTTGCATGACAAAACAAATTTTTTGACAGATGTAGGCATTTGTTATGCTATCCAGACATACAGCTCTGTAAGAGTAATAGATTAACTAGAGGATGGAACTGGACTTGCATAATGAAAGCCAATGATATTTTCCCAAACACAAAATTGCTATTGTGTTAAGGGACTGGAAAGCATCCATTATTTTGGTGAAGTGCGTGTATGGGAGACAAAGGCTGGTAAAAACATAATCTTTATCACTGTTACAATGTTGCCAAAGATTAAGAAATAGTAAACACTTATTTTATCTTTTTTCCAGCAAAAGATAAAGGCTAAAGCTTCATAAATAAGTGATTAGGCTTCCAAGGATGGCATATGAAGAATGTGATCATAAGTTCAAGTAAAGTAAGTGAATAATAGAGACTAGAAACCATTTAAGTTGATGGACCACTTTATCCAGAAAGTATACAGAGCTGCCAGAAGTACTCAAAAACGCATGGGAAAAATAAGCAAATTATTTCTCATGCAAACATTTATTTAGTTCATGGGAAACCATGAAGAGTAAGAAGATGGCTGAAGAATAACATATTGCTGTTATTTCAGAAAGCCTTGGGATGTACCATAAAACTGCACACAAGATATATGAGAAGCTATACTTATTTTTGGAAAGGCCTGCCTTTGAAGCAGCTGAACTATAGGCGGTGAACTGCACAATATATTAACATTCACTTGGAGTCCAGTTTGTAAATTAAGTGGAAACTGAAGATGTTCTCTGAGACAGAGCAGTTTCAAGAAAGAAACAGAATACCCAATATGATGGATTTACTTGTAATATTACACTCAGTTCATGTTTTGGAGCTTGAAATATTGTTTAGGAAGAGCAACAGTTCTTTCATGAGGGGTGTACTCTTTGCTTGCTCAACAAGTCTGATGACATCCAACCTCTGCTGGGTGGAGCTGTGAGCACACAGGGAAGGACAAAATACCGGGCCATTATTGTGGAAAAGGCAGTGGCTGAGCAATGACCCTGCTGCTGGCCATATGGGGCAAGACTGTGATGGGGATCCTGTATATGGGTGAAGTGGGAATGTCTAGAACATCAAACTGGAGTCAGGATGGGAAGTCTGAGGAGTGCAGGTTGGCATTGAACTGGGATGAAGGTCCAAGGACTTGGGTCTAGACTTTTCCTCATTTTAGATTTTTAGAGCTGACTGATCCTGTTTCACTTGGCACCTTTCTTTAAACCCCAGATGATGGACCCAGTTCTCGAAGTTTTCCATCTGCCTTTCAGTAGTTTTATCTGAACCATGCTTCCTTGGCTCATTGAGGGTATGGTCCCTGTATGTGAGCAACATGAAAAGAATTTGAACTGTGTGATTACATTGTCTTTTTTCCCAGGGATTCCAGTCTCTATTTGCACACTAAATTCTACTTTTGGGATGAATTAGGGGTGTGTCATAAAACAGGCATATTTACTGAAGGATCCTTGCTTCATTTGTAGCAAAAGCAGAAAGGTGTGGAGAGAATGGAAAAGGAATTGGGGGAAAAGAATGAGTAATTGTGTCCTGGCTGAGGCTGTTGAAATTCACCCAAGAGACTGAATTCTAAATGTACGTCTGCCAAAAAGTTCTCAGTGGGTCACCTGGGCAGGTCATTCACCCAAACTTCTCACAGGTGTTCTCTGGTTGTGTTTATTATCTCCTGATAAGCACCAGTACAGCTGGGTTCATGCTGTTTGATTTGCAGAAGTGCCAAGTACTCATAACTCAGACTGCAAGAAGTTCTATTATTTAAAAGGTTTGAAGATTTTGAAATATGAATTTATTCCAAATCTGTGTATTTTCCTCAGATTAGATAATTTCTAGTGGGCCAATTTTTATTAAACAGGTAGTTTCAGATTGTTTAAACAAAGTAGTTAAATTTTAGATTGTATTATCATACAAGAAGTCTGTCATCTTTTTAAAAGTTTGAAGCACCATAAAAAAATCAAACCTCAAATTAGGCATTTGACATTCTCAAAATTCAATCCTCCTCTCAAGATGAAATTTCAGTGAGCACTGAAATAGAACAAAGTTTGCAAAAAGCATGGTTTCAAAAGAAGTGTCTGTTCTAGGAGATAGGGTTTAATTTATATTTCCATCACTGGTACTATTCACAGTGACAACTCAGTGGTGTGGGGGTTCTTGAACACAGGTTACTTTATAGTGTTGATGTTCTGAAAAGTTAGGCTCCTAGAGTCTCAAACTGGCCACTATAAACTAATGGTTATTTTTCACCCTAATGCATCTATGCCTTGGTTCTCTAGACAAAAAGTGAGGATAATAAACTCTCAGGAGTTTTGTGGGAATATTCAGAGATAACAGTAACAATTGTAATGGAAGAGCCTATGAAGAAGTTAATACTTCTCTCTTTTAGCGGGATTTGGATGTTGTTCACTAAATAAGACCTGTGACCATATTCTGCAAAATGAAAAGAGCCAAGTAGCCAACCAGTAATTAAGCATCGTTTATTCTGTGCCCTGATGCAGCTGAAGTGGCATGGATAAGGCAATATATGATCATGCACTGAAAGAGTATTGTAAACACTAACACGAAGGAACTGAGTTGACATTTTGCAAGGAACAGAATTCTGGTCTCTTTGCTTTGTGAGAATCTGCAAATTATAAAGCTTAATATAGCTGCCAGAAGAGTAATTACAAAAATTATTTCAATTAAGTTCAGGTTGCTACAGACTCTCCTATGTTTTTAGTAAATTTGAAAGAATAGCTATGTACAAATTATATTGGGAGAAAACAGTCTATTTATAGTTTGCTTGCTTTACAAAGCAAATTGTTCAGTCTAATTAATAAAACTTGTACAAAGTACATGCTCCCCTAGTGTTTTCAGTGCCAGCAGATTTCAGGAGCAGTCTTTCCTATCTGCAAATCTTTATTTATTAATTCTAGGTCCAGCTGTAGACTCTGGAATGCGGTTTCAGAATTTCTGACATGGTATGATGGTCCAAATATTTTTATATCATATTGGAAAGAAAGCACTGAATGCTAGCTATTACAAATCCCTATAAAGAGTGTTTCACTAGGCTTTTAAGTTGTAAACTGTGGGTGGAGATACTACAGAAGTGCTGAGAACATGCAAGAACTGTTAAATGAAGAGCAAGATACTGTTGTGAACATCTTGTCTCACTTCTTAATCAACAGAAAAAAATAATTTTCAGGGAATCTCAAAGGGGCCAGCACTCAGATTTTCAATGCCATCCAAACCTGAGAGATAGAGAGAGGTCTTTCTTTTCCGCTTTCCCATCTCTCTTTGAATAACAACAAAAAAAATCAGTTTGAGCCTTCATGAGGATTTAAGAATACTCTCATTGGAAAATGGTTGAATAGTTGTTTTTACAAACACAATGAAGATTTCAGGAAACTTTTAGAAGATATACCCATCTTTTAAAAATATTTTTAGAAGTATAAAAACTATATTAATATTATTTTTGTCATTTTTACTATTATTATTATTACAATGTTAATATTCTCAATACTTATTAAGCAAAAACCTGCTTCAGTACAGAATATTTATATTCACTTGAGGATTAGCTGGCCCTAAGGCATTATTTATGCAACAGAGCTTCAAAAAGAAGATAGACAATCCACTCCTCTTTTGAATTTTTAAGAACTATTTGTATGTCTGTGGGGTCTGTTTATGCTAAGAATCACTTTAAGAATTGTGAAAATTCAAGCACTGCATTTGGAATGACTTACATATAAAAAACATTGATGTTTGGACTAACTTGAAACAGAATTTTAACTTCTGCTAAATACTAATTGAACTAAATAAATATCTGAGAAAAAGTAGCATACACAGGAAAGACCTTAAATTGGAAGGATCTTTCCAGAGCTCCTGCCACAGGGTGCGTGTATCCCCCTGCACGCACACAAAGTGAGGAAGCTGCCAGCACTGCTGGTGTAGCTGCTACACCAACAAAGAATGATGGCAGCTAACAAGCAAATCTGGGGGAGCCCTGGAGGGGTGCTCTCCCTCTTGTGAAACTATGGAAGCAGAAAGGTAAATTATCTTTGGATGAAGCAAGCAAAGCAAAGCCCTCTTCTTGTATTTTACCTTCAGTTCTTTCACTATCTCAGTGCACTGCTCGGCCTTTTTCAAGGAAATAAACCAGAAGACAAAGAAGGAAGCCACCTGGTAGCATCATGAAATGTTACCTTCTGGTTCACTGTTACTTCTGCAGTATAAGGGTATCACCATATTGCTACCACCAAGATGTAAAGAGCCAGAGAAAAAATTGCATAAACCCACTGATTTCATGCATCTGTTTCTTCTAATAAACTAAGTAAATACTAAAATATCTTTTTTTTTTTTTTACGTAGCAGTAGACTCCCCTGCTGAACAGCAAAATAACTCATTTTGTAGATTCAGTTTGCTGACTCAAGGCAGTTAGAAAACTGATTAACTAAATTTAAATATTTCTTTTGACTTTATCTGTCTTATTTATGCTCCTTTCATTTGGGTTTTATAAATAATATGTTGGATGAACCGGCAAACACTAAATGGACTTCTGTGGACTGACTACAAACTGTGCTATTACATCTTAAAACAGAAGCGAGGTCTTAATTTTAATAAAACTTCAACATTGATTTAGGTGGAGAATAACTCCTTCTCTTGGAGAGCACATCTGTCTCCACATTGTGAGTTTTAGTGTAGAGAGGAAGCTAGCAGCAGATGTTTTGTCTCTTTTTCTAATGGCGGAAGAACAACAGTTGGTACATCTGATTGTTTTGCTTCTTTTTCACTTATGGTATCCCTCCAAACATGGCAAAGAAGTAATGTAACTAAAGTAGTGAGTCACACTTCTGAGTGGCCTTTAAGGAAAGTAGCGCTTAAGATCCTGTCTGACACTTTCCGTGCTTCTAAGCGGTGCAGTGAAGTTATGGCTATACATTAAAACTACCCTTTCTGCCAGGCTCTTTTAATGTGATGTTGTCCATGTGTGACACACACTGGGTCTAACAGAAGGACTCAGAGCAGGCCAGCTTCCTTTTTACTTTATGTGATTAACACTATAGCAGATTTAGGACTCCTAGGTTCTGTGGTAAAAATCCTATTGCATTCTGGCAAGTGCTTCACAGTTGTTTGTGCTGACATCCAGCACTAATTGGTTTTTCGCACTTTGTAGGACATTTGAATTCAACCATCCACTCAGTAGATTTGTCTGGGAGAGTACTCCAGAGTGCCATCTAGACTATGCACAGATTAACTCCCTAATTAGCTTTCTGAAGATACTTTCCCATGTGTACCAGCTGGGCGCAATGTTGTCTGTGTAAGCAGGAAGGGTCAGGCTGATTCAAAAAGTTTTTTCTCAATACAGAGAGTACCTTAGAACTCACTTGTTCTGCGCAGCTTGACTTTTGCTAAGAAATAATAATAATAATAAAAAAAATTAAAAAAAAACCCCAACCCGATAATTTGTAAAAGTAGAGATATATTATTTATGCTAAAGTTATTATTTATTTATTTATTATGCTAATTATTTATTATTTATTATTGGTCCTTTAAAGGTAGGATTTTCCAGGTTGAGCTCGGATCACCTAAACCTGCCATGTGAGTAGTGCCCTTCACTGACAACGCTTGTTAAAGGATAAGACAAGGTGTGGCAATATACGTGTGAGAGGTGTTATGCGTGATGAACATGAGAGGCCTTTACCATTTAAGGAGCTGCTGTAAGAGTACTAATTTGGAGGCTCATCTCCCTAGGCCTAGAGCCTATGGAGAGCTGACAGGTACTACAGCAGGCTGTTTGAGACACCTATAAAAGGTTCCTCCACTTGTTTGCCTATGCAGGCATCCTAGCAAGATTAGCCTCCATGTTTTATATTAGCCAGTTTAAAGACCGTTTTCACTTCTTTTCCCACTCTGTGTCAATGCCAAGAGGGAGAAACGGCTGATTCATGCTGATTTACAGTGAAACACATGACCTTGAAACACCTGGAGATGAGAGGTTATATGGAAACAGGAAGAGGATGAGAGCTCTGGGATTAAATCTGTGTCTTCTGGCAGATTTGCAATATCAAGGGAGATAATAGAAGTAGGAAGCAAAGCTAAGAGTGTCAAGGGGGATCTCATGTTCTCATGGCACCAGAACACCTACTGAAAACAAAGTTGAGCCTTTCTGTGGTTAGGCTAACAGGTGGTGGTTGCTTGAAGTTGTGTGGGTCAGCTGTGCACCACTGCTGACAGTCATACTTGGCTTGAGGGCAAATTGGGGCATAAATGCAAGAAAAACCTTTGCATGGAAAATGTTCCACTTGTAACTAAGCCAACTTGGACTGCTTTGTAGAGAGTAGTTACATGGTAGCCAAGAATGGAGGCCAGAAACATCAGTGCTGTCCCACTGGCTGTCCAGCCTTTCAGTGATGTAATGGGACAAATCTTCTCTTAGGAATTAGCTCTTTTGCTGCCAGATCTCCTAGTTCCATCCTATGTACAGGATGAAGCATATGGTGTGTGAATACAAACAAGAAACAAGCCTGTTTTCTTAATTTCAGATATTATTTCCAGCTTTCTTCAGGGGAATGCAGCTGCAGATGTAGGTATACTCAGTAAGAGGGCTGAAGAAACGGAGGTTCTCCATGTTGTAAGCAATGTTGAGTTCTTGTTTCCCCTGATCTCTGTAGATAATGAAACAATAGCTGTGTGAGGAGCCCAGAAAGAGTTTATTCTCTTTAGATAGAAGATTGTGGAAGCAAAATCAGACCACGCCACTATTCAGAAGAAAGCTCAAGATGTACAAATCATCAGGGAACAAAACAATGAAATAAGTGACAAAGAAATGCTTTAAACTGGATGATGATTATTCAAGTTGTTTTAGAAAAATGTTGGAAAAAAATATCCTTTGTTAATATTTGATTCCCTCACTTTAACTTTAGAAAGGCTGCTGGAGTTCCAAACTAATGGAACAGTTTATTTTCATTCCATACGTGTGCACCTACTTAAAGCAAACTCAGTAGAGCAAACATAAATCCTAATGAAAACAATGTACAAATATCAAAAACTCTATTTCAGACTTTAATTGTGCTGCATCTACAACAGCTGTAGTGCAGCTTCCACAGAAAGTTCCACTCTATGAGCTGAATTTCTATTTCACTCTCAGTTTTACCTTAAAGAACATGGCTGGGCTTTTCTTATTCTGAATGCAGATATTGTCACTGAAGTACCTCCAAATTCTTTTAATTTACCAGGCACTGGAACAGCTGTTTACAGAACAGTCTGTTGTCATCATCTAAAGATCTCATGAGACAGGCAGGAAAACTGGGTTTGTTTTCACAGTGGGAAAAAAGGCTTGGTTGTGAATTGTGTAAGAAAATACTCTTTAATCTAGGCAGTTGCTTCTCAGAACAATATGACTTTGTTTAGAGTTAAGTGTTTCAAAGGAGAACTAAGAAATATGGTATATTTATTTGTGGATGGTACATTTTTCCCTTGATTCTTTCTCAAGGTTTGTGGAGGGCAAACTCCCCTCTTCCCAAATTGGAAGGATGTCTTAGAGGCAAGGGTGTTCACTTAGGATCAGACACATCTGGGACATGTTCCTCACTGTGCTGCAGATTGATTGCATGAATTTACATAAGGCATCCAGACTGGACTTGAAAAGAAACTAATGTCAAAATGCAACATTATGGTATCACTGACATTCATAAAGTCCTTGCAGAGTTGTAAGCACAGAGAGATGTGGCACTGTTAACTTTTGCCTGTGTGTAGGTGATATTCTCAAACTGAGATCGGTGTGTTGAAAGCATACCAAACTTACTGAAATGAACAGCTGCAGAAAGAGACTTTCTAGGATGGTTGTGTAATTTTTTTTTATGCAATAAACCAATGTCTAAAGTATCATTCTGGGCTTAGATCACCATTGTACCTTACTAAAAGTAAAAAGTTGGCCCCTATCTCCCACATCTTAAGAGACAAATACCAGGCTGCTTGGTGCTGCAGTGTGTTGCTCAGTCACTTTTGGAAGCTATGCTGTTTGGGATTTTTTTTCTGAGTAATTAAAACATTCATTACATATCAGAATGAAGTAAGAACCCAAGAAGCTGACACCCTAAGCCAACTGGCAGACAAGAGAATTTAAATGAAAGCCCCATCTTTCTCCAAATGCTTTCCAGTTGGCTGGTTTATACACCTTCACAGAATTACAGGACCGTTGAGGTTAGAAAGAGCCTCTGGAGTCAGTGAGTGAGACAGAAGTCCTTTGAAGTTATAGATTTTATTCTTAGGTTATACGTGAACTGCAGGACACAGGAACACTTCCCAGCTCCCAGACACTCTTGTCCAATCTAGTTGCATCCTGATTCCATGTCAGGGTGAGATTTATGTATGCACTTTTTCCTTCCTTGCTTCCCCTTCCCTGCTGTCGTTTACATGGGAGGAAACCCTTGGTGTACAGGCTGACAGGACCCTGAGTCCCCATTTGTGAAGTGAGGATAGTACAACATTACCAAACAGTAACAATGAGTTTTCCAAGGATTTG
Organism: Xenus cinereus; assembly: GCA_025774025.1. Taxonomy (NCBI): domain Eukaryota; kingdom Metazoa; phylum Chordata; class Aves; order Charadriiformes; family Scolopacidae; genus Xenus; species Xenus cinereus. Next base: position 85,609,446 of record JAOXJK010000012.1, read on the forward strand.
AGCCTTTTGAGGGTCTTGGATGAGAAATGACTTCTGCTCAATTAATTTCTTCCACTTTATAGTAAGTAGTAGAGAACAAACGTAATTTAATCTCTTTGAGTCTCCTGTTTCATAACCTGGAGTTTTTTTGTAGGTCTGGCTCTTATGTGGTCTACCTTCCCTCTTATTTCCAAACCCTGGTGTCACTTTAGGTACATTCAGCAAGAAACGAGGGGAGGACTGTAATACAGGCATTAGTCCTCACCTTGCTGTTGAGAAGGATGTCCTGTGAGTCTGCACTCTGCAGTGCAGGCACAGCCCTGCCTTCCCTGTGCAATGAGGGATGCAGTGCCCATGCCTCTCCCAGCATCACGGAAATAGAAACAGCACCGAGCTTCCTTCTTCCAAAGGTAATGTCCTTTCTTCCACGTGCAGGCTGTTGATAGTTTCATACATGATACATTGTAAATGTACACATCACTACCCAGAATGAAGTCCCAGAGGGGAATTCATTTTTGTGGGAAACGGCTGAGAGAGCTGTGCTCTTTCTCAAGGGAGAGGAAAACATTTCATGCTGAGCTAAAAAATTGTAGTTGTTATTTTTAGTAAAACTAATAAATCCTCCATGTTAGCAAAGATAAAGGCAAGGACATGAGAAAAGAAGTACATGGACAAAACCATGTCATGTTAGAGGGAACAAAGAGTCATATCAGAAGAGGCTCTAAGGAAACAAATATACAAATGGTTTCCTACATTTTATGTGAATCTTCTTTTGTTTAACTTTATTTTATTCCAGGACTGAGCAAAACTTGAAATGAGCCAGTATTTGCTTGGGGGGGGCTAGCATTTCTCCTAGTTGTGCTAGAAAGCACGTTTTCAGTCTGCAGCTGTAAGATCTAGCTAGGTATTCCTCTTTGTTTTCATTTAAACAAAGTGAAGGGATAATGATGGAGGAAGGAACACAACCACCAATACCAGTAATAGACATAGTCCAATCAAAGGGAGGTTGCCAAGAGACTTAGCCAACCTCAGCATCTGAAAAAATCCCAAGGAAATGCTGCAGATGAACAGCCATCTGCTGGGAAGGCTGATGGGAAAACTACCAATGCATAATGTGGATGGATAAAACTTGTTTTCTTGCTGAATGGGTACAATGTGGAAAAAAATGTGGCAAGCAGATATCCTAATTAACTGTCTGATATGAAAGAAGTAGCACAGGTGAATGACAGAAAGAAATAGCAGATGGATTTAGAAGAAAGTCCCCAAAAAAGAAAACAAAGAGGAAGAGGAAAATCAGTGAATATATGACTACGAGTGGGAAAGGTGCTTTGCATTACAGCCACTAAATGCCATATTCTGAGAAAACAAATGCTTAATACTTTTGTCAGGCATGCTTGTCAGAAAAACCTAAAGGCTTGTCCAGTTAGGCAGCTCTAATGGTATCACCTGATGTATTTCACAAATCACATCAAAAACCCAGCTAAGTTTTACAGTCAGTCTCTGAAACAAAACATAAATGATTGATTCAGTCTAGGTTTATTTTTTCAAGTGGGCAATCTGCAGTGCCTAAGGACATCCCACGAATAGAGAGAGTCTTCACCGGAGTAACTGATTGCTCAATTCAATTTCTGCTCCTCAGGATAAAATACTTCACTTGCCAAGAAACTTAAATTCTTTCCTTGATAAAAATCATGTCTTTAGTGAGTAATAAAAAGGAAGTGTGACGCAAAACAATTATAATTTACGCTCTAATAATACAGCTGTGGATTATTAATATTAGCAAGATATTTTCGGCAATTTCGCAGGGTACAACATATGAAAATTAAAGGTTGACAGATCAGAAGAATGTGAAAATGGTTAAAAAAAGCACTTAAAGACCCAAAACCAAACTGGTATTTTTTGGAGGTTCCTTAAAACTCATTCTGGGTCCAGTACTATTCAGAATTTTCCACTTTACAGTCTACACTGACTTCAAGGGATAATTATTAGGAGGCTTTCCAAAGCTGAAAGGATTACAAATGTTTGGAAAGATAGAAGTGAATCAAATAATTAGGATGATACTCAACAAAACCAGACATTAATTCTCCAAACAGGATGTATAACAATTAAAAATGAAATTATTTAATTCATCAGATACTTCATCTCTTGCTGGAATTGCTTACAAATGTAGCCATTTCTTCAGCTAAGAAGTTGTAGAGATGTAGAACATGGGGAGAAGTAGGGCTTGTAAACTTATTCCATGCAAAATTCTCCCACTAGTTTAATCATGCAAATTACATTTGCAAAAGAACCAACTCTACAGTCTAGATGATCTGAGATTATGAATGTGTTTTTTATAACCAGTTGATAGAAAAGGAATAAAAATGGTAATTGGAAGGAAGACTAATTGTAAAATCTAATGTACATGCACTCTTATCAAGAGAGTGCTAGAACACTGGAATCCAGCAGGCTATTGTAAGGAGAAGAGGAGGAATTTCTATATGTTTTTTTGCTATTTCATTTATCTGGTTTGCTAAGAGCAGAGCAGGCACATTATGCAGAGTTGAGAGCACTGCTTCTGGTTTTAACTTTGTTGGTAAAATATTGCAATCCATAATCACTTCTTGCATCCCACCTCTCCCTCGACCACCGATTTAATTTAATCTTGTTGAAAGTTGGGTGGAATTTCACCCTACTTCACTTTAATGGAGAAAAAGATCTGACCCCAGGTTGGAGATAGCATAAACTAGAGAGCAAACTGTTGTACAGGTAATTAATATTTGTCAAAGACAGAGACTGTAAAATATACATTACTTGGGTGTCACTTGTTTTCTTCCTCCAGCTTTTCAGAGCCCATGTAGTTAAGCACTAGCAGAATGATGGATACATGTGCCATTCTCGGCATTTACACTCAGGCAATGATTGATTAAGCATGAGAAGGAGAGGAGCAGATAAGGTTCATACCCAGACAAAGCCATTCAATAACCATTTACTAAGGAAGAAATTCACTTGGTTTGTAATTAAACCCACAAAAATAAAAGTTTGCCAGTCTACACTTGAGATAAAGACCAAAGTCCACGCTGTAAAAAAAAAAAAAAAAGTACAAAATTAGAGTAAAGGCATCTTTATGCTGAAGTTGAAGGGGGAGGAATTGGTAAATGAACTGCTTCTTTAAGACAATCAGGTGCTAAAAAAAAGAAGAAAGAAAGTTTTTGCACCCTTTTATTTTGTATGGTCAAACTATAAAAATGATGTGATGCACTCTATAAAGATATTTTCAAAGATATTTTCTTGTTTTTTTCCTCTCCTGTTCCCTCTGAACACTTCATGAGGAACTGGAAAACTGGTAAATTTATGACAACAGTTGTAATGCAGCTGTTTCCTTGAGGGAGGAGTAATTATTAAGCAAACAACTAGTTTGTAATATAACAGTGACTAGAAAATAGAACAATATATAAAATCCTGTTTTCTATTTTTTAGCTCTTTCATGAGTTACAATTTGATTTTAATTCCTGTAATAGCAGCTGTGAGAAGAAAAAAAAAATTTTGCTGAAGACTCAAACTGTCCGATCCCTTCAGGGAAGGTCTGAGATTGCTCGCCAGCCAGTTCTTAGGTAACCACAGGGACTTTTCTAACCGAGGCAGGAATCACTAAGCTTGACACTAAAGATATATAAAGCCTGTGTTAAAAGAATATAGCATTTTTACCACCCAGAAATTACATGTAGAATCATTAATAATTTAATTTGGAAGGGAACTCTGGAGACCATCTGATGCAACCTCCGCTCAAAGCAGGGCTAGCTTTAGTCCAAACCAGATTAGGTTGCTTGGAGCCTTGGCCATGCAGGTTTTGAGTAGCTCTCAAGCTGGTGGTTCCAGCTCTGGGTTACTCGCTCCAGATAGCACAACACCCATCATTAATTCATGGGCAATGTGTTAATACAGATTTAAATTCTCTTCTATGACTCATCTCTTTAGGCAGAATTCAGAAGTATTGCTTCTAACGCTGTCCTTCAGATACAACAAAGTTATAGACCATCAAGGCAAAAATCTCTTTCTGAACACAACCACCAAAAGTCTGCTTGGGGTAATTCACTGTAATACAAGATTTAAGGAGGAATTCTGTTCGTCTTAATGGAGGACACAATACAGCAATACCATATGGCTTATCTGCTTTAAGGGGGAGCTGTGCCCTGGAAATCCCCACTCTCTCCTCCGAACTTCCATGTTTTGGCATCACACCTAAACTAACTGAATGCCTGGTCACCTACCACAGCCCAGTTGCAGTCGCTTTTCCGTGTGCTTCAGACCATGCAGGGACAGGCCACTGCCATTCTCAGAGCACTCCATGAGTGTGTCCTCTAGTGATGTTGAAATGCCTTTCCAGGGTAAGATGTTCAGTCTTTAATTTAGAAATAGCTTCTTTTATAGAATTTATCAGAGATTTAATTTAGGCAAAGAGCATTGACTACCTCCTTGACCTTCTGTGCTCCTCTGTGGAGTAGATATGGATTTTGTGTCTCAGACATATTGCCAATTGTTAACTCTCTGTCCATATATTTCACTGCATTGCTCTAAAATCCTTCTGTGCTATTTATTTCCTATGTTGTCTGAATGGCTTCTACCTCTTAGGAGTTGTACCTCTTAAATGAAATTACTGAACCAGCATTTAGCTTCCTTTATAATTTTCAAGTAACACCTGAAAGAAAGTGGTTATCTTGAAAAGTGTCAAAAAACATCTATGTATATGTGTCAGTAAGCTGCAATCCAAATAATTTGTCTGCTGTCACTGGGTATTCATGAAATCAGAGCTTAGCAGCAGTGTTGTCTCTTTGCTCATCTAAGGAGATTCAGCAAACCTTTGCTTTGGCTGTTATACAGACCCCTGCTTTGTTCTTTACTGCCTGTCCTTTTCCAAGTACTGCTTGGGTTTTTAATTCCAACTGCTATTGATTTTTAACTGATATCTAAAAGAGGTATAAAGCCCAGCACCTCTTGGATTGCGTCTTCAGCTCTTAGCTGGTTATACTGTATGAGTCATATTGATTTGAAGGGAAAGTAGCTAACAGCAGCACTTGTTTTTAGGTCAAGAGAAGTATTTATCTTGAACTTCTACTCCATTTTGTAGAAAGAAAATCTGTGATCTGAAAACTAATATAATTATTTACTTGCCAGAGCAGTCTTGGTGAAAACACAGAGTCAGACTGTGTTCTGTGAGAAGATGACCAGCAATAGTTGATAATTCAATCATCTCCAATAATTTACATTTAAGAGTACTCTTTTGGAAGAGTGCAAGTGCTGATCATTACAGAGTGTACTCTTAGTGGACAAAACCTACTATGCCCATAATGAATATAATAGTTTGTTATATATAAACTTCTTCTGGTACTTCAGAGAATTAGTGTGCTGAGAAGGGATAAAACAATAATTAGAGAGAAATAAATAAGATCGAGGTTTTTCTTAACTGGAATAGCTGTTTAGATATTTTGCTCAAAACTTATCAGACTGGAATACAGTTGAACAAAGGTATATTTCTTTCTGCAATAATAAGCACAGCTGCTGATCTCAGATGGTGCAAAGAAGTACTTCATAGTGGCGATGCTACCTCCTTGTAGGGAATTGTGAACGCAAAGCACAAATGAGTGACACAGCTGCAGTTTGCATTGATATTCAAAGCGGAGCAGTACAGAACCACCAGCAAGTACAAAAAAGTCATTTACGGCATGTCTGACTACAGTTGTACTGAGTAGAAATCAAAAAACCGCAAACAGTCAACAGTCTCCAAAATGTTGATGCAAATAAGGGAAGAGTTAGATGGAACAGGCTAGATTGCATTACTGGTGCCTGTTTTGCAAGAAATATCCCACTGTACATTGTAAATAAAGCTGTTTTCTGCCACTGGATTTAATGCAAACCTCTCACCAACTCAAGGCAGTATCGACTTCAGAGAAGAAAGTTCAATCTACTGCTGAGATAAGGCTTTGGTCCTGCCGGTACAATTGACCCTTCAGAGCTTTGGGCCCCAGGCACGAAGTGTTAGCTGCTTCCAGCTTACCACCACCTCCTGCCTGCACCCAGTAGCTCCCGCAGCCCCAGCTGGAGTCAAGGCTGAGTGCACGGACCAGGCCAGGAGGGACACCCAGGAGGAGCAGGAGGCCCCCAGGAGGGCCATGGAAGCCCCAACTCACTGCACAGCAATCACAAAACGTGTTAACAGAGGAGAAGCCAGGGCAATTCAGGAGGCATTGTACCATTTCTGATGAATGCTATGTTCCCTGTAGGATGATGTGCTCATGAAAAGGGAAGGCATAAGGCTTCACGCAGCGCTGGAGGAGCTGTGAACATTCCAGCTGTTTGGACAGAATCTCTAAACGCATTTGCTTTTGAACATTCAGATTTCTTTAAAAATGCTTTGAATGTATTAATTAATTCTCACACAAATACTTATATAAGAATAAAGAAACTAAATAAAATTATTTGTAAATCTTTTTTTCTTAGTTTCCTTGGTCATATCATATCCATGTAAATGTCCATAATTTTCATCTGCAATGCCAGTTGCTTTGGCTGCTTCTGTGTCAAATCATTTGTCTTTCTCTTTCTAGCACACAAAATACAAGAACATTTTCGAAATTACTGTCCCATTTATTCCTTGATGGGACATAATAGTCCTAATCAATATTGTGTTGGAGTCCATTTGGCCCACAGCATTGCCATTTTTTCAGCAAATGGGAGTCATTTGCTGTCTCATACAAAAATAAAAAGGAGATTTATAGGTTTTATTCTTGCAATTAACTCTGCTTGTTCTTTGTACAAAAAGAAAGTAATAAAAAGCAGCATTATTTTTTTTTCTAGAAGAAGTCAGCAGTAAGTTTTCTGTAAAACATGCAATGGGGAGGGAGAAGCCAAAGAACTTCCTGCATAGTGGGCAACTTCAAGAAATTTGTCACTGACTGTCTTCCATAAGAATAGTGTTACTGCTCATAGCTGTAATCAGTGTGAGAAAGTATTTTCTATGGTTTTCATTTTATATGCTTGGAACATCACTCTATGCTCGACATAAGTTTACCTGGACCTCAGCTTTAATATCAATTGATATGTTATAAGTGCACCAACTGGAAGGCAGGAAAGCATTTCTTAAACCTTTTTCTCATGGTGTTCCCATTTCTTATCTTATTTCATACCAAATGCAATCAACACAAAATTTTTATTTTCAAAAATAAAAAGCCATAAAGGCCAAAAAAAGCTTTTTTCCCCAGATTCTTCTCTTCACCTCCCAGACGTAAGGCTCCCATTCACAGTGTACCTCTGGATCAATTGGCAGACAGAGAACATGACGTTCAAACAGCTAGGCTTTGCAGAAAGTTTCTGAACACTTTCTTTATTCAGAGATAAAAACAGAGGGGAGGAGATCTAAAACTAAAGCCTCCAGCTCTATGTTCTTTTTCCTGTTTCCACTGTTTCCATTTCTGTACCACTCTGAAGTATTCCTTCAGGTTGGGAACTCTGCTAGGGTGCAGAGTCATAACTTCTGCAGACCCACAGAGCCCTGTCCATTTTGAGCTTGTTAATTTTGCAGTTATGCTGAAATACTGCCTGGTACAAAACATGTCTGTTTTTTCCTCTCTTCTACTTCTATCCAAGTTCTCTGTGTGTCTCTATGGTATCTGTGAAACTTTTCAAGCCTTTCTCTGCACTGATGGGAATTTTTCCACCAAGTGTACTCTTCTGCCTCTGCAGAAAGCCTTCATTAAGTGTCTCCTAGCTCAGTCAGCCACCTTTACAAACTCCTATTTACACAGCAGATTAACTGTGACCCATATTCTCTAGTGCAGTGGAAACATTCAAGGTTTCACCACCAGGCATGTGTATTCTGCCTCCTCACAGAGTCAAGCAATACCGTACTATTAACTTTCTAACATCAACTAGCTGTTCTCAGTCATCTCAATGCCACCCAGTATTTCATTATCTCTGCTTTTCATTATGTTCTAGTTCCAGACTGGACACAGATCTTTATTCCACCTCAAAAAGTAGTTCATTTCCCCTTTTCCTTTCTCTGTCTTTCCCCACTTTGGTGTGACACACAATCTTCATCAAAATAAATCTCCACAGAAAACAAAGACTTTTAAAAGGCAATTTTAACTTTTGTTGCAAAATTTGCAGCCAAACCACACGATAAACTAAATCTTTATGGAGTGGAATACTGAAAATGAGTTGTAAATTTTCTGTCTCTCCATCCTTCTTTAGTTTTCAGAGAGATTTTTAGTGATCATTTTACAATGTCACAAAGGACATAAAAGTCAACGCTATTCTTTGTGTCTTTTAACCTCATATACATATAATATTTTTCTCATTTCCCCTCTGCAAAAACAAATTCTGCTAAAAGCAAAGCTTTATTTCTGCCTTTAGTTTATTAGGTCCTGGTGACTTCAGTGTGCAGGACTGCAGGTGTTCTCTGACTTGATTAGTTTCCACTGACTATTTTAAAGCTTGCTCACCAGTAGGAATGCAGAACTTCAGTGTAAACTAATCCAAGTGAAAGTAAAATTAATGATTCATGTCCCTAGAAAGGACTCTCCATAAGCTGAGATGGATGCTCTTTTGGCTTGGTTGTAAGTAAAATCCGCTCATATTAGAATTTGGGACTGCACTTGGGTTTTTTGGCTAGCAACTATATTGTGTCTCTTTAAGGAAAAACAAACTGGGTTATGTCAGCTTCTCTGGAAAGTGAATGAAATTGCTGGAGAAAATGCTTGGAGAGGACTGGAGAGCCTACTGAGGGAGGCAGCAGAATCATAGCACGCCATGGGGACTTGCAGTTGAAACCAAGAGAGAAGATTTTCAGAGCAGTGGGGAGCTAACAACCAGGGCAGCGAAGTGAAAAAAAGACCGTTATAGGGACCAGATGGGACAGGACAAGATTTGCTGCAACTCATGAAGTCACTGAACGGACTGAAACTAAACCTGGAAATGAGGATGCCATGAACCCTGGGAGAGACAAAGCTCATACATGCTTTTTCCCTAGTATTGTTTTTTAACTTTAGTTCCACTTTTTGAGTAATGGATTCGATTGTACAGTTACTCTGTGCTCTTTACCATCAAATCCACATTTTGATCTCTTTGTACTGTGCAGCCTAATAAGTGGGTAGAAAGTCCTACAAATGATGTTTCATCAGACATAAAGGACATTCTATTTGTCATAAAGTCAATGATATGCTCCATATTCCTGAGTTGTGTAAACATATAATCTGATCTGGAAATCAGTGGTTAGCGGTAGGAAGTCACATTAAATTTAGTTTTTACTTTGGCAAAAACTGGTGAATCAGATAAGATCTTATTCTGTGCACAATGACCTTTTATTCATAGGAATTTTGGCCCAAAAGCATCCCAGTACTTTGAAGGGCTTGTATATGTGTTGTGGCACCTGTGACTTTCATCCATTTTCTACTGTCAAAGGTTCCTACTTCACATTGGTAAAGGAACACTTTTCACAAATCTTTTGAAACCATACTTGCCATTAAAGTCAAGGAGAACTGGGAAAGCAGAACTATTGGCACACTTTTAATAGTTTTAAGATCAGAAAAAGCTTGGCCTTTACAAATCCCACTTTAGAAGGGTTCATTTTTTAGACTTCCTGCTTCTGCAAATAGCTAATGTCAATCAGCCAAATGCACACCTAAATACATAGCTAAGCCATGAAATACATATCAGTCAAAAGAGAGACTAAATATTGTGATTCTGTCTATTTGTGCTTAAATACTGATGTTGATACAGCATTCTTTCTCCAAATTTTACTTAAGATGAAGTTTATTATTTCTTGTCTTTTCGGTTGGGCAACACTATTTTTTCCATTGATCAGAAAGAGAATAAAACAAGACTGTACTGAAAGTTTTTAAGAGATGGGTATCAGATGTTTGAAAGAGTTCTTGGAAATCAATTTAGGTTTTTTGATGGGCATTTCATGGGTCATAAAGGTTATTGCTTCTGACTAGAAGAAGGAAAGTAAAGGTTGGTGAAGGAAAGGGTGAGAAAAAATACATATTAAAACAGAGTAGAAGTTATAGGAATGTTGAGTAAGGGAGTTGTTTGATTTTCATAGATGTTATGAGAGAGATTCCAAACAGAGCTTCATCTAATTTATTTTGAGAGTAACCCATAGCAAAATCCCTAGATATTTCATACACAGTTATTTCCTGAAAGAAAGATTTTACTACTTAATACACATTTTCAAGAAAGGCTTTCTGTCATTTACCCATAATTGTTATACTTGAAGACTGTCTTTATGCTTAAACATCGTCTGTACAATCTTTAGAGGCACAAGAAAATACCAAAGTTGAATTGCAGAAAATTATTTTTCCATTAACTGATAATGTTGAACTGTAAATTTTGAGGACTAAAGGACAAAACTAGAAATGAAAACAAGTGCTTCATGCTATAGCAAAGAGCAGGTGGAGGGAAAGTGCCACTCCTCATTTGTTGAAAATCACCCATTTCTAACCATGCTGGATTTGCAAGCATAAGAATGTCAGTAGCCTGAGATTAAACACTTCTGTCCTTAACTGTCAGACCATTTTGTTCTTGATGGACTCAGAATGGAGAAATAGAATGGTGGCAAGGCCTAATAAAGGGTATGAAAACCTTTTGAGGCTGGTGAGAGATTTTAAGTGTTCAAAATAATCCTGCCAGAGGTGGATTAGTGTGCAGAGAGCTGGCCAACAGTTAATGCATTCTAAGATTCTGCTGAGCCTTCAGTGCTGCTTGGACAGCATGCGTCACAGCAAGCATGCATCTTTGTTATAGCTTCCCATAACACCTGCAGTTAAGATTATTTACCTGTTTCTAATTCAAAGAGCCCCTTCATTGTTTAAAATGGTATAAACTTTTAACTTTTGGTGATGAAGCATCCTTCATTTGGTGCATCACCATGAAACCTTGTTTTTTCTAAGTTTGTATGAAAATATGTCAGTGATATCAAATGACCAATACCATAATATTTTGCCACTATCATGTATCACAATAATTTTTGTGGCATTGTACTTTGTCAGTTAAAGAAAGCATTTGAAATTAATCCCAGGCAGGGACTGAAGTTTGCTTATTTGTATTCAACCTAAGGAAATCAATTTCAAATTGAAAACATTTAGAGCATGAAGAAACATTAATATGCTTTGATAATTTTATTTTGTGATATATCTCCTTGCTAGGTTGGACCTCTCCACGTGCAAATGAAACAAGGAACAGAATTTCACAGTATGAATGTTAGTTATACATTGAGTAATACAATTAAAAATCATTGTTGTTCTTCACTTTACATTACAGGTCTGTGACAACTAGCAATTCTGTCCTGTCGTTCCAGTTTTTTTACCCATATTTCCTCTCTGTGTTACTGTCTTAGCCAAATCTTGTGACTTCAATTTCCTGTCATTAATAACTAACCACTGACAAAACCCAGCCTGAAAGTGCCAAACACAGCGCGGCATTATTACAAATGAGAAAACTGGCTATCAGCACTTTCTATAGGATGCCTCTTTGGCATTCATCAAGACTATTTTTGTCCATCAGACACACTCGTAGGGAAAAAAAGTTCCTGTCTTCAGTTGCATATTCTATATGCCCTATGGAGTTTGGCATCAAAAAGAAAAACTTCTGAAAGCATATTTAATATCAAAGATAGCTTTCTAACACAACCATTGCTGTAGTTAAATTCCAATCATCTTTCCTTTTGTCTTGACAGCATAAGAAAGCGAAGAAATTACAAGAGTTTCCTCCGAACTATTAAATTGCAATTTACCAGGTACTGCATTTTACAATACCCAATGCAAACTGTATTATGTCATTGTCAAAAATGAAGACCTTTAAAGTACAGACCTCCAAGCAGCCAAGTCCTATGGGCCAAAGAGGGAAGAGAAATAAGTAGAAAGGGAACATAGTCTGATATCGGGAATATTGTCTGGGGATCAAAAAGGGGGATAAATTTTGCCACATTCACTGTGATCTTGACTTTCAGCTGCCTGAGTTTTGCGCTACAAAAAATGAACAGAACAGTATGTTGAGATGATGAATATTTATGAAGTATTTCAATTGAATCAGACAGGAAAAGAAGCAAAAGGTGAAGAAGTTACTAGAAATGATATGCATTTAAGGAACTTTGTTTTTCATGGGGGAAAGTGACAAGCAGTGGGAAGAGAGAAAGTTTGTTTGCTAATAAAAGTTCTGGGTTTTGAGGTGGTCTACAGGATAAATTAAGATGTGCTGAACATATAATCACAGAATCACGGAAGATTTGAGGTTGGAGGGGACCTCTGGGGGTCATCTGGTCCAGCCCTTGCTCAAGCAGGGCCACGCAGAGCTGGTTGCCCACAACCACATCCAGATAGCTTTTATATAACTCTAAGCAGGGAGATTCCACAACCTCTCTGGGCAACCTATGCCAGTGCTCAGTCAGTCCCCCAGTAAAAAAAACTGTTTCCTTATGTTCAGGGAGAACTTCCCGTGTTTCGGTTTGTGCCCGTTGACTCTGGTTCTGTCAGTGTGCACCACTGAAAAGAGCCTGGTGCCCTCTTCTTTGCACCCTCCCTTCAGGTATTTATATACATTTCTAAGAACCCGCATTTGATGTCAGGTAACACTCACTGTATCACTTGTCCTATTTTTCTATACAGCAAATAGCAAAGAATTCTACATTCATTTAAGATGGCAAAGCAAAGGGCTTTCAGGTAAGGGTCCCTGGATCTGGTAGCAGCAAAGGGTTTGGAGTAGTTGTTGGAAAAAGTTCAATGCAAAAGCAAAATGTGGAAAGTCGAGTGGCAAAAGACAGAAATTTGGCAAGAATGGTAGTTATCAGTGACTCATGATAAATAATTAGCAACAGTCAGATGACAATCAGAAAATGGCAGGAACAAAGAATAATCGTTAAGAACAAAGTAGGAGCTAATTGCTGGCATCTAATAATGTTAATCGATTGCTTAGAAAAGACAAGCAGTTGAAATGAAATAGCAATTGCTTAATTGCAATGGAGATAGAGAGATGGTCTTTGGTGGCAAAGCAAAGCAGATGGAAAATGAGGGTAATAATAGTAAGCTGATAAAGCCTGGTTGTACTAAACTGGATCAGGTAAAGTGGTATAGCAGGGAGATGGATGACTATGCAAGCTAAATAAACAGGATAATTAAGATAAATATCTGAATAAATGTATATTGAAAAGTCAACAAAGCCATGGTTTTTAAAAATAATTTCCTGCACTACCTAAAGTTCTTCTAGTAGAGGTGTTGATGTACAATAAATTTAAGTCTATAAATATTTAATATTAATTTGTTGTAGGTACCAGAAGACTACGGATCAGATTGAAAATTACTACTCTCTCAGGAAGGACTGGAAACCAAAAATTGCAGTCCTAAAATCCTTAGTCTTAGCTGTAAATGAAAATATGTGCAATGCTTGAGAACAACCATCACAGTGACAACAGTGCTGACATAAAGAAAGAAAAAGCAGTTTCTGGTGCTGAAGAAATAAATGTGCAATGAATTAAAGCAATGTGAGACAAAAATACCGAGGAAGATGGAGAACCAAATAAGCCTATTGTCACAAAGCCTATTCTCGTAGTAACAGTTTTTACAATTCTCTGCCTTTGTTCAAATAACCCATTTGGACATGAGCCATGGGAGGATGTTAGTTTGTTTCAATGACGTGTCTGATTCTCACCCATTTTCTGTCTGCAGGCAGCTGTGGAAGCAAACCTGTCAGCTCTGAGAATTCATTGATTTCCACTGTGGGTAGGGTCTAAACATGAGGATAGAGAAAAAGGCATTTGAACAAATAGAGTAATTCTAGCTGGTGGATTATCAAACTCTTACTTTAAGTTGTTGTATTTCCTTCTTTACACTTCCTGTGTTGCAACCTTTCCTAAAATATATTGGGTTTTCTTTTCAATATTTAGCTTAGGGATCGGATCGCTCATTGAAATGGTGAAGAAGAAACAGAAGGGCAATATAAAAACACTGAGAAAATGTCACTTGGGCTAGGTGATATTTGCCACTTCATGAAATTAAACTTAGGTATTTGGTGTTGGTTTACCTGGGGGAAGAGATGATCTATAGCCTTTATCTCCATGCCAACCCTTGTTAGCATGTAGTAGAGCACAATTGCATACCTGCATTGTGTGACTGTCACAGTTGTAATAGTCTCTGAACAAGATCATGTCTTAACTTCTCCCTAACACTGTTGCATTTAGAGTTAGAGTGTAGTATTCTTACCTTTCCACTCTCCTATTCACTTCAATGTTGTATAGATGTAAATGTAGGTTTGTTCAACTGATGCAATAAAATAATTATAAAGAGTCTTAAACTCTTTATATTGTAAAAAATACTATGTTCATCTTCTAAACTAAAGCAGGTAACCAAAGAAACACACACCAGCTTGTTTAAATTTTCTTACTGCATTTTGGAATCTTTTTCTGAATAATGTAATACTTGACACTTAAAACAAGTAAGGATTATGTTGTAACATTTTTGAAGATTTAAATGTAGACTGAATGCTACAGACTGTTCATATTCTTGCTGTTCATGTCTATGAGAGTTTATGCTCTGAAAGAGGCAACATTTGGAACTTTGCAGGTAATTCCATCTATTGTAAAGAAATACAAATAGTTATCTATCTATGTATCAAGGTGGTAGCAACATAAAAATGTTTGCCCATAATTTTGAGGCAAGCTGTGGCAACCAGTTTTATCAGTCTGGCAAGAGCAATGCAGCTTACCTGTGGAGGAAACAGACTTCAGACAGGGACTGACTGAAGATTGAATAAAGTAAACCAGAGACTTTTACAGATTTTACAAACTGATATCAGGGAAAAACATGTTTTTTTAATAATTCCTTCTCCTACAGAAGTTCAGAATACGTTGTGTGTGTTTAATTAAATAACACGAGAAGAAAAATATTCCCCTGCACTCATTCTTCCCTATGGGAGAGAGGTTGAAAAAACAAACATATGGCACACGTTAATTACATTCCTTCAGACTTTATTTAGGAAGTGCTTTAATGAGATGAATATGACATAAAAACTTATGGAACAGAATATATTTAATAGAAGTATTAATATGCAGAAAACATAATTTATGCTTAAAATGTTGTAAAAAAGTCCTTATAAACTAGAAGAATCACTGCTATAAAAAAAAAGTCATTTCAAACCCAGATGATGAGTTGAAGAGACTAAAATATGAAACAATTCTTGAGAAAAGAACCCATGTTTTCCCATTCATTCTTAGCATATTAGAACTCTCTGTAACGAGCACTTAGTCTTCCTTCCCACAAAGTTCTTTGTTTGCTGTCAAAACAATCAAGGTATGGACAATGAAATGAAAAGCAAGTATTTTAAAACTCTGATTTGAAAGCATACAGTAGGTCGTCATTTCTGTCAAGCTAGAAAGAGTTTCAAGGGTACTGTCTCAAGCAGGCTTAAAAAAGGCTAGCACGCCCAGAGGACAAGTTTGATATTTGGGCTTCAGGGTTTGGCTAAACTCTGCTTGGGAAAGGTGACATTATGCCACTCCAGTCTGCTGGACTCCTCAACTGGTACCCGATAAAACAATCGGTACAGGTTGGACTAACTCCAGGACTGTTAGAAGCCGCAAATAATTGTAAAACTATATTATTGTAGTGTCAAATCCCCTGTATTATTGGTGTGTGTTACAGACATTGCAACTTAATATTTCATGCCACATCTTTGATTATTGTGATTTTAAAAAGTCCCCTTACAGTACTTTAAAAAGTTTACTATTTAAAAAGGACAAAGCTAACAAACAGATTTAAATGGTAATTTTGTGCAAGTTGTCATTATGCTGCCATGAATCTCTTTTAACTACCTGCTCCAATTTTCTGTCGGTAGGTCTCATGAATGGAAGAAGGATTTCTGGCAGAAATTGAATTTATACATAGAGAGAATTGTTGCTTTGTACTTCCAATCTGTAACTGGATCAGCTTATTCTCAGAAAAAAAAAAAAAACACCCCAAGACCAGAAAAACTGTAGGAAGCCAACAGGAAGTTGCTGAAAACTAAGAATAGTGGAATGATTTTAAATATGAGCAAGACAATTCTGGAAAAGAACCAATTGTGTGACAAAGAACATAACTTTCTTCTATGAACTCGTTTAAAACCATTTTCTCTACATGCTCTTTAATAACTGGCAGACAAGCAAGCAAAGCATGAGGAGCTCAGATTATTTTTGAGTGCAGCAGCCAGTTTCTAAACCTTAGGCTTTACAAACAAATGATTACACAAAAGAAGCAGCTATAGGAAATTTCAGACCTTGCTAAAATTCAGGCAAGAGAGTGGTAGATTAGGAGCCCATAGAGGTATTTATTTGAGAATTGTTCAGTTTTCTGTTTCTGGTGTATAAAAATATGCTCTGAAACGAAACATTTCATTGTGAACCATATTGTCCTCTGAAAAATAAGATATATTCAGTCTGGTATACTCTAGTGGTTAAATGTTTTCTACCCCAAAGCCAGGACACACAGCATATATAAGAGTGTAGCACCATGTCGCAGGCAGAGTGACTGACTTCACTTGAAAGAGAGAAATAGTGAAATATTTATGAAGGTGAAACATTGCGTTAACAAAATTAGTAGTGAATGCAACCGTGTTTTATGGGATTCATTGTCAAGGTACGGTCTGCATAGAGGACAGAGTCAGACAAGCTGTCAGGGAGACCCTCCCATTGAGTCACGAGGTTCAGAAAGGACCCCCTTGCTTTCTAAACTCCTT
>JAOXJK010000012.1:85626258-85640853 GCA_025774025.1 Xenus cinereus
GGTAATCTCGGGCTGCTCCTGAGAAAGATTTTATTTGGCAATATTAACATCAGAGTTCCTCGGGGCACTGCTACTGGCATAATTTAATATTTGTATTGATGATCTGGAGGTAAATATAAAATCGCAAATAAAAGAAAGAGCATACAGAAAGGCCAGTGGAGTGATAAATAGCGTGGAGGGAGTAAATTGAATAGTTGTGTTTGTAAAATAAATGCATTTTAATAAAAACGATTTGCAAAGTCATCTCACCAGGAGCAAATCGTGCAAGTTCATGTAACTGGAGACTACATTCCCCGTAGCAGTAAACTTTAAAGGAAATTAGGAGTCATAATGTACTGGATCAGCACAAGATTCCCGTTGAACCTTGTGGTGAAGAGGAGTTCTGCAGTCCTGCAATGCATCAACAGGAAGGGATACGTGAGCGGTGCAAAGCGCGGGAGAAGAGGGACCAATTCCTCTGCAGAGACCAATACCGGATTTAGATGTGCAGGCCATCTTCCCTTTTCTGATGATACTGAAAAAAACAGAAACACTGAAAAAGCTGAAAGTAATTAAAGAAAGTGATGTAAAAAGTTGTGTGTTTAATTTATCATATAGAAGTCTGAGAGATGATTCAATTATTTGATTAAAGCACAGAATAGATATTTCAGAACTAAACTAACTGGACAATAAAGCATTTCTTCATCAGTTAGACAGAGGTGTGGAAAGAATCGATAGCTGTAAATTAGAGTCTTCTGTAAGTAAAACCTATTTGAAGACTGGATGCTGGGCATGGACAGTAAGGTATCTTTCCCAGCGATGCAGGCAGATTGTAAAGAGGGTGGGATATGAACAGAATAGTGTGAAGAATGAGTTTAAAATGGAAGAGTTACTTGAACCCCACCAAAGAATAGTAGAAAGAGAGTTTTTAGCTCAATGCCTGCCTGTTTCACAGGGCCTTTCAGGAAGGAATGCCTACCTCCATGATAAGGTATATCAGAGAGCCGCTGGCTTTAATTGCGTCCAAAGTGTCCACATGACAGGATGGACTCAAGGAACTAACACGTTCAAGCCTTTTGCTCCGCTGCGTTCTGAAGTCCCCCACAGCCTACAGCTGCCCGCGCCCTCATATACTGTGCCAGATTTGAATCTGAGCACTTCAGGAGTAGCTTGGAAGACCTGGTAGTCCCAGTTTGAACTGGAGGCAGCTTGCAGGCCGTTCTGGTAAACAGGAGACCCTTCATGTTGATCAGGCTGAACCCTGGAGAGCTTGCTAGTTCCAGCCTCTCCTGCATGACATCCATGCAAGCCCCAGGACTACCCCCAGCCCCAGGGCAACCGTGCCAGTATCTCCATACTGGCTGTAACCATGGCTCCATGCAGCTTGGTTGTTCAAACGCTTTTCACTAAATAATTGTGAGTGCATAATTGTGAACGCTCAGTAGCTTTTCTGATTTTCTGAAGGACCACGACAACCATGAATAATTGGTCTACCTTAGAAAAACTAAAAGTGCCAGGGAAGGGCACAAACGCATGGACGCGGGCATCCACACCGTGGAACTGTTACAAAGGTACCCAGCCAGCTTTTTGTCTGGCCCACCGTCATTCTTTCAGGTCCATTTCAGGAGCTGGAACCAAAAACAAGGGCTGCTCCATGCCAGCTGGACTCTGTGCTGGAGAATGGCCCCAGGTCCATTTCATTTGCTAGCATACATGTGTTCTGGGAGTCTCAGTAAATCTTATGCCCTGAGGTATTCCTATCCCTTCTTTCCTGCATCTCCGGTAATGAAAAAAGTTATCAGCTTTAAATACAATGCACTAGTTCTTCCGAGTTACAGAACAAATAAAAAAAAAGAAAAAAAAAAACCAAAACAGCAATAGGCAAAACAGCCTCACTTGTTGGTATTTTATAGTAAAAAGATTATTTTTCTAAGAGCACTATATATATATATGTATTTCTCATACCTGTGGAAAAAACATTACATGAAGCTACTTGATAAATATTGCAAGCAACTCCCCATTTCAGAAGAATAGATCTTAATTTTGCTTTAAATGACATATGGCAGCAATATGGATGCAATATAAACTGAGTCTGAAAAGTAAGATTAACACTCCAGGGGAAAAAACCCAGATAATTCTATTGATTTTTCAGCATATTTTTTTAAAAAACAAAATTAAGAGTGAATTCTTTATGGGATACTAAGGGTACCACGAAATAAAAGTTTTCAGTGTTACGGATCTAGATCAATTGTCACAACACTGTGGAAATAATATTCCTGTCCTGAAACATTTATGTAAGTCCTTTGCTGTGTCTTGCTGACCTCCTTAGGGCCAGCGTTGTGAGAACAGACTCTGTCATCCAATATCCTTTACCGTCAATAGAAAGAGTCTCATGGGGCTCAGTTATCTTTGGATCAGGTCCCAGAACATCTCAAGATCTACAGGACTTGGAAGAGCAAAAATTACTGTATGAACAAAATCCTGATCCTGCTGCTTCTTAGAGAAATAAATTTGGATGATTTCAGTAAGACTGTGATCCAGCCATGATGCATAAATGCATCATCCTGCTAATTTGTGGTAAGACGTGTATTATTTCAAGTCATTAATGAGCAAGTGGCTAAATACCAAATCTGTATGGAAACTATGATTATACCTCTTATTCATCTGAATAATGGGATTTTTAAAAAATTGTTTATTTTATTGTATCACATTATATTTATGCAGTAAAATGTGAAAATACAGCATGCTTCTGAGTCAGTCAAAAAGCATCTTAAACATAAACATTATCAGCCTGATGTATCAAGAGCAGGTAAATGCTATTTTCTGTGCTGCTCACATCTATCTTCCCTGTTTCTCTTTGCTTATCACCTGTTGTAATTAAAACAAAGAAAGGTAGCTGGCTCGTAAAATTGAATTCTTAGTCAGGTGATGCTCCCAGTTAATGACCTGAAATTTCAACCTCCATTTCTGGGTCTGCATAATGAGGAAGAAGTGATGGGTGCATTAGATACAACCACGCAGAAGGAAATAGTAACAAAGACAGAAAGTGAAAAAGACAGAAGGAGAGAAAACATACATCATTGGAACTCAGTATGTTTTGTTTTCTTTATTGACTTCTTCCACTTTATTGGCCAGCAGCAGAAAACAGGAGCTGGGAGGAGAATCACAGTTCCAGAGATGGACAAACAGATGAATTATTTGTCGCTTTTTATATTCATGAGAAGAAAAAGTGACTATACCGGCACTTTCAGTGATTAATCTTAAACACCACATTGTGCCGTATTATACTGGAAAAGCCATTTATCTGGAGTATATATACCACCAAATAAAAAAAGAGCTGAGCTTTTTCAGACCTGAAGCCCAGATTAACAGTCTCAAATCATCCCTTTTATGCTCTGCTTGGTAAGAAACCACTACACAATCTGTCTACATCCTACGTGGTACAGGCCATTCTTTGACAATTCAGGCAGGCAGAACGTCAAACAGTAACCACACAGATTCAGATAAAAACTCCATCTGGGCCAGTATTCTGTGCTCAGCAGTAACCAGAAGGAAATGCTAAAGGGTTAGGTCAAGAAAAACGTCTACGAGACCACTCCTGACTACTCTCCTGTGCTTGGACTACCTTCAGTTCATGGGATTTCCTGAGCCAGGTGTGGTTTATCTACCTCTCTCTAACTCTCTCTACCAAACAGTTGTCCCATTTCCCCTTCAGCCCAGCTAAGCTTTTGCTGTCCATAGCATCCATTGGCAAGTAATTTTACGAGCCTGCCAAACCTTCCATGACAAAAATCACCTCTTTTTGCATGTTTTGAAGCTGTCTCTGTGTTTTGGCTTTGATTTGATGGCCCCTAGTTTTTGTCCTGGAAGACAGTCTAGGCTCCAGACCATTCATGGCTTTGCAGATACAGTAAAGTATCGGTCATAGGTCCCATCAGAGGGCTCTCTCTCAAGCTAAAAAGTCCCTGTCTATATTGGTAATCCTGTCTATATTTCCACAGTACAGAAGCTGTTTCACATCTACAGTCATCTTGGCATCTGACTGCTTTCCAGGTCTACTCTGGGGAACCAGAAGAGCACACAGTATTCAAGGTTGGGGCGAACCATGGATTTATGCGGTAGCTCAGTCACATTTTCTATTTTGTTCTCTAATTCCTTTCCTAACAATTCCAAACTCTCCATATGACTTCTGACCACTGCTGAGCACTGAGCTGATGTTTTAATGGAATTTTCTGTTGCGATCCTCAAGTCTTGCTCCTATATGGTAATGGTCATGAGGCCATGAGTTTTCCTGTAAAACTAGAAATTTTTTTGCTTGCTATGTGCATTGCTTCACATTGTCTGAATTTTTTCTGACACTTCGTTGCCCAGCCACCAAGCCTCTTCAGGTCCTTCTACAGTTTCCTACAACATATATTCATCTTAACTCTGCCAAATAACTTTCTCATAAGTCAATTTTCTCATTGCACCATCTGATCTCTTCTCTGGCCATCTATAAACATATTGAATGGCACAATTTTCAGACCAGTTCCCTGTAGAACTCCTCTGGGAACGATTTTTCCCTGCAAGAATTAAATATTTGCCCCTGCCTTGCATTTCCCATCTGGCAATCAGTTATTTATTCAGTCTGTGATTTCTCCCCTTATTCTGTTGCTTTAGTTCCTTAAAATGCTTTTGGTTAAGGATTTCAGGATTTTACCAAAAGATGATGGAAAATTCAAGCAGATTGTATCAATTAGATCACTCTTATCTACATGCTTGCTGACGCCTTGAAAAATTCATTAGAGGTTTACAAAACAGGATTTTCTTTTACGTAATCTGTGCTACCCTTCAAAAATGGGTCATATTGATCCACATGGCCTCTCATTCCACCCTGTATTACAAACCCTACTTAATTGCCCAGTGCAGATGTCCAGCTTACAAACCAGTAATTGCCCATTCTCTGCATGGAAATCAGGGTAGAAGTGCAATATGGTTATATATGCATCATGAACCATGAAATTTTCTTTCTAAGTTTTTCTGTCTCTATGTACCTATTGATCGATCGAGTTATTAGTCAGACTCTCTTTCTCTTTTTCTCTTTCTCTCTTTCTCTTTCATTGGAACGCGATTTTCTCTGTTTTGCATTTTTTTTTCCCTGAGCAGGAAAACAATGCCCAAGTGGGTGATCATCAGAAAAATTTTACAACTGGTAATGTATTTATAGCAATTTTTAATCTTAAAAGCACTGTACACATGTATCTAACAAAATTCATTAATCTAACCTAACCAGCCTAGTAAATATAGATTTAAGAAGAGAGGGTTATCTCTACATTTGATGTTCAACTTCCATTATTTTTTTCTGTCAGCTACTTCACAGGAGTTAGATGTGGCAGTTAGATCAGCTTTCAGTCATCACAAGCAAGCTAGAAGTCATGTTTGCTCAGTTCCAACAGCCAAAGGCTTTCCCACAAAGAGGAAGGAGAGGAAGTTTTAACAGTACCTCAAAGCCCCTTTTTGTTACTGAATTTAAAGCAAGTTATTCTGCTCCGTACTTCTGCTGAATGCGTTTCCCATAAGCAAAGATGGATATACAGTAACTCTTTTGTTTGAATCCCAACCTCTTGTGCCTGCAGAGCCATGTCTGACACAATCACATGTATTTACACTGTTTTTGCAAAATTCAACCCCCTGTTCCTCATATTCAGATCTAATCTGGTAAGTGCACCATGCTCTACATTCTTTCTTCCCAAACACTAGAAAAAGCTATTCTGTTCCTCACACCAAGATCTCTCATGTGATCGGTGCAAAGTACTTGTCTTAAAATCTCATCATCCTGGCACTTCCAGGGACTGTCCAGAGAACGTTCTGCCAACTGTGGAAACAGGTTGGTCAGCAACTGCTGATCAGTAGACAATGGATTTGTTTTATCATAGGATGACAATATTTGCCAAGACCTAGAACTGATTAATACCTTTTTGCAGCCTAGGATTGTTTTTACAATTTCACATTTGCACAGTAGTATATTTTCCTTAATAATTAGTGTTTTTTACAGTCTCTTGCTTGTAATTTTGGGTTAGCATACTTAATCTTATAAACTCCTGAAAAGTGCTTTACATTTATTAAAGACCCAACTTTCTGCTACTGAATTAACATGGTAACCCAGAACAGGAACTGACCATTAGAGAGTTTTTTACATTTTTATTGTTGTCATTGATATCATAAATGGAATAAAAAAAACCCTAATAAAAAGATGCATCCAAGAAATTAAGACTTGCTGATTTTGATAGTTCTCATTGTGGAACAGAAACAGTCGGAAGTTATAGCTACAAATGCATAAAATACATTAAATATGTTGATTGAATATCTTGAATATCATATGTATTTTAGTTTAGTTCTTATTTCAAACATTCATTCAAATCCTTCATTTTGAATCAAAACATCAGATTCTTACCTGCTGACATTACTGGACTGATCTGCTCAAATTCAGCTGAAAACAGACATACTAGAAATAAGCTATTTATAAAACATACAGTTATTGTGATGTGCCACGGGAATTTAAGCATGTCAGATAATCTTCCCACAGGGAAAATGATAGCTGTATTATTTAATATAGACTGATATTTTGTCATTCCCCAGATAATTCTATTGTGGCTTTTATTATCAAATGAACCTCTGTGTGTTATGGCATCTATTTCTTACACAGTTTAGAAAAACACTCATAATTAGCAGACATAAGACAGGTGGGGAATGAGCCCTTATCAGATAATCGGTCACTGGTTCCTCCATCTCTTTTTGTGTGGTGTGCCAAACCCTGTCTTCCTATTGCTTAAGCAATATTTAATTTTCACACAAAGTAGAACAGCCACCGGGACTGAATGGACCCCACTGCCAAATATATCTTAGACTCTGAGGACAAGGTTTTTTGTAGGCTCTGATCCTTGTGGATAAAAAAAATAAAAATAAAAATTGAAATCCAGGTATCCTGAACTGTGCGTTTTTGTTATGAGATAAAAGGGAAGTCTGAGGGCTCCCTTTGTGAGTGGGATCAGGCATGGGCTGAGCACATCTACTGATCAGACACGGGGAGCGAGACAGGCAGAAAGGTATCTGCTCTTCAGATCTGTGCAGTTGCATGCGTGACCTTTACCCATGAGTGAGAGGTCCTTTTGTGCTCAGGACTTGACAGAGATGATCCCTGACCCAGAGCCTGTACCAGCAGGCAGCAGCTTGCAGCTGCGGATAGCGAGGCGAGTAATTTAATGAGGAATTTGACGGGATGCAGCGAAGTGATGGGATACTCACAGCCCCACCTAACAGTAAAGGGCAGCAGGGGAAAAAGTATGAAGCCACATTTTTGAAAAGCTTCCAAGAAGGGAGTGGGCTCTGCACTGAGAATGGATCAGGACTTGAGTTCAAGCTCTGGTACGGGGGTGGGGGTGGCAAGAAAATTGGAGCCAGACATGAGTTTTGAATAAGTCTGAAAATGAGGAATGATTTTACATCTGTGCAACACAGGAAGGGGAGCCGCTCAAAAGCAGAGAAATTTCAAATGATGGTCTAAAAATATAAGCGATGTGCCGATATTTGTTGAGGGCAGTGAAAAAGATAATTGACAAAAAAAAAAAAAAGAGTCAATTATAGTGGTTTTGTAGGAGTGGACTGGCAGGTGTCGCGGACAGAGTGATTAACTTCACTAGTTAGAGTGAAGTAGTGAAATTAAGGTGAGACAGTGATTTAACAAAATCAGTAGTAAGTGCAGTAAAACCAGTAGTAAATGCTATAATGTTTTATGAGATTTGATGTCAGGGTACACTCTATTATTTACTGCATAGAGGACAGAGTCAGACAAGCTGTCAGGGAGACCCTCCCATTGAGTCACGAGGTTCAAAAAGGACCCCCTTGCTTTCTAAACTCCTTCTCAGAGAGGAGTCTAGGTGCGGCTGGATCCAGTCCTAGCCCCAGACTTGGTCAACGGTTTATGTTTAAAGGAGTATATACGCAATCAATCCTTTACATTACTTAGCTAAGATTTCAAAGTTTAGCATGCTGTTAGTCACTTACCAAGGATCTGTTGCGGCAAGGAATCTCTCAACCTCGAGGAGTAGAACCTTAAGTGAGCGTCCTCACAAAAGGGGAGATTCTGGCGTGCAGCCTGCTGCCATGCAGGAGAGCTCAAGGGGCTCTTGGGCTGTCTGCTATTTATGGAGTAAGATAATTGACCTATGGTCACATTCTCATAGGAACAAAATATCTAGATCCCCACTCCAGGCAGTGTTTTGGCTGTGTCCAGGTGCAACTTATTGCAACTGATTTGATGGCCATAATGGCCATGGCCTGAGCAGGAGCTGGGAGGGGGTGGGGAAGAGGGGGAAAAACAGAGAGAGCACACCACCACAGACCAGCCTGATAGGAAAAGAAATTTACAGGTTTATTGTTTGCACCAAGAGGAGAAAGGAAACACAAATAACTTCTCCTTTAATGAAAAGAAGCTTTGAAAGTTCAGCATTTGCTAGGTTTTCTCTGATATTCTTTTAAACTTTTCCAATGCTAAGTGTGCCAGTGGCAGGATCCTCTTCCTCCCAGGGTTAGGCTGCCTGGGCCAACCTGGGCAACCTCACTGCTAGGCCTTGAGAAGCCTCAGAAGAGACCTGTCCCTCCTTCATGGGCTCAAACTCTAGCCCTTGGTCCCTGCCTGAGAGATGCTGCAGCCATGTCTGTGTGTCACCAAGTCCTTCACTGAGCCAGACCTGACACTGACTTGTGGATCGGTCTTCGTAGTCTGACTGTGGACCTACCTTGTCACAGTGGACTTGCCTGCTGACCACCAAACTTTGGCCAAACCAGGTTACTGTCAGCAGGCCCACCCTACTTGCTCTGTTGTGGTGGGACTCCCTCAGCCACCATTGCCTCTGCCTGCCTTGTTGCCCTAGTTGGGTCCCAGCTACCCTTTTATGTACAAAGCAGCCCACCCTTGCTGCTCCCTGACAGAATTCCAGTTTCTTCACTGTCATCCTGGATTTGATCCATAACACTTTCTTCACAGGCTCTTTTCCAGGGATATAATTACTATTATGAATACTGGATGTAAGGTGTGACTTAGTAGACAGGAGTCTCTGGGAAAATTGTAGAGCATTGCATAGTCTAAGACACTGAATCCAGGGGCCTAAACGAAGCAATTTGTTATTCTCATGAACATACTAAACACATTAAGATATCCAAGGGCAAATGAAGGTTCAGAAGGGAATGGACATTGTGAACTGGGTGGAATTTAAACCTAATATTTGTGTGTCTGCATCCCGGTGAGTGCACCAACACAACCAAAGTGCTCAGATAAAAAGCTTGAGTAGTTGACGGGTGTTGCTAATAGTAAGGGAATGTCTTTTTTCTTTTCCACTCTTAGGAGGAAGTCTCCCTTTCTTTTCTGTAAAATGTAAAGTGTGTCACTGGGAAGACTCCTTTAATGCAGTCATCCAGTGGAGCAGGAGGGAGTAAAACTCATTTTCTTTCTTTGGGCAGTGACCTCAGGCTGAATCACAGACTTTGCTGGGGGGAACAAACGTTAATCCCAAAGGTATGGACAAGGTTAGGATAGTGTTTCTCTCTGTTTGTTTGTTTGAGGCGGCTCAATTCAGATTTATGGTGACAAATTCAGCATCAAAGTCAGCAGACAAATGATGGAACCAGAACATAATTTCCCTGAGGATATTCTTACCAGGGATGAAGTTCACAGTCCCACTCCTACTGTAAAAATTGTGAATACATTGGGCCATATTGTTGCTAAAATGGCAACTCTGAGTAGGGCTGATAATTTTCAGGGCTCATTTTCTCCGTAGAGAAACATGAATATTGTAAAAAGCTGAGGTGCTTAAGAAATTTAGATGCCTCAAAAGCTAGATGGGACTAGCTACAGAAGGCTCCAAAGATTTACACTGTGAGCATCTAAACTGTGGTTAGAGGTCATTTTAGGCATCTGAATCTCAATCTGGATCTGATCTCAGTACCACTAGGCCGATCAGTGTAGGCAGTGTTATATGGAAGGCATGCTAAGATATGGTTTCAGTTATGCAGGAACTGTGGACTGAAGACCTTGCCTGTCACAGAAGCAAGACACTGCTAATCAGCTGATTTACAGCATCTCACAGCTCTGAAAAACAGATTGGTTGCAATAACCACAGACAAGTTTGCCTTTCCACTGGCTCTCCTGTGAGATCTAATGCCAACAAAACGTCAGAAAAGGTTCCACCTCAGTGAGACCTGATTCTTGTCTGTAAAAGAAGTACTGTTTGTCTCTTGTTGCTATAAAAAACCCAGACTTCAACGCCTCCCATTTCCAAGGGGTTTACAGAGTACACTCCTGAAGGCTTCCTACATGGGATTGTTGTTCTGACGGGACTGGGTACACTAAATAATTGTGTTGCAGGGACTAAAAAGTCTAAGAAGCTGAAATGCACAATCTGTAGGAAGTTTATTTTCTGTTCTTCTGATGCTTCATCATCAATCTCCAGCTCTGCACATCCTCTCCTTGAACTGCAGACTCCCAGCTTCTTACTCACTATTTCTATCTGGAAGCTTTTCTCCTTTCAAAATGCTTTTTCATGTCTTGGGAAATAACCATCTCCCCCTACCTCTAGAGGGGTCCATTTGACCCTGTCACTGAAAGAAATGCAACCCAGAGCCTGAGAGGAAACACCACTAAGAGATGCTGTCCCTTGTGTTATCCAGTTGGGACAGAAGATAGTAAAAAAGGTATGGAATAATGGGTGTAGAAGGAAAGACTGTGTGATTTATCTGAGGAGCCAGACACCATCATCTTAGAATTCTATGATTAGCATGCAAAATTGTGCTCTCAGAACAAAATTTTCTTAAAAAATTGGGGTCAGTACCGTATCTGGGACAGTTGAAAATGCAGTATTTATATTTTAGAAGCCAAGAAAAAAATTACTAAGACAACTATAGGATCATTAGTATAATCTCTACAGGATGAAAAAGGGTAAGGACAAATTTTGAAGAAAAGTATAACTGAAGTCATGAAGGTAAAGAGAAAATGAAAATAATGTAACGGACTTTTTGCCAAAGATACAATACACCAGATAACCTAATAGCTTATCTTAAAATAAGTGATTTCTAGATTAAGAAAACCAGTTTAAAGTCAAATGACAATTCTGGAATGAAACAAATATATAACTGTCTATTATTAAATTTAACCTGGAAACTGGATGGAGTTTCCTTTTGCTAAGTTTCCTAGCAATTAAAGTTCAGATATCAATACCTATTCCTTATATTGCAGGTAAAAGTCAGGCTCATCATTGTAGTGATGTTGAAAATAAGGAATATTAAAAAGATAGTTTTGCAAGATTACAGAACTACAGCATTATTTATGTGGAAGACACAACATGAATTTACACAGCAAACAGTTTAAAAGCAGTCACTCAATGCATCTCTCCCTTGCCTTGAATTGTAGATTATATCACATTCAAGCACTTATTAAGTGTCTGAGCCCCAGTCTGCAATGCCCACTTAAACAAACATACAGGCTGAGATGAAATCACTTGAGGCAGAAGAAATATACCCACTGACATCAACTGGCTCTGGGTCAGGTCCAGATGCAAAATTTCTTGTAAAAGCAACATAAATGTGTAAACATATTCTTCTGTTCACTATCAGTAAGCCTGTCAGATATCCCCCAGATGTACAGCATAATACTAGCTATTGTGTCATGGAACATAAAATATGTCTGAGCACCAGTGTTTCTGAGTTTGTGCTGCTGCTTCTAGGGCTCTCCACTACTAATATTTCATTGGAGGCCTGCAGATCTGCCTCTCTGATGGTGTTGGGTCATCCCAGATTTGGTGTTTGGATTCTCAAGTGTCTTGTTGTGAGACTGCTAAAAGCACTACAGTACAACTTCCAGGCTATACCACCTGTTGCTGTGCATTAGATTTCTAACAGATGCTACTGATGGATGTCCTCCCAGACACTGTCCATAAAGTATTTGGTTGGCACCACACTCAGAAACAGGTCATATAGATTTACTGAGAAAACATATTTTGGAATAGCATTATGAGTCACTACAAGTCTATTAATATTATCATTATGCTGACAAAAATGAACAGCTTAAGTCCTATGTTATTATGCTGTCAAAAAATTTAATATTATCTACAACTGACAAGTTAAGAAGAGCTCATCCCTGGCACGCTCCTAAGGGGCAATGAAATTAAAAACTGCATTCAACCATTCTGCAAATTTCAGCTTAGTGTTGCAAAATAGATCACTGTGACAAAGCAAGTAAAACACCCTCTTACCTTGGACTGCAGTAAAATATCTCAACAGAGAAAAGTTTTGTTTGGGTTTGGGGTTTTTTTTTGTAATTTTTATTTTTTTTCTTTTGCCCTTCAGTGCAGAGGCTTTAATATTTGTACTACACCTAGGGGTACATGTAAATGATATTCTGGTCATTTTATCCTGCTCTTTCTTCTTCTAGGACTATCTTTGCTGTCTGACATTTAATTTAGAAGACTCGTGTCCTCTGCAGTTTAGCAGGGCTGAAACCACGCAGCAAGAAAACATAAACTGTCATAAAAGAACAAAACATAAGGAATCCAATACTAATCTGTATCAAAAAATTAAAGCTGTCATGAAGAATTTTAGATATAAGGCTTGGGTTATTTTTTGTGTATTCAGGCTCTGAGGCCATTCTGCAATTGTGAGATTCACAGATAAATACACACAATAGCTTATGATACATTTTCAATTCATAAAGAATGAAAATTTCCTGATTTTGTTTTCACTTTCCAATCATATTTTTCATTCTTTGGTGGTGCCAAAATTTTTGTCAATTGTAAGGAGATTAACAAGTATTTTGAAAAAAGAGGCAGTGTCTCTCAAAAGAACTGTACAGCTGTCTTTATCACTACTTTGAGCTTCTAATGCTAAATGTTAAATAATACAAATATGGACTAACAGTTTTCCCAAATCACCAGTACTACAACTGAGACTTTTCTTGTCCTTCCTCCTGTCTTCCAGTAACTTGTTTCCTCTCCAAACCCTCCCATTAGAATCAGATGGATTGTAGCCCTGAAAACAACAATCTAGTTGGCTTTTGAAACAAAGACGTTTCTGGTGAGAATTAGAGTAAGTGCAAATTAATGAAGAACAGAATTAGCAGACACACGGATGAATATGATCTCTTCCCAATGGGAAAGAGTCAACAGGATGTCTGTAAAGGAAAGTCCTCATTCATAAACCCATTAGGGTTCTCTGAAGGAATTAAAAGCAAATCAATAAAAGCCAGTTGGTTTTAAGTAAACTAAGCATTGCAATCCTGTAGAAGCCAGGAGGAAAGGCCCTTGCTTGCATACAGGTCAGGGAACATATAAGCTGTCTTGCAAGAACAGACAGTTCTTGCAAGGAAGGGATGAAGGGCAGCTAGCTACAGGATCTTTGTGGGATCTGTGCAGTTCCACATATTAATAAATAAATTGAAAGATAATACAAGACGACGTAGAAAAATACGTTAATGATACAAAGTTAATTGGAACAGCAAAAAAGGGGGTTATTTTAAAGAGGGCCTCAGAGATTACATCATGACAATAAATAGCAGATGAATTTCACTGTGGATGAGCTTAAAGTGATGCACAGAAAAGAAGTGTAATCTCATATATATAATGATGATAAGTGCTGAACTGACTGGTATCCATCAGGAAGAATCTTGGGGCTAAAATGCTTATTCAGTGACACTATGTTTTTTTCTGTATTGCTTGCTACACCTTTTTGAATGGTGCCTATCGGTGCCATAGTTCACCTACAGCTTGAAGACCGTGAACTTGTGTTTCTCTCACCTCCAAAAGGATATCAACAAAGTTCAGAGAAGGACAATAAGAATCACCACAGGTACAGAATGAAGAACAACTAAGCAACATAGAACTCAATTTAGAAATGAGGTAACTGAAGGCATATATGATAGATGTTGACAAAATCAACAATGCCACAAGGAGGTTGGATTGCAATCCAAGAGCTATGGGGCATCAAATCAAACCAGTGTGAGAAAGTTTCACCACAAACAAAAAAAAGAAAGTTCTTGCCACATGTGGAGATAAATCTGTGGAACTTACTGTCAAAGGATGTTGTAGGAGCTACAGTTTTCACTGGATTCCAAGAGAGGCTTGACAAGTTCAAAGAATAGAAATCTATTTGGTGGTGTTAAATACAAAGAAGCTTCACCTGGCACTGTAAATCCCTTATCTGAAAATATCTGTAGTCTAGGAACATATTAGGGCTAGTTATAACATATATGGTTCCCCTTTTCCTACTTTTCCATTAGGAATGTCCTGTGGCAACTGTTGAAGGCAAGATATAGACCTTGGTGTGCTATTCTCTCTAAACACAAACAGTGGGTCAGTTACAATAATAAGTGTTTCCATCCTCCATCTTTGGAGGTCCAGTTAATCTGGAAGAGACCTCCATATCCTCAGCTGTTGTAACAGAAGGTATGATGATATTTTTTTTTTCAAATTGATAGCCATTTTTGCATACAAGACAAATTTAACAGACCTCCATTTAATTCACCCAATGAGCTACTATAATCCTGTTTGTCGTGGTTTTGACCGAATTGACCAACCAGAACGACAGATGGCC
>JAOXJK010000012.1:85640953-85677885 GCA_025774025.1 Xenus cinereus
ATCAGGTCTTATCACTGTGAAAGTGAACAGTTTCTGAACAACATGCTGTTAATTTCAGAGTTTAGTTCGTTAGAAGACGCCTAGCTGAAAAAGTAAAATTACTGAACAGAAAATTAGTTCTGTTTTACCTCAAACCAGGACACTGTTATTCATATTAGAATGCATTTATCCCTGGGAGCTGGAAGGCTCATGAATCATCAGTAAGAAATACTAAGATGTACATTGCCACACTGATCTTACATGTTCTTGAAGCAGCACCTGCCTCAAAGCTTATCTGATTCAATGAGTACCTATTCCCAGCCTTCTAACAGGCTACAAATTTTGGATTTGTGTATATGTGTGTGCAACTAAAAATTAAAAATTAATGTAATTCATTAATGTTATTGATGTAATTAATGTAAAGAGGAATCTCTTCGAAGATCAAGTATTCAATCTGGGCAATGCTCTTCTAAGTAAATTAAAAAAACTCACTTTCTAAAAACACCTTTTAGGTAGGAGTTGTTTCTTTTCCTACCATTTACTTTGGGCTTGTTTGGTACATTCAAACAAATATTTTGAACCTAATAAGCATTATCAAAAAATGTAATGACATGATGATAGTTGTTATATGTGAGTATGCTTCAAGCCAGACATTTTACTCATGAATTTCAGATATTTTCCTTTAATGAATTTTGTATTATTCCAGGAAATGCATAATGCTGTTAATTCAGTTTCCTGTCCCTGAAAGGTACTGTGCAAAAAGGTAGCTTTTTAAAAAGAAGCGATTTGGTATGAATAATGATGATTATAAAATCTATAATAAAGACATTTTGTTCCCAAAGTCCCTGGGGAAAAAAAAAAGTATATTCTATAAAAATATTGTAAGAGACATCCTTAAAATGAGTTTCAGTATTCTCTATTAGGCAATAATATTGAACAACATGAAAATGTTTTTTGTTTGGTTATATCAGGCTTGATGAATAGTTGAGGTAGTAAACTGAATATAAAGAGCTTCCCTGCTCCATGGGTTACTGACTTGTTCTTCTGATTGTCTGTGCCTGAGAACAGACACATAAGAAAGGTACATAAGAAAACAGCTTGACACTTGACATATTATTTAGAGTGAAATATTGGGAATTTTCAGATCAGGATGCAATTATTTAGAGATTATGCAACAAGCTCATATACCTACCAGTGAAGAAGTCAGGAAGATAACTTTGATTTAGAATGCTGACTAGAAGAAAATCAGACCTTTTCTTTGGTCACTGTTTTTTAGGGTCTTTATTTAACAGAATGCCTCCAATAACAAATATTCTAGGCCTCCATCCTTCTAGATTAAAAATTAGTTTACAAAGTCTATTTTAAAGTAGACCTAAAAAAACCATAAAAAACAAACACTTCTGACAAAACTTGAAATATCATACTTCAGCAGTTCAGGGTTTACATCCCAGTGTGACATAAAAGCAACCATTGTAGTTCTGAGAGGCAGTGAATAAGCACAAATAAGATTACAATGTACTAGCAAAAATGCTTGTGAAATATCTATTTTTCTTCTCATTATGGCCTGAAAATCCAGCTAGTGGATTTAGAACATGCAGAGATTAAAACTGACGAGTCTACCTAAATAGAGTCAGTGGAAATAGCAGAAGACATCTGGGACATTCTCATTAATTATTCGTTCAGCAGTTCTTTCCAAGCTAATGTATAAGAACACTGTCAAAGATGGCAATCCAAAATATGACTTGTTTTTGTTATACTTCCAGTGAAATAGATGTCAATTTGTTGCCTTTTTTTTTTTTGGCTTGTTTCACACTCATGCTTCTGATTAGGTGATAGCCTTGATGTATATATGTCATCTGGTTTACATGCCCTGTGTTATGGACGAGGAACTCCAACTATAATTTACCATGGTTAGTTATAATGTAGAACACATCAACTCAAAATAGCTTCCATTTGGCTATGTGCATTTTTTAACAGCTAAAG
Organism: Xenus cinereus; assembly: GCA_025774025.1. Classification (NCBI taxonomy): domain Eukaryota; kingdom Metazoa; phylum Chordata; class Aves; order Charadriiformes; family Scolopacidae; genus Xenus; species Xenus cinereus. The sequence goes on from JAOXJK010000012.1 coordinate 85,642,916, forward strand.
CATTTAGAAATGGTTACCAGAAACACTGATTCCATTCCTGCAGAACAATAACTTCCATTATCTATGTAATGTTTTGGCTTATGTTTTATCTTCTTCTGTAAGTCAAAGGTGGCATTTTTTGCTTTTGTTTTTTAAGAGCTAGGCTATTTCTTCACCTTATTTTAATTCTAGATTGTACATTTGTTGCTTTTCAGGGCAGAAAAATGCTATATAAGAGGCTGTACATGTCCAGACAGTTAAGAGATTAGCCATACTAAACATGGAATGCTGCGTCCGTATTTCAGTAGCGCTCAAAAACATTCATTATCAAGATTTATCTGTAATTTACAAGTAGCTTTTAAATTTTTTAAGCCTCCTCTTGGCCATAGTTTTACTTTTCCAAGTCTTTTTTTTTTTTTTTTTAATAGTGAAATCTCACAAGACTAAAGGAATGCAATTTGTCACCTGGGATGCAGTGCTTTCGTCACTGAAACCTGTTGCAAAAGTGTAGCTGAATTCAGACATCTACTGCTTAACGTGTCATTGCCTAATGATAGAGTTAAAATGCCAATGCTTAGTTTGATTGGCTGTTCTGTAGACAGTGAAAGTGGAGGAAGGGAACATGTTTATCAGTAGAATGTCTCTGAAGCATGTAAGAGAAATGTCACTCTAAAGAAAGATATATACCACCTCTGGTATTTTCTCATTCTGATTAGCAAATCAATAGCAAATCAATGTCTGATTTATTAAGAGACATTGAGCCTGGGAGGATGAAAGCAAGACAGCTGCAGCGCTTTAGTCCAGGGCAAGAATTAAAGTCACTTCCAGAAGAGAGAAGAAATGAGAAAGACTGAATGGTCCTGATTTCATGAGCATCAGGCAGCTGCAAATCCTGAAGTTTTAATAGTGAGGTTATCAGAGACAAACTATTTTCATTGATCAGTAGCTGCTTGGAAAAAGTGGGTCATCAATGGAATGTCCTAAGGCTGGTCACCTCATCTCTCCAGAGGGTGTAGTGACAATTCATTTCAACCTGTCGTTGTCAAAATGGTGATAAAAGAGAGACTGTTAACAGTGTTTTTCCAGCTTTGCTGGTTTTGTTACCATTTTACAAAGCAAAATGTAAATTAAATGTGCTTCTTCAATATATTTAGAAAGAAGAGGTGGATATTCATCCTCTTGTTCTCCTGAAATTTCTCCCCACTATATATCTGCATGTGTGCGTGTGCTTAAATTTTTGTGAGGGAAAAGGGAAGGGGAATCTCAAAAACTGGGCTAACATTCCTTCAGTTCTCAAAATCTCTGAAGTCGTAAATGAGCCTGGGTCCTGTTTTTGTTTTGATTTACAATTCTGTGTAGGTGGGAAGGTGCAGCTGCTTTGAAATTCCAGTAATCATTCTGGCTTAAATTTAGGCTCTCTGAAGTGAATGGATTTTGAATCAGGCCAATTTCTAACTGATGAATTTCAACCGCTGTAGAAATGAAACATCTTTAAGACAATAAGAGACAGGTGACATGGAAGACCCAGGTCTGTCTTGTAGCTAGGCCAAGCTGAGATGGGAATAGATGAATATCAATAAATACTAGTGAAAGAGCACTGCCCAGAGGAAAAGAGAATTGCTCTCACTTTGATGAAGGGATAGGAGTAGCCTGAAGCCAAGTATAGAAATATGCTGAGATATGCTGAGAAACAGCTGAGATATGAAAAAGGTAGAGATTCTATCACTTATTTTAAGGTTTTGAAATTCTGCACAGACTGCTTAATTTCTCTGCAAGACAGTACATGTCATGGGAATGTACGGGCAGCTTACAGAGTAGAGGGTTATTCAAGTTGAGGAAAGAGAAAAGGATTGTTTCCTAGCTTATACATTCCCTTCTTTCTCTACATGGGCCGTTTCTATTCATACCATAAAAAAACCACCCAAATCCCTTCTTTGCTATCACAACTCAGTCCTTACATTCATATGCAAGCAATAAGGAATTTCTTATTTTCTAATTCAAGGACTGCACTAGTTGAATTCTTCAGGTGTCAGGAAAGATGTTATTTTTCTCTGGTCTTAAGACATCACTTGAACTGTGGAATTTTTCCATAGTTTCCTCTGAACATCAGACATTCACCTATGTAATAAAAATACATCCTCTCCGCAACAGAATCCACAGAGTTGGTTGTGGAGCAATCATGTTTCTTGATTACTGTTACCAACAGGGCTGGCTTTTTCAGATATCTGGGGTACAGAATTATCTTGATAGAAACCATGGCAAAAGTAATGCAAGTCTTGGCTGTAGGACAAAGTCCCTCATTATAAGATCAGCAACAATGTCATATGTTCCAGCCTCCCAGTGCTCAGGTCTTTCAGCCAACATGACTATTTTTGAGGTAAATATATGGCTGACACAAGAGAGCTGATCTAGCTTAACGTGTAAACACAAGAGAACAGCAACTGTTGTCTGAGCATTCTTCTTCCCTTAGCACACAGAACTGAAGGATGGAGTATTGCACATGGTGAGCTGCTAATCTGAGGGAAAGGACAGGGGTTCCTCTCTAAGCTAAGAAAGATAGGTTCCCTGAGTCTTCTAGCCTATTGGAGACATGGTTGTGTCGCTAATAACTTGCATACTCTGGTTGTGTTTGGAACCTATTGCTGGACAGAGGTCATCCCACAGCTCTAGAAGATGCTGTAGAGTCAGTGTTGGAAGATATTCTGTTTACCATATAAGCCATCACTTACAGTTAATAAAACTGGTCTGTAATTCAGATGATTTATGGGGGCGTGGGGAAATGACTGCCGGTCTTCTCAAAGTTGCTTGAAGCTTATTAACAGAGAATTCTTGTGGTTTTGATAGCATCTGCTGTGTGGTGTGGATGGCTGGACATTTCAAAACATTTTCATTGTGAGCTACAGGTCCCTAAGGTCTTAAAAATAACTTTTATGGGTATTAAAATACACAGGAACTCTAACTCTTTTAACAGTTGTTTACTCTTGGAATCAAGAAGTGAAAAAAAAAAAGAATGTAACACCGTTCCTCATCTCTGATTTTACTAATTATAATATTAATTCTTATGAGTATCACAGATCTTTAGCAGTATCTTTGGTCAAAGTAGTACTTGCATAAGTAAAATGGGAGTAAAAATTATTGCAGATAAACACAGCATGAGAGTTTATATTCATTTAAGTGACTTTGACATGTTAAAAAATTTTTCATCATTGGCTGAGGATATTTAAAAAGTATGGGAGTTCAGTGCTTCACTCTTAGCAAATGAAAAATTAAACTAAATATGGAAATTCTCTTACATAACTTCAGTCACTGAAATGCCATTTCCCTGTTTTTAATGGTAGTTCTACTAGCCTTGTATGTGAAGAATGGCAACATTTATTTTAAAATATTGGTCATATGGGATATTTCATTCCATTACCTTCTCAGAAGAAAAGCTGCTTAAATGAAAATGAAGTTGATAGTCTAAAAGCTGAGAATCCATAGGGAATGCCAACAGTGTGGAACTGGGATCTGTGCAGGGTTCTCTAGGCTGTACTGGAAACTGGAGCAATACCGCTGCATTACTGTGGTCCTCCACTTGAAAAAGAGTTGACAGAACTGATGACCAAAATTCCTGCTTTAGGCTTTGCTACTGCCAATGTTCCTCAGGGTAGGTGGTGTCCTCTGTGCAAAGCTGAGGAATAGTCTCTCAACGGCATCCTGTGAGGGAGCAGGGTAGTACAGAAAACCCTCCTCATTGGCACAACTGAGACTCGAAGGATGCTGTAGCCAAAGTGGTGTAGCAGACAATTCATGCACACACTAAACAGGATTTGCCAAGATTCTTAGCATGACCAAGAATGGTTTATGTGGACATGCTAAATGACCGTGATTCAATTTCTATCTTTTTGTTACCTAGCAAAAGTATGTCCCTCCTATTATATGGTCATTTTTGAAGTATCAGAAATGATAAGTATTTCAATTACATCTTCTGTCAAAATATACCACAACCTAGATGGACAAAACCAATTCTCATAATTCCTTTTAAAAAACACACCCATAACATAAATCTAACATTAGGTAAACCAATTGCAGTCTCGGGAAATCCATTTCTTGTGTCCCAGTCAGAATGTAGAAGTTTACTAGTCTAAATTCTAGAAATAAAAAAAGATTATTCTCTACAAAAGTAATCTAGTCTCACATGAAACATCGTGAGATACGCCAGGCTGTAATTTTTGCTTACCAAAACAATTTACATAACATAGTTCAGTCAAGACATTCTGACTGTCAAATGGGTTTTCATTGTCTTTCTTTCAATTGAGCTATCCCTCTGACTACTCTTTTACCCATGAAAGCCCATTTTCCACTAAGAAGATTACTCGAATACATTTTGTTTGACTGGTTTGAAAAAAAGCTGACAATAGAGTCATAATGACATGACTAATAAAAGTGTACTGGCACAATGGAAAGTTCATTCTTTTGTCTTCGTAGCTTGCGAAGTTTTACACTAAGCATTTTCTTTCCCCAGAGGTTTTCTTTCCTGAGCTATATTATTCTAAATTTGACTTAAGGACCAATAATTCAAATAAAGCATGATCCTTGTTCTCCATTTTCTCCTTGTCTGTCTCTTTTCTCCAGTATGGAAACTGTAAGGTCCTTGTCCAGACGGGCTATAAAGGAATGTCCCACTGATTTCAGCTTCGGTGTGCTGGATGGAGAAGTGAGGTCAGAACCTGTGTTCGTACCACTGTTCTCTACTTGTGAAGTGTACAGAAGACTAGAGAACTTGTAAGGTCAGGTTGCCTGGTGTGGTTATCTAGTGCTAGATTGTAAAATAGAAATATATAGAATGTAATTGATTTTGCTGTCTGAGCTACTGTTTACACAATATACTGTGTATATTGTTTCTCCATGCTTTCTAAACAAAAATGAAGATTGATTTGTATCAAACGTGCAAAGGGAAGGTGTCAATATAGCCATCTCATAACACTGTGACACAACCTACTGTGTTTTCTGATGAGAACTGAAGCACATGGGAAGGTCATGGCCTAGCGCTGCCTAAAGCATGACATACAGTTCACGTCCCAAGGAAAAATAAATCGGGATTATTGTGATTCAGTATTTATTCTGGACGTAAATCTTCCAGGATCTGTTTTTCTCTCTCTGTCTATGTGATGTCAAAATTTGCCATTAGGTGCCCGGAAACATCAAGACAATCCACATACTTGAGTGCAAGTTTCTCCCTTTGGTCACTATGCCATTATTCCCATGGAGCTAAGCTTACAGCTATTCAGCTCTGTCTCCTATAGCATTACGTTTCAGAACACAACTCACAAATTAACTAGCCAAAAGATAAGCTGCATTTTAGGTGAGTCACATAATCATTCTGCTATGATGACAAGAACTCTCCAGCAAGACCTATGAACTAGATTAGACTGGGAAGATTTCTGGAATCTAGCAAATTCCCAGCCCTTAGAAAATAATATATTTTTTTCATCTGCTGGATAAAGAAATAAGGAACCAGTGAATAATTGCCCTTGTTGATCGGTCTCAGTGACAAACTACAAGGAACAAAAGGATTTCAATGAAAGTTGTGTTCCTCAATGTACTAATATCCTGTCTCTAGTAGAAGAAGCAGAAGCTCCACTACAATATGTATGAGTCATAATCAGACTTTAAATACACCAAGCCCTATACATTTTTTTCAGTTATGCTTCATATCTTTAAAATACATCAGCTGTACCTCAGACAAACTTACTTGCAAGCATACAATTGATCTGAACAAACATTGTAGCTCTGATGTCAACTGGCAAGACCACAGTAAAACTGGCCAAACTGATTGGGTGCTGACCAACCAGGAAGCATAGTTAGAAATGGCAACTATGTCACTGGAAGAGAAAAAGACTGAATGACAAGCGTGTTTTCCATTAAGAATGCCTTTTTAAGGAAACAGGTGGAATTCACAGTGTGGGAGACAGAGCAGTCTTTAGCAGGCAGATCTATGTATCTTCCAAGGACTTCAGCCTTTATGAAATGCCACAGTACTGGAAAGACACTATTAGGGTGACATCTATTTGTTGTGCTCCCAAGATCATTTACATTCTTGGAAGAAACAGAAATTTAGATCTTCAGAAAGAAACATGACAGAGGAAAGAGTAAGACTGTGGTTTTGAGTAACAGAATAACTGAGATGGAAAAGGTGGGTATAAAGCAAGTATGAATCTCAACTCTCTACTCTCTCTTAGTAGAGACTATCTTAGGGGATATTAGATTATTTTCCCTCTATCAGAGGCAACTTTATGGTTAAGATAATTCCCTTTCTTCACTGCTGGCATCAAATCATATTGTTCAAATGTACTGCAGGGGTTTGTGTTCAAACCTGAGGAGAGTTTCCAAAGCAAAAATTCTAGTTTGCATATTGCCAACACGAGTATATTCTATGGCCTGAAATAAAATACCTGTCACAGGCTTGAATTTCACATGAACAGCCTTTTCCTCTTTAGCCTTGACTCCTAAAGATAGTTCTGCAGTCAGCTTTACTATCAGTGTGCAGATTTAGAGAAGTTTATTGTTGTGTCCCTGCAGTCACACAGGAATAATTGCACCCCCTCCATCCCAAAGCTGCGATCTCCTTTTCACAGGTAGCAGAGCAAGAGGAAGAACAATTTCTTTGCATCTGACTGACAAGAGTAATTCACAAGTTCTACTCCCTTTTCTCTAGAATAAAATCTAATATCACCCTGCAGCAGCAGCACCTGCTTCTGGAACATTTGCAAGCCTCTCCAAGTTGGCACATTGCCTTTTCTAGCTTGGCTGGTACGTTAAACCGATGCCTATCTTTATGGTCAAAGTAAAGCCTTTAATGGACTATAACAAACAATCCCGGTCATCTCTTCTAGTCTTCAATCCATACTTGGGCTTTGCCTCATACATACACAGTACGACACATCTTTCTCTGGAGATGTTATTCTAACTGTCTCGTATTGACAAGATAGCTTTCTTCTTTCTGACCGATAGTTAATCTTTTTCACCTGCTCGTTTAAACTTCCATGGACATTTTTTGATATTTCCAAATGGCAATCTTGCCAGGTACCTCTAAATACAAGCAGCCTGCTGGAAGATTTGTTACAGGCAGGAGATTTTTCAGAATGCAGAATTTTAGCATGGTTGTCTGTATTGCATTTGAAATGGAATGGTGACTGCAGAGAAACTGAATGAGCTGTAAATTTCATAGACATATTTTCTGTTTTCTACCTTTTAACCTTATTAACCACTTTGAAACAAGTTGGGGGTTTTTTTGTGGTTTTTGTTTTGGTTTGTTTTTGTTTTGGTTTGTTTTTTTTTCCCATGTTTTCATTCTCTTCAACCTATTCAATTCCCTGTTTGAGCAGAACCTTGGTACACGTATTCAACTTTATCCTAGGACACAGACACACAAGATTTCTTCCAATGGAAAAACATTCAACAGCTAGGAAACAAATCTGTGGTTCTAGAATTTCCTTAAACAATTCTTATTTGTCTTGTAAAAATGAATACTTTGAATTAAATGCTAGCTACTCCAGGACCTACCACAGCCTAGGACTGTGGTCTAAACCTCATCCATTTCTTATTCTGAAGATTTATGTAATCTATGTGGTGCTGGAACAGCTTAGTAGTCAGCCACTGGGGTCTTAGACTATGAAGAGACATTGCTAATGGTTGTTTCAGAAGGGCTGGAAGTTTGTGGTTATTCATAAACACAGTCACAAAAAAGATGGAAATAACTTTAGATTGAGTAAATCTATTTCAAGTCATATATTCTGCTAGTTGCAGAGGATGGTTTTAGAGTAAGGTAGGACTTAAGACAGTGTACCGTAAAAATATTATATATTATAATCTATAAGAGCTGTTTGGAAGGTCTGGTTGGCCTAACACAAGTTTAAGTAAGCTATTTTTAGTTTGCCACTTCTTTCTTTTTGGCACAAGGCAGTAAACAATGTACAAGCATAATGAAAATCAGGAAATAATGAACAAATAAGATCTGGCAATGAGCTGACAATGGATGTAAAACAGTCTGTACAATTCATCTCGAACATAGTGGCTGAACTATGTGAACTTCCAAAGCCATCTCAGTCATGCTGTTTTGTCTTGTTTGAAATGTTCTCTCTTACTGGGTCCTGATGCAGTTGCTTTTCTGAAGAATGTCCTTCAGAAAAAATTTAACTGAAAGTTTGATTGGCTTTAGTTGGTAAAAAATGGCAGCCCCATGAAAATATGCTGCATAAATTACTGTTAAACAAACAGATGAATTCATGGCTCATCTGCTCCTGAAAGAAATAAGAGTTTAATTTTGTCAAATTTTGCATTTGAAGACAACTCTCTGAAGATTAAATATGTGTGAAAATCTTCTCTTCAACAATTCATACTATGCCTGAGATTTTAATACACCTTGCTATTTGTTGATTCATCAGGTTTCTTCTAGTCTTAAACTGTGACTTTCTCTTTTTATTTATAGAATTATGAGTTGTCCATTTTTTTAACTAGCCCATGAAATGGATTTATTTCCTACAGTAGATTTTGGTTAAGATATTTAGTTGCCGAATTGTCATGGTAACAAAAAGTAAGTAGTAGCTGATGGGATAGTGAGACAGGCTTGTATTAAGCTTGCTATCAATATATACAAATGCATTAGATTGAGAACATTTTCAGTTCCTTTCATGGAATAACACTGTGAGGTAGTTTATGTTACATGGCAGATTTACACTCTGTGGATTATAAGAGGCAATACATTTCAGAGGAACAAGTATTTTATTTTTTTATATGGAGACAATATAACTGTATGTGGAGAACAATATAATTGTATGACTAACACAGCAGACTTTTCGCTGCATTGAATTCAAGTGTGCAATTTTTTGTGAAAGAGGCACTACCTTTCATGATCTCTACTTGGTAATAGAATCTTCTGTAGGCTTCTTCTTCCAAGGATTTTCATGACCAGCAGCTCATCTATCTGCTGGTTAAGGTCTTCTCTGGTTCTGTCTCTCCACTGCATAATAGCCATAAAATATCATCTTATATTTTCATTTCTGGATAAAGAAAATTACATCCACTTTAAACTGTTGTTCAAGACTTCGTGTGCTTGTGAAAGTAATGGCTGATAACATCCACCACAGTGAAAATGGCTGTGATAAATTCAGTGTAACCTACCTGCTAATCCAAAGCAGAACGTACATGCGAGTTCTGCTAAACTTGACTTCTTGTTTGTGCTTGATATCATGCCTGTTCAGCATTTATTTTGGAACAAGGAATGATTCAGCTGGTCCCAAAAATACTGTTGTTGTTGCTCATCCAAAACCCTCATCAGACACAGGAAATTAACCTTGCTTTGATTGTCAATAAAACATTTAGATAAGTAAAAATAGAAAGCTACTTAACCATCTTTTAGAAAAGGATAAAGGCAATTCATATTTGCTATTTGTCTAAGGTAGAGAGGAAACAAGTTAAAAGATAAACTAGAGCCATAAACACTTTACACAGAAGCTGAGAACAAAGAAGTTCTGTGCAACATATGTAAGAGAATGTATGTGGCTTTATGCTACCTCTCTGAGTTTTACACTCCTGGATGGCTCTAGGAGACACATATTCTATGCAGATGTCTGCTCAAAATCTTTGGTGTGATGCTCTGATAATCTGGTGATGTCAGCTCTGAGATGAGGAGACCCTGCTCTTTCCTTTCTTTTGGTAAAGCAGTCTTGGACTGCCAGTTGGACTGCCAGAGGTAGTCTGTTGGACTGCCAGTCCTAGAAAAATTTCAACAAGAATGTCTTTATTGCAGCATTTTACCTACTGAGAAAAGATTGGAGTAGGAGTGAGAGTATTAAAATGTAGGATTTCTCTTTACTGTCTTATAGTGTCTAAGTAAGAGCAGTGTATTTCCAGAAAGTTGTCACACTGCTAAACAAAACTGATTTCCACTGCTGAGAGTAATTGATTATTTCTTCATAAGTAGCACTCCTCTTACAAGCAGTTATAGAAATCTATTGACATTTAAAAAAAAGTCTAACTGATCTTGTAATTTTGTCTTTACAAGTTGTGTTGCAAGTTCTTTTCTGTCATCCCCTGCCAAATTTGAACTCCAATATATATAAAAAATTTGCCGCCTCATGTCCAGCTTTTCATACACCAGTACCACCAAGTGCTTCTCTCGGCCTTTATTGATACAGGTCAGAGTTGCCCTGATCCAGGTTCAAGACTCTCCATTTGGCCTTGTTGAAGGCTACTTCACACATGTCCACTTACTGAGCCTGTCTAGGTCTCTCTGGATGGCACCTCATCCCTCAGGCATGTCAACTGCACTAGCTGTCTTGGTGTCTGTGCAGTACAATACAATAGACAAGAAACTGAAGATCTGAGGACAAGTTTTGTCTCTCATATTCAGAGAAACAGTTTATTTATGTTTTCGTGTGCACATACTCTTTTCCAACCCCGTGTTTTATTTCAGAGTGTCCTGTTAGTGTGAACATTTGACCAAAATTTCATTTTGTCTAGAAGTCACAGTTCCTGTGCATGTACAGATTAACTCTGCAGCATTGATACAGAAAATCCAGAATTTTGCATTAGACCTGCAGCTGTGTATTCAGTTTACAACTCTGCAGTAAGTGCTATGGATATATTGCATTGACGGCGTGTTAATAGATTGATTGTATAGGACGTGATCGATAGAAATGGATCTCAAACATGCTATTACGCATGCTCTTCAGGAAGCAATTGCACATTTTTCTGCTTAGAAAACCTAAAGCAGAAATATAGCACCATTACTCTGACTACCTGGCAAAAAGAATATCTAATCTTTCCTCTTTGTTTCCATATGATGTCTTCTGTTTCCCTCCACTCATCCTGACTTGTCTTCTCATTCATCAGCTGTAACTGCTCTTTAATATCATAAGATGCTTTTGAATAAGAGGTTTTCATATATTACATGTTTCTACACTACCTAGAATAGCACAGACCAATATAACTGAGATATTTATGTGCAAGCACAAGCCACTATTTAAAATAATAATGAACCATTTTTCATTCCTCCCTTTCCAAAACTAACTTTCAGAACTGGGGATTAACATTATATTATTTGCAGGTAATAGAAATCTTTATGTCAGCATGGGCACATTTCAGTACTTTATCAGTTGAAGTGCTCAGGAGCATTTAGGAATGAGCAGTTTGTGATTTGTCATTTGTTCAGTATTATTAGGAAACAGCAAGATGTTTATCAATAAAAAGGTGGGTGAACTAAATGTCTACAGCCACATAAATTAGTTAAAAAGAAATCAGCTCTGATCTTTAGTGGATCCAATTCCCACTTCATTAATTGCTAATTATCTTGATAATAAAAATATCAGTTTGAATAGCAAGAAGTGAATTAAAATAACCGCTGAAATGTCTGTTCTGATAAGCATGAAAAAACATAAGTAACTTACCATGAAAATTAACATAAAACTGCACCCAAAATCCATTGGCATAAGTATTAATCTAGAACTGTTTTTCTTCATGACAAATAATATTATGCTCTATGGAAGATGCTTACAGCAGGAAAAAAGGTATTTCTGGTAACAGCAGAGTAAAACACATTGTGATGATCACCCTTGTGGTTTTGAATATTTCAGCTGATTTTCTACTGTCATGGTAATAAATATTTAATTGTGTGGAAGGAAAGTGAAAAAAACAGAAGTTAATTAGGTTTGTATCATCCAGGAACTTTTTGCTGTTATTTTTAATTTCTGCTGTCTAAAGCAGCTCATGAAACTTTACAGCACAGTTGAGTCTGATACTTTTGTGAAATTCAATTTCCACTCCCTATTAAAATGTGAAAATCTATATTAATACCACACTTGGGGTGAGGATTGACACAGTAACAACTTCAGCGCATATAATGTTATGATCACATAATAATATTTTTCTTATACACTAACTGCTAATAAATAGTTGATTTCCAGAAAGGAGCTGCCATTTCAAATTCAACTGAAAAAATTCTTGATTCTTCACTGTCCAAAAAAGATACTCATGCAAATGCTTGGGAGATGATAAATGTCATTGGAGTCCTCATTTTGATTCCTGCTGGAAGTCAAACCCTTTTCCTAGTGTGAAAAGGTTTCCAGCTCTGTGCAGTGTGAAAGCTTTCATGATGAATTAAGAGTGAGGAATTTCTTTCTACTTCTCTCTTTGACTGTGATTTCAATTTGTTTTCTTAAAATAAAAGAATAAATCTCACCTAGACCTCCCTTCCAAATGTCATTGCACATGTAGTGACTTAAGGCTTCTGTATTTTTAGATACTCATAAAAGAGTGCAAATGTTGGAGAAAACTTGTCTGGATAGCCAGTGAAATTCATTACAAAAGTTGTCCCTCACAACCATACATCTTGGCTCTCATTTTCTTTCTACAAGCAAAGCCATGTTTTTAGCACAGTGAACACCAGCCTGTGACTCACTGATTTTAATGTCTTTGGCATTTTGACTCAGATTTTCAGATTGTCAGACTTGCAGACTCATGAATAAGATGTAGCTGCAGCATGTGCAGATCCAGGAGAAAAAATTGCCTTTTTTTTCTTTTATTCCCACTTCAGATATTAAGTATATATGATCACTACCTTCAGAAAAGCATTTTGACATCATTTTGCTGCTCAGCTGTCAGGTTATTTCAGTACAGAGACCAGCATTTCTTATCTCAGCATCTTTCCTGGGCACAGTTTGCAGTCGCAAATTGAAAAATGCAAAGTTACAGGCTTTGTTTCTCTTTAGAAAGTCTTCGTTATTCATTTTAGCTCTTCATTTAACAATGTATTTTCATTTCACAGTGTTATTTTGTTTCTAACTATGTGCTATGGGCAAATTTCAATAGATATCTCTAAGCCTAAACATGAAAACAGATGCAAAAGAAGATAATTTATTTCTTCCTCTGGGAAGAAATAACTCACTAGAAGACAGAAAATCACCAACACAATCAGGTTAACCGTGGCTTTGTCTGGCTAAGTCTTATAAATCCCCAAGGGCAGAGATGCTGGACCACCACCAGCTCCAGAGTTGTACCACACTCCTTGTGAAATGGTGAGATGAGAATTGACTGTATCACACACAGCAGCAAGTTTCAGGGCCAGAAGACCTGGACAGATGACTTCAAAGACCAGCCAGTACATTGCATGCTTGTCTTCTGCCTGTAATGTCAGGAAATTTGCCATGCTATGTGTAAGGAAGACATAGAATCGCAAGAGTCCAGAATCAAAAAATGTTTTGAAATAATTTTTTTACTTTTTCTCTATTAAATTCTCTTTTAATCTCATGTCAGTCAGGTAGGTCAGGCATTGGGATCAGCAGTGGTACAAACACTGCTGCACTTCTGCTATGGCAAGTGACAGTTTCAGTACATATTTGCTTGCTTTTCAGTCAAGAACAATGACTTCTTTATTGTTGTCTTTTTCTCCTACTATTATTGAAAATGAACAGAACCCTATTCAGATTGCTTGCAGAATAAGAGAAGAGAATAATTTATTTCAATATACTTTTTCATTGTCTTTTTTACAATCCCAAGTTTGTGAAAGTTAGTAGAAGGAAGAAAGAGATGAGAAAAATTGATATCCACACCTAAAAGAGTCTTAGGTGTCTTATTGAAGGTGGGATATTCAATACAGAAGATGGGTAATAGCCAGAATTTTTTTCTGTCAGTGGTCAGTGCAGGGCTTGAATGAGGAACAGGAAGTTAAAACAGGAGCCAGTTAAGAAGCACCAATGCCAGACTATGTTAAGGGCTATATTGTGTAATACTTATTCATGCAATGAATCTCTTTAATTCTGTCCTTCTCTGTACAGAAATCACTTTCAGTGGTACTGCCTGGATGAATTCAGACTTTGCACGCAAGTTAGCAAGCATATCTGAATTAATAGCCTATTTGCAAGTGTCAAGCTGCAAACAGTGTAGGCATCATCCTTAGCATTGATCATGACTAGACAGCACATTTCTAAACCAAGCTTAATATGTCTGTAGTATCTGCTAAGTGTTAAACAGTATTCTAAGCACATGCTAATAAAAATGCATGAACTCTCATGCTTTAAAATAATACCAATTTCCCTAGGCCTAGGGAAGGCTAACAGGCATAAAAGTTTCACATTTGGGTCTTACCCAGGATTTTTGCTGCCAACTAAAACAACACTACTTTGAGGATTAGAACTTTATAGACTTAAATTTTCTCTTAAAGGAAAATGTGCATCTCTCTCAAGATTATGACTGAACTATTTCATAGGGGGTTGTTACAATTAAGATAACATGCTGATAACACTCTTCACAGGAACTTAAATGTCTGGTCCACGTTTGCTTTCTATCTATGAACATATACGTGCCTTGCCAATGAAGACAGGTAACATATATTCCTCTAGTAGCTATGGAAGTCACAATGAAATTTGCACCTCAGAAGACTTTCTGACCCTTGAGCAACTTGGAGATAAAGCTGTCTCCTTGAACTCACATGGAATGTACACTGTCAGCTTCAAAAGAAGAATTTCTTGGTGCATGATCTACTTCTCTTCTCAGTATAGAACACAAAAAGAGCTTAAATTGCAGAACTGAAAAATGTGACCAAAACTCAGAGGCAAAGTGCAGGTGTTTGAATCCTGATACCACTGCATTCTCTTAAACCAAGAGGGGTGTGGATTCCACCTTACGAGACAAAATAGTAGGTTTAGAAGGAAAAAAGGGCTTCTTAATGTGTTATACCTCACGGTTCTTTGATATGTAAGCAGGGTATTCCTGCTCCAAGAATCCTTTATCCAGGGTATGCGTATCCCAGAGTTGACATCATTTGCTATATCAGCAAGTGGGGATGAGCAAAGTTCTCATTTTCTGCCAAGACATGTTTGCTGGATGGGACTGGTATTTAGAAAACCAAATCCATTTATCTGCATGTTTCTCTTACCCATGATACCCATTCACCCATTCAACTGTAAGCAAAATCAGATGATGTTTTCTTTCTAGAGCACAAATGAGATCAATAGAGTTTGGTTGATTTCCAAATATCATCCTTATGATGTTCTCTCACTTTTGGAGAAAATCTGACCTAAAAGATTTACTTTCCATATTAATAGGAAGAGCCAGTAAGTCAGTACCTAGGTCTCCTCTGGGTACAATTTTTGTTGCATTGGTAGGCTTGCTGTCTTTCTTCAGATTCTTTTGTTACTAAAGGTCCTATCAAGGTAAAATAGAAAAAGGCCACATAATCTTCACTGTTCCAGTATATCAAAACAAAATCGGTACCAGCACTGTACATCTCTGAAAGCTCTATCATTTTCTACAGAAATTGACACAGAAGTTAGACTGGTTCATTCCAGGCCCAAACCTCTCCAATTCACAGTACAGAGGATAGAATATTATTTTTTTTCTGCCAATTTTTTTTTCTTTCCTTTCCATTGAAGGATGACATCACAAAGATTCTGCTCTGTATACTCATTTGGATGAACTGACTGTCTTCAACATGCTGTGTCTGTTCACCTATTTTCCCTTTGAAACTGTTAGTTCCATCTTCTTTGTTTGAACTTACAGTACACGGACCATAGCTCCATAAGATCCAGATACTGAAGCACACTATTTATTTTGTCCACTATTTCCTTTTCCTGTTGACTAGATTTCAACATGTTTTATTTTCATCTCACAAGTTTTCAGATTTCTGGAGATTAGTTAAAATGCTTCTTCCAATAAAAGATCTGTTGCCCTAATGGGTTAGCTCTTTTGGACACTAGAATTTCTCCCTATTGTTTTGTTTTAATTTGAATTTTCCTTTAATTAACTTACTTAAGTAATTGTGCAGTTTTCTTTCTCAAGCATCATATCTCTACACCAGAATGTGCTGTTCTTGTGGTAAGGGTTATTAAGGTTCTCTTCTTTTTCAATCACATGTTCAGACTCTCCAAGAGCGATGACCCAGCCTCCTTCCATCCAATCTTAAAAGACCCAGGCTTTCAACTGTTTCTATACAAAGATTATTAAAAAGAATAACAGTCTGCCTCGTGGTATGCTATGAGGCTCTAAATGGGATTTGTCATCTAGTCGGGCCATCTTTCAGATCAGATGACCAAAAGAAATCTTTATCTTTAACCACTGCTGTCAAGCTGACGTGGAACATGACTGGTCAGTGACATCCGCAGAGCTGTTGTATACATGGGTACAATGATAGAAAGACAGAAAGTGAGGGTACTTATAACTGAAATTTCTCCATTCACCTTTCTTTTCAACTCTTCCAGAGTCCTTCAAAATTCTTGAAGTCATATATATTTGCATTTGAAAGAACAGTAAAATAAACCTGGATGCAGTCTTCTCTACCTAACTATATGATGTACTTCAGGAATGGGAAAAAGCAAACAAGCTTTTCACAAAGAGAAAAAAGATTTCTGCATGTAATGGCAAATGCACAAACACAGTGTGAACAAAACATAGATTACTTGTCTAGAAACACTTAATTTTCTGGTTTCTTACATCTCTTTTGAACCTCCTTTAACAAAGTTGACCCTTAACACGTTTTCAAAGCCTTGTGGCTCATTTCGTTCTGTCACTCTTACTCATCTACCAAATGTCAAATTGGTGGCCTTTCTGAGCTGGTCTAACCTAACAGAAGTCAAGCCTCAACTTGCATGAGGTCTCTCACCACCTCATAAGAACTAGACATATAGCCACAGAATGGGGATGCATATCATCAGAACTCAGAAGAAAACTTAGGTTTGCAATCTGCCAGCACAGAACATGAAGAATGTTTTTCAACAGACATTTCTCATTATTGATAGAGAGAAAGAATCAGAGCTGACCTGGCAGCATGCTGAGGGCTCAAATTACACAGTACATTTGATGGGCAAGAATTTAAATGAAAAATAAGTGTATGGAAAGAGGGTAACCAGTCTCAGTAATTAAGTTTTCTTCTGGGGTTCATCAAGCTCTATTTTGCTTTCCAAGAAAAAATCATAAAATATGTTAAAAGATCAGCATAAGGAAAATTGGGACACTACAGTTGCATGCACAAATTTTGATTTTTTTGTCTGGTAAATAAGTATTTTCTTTAAAGGACTAAGTTTACAGATAACTTTTTTAATACCCCAGTACTAGTAAATAATTTTTTTCTTCATAATTCACATCTATTTCCCTGTGAATCATGGCACCTTTTTCTACTTGGATAAAATCCTAAAGCACAGAATACTTTTCTCGAAAAAACCCTGCTGTGTGAGCTTTACCTTTCATGTTCCTTCTCCCTAATCAGGCCAATTCAGGTACAGTCTTCCCAAAATCTAGCTTGTATCTTTCCAAACTCCTCTGTGGATCTTCAGAGGTGTACACCCTGAAATTAGTAGCAACTGCCCAACACCCCAGTTCATATGTGCACTGTGGGTTTCTATGTAATTTCCTTTTTTACGTACATACACGATAAAAAAATCAAGGTCATCTCTCAATTTCCTGAAGGGACAGATGGAGCAAATCCTTAATATCAAGAACTCCTGCTACTTGGGCTGTCACAGAGAATACAGTGATCTGCTGTCACCTAAGACTTCTCTTCATCTTATCTTTTTTATTTCAAATCCACAAAGCAAATTAATTTTTGAGGGTTAGAAGTGTATTTGGGGGTGAAAAAAGAATTCACATGTTTTCAAGGAGGAAATGTTTTGTAAAATGTAGTATAAGAAAAATGCCAAGAATCTTCCAGCTGACATAAAAAGCTGCATGACAATTTTCAATGATCAATCCTGTATTATCATGACACTCAGCCAGAAAGAATATAAATTACTTCTATTTACATTTAGAGTTTTGTTTGTTTTTTGGATAGCATATTTGTTTGTACTGAGTAAGCAGCAGGATTTTTTTGCAGAACTTACTTATTTGTTCAGAGATTTTCCCTTTGGAAAATGAGGAAAAAAATAATAGTGCCAGAGGGTCTGGTTTTGCTTCAGCAGCAGCATCAGTAGATTTAAATTCTTTCGATGCGTGCACCCCATGGGCTGTATAGTCATCTATTTTTTGATAGAATAGAGTAACAAAACACGACATATATATATATATAAAAATATATGTATAGTATGATTAAGATGTACTGGGAGTGATGCAAGGGGCGCTTTTGTCCCAGAAAGGAAGTGATAGGAGCCACAGCCCTGAGTTCCAGAGGAACCTCCACCACTGATAGGTGTTCCACGGCTCCACCTTTTTGTGCCTGAGCACAAAATAGTTTAGAAACCATTATATCCCATGTGTTCAGACCCATCTCTGCAATTAGCTGGCAGGATCAGGCTACCCAGAAGTACATCAGAACAGGAAGTCTTTGTCTACTGCATATGCAGAAGCCAACATCTTTCACAACTCTCTGTTGTCTCTTTGACAACTGCTCTGTGATTTGTTGATTGTCATTTATTGAACCCATAACGTGCACATGAATACAGACCACTATCTGATTGGCTGCCTGTGTCTTGGACCACAAAGTGCTCATATATGAAAATACACATTTATCTTCATCTTCGTTTTCATCTTCACCTTCATCTTCATCTGTCTTTATCTTGATATTAACATGAATGTAAAAAGAAGAGACATAAGTTTAACAGGGGTGGCTTTCATTCATGGCTGCCCCGAAGAATGGATCAAATCCGAGCTGGATTTCTTTAATTTTTCCCTGAATCAGACTCTGTCTGATGTCAGTTGACATCTCTATTATAGTCAGTATAGTTGAGGTCAGCCAATGAGTTAGCCCTTGAGACATATGAATTGGGGCATATGTAACAGGTCAATGAAAGACTATTATGACTTCAGAGAACTCATAGGCAGAGTATTTGAAATATTACTTGAGTGAAAAAAAACTTTTTCCACTACTCAAAATATTGCTTTCTGTTTTTGCTGTGAATGGCAAGTGGCTCTTCCCCTTCCTCTCAAACCTTTTTGAAGTTTATTTTGGATAAAAAAAGGAAAAAGTAAGTTGACTAACAGAGAGTGACAAAATAGGAAGGTACACCATAACCAGAATACAATAAAATAGAGAAATAATAGAATATGAAGATGATTGGATCAAATTAGAATTTAGAGCCAAGACTATTGCATAGAAGGAAATTATATTCTATTTCTGGGCTGAGAGAGTGATGTTGAAATACTGAGGGACAGCAAAGAAGCTTGGGAGACTTTTCAAAAAAACTTACAAATCTTAAAAAACAGCTGTCATTTTTTTTGCCAGCAGGTACCAAATTGCCTACAACGTATTTAAAAATTAAAACCCAGAAATTCTTCCAGGGCTGTGGAAAATGGTAATAAAAATGTTTGCACTGGTAGAAATGGAGAAGGAATGTGAAGGCATGGATTCCAAATACCAGCAGACGGGATGTAAAAATGCTATGCATTGCTGACAGTTACAGCAGCTGTTCTTCAAGCACACATCTACCTACCTGAGATTTCTCAGGATAACCAGACATGAAACAGTGCCTAAATTCTGATCAGTCACAGAGGTGGGACAGGACAGACATTAAGCACAGCTTCTGAAGGATAAGGTGAGACACATCCAAAGTCAGCACACTCCTAGGCAGAACTCAGGGAGTGTGGAAAGGGGTGCAAAACCTGATGTCCCTTGTCCTTCATGTCATTGCAAGCATCCTTAATAAATCACTTATTAATCACATAATAAGATTGTGATGGTGATGACTTTTGTTTTTTGTTTTTCTTTTAAATTGTTGCTAGAAGTACTTGCCACTCATATCTGGATTTTTTTTCCAAAAAAAATATGCTTTTCCTCTAAATAAGCTTTTATGTAGTGTTACATGTAGAAAACTTTATACAATTTATTTGCCCATTTTTGGTATTATTATTTTATTTTGCTGAAGTTTGATTCTTTAAAATATCTTGGGGTTTTTTAATCATCAGCTGAGTCAAATCTTAACATTATTTAGCTAGCTGCCATTTGTTTTAGAAATAATAAAAAACCTGAAAAGGTCTTTGCAACCTAAACAAGAAAACTTCTTATTAACAAGATTAGTTTTCCTTAGAAAAGAATGTGGAAAAGTCACCCCTCAAGAAAAAAAATACTGTTGTCATTTCAAACCCCTCCATAATGTGCAATCCTGTGTTTTATTCAGGCCTTTGAGAGTCTTCCATTCTCATTTTGAAAAGATATCCAACAGCTGTATACATTTATTCTGTTTGGATTTGCCTTATGAGCATTTAATTTAAGAAAAATCATTAACTTGAGTTTCTTTTAAGAGTCTGTGGAAATTGTTTTAAGATCCCTTTTAGGATAGAATGTCCTAAAGTAATTACGTCTTGGAGGTATTCCCATCTCTTTCTTTTCCCTGACTAATATAATTCATATTTGATTAAACATTATTAGGTGTTTTGGTTTTCTTCCAATGAGTGGGAAATAGACATCTGGTTATGTGAAGCCAAAATCATACCAAAGTATCCAATGTAATGTCCTACAGGAGTGGTGTGCACCACACATGTTTATTGGGGAGGGAGCCTCATCTTGGCACCCATGGAGTTTGAAAAGGGCAAATTCTAGTTGCGAATCACAACAACCATTCCCTGTGTAGCTCTCTGGCCAGAAAGGGCTAAGCTAACACTTGTATGCACATACAGAAGAATAATCCTTCGCAGTTAGCAGGACTGTGTTTCGTTTTGCTCTGTTCTGACTAGGATAGATTTCCAGTTATGGTATCCATAATTCAAGCCTTAGAAGACAGGCCTTAAACCAGGAGTGGCTAGTTGTCTTGAAACACTCATGAAAATCCTTTTGTGTTTGAAAGCCAAGTATAAGGAAGACTGGTAAGAAAGGTAGGATACTCTTGACATAACAGAGCTCACTACTGAGCCGAGTAGGCGGTCAATCTCTGAAATTCAGTGATACCAGCACCAGTGCCTTCTACTAACTTGCTTCCTCTCACATCCTCTTTACACTGAAGACCTAATGTTAACCAATGTATTGCAGTTTAATTACCTCTGCCACAGAAGTGCAAACACACAATCAAGTAAACTGCTCTTTGATAAGTTAAAATGGTTTATTTCATCAAGGAGTGTTAGAACCCTAATAGGAAATGAAAATTTGGTAGTAGAGGATAATATAACAGTCAAAGCTGTGACTAGATTCAACCACTGTCATCTCAAGGTAAAAAAAATTTCTGCACTGAATAATATTCTGCTTTCTGTATCTAATTTAAAAATTACTTCAGGAAAAGAGTGTGTGTGGTAAAGTGTTAAGCCTGCTAGTGTTGAAATTGCTTCAGTTTGACATATAAAAAGCTGGAAAGTCAAATTCTTCTCACCAGCGTAGTTCATGATGCAAGTAATTTAAACTCAAACTATATAATTAACTCAAATTATATAATTAGATGCTGAACACATATGATGGCAAGAAGACCCACAAAGGTCAAAAAGTCATAAGAAAACTAGGTTTGTTATATGGATTGCTTACATAATATGTTTAAAAATGTACTGTTGCAAAAGTTTCACTTAATCAGAGAAGCTTCTGACAGCCTGGGATGGTGTGTTATGCTACATCAAACTCAGAAATATTTTTTAACATAAAAAAAAGGCTGTTAATTCCCTTTTTTCCTGATACGACTTTTATATTCTGTCAGGGAAATTTTAGAAGGAAATATTACTGTCTAATTTTTTGAGGAAAAGCTTGGAGCTCAGTCTGTTTATTCTCCCAAAATTGCTGAAAAAGAAGAGCAATTAGCTCCTTGTGATG
This sequence comes from Xenus cinereus, assembly GCA_025774025.1. Lineage (NCBI taxonomy): Eukaryota > Metazoa > Chordata > Aves > Charadriiformes > Scolopacidae > Xenus > Xenus cinereus. The sequence goes on from JAOXJK010000012.1 coordinate 85,664,583, forward strand.
GCAGTTACTACTATCTAGCAATTGGTAAGACAGTCAGCTACTTTACTGGTCACATTGTAGGACCACAGAACACTTTGCGCTTAAGATGTGGAGACAAAACCAAAATTAACACTGTATGTATTATACCCTATGTATAAAGACTATGATGCTCAAGTAGTGTACTAACAGGGAAAATGCTACAAAGCAGGGTGGTAGAGAACAAAAAAAACTTCAGGAAAGAGATAAGAAGTGAGGGGAATGAGGGTAGAGAGGGAGGACCTGCCTGTCCAGGCAGGTCTGATCTTTGTGCGAAGTTAAGAAAAGTTTTGTGAAAATGTGCCAAGAATATTGTGACAAAAGATAACAACAAATAGAAGAAGGATTTTCCTTCTCTTAGATTTACTATTCTGTGGTAATGTAGTCTGATGCCTTTCCCTCAAATGCTCTCTTAAATCAGGGAAATAATGCATGTGAAGTTAGAGAGATATTGAAGTTCTCAGTTGTGTAACAGAAGTTAATCATTTCCTCTCTTTGTCAAAGTGATTTGGGAGTTCTTGCCAGTAACAAAATCGCACCCAGGTCTTGTCCTTTTCTCCCTATTGTTCCTCTTTCTCCCTGTGATAGAGCTGTATATGTTGTTTAAGATTCATTTCTTGATTTTACCTTTCTATTTTCACTGAAGTTTTTACACACGAAACACCTGTCCCTCCGTCTTGCAGTTTTGTTCTGCTGCTGTGTGCTGCTTTGTTTTCTTATTGAAAACATTGTTTTTCCTTTCTGAAGGTCTCGTCATGTCAGCTGCTGACACCCCACTCCAAGCATTATGTTCAAGGTAGCAACTTGAGAGCACATCCTCCTTGTAAACCTAAGCTTTGTTGGGAGATGTTGCAACCACAGCTGATAGTTCAGTCATGGGCCAATTCAGTGATTTGATGATGCTTCTTTCCAATTCTTCTCTCCTGCTCTGTGTGCATACTACCCTCCAGATAGGTTTGTCTAGAAGCTGTATTTTGTCTCCTGATTTCCATCTTCACTACTGTCCATGTGCTCACCATAAAACAAAAATAGTATGGTAACAGTAATAATATTATAGCTTGATAAATAGTTTAACAAACTCCCTCCCTTCCCCGAGGAGCTATTTGGGCCATCTGAGACATCAAGAAATAAGCATTTGAAACCAGATAATAATAGAGAAGAAATTAGTCAGATTTACCAAAGTGCAATCTTTTGGAATTACACAGGAAGGACCTTGCCCTGCCCTTCCCCCATCACGCAACTGGGCCAGAACCCCCAGTTGATAGCATAGCAATCTTATTGTCTTCTAATGAATAAGCTGTAATTAATTCCAATATATAAAAGATTTTATCTAGGATTTGTATAAGAAGCAAAAGTGCATTTCTAGTAAGCTACCACTCATCTAAAATGATGATACATACTGTGGCATTGTTAAATGATAATATTCTAAACCCGCTATGTAATTTTTGCAACACTGTTAATAGTGATACTCAAAGCAAATAAAGCCTAATACGCAGGTCTTGCAGATATTTTAAGACACTGGGTCAGTCTACTGTTTAAAATACCCTTATTTTCCCAATGGGGCCTAAGACTCCTAGTTCACGCATTACTGTCAGCAGAGGTTCACGGGATGGGTGAGCTTTCCTGCTCAAAGCAGCACAAACAGGGGGATCCCTTACTCCAGTCTGTACCCTACCTCCCCTCCTTGATCCTGCCCTTTCATCAGTTTGGAGCTTATCTGCCCCCACAGAAGCTTTTAGACCAGGGGACACCATGTTTCAGACAGTGCTCAGCTGTCTTGTGAAACTTCAACCTGCGGTTATTTCAGAAAGTGGCAAGCGTAACAGCATTCAAAGAAGACTGCCAAATAAACATCAGGTGGCAACAGAAATAGAATTTGAATTGTAAGAGATTTTCTTATAGGATAATTAAAATTAATATTGCCCTGGCAAAACTGCAAAACGATACGCATTTGGAAAGCCTTCCTTGCATCATAAAAAGAATCACAACAAAAGAATCCTTGGATTAAAAAATAAGCAAATGCTGCAAAAATATTTTGAAAGACAAAACATTTCAAAACTTGAAGGGAAAATTGTTTTGTGTATGAAAACATACTCCGGTATTGCCTCATATTAACTCCACTGGAACTGAACAGCACCTGGAAAAAGGAAAGGGCATCTTCTCAAAAGCTAACGAAAGAAAGATATATCTCCTTTCATACATTCTATATTTGGCTGCATAAGTCAGCAAAGATTGGGTGTCCAAGCAGGTAGACAAAGACAATAACTACAAACAAGCAATTAAGGCTATATCTGCAGTACCATCAGTAGTGAAGATAAATTTAGGCCACCTTTTTTCTTAAACATATCAACACGCTATATGAGTACTAAATGATCTTTAAGGTTGCTTCCAACCTAAAATATTCTATGATTCTATGATTTCAGGTTTCAGGCTTGTTGTGTTTGCAGTCATGCCATAGAAGTTTGTTGTATATTTAGGCCATAGCCAAGCTAGGGGATTTTTAGGTGCTAACAACAGCGTTATGCTTATTTACTATTATGCACACACTCAACTCCAAACAATGAAAAATGTCTTTTCTGAGGAGAATTTTTCCTACCTATTTCTAGCAGGAGTTTTTTTTGTAACTATTCCATTGTGGTAATGTTCACACAGCCTGCACTTGCCAAATATTTTGCACTAAGGTTTATAATCTTGATACTTAATATAGTACTTAATCTTTCAGTATTAAATGCTAACAACCCTTGTTAATAAGAATGTGGGGTTAAACAGTGTGTGTGTGTATCAAACACAAAAAAATCCCTGTGTGTTTGCCAAAACTTGATCATGTTTTTAGAGGAAAACTGACATCAGTTGGATTAAAGAGTAACTGGGAACTTTAAAGAGACTTTCGAAACAAAGAATAAATTAATCTTAAAAGAAGTATAAAAGAAACATGAAAGTTCAAAACAGGAGGCAGAGACTTTGGAGTGGAAACAGCAGCCATCAAAAATAGAAGTTTCCCCACCAGCATTACACCTTTGCCTTGGCCAGCAAGAGCAACCTCCCCATCAGACACCATGAGCTGCTGGCTCTGCAGCTGGTGAGGCGACAACGCAAACCACAACAAGCAGGGACCCACACCTCAGATTTGTCTGTGCACATGAACTTGTGGGATGTTTTCTCACCAGCTTGTGGATTAATAGGTTGTAGAGAGCAGCACAGATACCCATAAAGCTATAACACCTATGTCTCCTTATTGGACTCATGCAAGTAGGGTACCCTTGCTTCTGAAAGAGCAATGGTGCTTGTAACCCACACATCCTTTGAGGAACAGATGGGTGTGATGGTAGCTCTGTGAATGTGTGGTTCAGGGTGTGTTTATTGTTAGAAATTTTCAGGACTGGTTATTAAAAAGTATTCAGAAATTTGTAGGTGCTTACTAGAATTTTGAGTGTCTAGTATTGTGATTTATATGTTGTATTATTGATATTGACCCTGAAAATACAGATGATTGCTTATTAGTTTTATGTCATTAATAAATCCATAACCTACTTCTATCCTGATATAGTTTAAACTAAGTGAACTGCTCCACACAATCACGTACACAATTCTTAATATAAGTGATAATAAAGGACTAGCAATAGAGATGGAAACAAGGAAACATCCAATTTAAAGGAGACCACTTCCACTTTAAGCATCTGACATTTCTAGCATATCATTTTTCCTAAAACACAGATGGCTGTCTGACAGAAAGATTAGAAACATCTGAAAGTATTGATGTAGTGGCTGGTTATTATGCCTCAGCTATATGTCATTCTATTAATACTGGGTCTATGCAGCATATCACTATAAAGAAGAAAAGTAATGAATTTCCTGTTGAATAACAATTAGGTGTAAATTCCTTAAGGGACTCCAGATGACGTAAAGTTCTGAGGCCTGGTTTGTAATTAGGGCAGTTCTTGAACTGCTCTTCATCTGCTTAGAGATTTGGATTTTTAGCAACTGGAATCTTTTAAATATCAAAACCAAAACTTTTCCTCGCCTTTAAATTGCTTCTTTTAGCTTCCAGGTAAATAACCTGATCTTTCCAGTTTTTGATCAAATAACCAATCATCAAAAATGCCTGTAAAAACATAATTAATGGAGGCATTGCACTGCAAATTTTATATATTCGAATGTGCATTTAAGTTTCCTCTGGCAATTGTTCTGTGCCTTCATTTCTGTGCTTTATGTCTTACCCTATCATGCACTCACGTGGTGTAAGTTCAAGAAGAAAAATCATAGAACCATTGAGATGTAGAATATTAGAGAAGTCTAGGGAGGAAGAGACCTCCGGAGATCATTTGAGCCAACTCTCGCTTAATTCACCCAGGGCCCTGTCAAGCACAGTCCTGTATATTTCCAGTAAGGGAGATTCTGTTGCTTTTCTGCTCGACCTATTCTGACATTTAATTGTTCTCACAGTGAATAATCTTTTTCTTATGTCCAGGTGGATATTTCCTTGAAGTAACTTGTGCCCATTGCCTGTTGTCACTATAGATGCTTGTGAAAAGAGTACCTCTGTCCTCTGTATAACTAACTTTTAGGTATTGGAAGAATGGATTCCCTAAGCCTTTTCTTTCTAGGCTAAGCAAACATAGGTCTCCCAGTCTTTCTTTAAACATCATGGTCTCCAACACTTTACTCATTTTGGTTGGCTTCAATAGACCATCTCAAGATTTTCAATGACTCTTGAAGTCATTCCCCATCTTGACTGGGGAAACCAAAGGATATACGATTTCAGGTATGGTCTAACAAGGGCTAAGCAGAGTTGAATAATCCCACCCCTTGATCTGGTAGCTATAAACTTGCTGATGCAGCCCAGGACATGGTTTGCCTGCATTGCCTGCATTGCAGGGTGCACTGCTGGCCAATGTTTAGCATGCTACTCGCTAGAACCTGTGGTTTCTTTAACAGAGCTACACCCCAACCACTCAGACCTTATTTTATACTTCTGCTTGGGATTTTTCTGTCCCAGGTGCAGGGCTTCATATTATTCTCATGCAATTCTTGTGGGTCCAATCTCCCAGCCTGTCAAGGTGTTTCCGAAAGGTACCGCTTCCTTCCAGAATACCTACCTCTCCTACTACGTTGCTGATATCCACAGACTTGGTAAGGCTAAATTCAATCCTGTCATCCAGCTTGTTGCAAAGATATCCTGGATCGTATCAGACACACTATTGACCTCAGAGAAACTCCACTTGTGACTGGCTGCCAGCCTGATTTTGCGTAATCAACCACTATCTTTTGAGCTTGGCCATTAGCCAGTTTTTCGTCCATCATCTGGTTCATATGTCCAGTTTATGTCTTGTCAGTTTACCAAAAAGGTTATTGTGGGGAGATTATGTCTGACAAATTGCCATAGTCTGACATTGACAGCTTTCCCCTTACCCAGTGAGTGACTTGCTTTGTCACAGAAGGCAATTAAATTGGTAAATCATGATTTACCCTTGAAGAATCTTTGCTGGCTTTTCCCAAACATCTTCTTGTCCTTCATCAGCAAGGAAATAACTTCCATGAGGACCTGCTCCATAATTTTCCCAGACACTGATGTGAGGCAAACTGCTCGGTAGATTCTCAACTCTCTTTTTTTTCCATTTTTGTACATGAGTGTAATATTTGCCTTCTAGTCATCAGAGACTTCCTTTGGCTTCTATGACTTTTCAAAAATGATGAAGAGTAGTTCTGCAGTGACGTCAGCCCCCTCTTCTAGCACGCTTGAATGGATCAGCAGTCTCACAGGCTTGTAGATTCCATTTTGTACAGATGATCCCTAAATTGAATCTCATCCAGGGTTTAACATCTATTCTCTTGCTGCTTCACAGCTTAGAGACTTGGGGGCTAACTTTAGCCATGAAGACTAAGGCAAAGAAGTCATTGAGTAAACCAAATTTTACTGTAAAACTTGTAACTTGCAACTAATTTTCCAGCTCCTTTCAGGGACAAACCTATCCCTTCCTTGTATTTCTGTTTGTTACTAACATACCTATAAAATCCTTGGTATTCTTGACATCTCTTGCCAGTTGGCGTGCCAGCTGAGCCCTGCTTTGCCACTCTGGGCCATGACACTTGCTCAGACCAAGCTAAATAGCAAACAGAAGCTGAGCACAGGCATCTGCTGGTCCCGAGTGAGGCCTCTGCCCCATAGGTCCCTTCTCAGGGCATGATGAACCCCTCCCTCCCCCTGCCCCTCCGGCACTTTCCATTCGTGGTTAGCATAGCTCATGAGTGTAGTTGGTGCCACATGCCAACACTACCCTCACAGCAAAGTTTAGGAAGAAATAACTGTCTATTAGATGTTTATTCTTTTCTCCAGCTGAATTATTTTTATAAGTAAGGTCTTTTGAAGAGTGGAGTCATTCTCAAACACCAGTTCACTGGAGTGGGAAAAGTAGGGAATAAAAATGTCTTATTTGTTGTTTGTAAGCTAATGGGAGCAAAATATAGATAGGGCAGAAAATATGCATATTCATCTGTACCAGACTAGAAAGAAATAAAAAGTAATTTGTCTTTCTGTTCAAAGAGATATAGCTAAAAATAGCTAGCTATCCTGTTCTACTGATGGAAAATAACACATCACGTTATATTGGCTACAAAAATAAAGATGAGCACAACTGTTCTGTTTAAAATAAATTCTCATATACTCAATTAAACAAATTCCAGACTGGCTTCTACACTTCAATGAGTAAATATGTTAATATGACATATCCTAGTGTTTTCACTTTTTGATCAAGACATTAATGCAAATTGCTCTGGTCAATATGGCATTAATAGGCAATAAAATAAAGTATTCAAGTATGCAAAATGCATCTTTTTTAACCAGTTCTCAAAATAAACAAGCACTATCAACAATAGTAATTATATGTCATGCTGCATTGCTGGCAGCTCTGGGTTGTGTGTTTACACATGAGCAATCTAAATGATTATCATGAATTATTAAAATTCTCTTTAACATCTGCAACACTGAAAAATTATGACAAAGTCTGAAAAAGAGTGTTTGCTCTCTAATATGACAGAAATATTGAAGCAGTTGTGAGTCCACCAACTAATTCTGCACACAGATTAAATAATGATTTCATTAATATACATACATACAATTGTGCATGACCAACAGCATAATAAAGGATAAATGTTGCATTATGTTCAAGTGCAGAGAACTCTGTCTTCTTATTCCAGTATGTTTATATTAAAATGATGACTCAAAAATACTGTATTGTACTGTACTTGGAAGCTATGTAACTTTTTGCCATTCAGATAGCATGTATTGTAGAGGTGTGCAACCTAGCCACTATGGTCATTTTTCAGGAAGGGAAAACAATTAGGAAGAGGAAGAACGATTTAATCCACAACGCTTCATTGCTCTCTTTCATTCCAAAGACTTCCTACCACATGAAAAGTCAATCTCCCATCCTGAGATGTCTCATGTCAACAAAATTCTAAAACTTTTAGCATTTGCATTACACTGTTGTCACTATCTAGAAAGGCAATACAGAAAGCACCTCCAAACTGTTTTAAAAAGTCAAAACATGATATTCCACAGATGTGTAAATCTGGATGTGCAGGAAAGGCACCCAACTCCTTTCACGCTGAAACGGGACTCCCTCTTCTGCTACATTATATAACATTGTCACCTACGGATGAATCTAACCTGAAAGTTCAAACATTATTATCCATTTTAGAGGACAGGAAACAACCGTTTCTGTACAAACACTTGGTGTTCAGTCTTCCCTGGAAATGGTTCCTTTGTTATCTGGGCTGAAGTGAAATAAACAGGCTGCAGAAAGAAGTTACTTTCTTTTTCTAAAAGACGACAATGGGTGATGAACTTAAAAATTTTCATTTTCCTGTAGAGAAATGAAATGTGGAATACTCTTTGACATCAGCTGCATTATTTTTTAGTATGACCAGCTATAGTACAGAATTAATAAACACTATTGCATACACACAAATGCAGTAAGTCAATGGTTTTAATATTTAGATGATTTGGTTTTCCATTTTATCTTTCTCCATATTAAATCTCAAATACCAGGTGGGTGCAATCTATAAATGTTCTCAAACTTTGTCTAATAATCTGGTAAGAATCTAGTAAGATAGCAATATTTCATGACAGAATTTTATACCTGGAGTATAACATTATGTTGTACTCAGGCATGAACTCTTTGCTTTTAGGTACCTAAAATTACTTGAAATAAATCAGTTTCAAGCTTAGGGAAATATAATTATTTTGCGTGTCTAGTTTGGCATTTCAAAGTCAGGATTTTTTTTTGTTATTTTGCAGAAAACAAGGATTATAATTCTGAGGATGTGGCATTCTCATAAATATAAAACAGGCTCTCTGGGTGTTGATTGCTTAGCTGGTGGAGCTGCTGAATAAAACTTTAGTGCCTCTTCTTTGCAGGTCCTATGCCAAAACATTGATTTACATACATAATTACCTCATCCCCCTTTCTCAAGAGGTTTAAGCACAAAGAGAGTCCTTCTTCCTCAGACACTCCCCTGACTTCAAGTCGTTTTTGATCTCTTACTGGAATGATTCCTGCGTGGCTGAGTCTAGGGTGGTCTAAGAGATTCTCCTTTCTGCTGCTATTTAAATTGAAAGGGAAATAACTTGGACTTTTCAGCTCAGTCTGTCTTTTTCCTTTTCTCTCCTGGCTGCTCAGCCCTACTAGACTACTGTGTGGTTACCAGAGGCTTCATGTAATTCAAAACACAGGGAACTGATTTTTTTCTGTTTCTCCTTCACCCCAAATGTTTCACTGTGTGACACTGTTTCAAAGAGAGATGCAGTTTCTATATTTTTTCTTTCGCAGCCAGTCATTACTGTATCATTGGCCAAATTCTCAGTTATTGAATTTACAGTAATAATGTCTATTTCCATTTAATCTGTTGGTATTCAGGAGTTCACATTCAATTAATCAAAATCTACTAAGTGACTATGACCACTTTGAAATCTTTCATGAATTTAATTTAGATATTTATATTATATTTTCACATTAATTATTTCACAGAGATTCCTGAAGGGTCTGTACAAAGAGCATCAATTAAACTTTATCTGAAGATAAAGATGGAATACTAAAGTCTGTTCTCTTGGTGTAGTAATTGCAAATTCAAGTAAGGATTAAAAAAAATGAAGTCTTATATTGCTGTTTTTCCATTCAGCAATGCATAAGTGCATTTTAAGCCTATGAAACCACAAGATATCCACCTTCAGTATTTCTATGTGCATGGATAATATACATCATGTAAAACACCTCTCAGTTCCTTATTTTTAATTTAAAATGTAATTTATACCTACTGTATAAATAGATTGACTTTATTTGTTCAGTGTAGTTACTCCTTATTACAATTTTTGAAATGTAATCAGACCCTTATTTAATGTGTTCATAGGTCCAGTTACAACAATAAAACAGTAGAGTTAGTTTCTCAATCACTTGTTCCTTATGTAGGCAACCTGGGTCTAGCAATATGCATTAGACATTATATTAATTCCTAAAATAGATTAAAAGCAACACATAAAATTAGACTTTTAATACTGCAGAAAATGAGTGTTCTTGTTTTTACAAGCAGAATGAGTATACATGCATTGACCATGAAGTACAAATTGTGTGAGGACAAATCTTGTACATATCTTGTACATTGCAAATACACGTTTAATTACATGTGCTATTAGAAGAACTATTAGAAATATTTACTTAAGTAAAGCCTTTTGAGAAGATTAATTTATTTTTTTTTACTGGTTCCCTTGTTTTGATCGGACATAAATGTTGTGATAAAATCACACTAAATTTTTTCTTAAAGTTTATCATCTAAGATATTTGGTAATGGAGAATTTCACTCTGTTTGAAAATCACCTATATTTGCATGAATTATAGAAAAGAGTCTTCTTATTAGGAAGAGTATGAATGCAGTCAACATGTTTTTAAGTACAAAGTCTTCAGCCAAAGCCTAAAATTTGGGATGCTGAACATCATAAAGCCTAAATTGGCTTTAGGCGCTGGTGACTAGATAAAGATTGATTGCAAAATGTATTTGATAGCCTAATTTAAAAGCTTATATGTTAGAAGCTCCATGTGGTACCCGGCGTAGACACCTGAATTCAGTGTAATACTGAAAGACATCAAGCAAGGAGGACTATAGTACTAGCTATTGTGTGTGTTGTGTGTTATGTGAAGTTACTAGGAGTATTAGAAGATAGACATACAAAGATAAGAGATGGAGTAGCATATTTGATTAAAAGCTAGATGTTTGAACTGAATAACATAGAACAATCTAATAATGGAAAAAATCTTTCATTTTTCACCTTAGCTAAACCTTATTGAGAAAAAAGAGTTAATTATTTCAGCTCATATTGTCCAGCTCCAGGCTGTGGGAGGAGAATGCCACTCTCAATAGCTCTGAGCGCTATACAAAACAAACTCTACAGGAGATGGAGAATTTGACGGATGTATTCCACTTTCTGCCTACACAACAGAGAAATTTATTCCTGCTATAATGCTGCACGTGTCAATAGACCCTGCTGAATCTAGGACTATCATGATGCAAAGTCACATTAATGTAGACATAGCACTGACATTAACACATTTACTACGTTATTTTCAGAAAAAAAAGTGCCTTGCACAGAGTTTTTAAACCACCTACATTCAGTCCTGCACAGTCCAATGGTGCACATAATTTTATCTGAATACACTAAAACATATACTTCTTCCTCAAAGTCATTGTTATTCATAAGACTTTGAACACATTTTCCAAAGTTGTGAGGTTTGATAGAACTTTTCAATAGTTTGCTTAACAATTTGGGAATTTTAATAGCACTTTTGATAGCACTTTAAAATTTAAATAATGAGCATCTTTAATGATCTAGCAGTCTCTCCCACAGAATCAATAACATGTGAATAATTGGTAATAAACTGTAATCTATATCACAAAGGCCCTAATACTTTTCCTGCTCTCAGATTTGACAATGTGTTTGTCTCATGATCTTTCACATTTAATCTGAAACATTGCTTTGAATCAATTCGTAGACTATACACTATTGCAACAAAACATTTTAAATTAAGCATGGGATTAAATTAAGTTGTCTTTTCTGCAGTAAGTACTTATAAGAAGAAAGTTCAGAACTTGTTTACTAAACTTGAAGAATAAGCTATGACCATTTATCTTAACTCTTAAATGCAAATGTGACGTATGGATTTTTGAAAACACAGCAGTGTATTAATGTCAGATTAACAAAGTATTGTAAATATATTTGTGCAGCAAGTTTAATGGAGGCAGACCTTTGTCTCTATGACACATCTGACATTTTACCAAAAACATAAAAAATTGTGAGGTAGTAGAATTTGTATAAATGACACGGTGAAAATTACTGAAAATTACTGTCTCTGGTGATTAAAAAAAAAAATCAATACCTGTGAAACCGAATATAAACACATAGCCAGAAAGAAACTCTCTCTTTAATCTTTTTTCTTTGATATAGGTGTATTGTGGAAGTGCAATACCGTGGTGATTGATGAGAACCAGTTACAAAACACACATTAGTTAAGCCAAAGAGTCCAGGTTGAATTAATCATTCAAAGCCATAAGTACCAGCTTCTAATGAAAACAACTTATTTCTAGAAGATCCATTGAAGATAGCATTCTTTATATTTCTGAAGCTGGTGGAGCTCTGAAATTTTGATTAGATCCACCCAACGGCTTTAAAAGTAAAGTTTTCTGTTAAATTCACTGCATTTTTAGAATAGTGAGGGATGCGTGTATAGCACTCTTATCTGTGCAATAACATGTGAAAGAAAAACAGTCCCTAAGGATAAATAAAGCTGGCATCAGCTGATTTTCTTCACAGTGTAGAATAGAAACCAGATTAGAGTGGAACACACTGAATTGCCATGGGAGAAGTTAGCACTGTTTTCACATTTGGCTTGCACTGCCCTGAAAGTATTTTTGTAGTACATCATATCTAAGTTCAGTCTCTAAAGTCGACTCCTCTCCGTCTGGATGTTATTGTGTTCAGCAGTCCCCAAAGGGTCTTTAACTAGGCCAAATAGTGTTTGCCCATGAAGAGCCGCACTTGGAGCTTTCCAGAGCTTGACTACGGACTTATGAACCTTCAGCCTTTGCTGCCATGTAAGCACAATTTTGTCATGTGTTTGATCCATCGTGCTCTGTGCTACAGTGGAAACATCAGGGGAACAAGAGATAATGGCTCACAGTTCACAGCACTGATGTTGAAACCAGCTTTACCATCTGCTGGTGTTTATTCTTAGATCACAATCAGCTTGGTTATATACTAGTGAAGTGGGAAAGATGAGCAGCTTCCAGCCTTTTTTCATGTCTTTTGGAGAAGACAGTTTCAGCCACAAAATTCTGAGGAAACCTGTCAATCTACCTGTAGGGCACTCATTTGTGTCTGGGGAGTTTTGGGTTGTTTGGTTATTGTGCTGCTTATCTGATACAGTTTGTGCACGGGGAGAACGGGGTCCACTGTGCTTTAGGTTTTTGTCTTGTTTTCCTTTAGATGTGAACACTGCAACCAGACCACCTGATATTAAAAGACAAATTGAACTTTCTACAATAGGTCCTTAACACAAAAAAAGGGTCCAAGAAAGTAAGTGTTCACAATTTGATAACTAAGAAATTTCTATAAACAAGCACATGGAAGTGTTTGAGTTGCACAAATGTCACAGGGCTCAGGACCAGTGCCAGACTTTCTATGTTATTTCCATGGTGGTATTAAAGCTCTTGTAACTGTATGTAGCACGCTTTCCTTTCCACATCTGCTTGCACGAAAAAAGTATGTCTTATTTTTTGGTCACTATGAGAGAGCAATTGGATCTGTGCATACATAAGCTTACAAGCTAGGATAGTCTATGTACTGGCATAAGAAAAATAAAAAAAATGGAAACCAAGGTTTTGCATCAGTTCCTCTAGCTATACAAAAACATTATTTCGATCCAAATAAAGTGATTTTATAGCTTAAAATCCCAAACTTTCACAGAAATCTACCCTAGGAAATCTATTCATGGCGTTATGGACTTACTATTGAAAGGAATTTGATAGTGTACAGTGCGTGGTTTGCAAGGCGTTGGTAATTGGGGGGGAGCGTGTTGCAAGGGTGGCCCCAAGTCAGGCCTGTATTTCTAGCATCTGGTGAGTGTTTTCCTTGCCTTCATTTTGACCCACGAGTTTTCACACTCTTTTGGCTCCTCTTTTCTCTCCCGTCCCACTGAGAGGGGGGGCGCGGGGTGGCAGGGAGGTGAGCAAGCATCTGTGTGGG
>JAOXJK010000012.1:85711397-85722035 GCA_025774025.1 Xenus cinereus
GAGGATGGGTCTGGTCTTTTTTCAGTGGTGCCCAGTGACAGGACAAGAGGAAATGGGCACAAACTTGAGAATAAGAGATTCCACCTAAACGTTAGGAGGAACTTCTTTACTGTGAGAGTGGTAGAGCACTAGAACAGGCTGCCCAGAGTGGTGGTGGAGTCTCCTTCTTTGGAAACATTCAAAACCCCCCTGGACAAGTTCCTGTGCAACCTGCTCTAGGTGGACCCGCTCTGGCAGGGGGGTTGGACTAGAGGATCTCCAGGGGTCCCTTCCAACCCCATATGATTCTATAATTCTATGACTTCTTGCATTCTTCTTTCATTATTGAGAACTCTTCAACCAGGTGCACATTCATTATCTTTTCCTTTATTTGAGTTTATTTTTAATTTTCTCTCCAATTAGTAACTCCTGCTTTCTTTAGTTTTCTGGAACATTTCTTTGTATAAGCTTTAAGCATTAACAGGTATGGATAATTAGAATGATGTACCTTTAAGTGATGTAGTATTTCACAGCTTTGTACACAAAACTATTAGCATGTTAGACTATTTTAAAACAGGCAACCTGAGAGAGTCCTCTTACCTGCTCAACACATTTTCCTCAGTAAGTTTATATTGCTCGGTTAATATCTTTAACAGGAAGCATTAATAGGAAGTACAACTTACGGTAGGAATGTAATTGTTCAGTTTAGAAGTTCCACAATGATGATCAGTAGAAGCAAAGCTTTCAGTGTAAGTTGGTGTAGGGTTCTGTCACCAAGCTGCCACCTGTTGAATCCAGGTAATGTGGCCACTGAGGAGAGAGAGAAATGAGGAAAGCCAGTGCACAGCGGCTACAAGAGAAAGTTTTAGAATGCAGTAAGCAGTTTCTCCACTGCATAAAAGATCTTCTAGGCCCCATAAATTCTCCTCCATACCTGAGGAGCAAAAGCTTCGCCTCTGAGGCAACTAGTTTTTTTAACAACAAGGATTAAATGACATGTTTTTGAAAAAAGAAAATTTATGAAAGAAGAACATAGAGCTATTAGAGAGCTAAATTAAGCATTCAACTGCTTTCATTTCCAGTGTCTTCATTTAATAAAAATGGAAAACATGAACAGTATGACTTTCAACTAACATTCCCTACATTTCATATTAGTCTCATTCTGAGTGAGACACAGTATGCTGATGCCCTAATTTGAGATAATAACTGGCCATATGTTGTAACTGAGAGATATCCGTTGTAACTGAGAGATTCAGTACAAGTCCACTGTAATCAAAAAGCCAATGTGAACTTCACCATTTACTTTACTGGGAACAAGGCTATGTTTACAATTCCAGTTTTATACCTTTGGTACATCACTGAGTTCATCTCTGTTTGTTTGCATTGCCTTTTACAGTTGTTTTTAAATTCTTTCAAGAGCATATTTAACACTTCAGCGTTACAAGGAACATTTCCCAGAATATTTGCTGATCATTGAACTATGGTACAATGATTACAAACCTGTTTTCATACAATTTCATGTCACTTGAAAAGATTAATGTGAGTGCATAATACATCTCTGCTGCCTACAGTCATACAGATCTCCAAGTTCTCCTTCACTTGTGACCTCTTTTTTCAAATACATCAATTTCCTAGACTTAATACTAAAAGTCTAGTCATAAAATGTTCTGAAAGAATTTTCCTCTGGAGCTATTCTGAGATTTTTCCAATTAAGTTAAAAAATGACTGACGTTATAAAGGTCACATATTCCATCTCCGCTTCTGTAACACCACAATGTCAGAGAAGTGTTTGTAATAGTCACATACCATAGGATCTTTTTTTGTCCTAGTAATTGTTTTAAAGTTTCTTCTAATTATGATGCAAAAAGATTCCAGTCCATAAAAGGAGCAACAACAAAAAATTAAAACCCCCAAAAAATAAAAGCAAAAAAAACCCCCTACCCCGGAAAAAGCAAAAAAAATTTTTAAAAAAGATTTTCTCTTGGAAGACATATAAATTACTGCCTAACTTCCTCAGCAATTACAGTTTATAACTGCAGGTATGTCTCTGGTTTTAGTACCTTAAATTGGTTCAAAAAGTACTAAAGTCTTCCTACAGATGTTGTAAAGAAAGGCACAGCAGAGAGCTCTCATCACAAGAAAAGCCTTCTCATTCTTATCAGACATTAGAGAATCCAACTACAGGAGACTTTCACAGTGAGCATGGTTTCATTACTGCTGTTATACATAGAGTTGTTTGATTTAAACATTTTATCTTGATTAAAGGACTCTGAAATATATAGAAAAAATTCAGCAGAATTTTATTCAGAACACATATATTGGTTCCTGCCAGAAGAGGTATGTGGTTTTTTTAATCAAAATCTGTCTTTGGTATCAAATTGTAATGGTATTTCCATATTTCAATATGGTTTGTTTTTCTGATTTATGGCTAATTGTGTGAAGACCTTCACATAAACTAAGTTTCATAAAGTGGTCAAAACCTTTAATAACAATAAAAGCACTTGTATTTATTTTTAGCTTAAAGAAAGTCCTTTTAAAACTAACGAGCATTTCTGCAGTTGTTGCTTAAGTATTACTTTTAGGTAAGCTATGCCACACTTCGGCTTTGCTTTGTATTTTCTTCCAATAAGATACTTCTATCATAGCCCCATTTTATCTCCGTATCCAGTCATTCTCACCTCGCCTGACTATACTTCTTCAGCAGAAAACAACACAAAATATCATTGGATAATAACCCAATAACTATTGCTAGTGACCTCTATTAGTTTCTTCTCAAAGATAGAGGAGTTAAAATTTCATTTTTTGGTTGCCAGTGGCCCTAATTAACACTTTTTGAACAAGTTTTAAACCCACTTCAGAGGGAAGATAAGGAATTGTGGTGGAAGTATTTCTGGAGGAAACCTACCAGTTCCCATCATGTCTTCTCAGAACATTTCTTGAGACCTATTCACCAGATCAAGCTGCCTCAGTAGTGAAAGCAAAATTTGTCTTCCTTAACAGACTTCAAAGTTTTGCTGTCAGAGCTATCTCACTGGGAACATGAGATACATTTTGTAAGGCTGGTATAATCTCCTTTCGAAGTCTGTCTGTTGGAAAAACAAGGAAGCTAACATGGAATTTTGTCCCTGCGTAACACTGCCTTACACCATCAGTGTGACCCCAAGGGAAGTTAAGGATTCAGTCATGTTTATAGAAATTATAGTCAATATCTGACAGGTTGACACAACTCTTAGAACGATAATAAAACATGTAGAAACAACATTCTTTTTCCCTCATTTTTTAAATAAAGATTGTTGAGATGAAGTGTTAGTGTATTTATTGGAAGGTTTTCTAGCAAAAACAGCAGGCAAAAGGAGCTTGTCATCCGCTGGAGAGGTTCACGTTGTTACCGCACTCTCATATTGCTGAAGGCAAGGTGCCACAAGCTGAGTTGAAAAAAAAGAATCAACCAAACTTGTAAGAAATGGAAAAGAAAATTGGACAAAGCTTCCACGGAAAAAAAAGAACAGAGTAGAGTAACTGGTCATGGATCAGTAAAGCTTAGTGCTTCACCAATGGCTCAAATTCCCCTCTGGATGCTACACAGTTATAAGAATTCCAAAGTTATAAGAATTCCAAATTTCAGGTAAATACAAGAGCCCCGTGTAAGGCTGCAGAAGACTAGAGAAAATCTAGAGAAAGCAAGGAGGAATTCATAAAGAAGTTCTATGTCTCTGAAGACTGTGCTGATGTGGGAGGGATTAAAACATAAATGAAATACATTTTTACATGGAAAAAATATTATTCTGGGAAAATAACTTAACTATTTGTACCTGCAGTGATGCCTACCACAAAACTGCAAAGGCTGATTCAGTGATCACTTCCAAGTCACTGAAAGCAGAGCAGAATACTGATGGGAGCAGAATACTGATCAGTCCAGGTTGCCTGTACCTTGCCTGGGGTACACAAAAAATTGCAGGCAGTGTCAGAAAAACCTATCTCAAACCTTACCTTGGAAAAAACTTCCTGTTTTCAGATTTGACAGTCAAAATGTTCTGGTCGCTACATCATGTGTCCATCAAAGCATCTGTCTCTGTATTAAAGCATGCCCAGAACAATTCTGTTATTTTTAAGATTAAGAACACAACGTGCAGTCAGTGAGAGGAAGACTGGGACTGAGAATTACATTGAATTGCCACTTCTTAAGAAAGCGCACCATGAAAGAAATGGATTTTTTTTCCTCAGATTTTTAAAATTACTTTGGTGAGAACTTTTCTGAAATCTCCACGTTATTCTCAGCAGTTTTACAGGTAACTATACCTCTGATTAAACACTACTTTCACTTTACTTTCCTTTTAATCACTGCAGATCATTCAACTTCTTGTGAAATTATTTTGATGTTCTTTTCCTCACCATGTGTTGATAGAAAGTGTTATCCATTAGCCCATCAATAGGGTATGACAGAGTAATTTCTTTAACTGAACACATGAGGTACTGGAAGCAGCTTTTCAACTTAACACTCTGATTGAATTTAATATTAATAACATTAGCATTCTAGCTATGTAAGGAAATAAAATGACACAGGTTATTAAACTTCATGCTGGAGGGAGGAAGCTAATTGTCTGTAGAGGTCAGGAAGGAAGTTCCCTTTACTACAGTCTATCATCTCACAATAGGTTGTTGTATTACCCAAGAGTTCACTTTCATCTAGAGTATCATCTTCAACCTACCTCTCAACCTCTCAAGGGAGAATATCAACTAATACCAGCCTAAGCTCTGCTCTTTTATAGGAAAACATATTTTTCTTATGGCAATTTATTTCTTGTCAGTTACTTTTAATATTAGACAACCTCATGTTCAATACTCTATATGTTATGACCCTTTGCCCCACTTGGTTACACAGGAAACATGTATGTCTCTTATGATCTCCTCATTTTGGTTGTTTAAATTAATGTCCTACAGTCCCAAAATCATGTGCTGAGGAACTACAAAGTCCTCTCAATAAAGCAGAAAAACAGTATTAAATATTATACGAAGTATTTTTCAGTGCTTTTTCAGTGTACACTTGTGTATTGTGCCATTTATAGTGTTTAATTTCTGATGGCACAAAGCATTGCTCTATAAATACTAATGGCATATTCAAACATGCAAAACAGTTCACTCTGTATTCCAAAAAAGTACATTAAGTATAACAATCAATTTCTTGTCATACGTACAGGCGACTGCTAAAAGTATTTTCAATGCTGATACGGAAATGAGCTGTTGGAAAGAGGTATGTTTATAAAGAAACGTGTAGAAATGTCTACCTACCTCATGAGAGTATTTAAAAGTCAAATGCTCTCTAAACCAGTTGATATTCCTTTGTGAAATAATTTCTATTCAGTTTAATATAATGATAACAGTCGTTGTTATTAGTAATACATATATACCTAATGTTTGTGGATACTGCAGACATAAGGCACCAGCTGTGATCACGTGCCCTAAGGCCCAACTGTCTGCTAGGCACAGTTGAATATGTTGGACTTTGGGATGCTGCCTGGTCCGCTAAAGCTAAATGTGGTGGGGTCTAAGAGCTAGTGGACTCCTGTCCCAGTCCCACAAATGGGAGGCGGCTGCTGCTGTTGTGTGTTCCCAGGTCCAGCCATGAGCAAGGCTGAGCATGTATTCCCGGTAGAGACACACACACACGCACAATGCACACACAGGCAGCCACACGGACAGGTGCAGTTGGACAGCAGTGACTTTTACATGCAACTTTGCACTGCACATGTTCAAAGTTCTTGGCAAAACCATGACATTAATGAGTAAAATTAAAATTCTTTATGTACATATCAAATAACTACTATGAGTTTCCTTTTATATGAAAAATAATGCTCTCTACTTTACACCTTAGAAGACTTCAGGAATGGGTTAGTTGGAACAATAGCAAATAGACAAACAAGTAGAATCACTCATATGGTTGGCAACCAGAGATATAACATCAGCTCTGCAGCACTAGGGCAAGATAGGGAACAGACTGCAATGTGAAACCACATTTAAAACTGAACAGTCGCAGTCCACCCCAATCTCTCTCAAACCCCCAAAAGAACCAGGAAATCTATAGAAATTTTCATTTGGCAAGCCATAATGCAAAATGAGGCTTAGCTTTATGATTCTATCATTTAATGTAGTACAGTATTAGGTTATTCAAATGTCTCTGTTATGCAGCACTTCCTTTTGGACTCAGAATTTGTTAGAACAACTCATAATAAGCATCTTGAGACTCAGAAACCTGGGAGAGACACCCTGAAGTTACCCATCATCTAGCTTTTGGAAAAGAATATGGTGGCTTTCCATACCCAGCAGGAGATATCTTTTTTCTTTATTGCTGAGCTCTTCATCCACATATGTATATCCTTCTTTTCCTGATGACCTCACTTTCCCTGCAAGTTTTCAGTGATTACAGCAGAGCTCATTTCTCCCATCTTGCCAATATACCTGATTTTTGTGAAATGAGTCTTGAGGTAATGCAAAGCTGCTACCCTCATATGGATGAATGTGAGACTTTGGGGCAGAAAATGTACGTATCTGCTGTTAAAGTCTACTAGTGACATCTCTCAGCCTTCCTTTGAGTTTGACTAGCTAAGAAGTCAGCATATCCTGCAAAGCATGAATAGCAAAAGCCAAGCTCTGGTGATTTGGACATAGAGAGAAATTGTTGAAACAGCCAAACAACTTGTGTGAGCAAACTGAAATACAAAGAAAAGAAGTCTGGCTTCTCTTTGAAGTACTTCTGACACACTTTAAGGGCATATTTTCTATAATTTCAGCTTAAAACTATATCCTGAGTGCAGGACTTTGCACTTGTCTTTCTTAAACCTCATACTGCTCTTGCTAGCCCCCTCTTCCAGCTCGTCCAAGTCTTTCTGTAAAATGGCTCACCCTTCTGATGTGATCAACCTCACCACCCAGTTTGGGTCATCAGCAACCTTGCTGAGTGTGCTTTCGGTCCCATCATCCAGGTCATTTATGAAGATGTTGAATGTTGTGAGGTCCAGTGTTGATCCCTGGGGGAACCCTACCTGTGATGGTCTGTCAGTACTGGTAAAAAACATTGACTACCACCCTCTGAGTGCAACCTGTTAGCCAATTTCCTACCTATCTCGCAGACCACCCAACCAATCTGTACCTTGTTGGTTTGTCCAGGAAGAGGCTGTGGGAAACAGTGCCAAACATTTTGCATAGTTCCAGGTAAACAACATCCACTGCTCTCTCCATGTTAACAGAAGCTGTTATTTTGTTGTAGAAGGCGATTGTGTTAGTCTGGCATGATTTACCTTTTGGGACACTCTTCACCAGTGTGTCCAAATACTTCTCCTTCTTTCATTACCTGCCATTTTCATGCATTGAAATGGCAGTTTATATTAGTCACTAATTTGTTCAGGGCTTAGAAATCTTATTCTGAATGTTGTTGCTTATTTCTTTAGGTGACTTCTTTCTGACTAGGGAACACAGGCAGAGAAAGTGAGCAAGCTTGCCACCAGAAGGGAAACGATTTCTTGTTGTAATCTAATTCCAGAATTACTTTATCTCCAGGGCAATCAGTCCTGAGTCCTTTTTTTCAGTCCTTTTGTCTCACCTATCAACTATACAGGGCAGAAATTGGAGACAAGATACTATTAATTACTGCTGAGTCAGAGTTGCACTGCACTTACCTGCCCTGCCTCTGCAAAGAGAACGCTGCATACACCTTCCCTGCTGACAAATCCTTCAGAATAGTGTACCCAGAAATAAAATAAAGTGGATTGCTAATTAATAATTCTCCCCACCTCCAGTGCTTTCAGTAGTGAGAGGAGAAGTGACTGGTTGTTTGCTAATAGCTTTTAATTCCTAACAAGATCATTTCCCACTCCAGCTAATTACATTTATCACAGGTTGATTGAATTTGGACTGAGATAAGGGATCCGACACAAACTCCTGACAATCTTTACATTTTCTTTGCTGCTTCATAGGTGACAGAGCAAAGACTTTAACCTACCAAGTGTATTAGCAGTGCAGATTATTTAGCACCCTCCTGTAGATCATCTTTTCAAAGACCCCAACAGACCAAAAGCAAGCAGAACAATTTGTGTTCCATACTATGATTTAAAATGTACTGCTATAATCAGGAGAGATGGAAAATTTTCTCACAGAAGAAGTGCCCTTGTCTGTTGCATTAACTAATTTTCAGTGATGCAATGCACTGAGTGGGACAGTCCCAATTCACTCTGTAGACAGATTTACAACTCAACTTGCTAGAGCCGAGAAGACTTTGTATAGATGAGCTTATTACTCTGAACAAGTTCATAGCCTTTTCTTGACAATTTATTTAGTAATTAAAAAGACTTTCTTGTATGCAGTGACATCACTTATTTTGTCACAGTGCTACCTTTGTCTTAGTGCAAAGAACATTACAGCAGCAACAAGACTGACCAGATCTGGAACTACAGGACAGTTACATTGTCAGTAGTGAAACTATATCAGTATGCCCAGAAGCATTACAACCTTTTGATTTTTATGAAATCCAATGGAGAGCTTAATTGCAATCTCAGATGTTGAAATTACAGTCTTAAATAGGAAGCTGCATCTCGGCAATCTCTGCAACGACTTGTTACAGAGGAGTCAGGCTTTGCTGTTGGCTGTAGTGCTTTTTTTCTGTATGTATCAGAAAAAAATCTCTTCAGAAATCTGGTTTTCATCCCTTATATAGGAGTCCTCAAGTACATGGACTGGACTTGCAAAAATTTATTTGAAAACTTCAGAAGTAAGACACAATGTTACACAACTGAGACTGTTACTCAGTTGAAAGTAACTTATGCCTTCACTTACCAGGTTTTTAATTGAAATCACACAATCATGGAAGGATTTACTTTGGAAGGTAATTGGAGATCTCTAGTTCAAGTTCCTACTCCATGAATGGCTAAATTCAAAGCTGTATCTGGTTGCTCAGGACCTTGCCCAGTAGAGTTTGAAGATCTCCAAGGATGAAAATTCTACAGCTTCTCTAGGTAATGCTTCCCAGTGTTAAGCCATTCTCCTGATAGTTTTTTCCCTTTTCTTCAACCAAACATGTGAACAATGTGCTAAGTATTTCAGTTTATTGCAGAATCATATCCAAAGGCTACCAGGCACTAAACAGACATGTAAGAAAGAAGCTTTTGCTATCCCACTGAGCTATAAGAGGGGAATTCAAAAGAAAAGAAAGACAACTACTTAGGGAACTAACTTCTTGATAAAACTATTTGTATTGGGAAGCATCTGGTTGCCCCTTAATGGCCTTCCTCCTTACAGGGAGATAAAAGAGTATTGCCTCTTTTGATGTGGCTAACTAATTCTTGCTTCTGACAGTGTTTGCCTCCAAAGCAGCAAATTCAGATCACAAATGAATACTGTAAGGTTGTTATAATGAAATTAAGTCAACAGACCACAACTTCCAGTTCCCATCTCAATCTTACCTGTAATTTGTCTTGTAACAGTGTAGATGGTTTCACACGGTATTGATTTCCATCACAAGTCACCTTCTGCATCAGGCTTCCTCTCTTTCTTTTCCAACGATACACTTGGTTTCCCTGTTCCTTAACGGTCCTCCAATCTGCCAGCATATAGCAAATTCATCAATGTTTTTGATTACCTGTGGTCAGCCTGTTTCCTATATTGGTGGCCCTTCTAGCATTGCATTAAACCACCCAAACATTGAAGAGAAGCTTATACCACTGGTTGCTTAATATTATCAAAGAAATATCACATCAGGAACTTGAATCTAGCAGCACCCACAATACTGATTTGTTGTTGTAAGCATGTGCTTGGAGCCTCAAGGTTTATTGCCAAGTCATATGAAGTATCACATAGGACATAATCATGGGCCAATTCCGTTCATTTATTGCCATATCTCAAGGGTGCAAATGCTGGCAGCACATTCTAATTTTATCTAGCGCTGATGTAGTTCATTGAGTTTTTAATGTGTCGTTCTCACAGGGAAAGTTTACATCTGCTTAATTAGCAATTGCCTGAAGCCACCTTCCTCAATAAAATTTTATTTGTTCTTTTCTTCCAGAACTGTTATTGATTTTAAATTGGAAGCAGTGACAGGTCTCCTTGATACCATTGTAAGGAATGTGAAAACATCTCTAGAAAATATTCAGCAGCTTGGCTTAATGAGGGCCCTCAACTCCTATGAAGTGATTACAGGAAGATTCTGCCCCTCAGTGCGACTTTGTACTGAAATTAGTGCTTCTTTCCTATTCTCCCAAACAACTTCTCTCTTTCCTTGTCTGTCCCTTCTGAAAAGTTGGTAGCCATCAGTCACAGCACTCCAGTTGTGCGAGTCCTCCCACCACGTTTCTGTGATGGCAACTAGATCATAGTTTTCTTGCTGTACGATGGCCTCCACCTCCTCCTGTTTGTTGCCCATGCTGCGTGCATTCATGCAGATGCACTTCAGCTGGGCTAATCGTCCCACTATATTTCTAGGAGGGCAAGCATTAAATCCCACCTGTCCATGTGCAGACATTACTGCAGTTACCATCTTATTACTCCTCATGTCTTCACTGCTACGTGTATCTTTCTCTTCCACATCAACTGCTGTAACAGGCTGCAAGGTCTTACTTGCACCTTTACCAACTAGCACTGGCTCACTACTCCTGGGCACTTTAGTAGCCCTGG
>JAOXJK010000012.1:85725348-85781572 GCA_025774025.1 Xenus cinereus
CCCGCCCCGTCCTGCTGAAGACAGCAGTAACAGAGCAGATTGGTGGGCACCTGGCATCCAGTCAAGGTCAATCCACCACAGTCTTTTAATAAAAGAAATGTCTATCAGCAAAATCTTTGTCTCTTTTGTTGCAGAAGCTAAAGGTATGATAACAAATGAGAGAGGAACTGCAGGAGCATAAAAGATGGTTAAAGCCATTCAATACTGCCTAGAAAAGTGCCACAGTATCCTTATACCGTGCCAAGCTTATACTTTTTTGCCTGATAAGCTAAAATATTCTTTAAACCTGGGACCTAGAAGAGGTCATATTCTTTCTTGCCCCTCTACACAAAGTAGAGATTATGGCATTTCCTCATCTACTTGAGAAAATGCATTTTGTGAAGTATTCACATTTCCGAATTATCTTATTTGTTCTCCGTTCTAGGTTCAGAGAAGCACCTTGTCACGACGAGTTCCTGGCAAAAGTGTGAGAGCTTTCCACACAATGTTGTCCTGTTAGCGCTTCCTTACTTGCATACTTGGGGTGGGCCACTTCTGCTTTGTTTTGTTTTTTTTTTTGAAGTGTCTCTTGTCCACCTCTGCAGAAACAGTTCTTACTGACTACTTACATCTATTTTCTCTATGTACAATGTCATCACTTCTGTAACAGGAATACAAATCTCTGGGACAGTCAGAGATGTTAATCATTAGTTAAGCATAAAAATAGTCTGGGGTCAGCAGGAACTTCCTGGGAAAATCTCTTGAACCGTTCAAAATTCTCCCAAAGAGCTCCTGAAATAGTATGTCAAATACTTAATTGTGAAGGTGACCGTAGTTTCAACCACTTAGTTTCAGGTTAGTCATCTAGAGACAGAAGTTTTGAGTGGTAAATTGAATGAGGTCATTCTAATGAACTATATTTTTAATTGTAAGGCACCATGATGCTTTGGTTTCCTTGTGGTTGTCCTCTAGACAGGGACAGTCTGTCAGACCCTTCAGGATCTACTGTAAGCTTGGTTCCACTTATTATTTTCATTAATTACTTCAGCAATACGTGAAAGAACACATTTGTAGGTGTGTGAAGGGAGAGCAGAAAATCTCTCCTTTCTGGTTGAGGTACTAAATAAAATTCATTGAAAACCAGTCCTCAACCCCACCACTGATGCATCCTTTTAATACAAGGCCTTTCCTCCAGTCCAGGAGACTTCAGTGGGTTGAGCAAACTCTGCACGTCCCTTGTTCCTAAGAAAAGTCTTCTGCCTTTCACCTCTGTCCTTGGCTGCGTGTGATTCCTCCACCCCTGTCAGAGCCTCCCAGCTTGCAGACTCCGCTGACTTCCAGCTCTTTGCATCATCCCCCTGCCTACTCCACTCTGGAGTTTCTTCTATTTGCTTTGGCCCAGGGACCCTCAGGGGAGGTCTACCTCCCCTCTCTCCACAGAGGTGTGTGTGAACCAAGGTATAATATCCAAGATGAAGGAAATAAATAACCTGCAAGCAAGCAAAGCAGAGTTGTACCAACTTTTATGATGTTAACCATGATAACTTAAAAATATAAACTACATCTAAGAATCATTTCAGCAAAGGGCCATTCAGCCCTCCAGACTCTTTCCTATGGCAGCCATCCCCTTGGGCATTAGGGTCCAGAGAGTGCTCACAGGGTCCAAGAACAAGAAGGGAGCCCTTGTAGCTAGGACAAAAAACCCCAGGGCTCAGTCACACATTGACTGCAGGGAGGCACTGGGGTGGTAGGGACCTATTCTGTTTTTCCCCTCTAAGGCCTGAATTGAAGCTGTGTCCACTTTTGGACAGCTCTATGTACAGTTTTGGGTAATGTAGGTTACAAAAGCCTCTGGTGAGCTTTCTCTGGTCAGTCTGAAGGTTGAAAGGATTGGGATATTTAAAAAAAGACAAGCTGTCAGGAGACAAACATAAGTTGTTCTTTGTGACCATTGGAGAGGAGTGACAGGAAAATGAGCTATTAATGAAGCTTAGGAAGTGATCCCTGCAAAACTGAAAAAAAAAAATAAATAAAGGAGCCGCAGCTGAATATCCATCTCAACATACACACTGAACATAAGCAGTTTTCAATTGGCAACTGCAGAAATTATAGGATAAAAGTGACATGTGGAGTAAAACCCCCTTTATATACAGTATATTTAAGTTTCATTCACCTATAGGATATGCGTGTATAAATTATAATTTCCAATAAGAGATGAAAATGATTGTAATAGCATTTTTCTACCCCGGAGACAGGTATGCTATTAAGCTTGTATCATATGCAATTACAGTTACAGCAGGCTGCAGTAGAGTAGACAACCAGCAATGGAAGATAACAAATAAAATCCTAGTGGGAAAACAATGTTCCTCAGTGAGAACCAATAAGAACTCTTGTTTGACTCCCTTCAAATTCATTTATGCATTCATACATTCATTTATGCTCTTGTAGTTTTTGCTTAACCTTGAGTAATCTTGGAAACATTCTTTTTTATTGAGTGAGTGTGTGTGGAGGAGTGAAGGTTAATGAGATATTAATATGATTTATTCACTTTAAAAATATTTAGCTTAAACTATTCTTCTTGGGGTGCATCAGGTTTATCTGCTCTGGCGGCACTGAAAAGGTATAGCATACCTGAAGTTGCATAAAACATAATTACAACATCAGTGTAATAAATCCATTATTTCTGTAAAACTAATACATAAAGATTTTATCCTAAAAGGTATAGACAGCCCTGAAAATGCTTGCACCATTGCTTCAGAAACTGCTAATTGCTTTTTGAAATACAGCTCCTCATAAGGAGGTTTAAATTGATTTTGTAAGCACTTTCAATAAAAACACCAGTAGAGAAGAATGAATGTTGAAATAATTTCTTTAAGTTAGCAAGTATCTTAGAATTATTTATACAGGATGCTGCTATTAGAGGTACTTCGTCCGTAGTGGTTCATGGGCCATGATTTCCACATACAGGGGCAATTCCTCAGACAGTGTAAACTGTGACTTCACCGGCGTTATGACAGTGTGCAGGGGCCCTGTCCCCACTGGGTTCTGATCCTTGTAATTCCTGCTAACTGCCAACCCACGTGCCACGTGCAGAATTAAGGAGTTTGGGCCCAAGGTTGCACTCGGTCCCCAAGCTAACGTAACAGTACATAGATACCCAGTACATCGCTCTCCATACCCCTCTTTTATCAAGCGATGCTGCCAAAGAAGCCAGATCATGAAAACAGTGACTGGACATCAACCATTAGCACACTTCAGGGTCTCTGCACTCCAAATGGTGACATCCTAAACCTTCTTCCAGCTCAAAGACAAACTCCCACAGTACCAGGGATGCCTATTTTCCTTACAGCCGAAGTTGTATCAGTTATGTCACCCTACCCGCATTGTCTGGGCCAGGCTACAAGTCTTCACTCGTTTCCCTAACCTCTGGTGAGCAGTCTAACTGCTCATTGTCTAATTATTATGAAATCCCGAGCTTTCTACCTTGTCTTGAGTGAAGTAAGTATTGCCACAAAATTGTCACTCTGTGTGTGTAGTTATTAACATCTGTATATATTTCTCTTTCTGAAGGACTGACCCAGAGCACTGTAATCTGGAATCTGCAGATTAACTGTCAATTATATTACTAAACCTATCAAAACTGGTACCGTACATGCCATAATTCTAAGAGTCATAGCAAATCTTCTAAATAGAATTGAGCATAGCAATAAAAATCAATGAATTGAACAAGAATATGGGATGTTAAGAGATTTACCAATTTACAATATGAATAGGATGTACCAAATCCACACCTACATGAGTTTCACTTAGATCTCATGGGGTTATCTGTTCTCCCATGCTTGCTACATGTTCTTTTCAGAAATAGTTTGCACCAGATTTGAAGGTATTAATTGCCCTATGCAATCTCAAATAACACTGAATTAATCTATTGTTACAATAATCTTTTTCCAAGTTAGCTCTTGTTAGATATTCCCACAACTTCATATCATACAATCACATTAGAAAAGTTATGTTCAATGATCTTGCCTATTTTCCTTTGAAGAGAAAAAAAAAAGTTCTTTTATTTTGTCTGAACTTCTCATTTTTGAGCAATTAATTGATTGTAATTCCCATCACATCCCAAGAAGAGTAGATCTTGATACTACTACATTTGATTCAAGCTGGTTTTGGAGGATTGATTCCTCTGCTCTAACAGTTGATGCCAAGAATCTTTTAAAAATGCCACGAGTGTCTTCTCTATCGGGTCCCATGCAGACTTAGGAGTCCTTTGTCTTCTGGTTTGTGAGAAGTTAAATTTGGCTTGAAGGCTGCTGTATTTATCAAACACAGAAACACTGTTCAGTTATTAGACTTCATTTTATGACCTCAAGTCCACTGTTACAAGTCAAAGGAAGAAAAATCCCTCTGCATCAGATGGTTCACATCAGTATTCAAAGACTATCATAATACCATTACAGCAGAAATCTCAGGAATTAAGTAGCTTTCTGAAATAATATCAATCAACTTATCTTGGTTTTCCTTCTACTGTGTTACAAAAGGCCTAAAAAAATGTATTAAACTATTAATTATCATCTTTGTAATACTTGTCTTAGTATTCAGTAATATATGATGATTTTCATTCAGTGATATCAGGAGTAACTTTCTTGATCCAGCCCTGCTAAATCAAGATAATTACAATTCACTTTGAACAACATGACAGCAGCCCTACATAAGCATATATTCTCTTTTTTTCCCTGTCTCACATACAAGCCATAAAGGGACAGAAAAAAAACCATTTTGTTTTTGTAGTCATTTACTCCATGCATTTGCAAGTCTGTAGAGGCCATGGGCTGATCCAAGCCAAAATTACATTTTCTCTGATTGAAACATTTGTCGTTTTCCCTGTAGTTATATATTATTGACCATTCTCTGCTTGTTGTAAAATTTTTATTTGTGGCACAGTTGAGTGGAACTTTTCACATGTTACTGTACACTGCTAGAAAAGAGACTTCAAAAGATTTTTTTTTAACTTTGTCTTTACCAGTGGACAGTCTGCTCATGATTATTCTCTGAAGAGCAAACATATATTATATAGAGATACTGGAGTTCAGAGATCAGGGAGGAGTTGGCTGATGGACAGGAGTTTTGCTTGGTACACACAAAATAAATGTTTGGAAGATTTTAAACAGCATATTATAGAATGCTTGATAGCAACATTTACAGAAGAACTCTGGCTCTTTTTTCTTTAAAGTACGTAATGTTTGGTTCTTTCAGAAATAAATATAGCCAGGAAGAGGTCTCCTGGGTTAGTTCTTTTCTTGTCGCAGGCAACTACATTGAAAGTAATAAGACCATCTCAAAATAAGCTTTGAATTTCCAAACTACATTTGCTCCTAGTTACTTTATAAAGTAGTTACTTGTTCAATACTTTTAATAATTGAGGAGTATTTATTCAGTACAAAAGTGTTTACTCATTTTTTGTTGCTCTATACTAAATAAACTGGTCATTGTGATACTGAATTTCACATGGATTCTTTAAATCTAACCTTCAGAATTATTCATTTTATTATGTGCCCCATTACAATCATGCTGTCTGTTGGCCTACAGACTTTGACTCGCCAACTTCATGTGCCATGGGGCTTGGATTTTAGATTGATGGTACCAAGAATTTAGATATGAAGGTCATTTTTAGCAGTGCAATATAAGCACTGACAGCTATTGGATTACATTAAGTCAATGAAGTTATTCAGGGCATTTAATAGCATTACTAGTAAATTAACATTTAAAGGAGCAGTTGCTCTGTGGAAAAACTCATGACAGTGGAAATGATAGTGTAAATGCAACATACCAATGCAATCACTATTTCAAATTAATACAATTCCCAAAACAATGCATAACATCTCAGATAAAGGCTTAAATAATTTCAGAAGTTTCTGTAACCAGTGCATACTTTCTGGCACACAATAAAAGGCTACCTTGGAGTATCCTCATTGTGTTTCAAATTTCATATATACCAAGATTTATTACAATAATTATTTGATACTATACAAAAACTGGTTCATCTTAGCTAGGTATCAGATGTTGTAACTGATCTCTTGAGTAAAATAGAATGAAATATTATTAAAAATTGTACATGATGAATGGTTTAAGTTTCTAGCAGAAACATAGAATACATAAAAATGTCTTCATATAGCATATTATAGGATTACATACGGTTTAGTCAATAAAACATAGGATTAAATATATGAAAAGGCCAAATACTTAGATTCCTTCAAAAGGACCTAATGTAGTAATCTCTCCTCTTTACATTTTAGGGCCCCAGGCATTATTTTAGTTCTTCTCATCTATCTGGAGAAATATCATAAAGAATGTCAAGATTTAACCTTATTTCCAAAGCAGACATACAAGTCTAATAGTAATGTTTTTATACAGAACAAAAGCATTGCACAAAAAAGTCTCAGAAAATGCACACTTTGGAAAGTTCTCCATAACTCAATATGAAATATTAAACTATGCGCAGCTGTGGATTTTTGACTCTGGGTCTTTATTAGCGTACAAAAGCAGAAAGAAAGCTTCAGGAAGTAAAGATATTCTCAACAGGTTCACCATGTATAATCAGAATAACATGCAAACCTAAGAAGGATTTTGTAATTACTGTTGCTACATTTCTGGAAATCTAATAAATGTGAAGACATTTCATTGTTTAAAAATAGTCCCAGTAGAACACACAAAAGTTAGAAGTATCAAAGTGAAGCAACGTATTTTATTAAACTATTTTGCAATAACATTTTATTCCATGAGCTGGAGGCGCAGATTGCTTTTGCAGCAACCACTGAAAGCAATTCAATTATATATTTACAACAATATTTACCAGCAAACTCTCTGTTGCTCAACAGAGTTCTGCTTTGAAGCACAACTGCTTCCTTTCAAAGGGCATCAGGGTGACGTGCAATTTGGTTGCTGCCTGCTCTCTCTTATACCAATGTCAAAGATGTTGAAACCGAGATGTAAGAGTGGCTGAATTGACAAAGGCCTTGTATTCTAGAGTTATTCACATATTCTTATTCTAATTTTAGAA
Organism: Xenus cinereus; assembly: GCA_025774025.1. Taxonomy (NCBI): domain Eukaryota; kingdom Metazoa; phylum Chordata; class Aves; order Charadriiformes; family Scolopacidae; genus Xenus; species Xenus cinereus. The sequence goes on from JAOXJK010000012.1 coordinate 85,732,385, forward strand.
TAACTCTAGAGGTAGAATATGTTTGCTCTGTAATCCACAAAGGAAGGTGGAAAAGCCTTTTAAAAATCTTGCTCAATTGCCTGCAAACACAGGACTATTCTGTGAGCAATAATTTTCCTGATGTTTACATCTACAGTCAGCGAGAAGAATGGGGACTTCACAGCCAGTTTGCATCTTGCCAGTCCTTAATGTTTGGTGGGAATTTAAGCTATCATATCATTACACCTGTATTGCATTCTCATGGAATACCTTCACTTAACCTTCTCACTCCATCATGCCAATCTTCCACAAAAGTTTTGTGACTGATTTAGTATCTCTCCCTTAGCAGAACTGCGTCTTTTCTCTTACTTAATCATTCCCCACAGTCTGCTTCTTCAGCATCTTGATTATTTTGCCCTCTATTTTCAGATTTTGCTGAGGTAGAGCCTAGAGCTGTTCCAGATGCTGGTCACAACAGCCATGAACAGTAAGAGGCTGACACCCTCTTGCTCTGTGCAACTCACAACAGCTTTGGCCTTTACCTAGGTTTCTCTTCACATCTCTCCACATCAATGGAAATTGATGTGCATTTCAAATGCACTCAAATGCATTTGAATTTCCCTTGCATTTCAAATGCAGCTCAAACTATTGCTCCCTGACTTCTGGGCTTCTCAATCTACCTTAGCTTTTTGCTGCCTTGTCTTCACAGTTTCTCCCTCTCCTTGTTCTGTCCATATTGCCTGATAAGAAGTCTGCGTGTCCTTTTAGGCTTTTGAAACCATTTCCTACTACATTTCAGATTTCTTCCTTGTACCTGACTATAACTAAAGCAGCACCACAACCAATCCATTCGTTACTACTCCATAAAGCTAATTTCCTGTAAAAGTCCTAGATCAGCTTTTCCTGCAAGTGTTCACAAACGAAGCAGCAGAGGATCTCTACTAAAGGCAAGTATGACCCAAACAGTTTGGATCTCAGGCAGTGAATTGATGTTGCTATTTAGGATGTTGACTGTCTTTTTTATCTCTTCTCAGCTCTGTTGACTCTGTAGAAAGAGAAAGGGTGGCTTCTTAGACTCATGCAACAAGCAATCCAGGTGAAAAAGCTTAATCGATAAGAGGACATGCTGTGCAGTGGGAATAAGCGTTTGAAGGACAGAGACCAAAGCATATTTTGCAAATATTAGTGATTAGGATCAGAAGATTCTTTCAGATTATGCCAAAAATTGCTTGTAAATTTATATATATTTGAGCCTTGAAATGTTTTGTGTGAAACTTCTTGGCTTTAACAAAATTTCCATGTGTCCAAGAAAGAGTCCTTATGGGTTGCGTTGTGATGAGCCAATGCACTGGGGGAAAGTGCGTGCTCCCATGCCTTCTAGTCTTTGGTATGCCTGGAAAACTCATGTAAAACTAAGGACCTTGCCTTGCAGGAAAACTCCACTTTTTGTTTATTTTAATGTTGAACCATAACCTGGTGTAGAAACTCCGGGTTTTCCTTGCAGATACCACTTTCACGGTATATAGAAAAATTTCAACTTCCTGGGTAATAAATGAAAAGCCAATTTCTTATGGATCAAAAGCTTTGTTTTTTCAGTCAGCTCTGCTAACAAAAGCAACTAAAGTGGCAATGATTTGTGCTAGAAAGGTACATTATTGCTAAAAGATTTATCAGGATGCCTCAGTCATAGAAATGTGGAATGCCCAGAAGCATGTTAATTCAGATACATATGAACCGTGTGACCTCACATCAATGATTCTTGTGCTCATTTTGTTCCCAGCTGATCAGCAATGAGTTTTAATTTGTATTTAAGGTTGAAAGTTACCTAAGAAAACCAATGAGTTCTGAAGTCTAAAACCAGCTTTTTGAATTCCCTTTCTTTATTTCTCTTTTTTTCTTTCTCCCAGTTTGTTTTAGATACCTCTCACTAGTGTTCATTTGGCACTAGTCAAAGAGTACGGAACATTACGGAACATAAAACAATTGCAAAAATGTTTGATTATTTCATATTGCTGCATAAATTGTAGCAATATCTTCTCTGTTTCAAGACGAAGATTTGCACACAGCCATACCTACTCTACTGGGTTCTATTTTAATACAAAAGGGTCAATATTAAAAGCTTTCTATATGAAATCACAAAATGGCCAATGTAGTTGGACCTCACTCCAAACCTTAGTGCGTTTTACACAACTTAGAAACAAGGAATTACACTTTCTCTGTTTAAACAACAATAACTAATCTTTGGCTTCCTGTAGGATTTGAAAATTGTGTAGCAGAAGGGGCAAATGACAGCCATTAATGTTCTTATTCCCCAGCGGGATGGGGAAGAGAATGGGAAAGATAGAAGCAACGGAACTCATGGGTTGAGATAAAGACAGTTCGATAAGTAAAGCAAAAGCTGCACACACACGCAAAGCAAAACAAAGAATTAATTCACTGCTTCCCATCGGCAGGCAGGTGTTCAGCCATCTCCAGAAAAGCAAGGCTCTATCACGTGTAACGGTTGCTTGTGAAGACCAACGCTGAACATCCTCCCTTCTTCCTTCAGTCTTCAGCTTTGATTGCTGAGCATGATGTTACATGGTATGGAATACCTCTTCAGTCAGTTGGAGTCAGCTGTCCCAGCTGTGTCCCCTCCCAGCTTCTTGTGCACCCCCAGCCTGCTCACTGGTGGGGCAGTATGAAGAGCAGAAAAGACCCTGACTCTGTCTAAGCTCTGCTCAGCAGTAACTCAAACATCCCTGTATTATCAACACTGTTTCCAGCACAAATCCAAAATGTAACACCAAGAAACTATGAAGAAAATTAACTCTATCTCAGCCCAAACCAGTACATTATTAAAATAAATAGAATTACTAACAGGCTTTGAGGCAAGCATGAATTTATCTGCACTAAGACATTTTAAGTAAGGGCTTTTCCCATTCTTTTTTTCTCAGCTGTAGGTTAATAAACAACATGTTGCAATGTATTTGCATGCAAAACTATTTTAAACCAGAACTTGGACACACTGTCAGCTTAGTTGCATATATGTCATTATGGCTGGAAAATGCGGTAAGTGAAAGCTTCTACTATAGCTTCTATCAAAACAGCATATCAGGCTTAAAAGTATGATGTGGTTTACTGTAAATATGTCTATACCTAGTCACCTGATTTTTTGCATGTCTTTCTATGATGCTTTTCTTTGGAAAGATTCTCTGTTCAAAGTGGAACTCAGGCTCTGAAGGTTCCTAACGTTTTATATGACAACAAAACTGTCTGTTTAAATGAAACATGAAGAAACATTCACAGCAGGAGATTGCTGTGAAACACTGATGTATTCATCTGACATTTTCAGATATGTTGCCTGGGGTTACATCCAAACACTTCCCACATAGTTGTATTGACTGATTGCTCCTGTGTGGCAAAACAGAGATAACATTCAAAATGCACATAATTATATTTCTATTATCTTCTGCTTTGAAGTAAGAGTGTAAGAGCAAGGCTCATACTGATGCTGCAAATCATTGGAAAATTCAAGAAAATCTTTACACCAGAAAATAAAAATCAAAGTAAATTAATTAATAACTCAGCTTTTTACCCATAACACTGTTGAAAAGTAGGAAGAATAAGGAGAGAGCAGGAGTTTTACTATCTCTTAAAACAGTGGGTGGAATAAGCATGTCTTATTTCCTCCTATGCAATCATCTACAGCATTAAGCCTTTTAACATGTTAGCATTCAATCTCTAGTGATGTCTTTCTTGGTACTGTTTGCTGGTATATCCTGGAATTTGACTGATACTTTGAGACTTGGACCCAGGTCTCTGACACCCATTTTCTGTGTGTCTCTGTGTTTAGTGTCTCGCAGTTTACTCCATCATCAGGCAATATTTTCTATCAATGTCAGTTTCAAGGAAAATTTTACCTACATGTATCTATACAACATCAGGCATAACCTAATACATAGGTAGTAGGTTGCACAGGCTCACATGACTTAAGACATATACTGTCTCATGAGAACGTCATGCTAGTTCTTCTAAGTTTGCTTTTCCTTTGCCAGCTACTTCTCATATATGTCTCAGCACATTATTATGAAAAACTAAGCCTGTTTAAATATGTCAAGGAATAAAACAAGAACCTGGGTATTTAGCTGCCCTCAAAGTGCCTTCTAATGTGCATATCCCTGCAAACTTTGTTTTCTTTAGAGGTAGGAATGTATCCAAACAATCCCATATCTCTTCCTCAGTCTCTAAAACTATTAAAATAGAATGTAGTATTTATTAATGAGGGCTACAATATTTCCCATTAGTAAGAGACATTACAGTGTTGGATAATGTTGTAAGAAGTCACAAATAATTGGCACTAATGAGATATTATTTGAGGAAGTGATGCTTGCCTCAGCTGAGAAAAAAAAAATATTTTAAAAAAGGAAACGAGACAGCTTATAAGTTGGATTTAGATGAAAACAGAAAGAATCTAAAACCCCACTTGAAATTGTTAAAAATGTCCTGGAAATTTTAGTGTATGTTGTCTAAAGCTGTTCTACCAGGAGCTGTGGATTCATAAATAAATGTCTGCACAAATCAATAGCAGACTGAAGGATACCCAGTGAGTCTTTGTGCATGATAGAAAAGGAACAAGAACTGTGTATATACTTCTGAAAACTGAGGAAATAGACATTGTTTGATAAAAAAGAATTGCTGGAGACAAAAAATTAAACATGTGATTTGAATCCCTGAGTATCTGATGTGTTAGCATCTCCAATGAGATCAAAAAGGGAATGGAATTGTGAATTTTTGTACTGTATTTATATTAATATTTATCTTACATGAGGGTTGGTCGGGTTTCTAGTGAGAGACTAGAAAGCATTGCTTTGCTTCCCTCTGAAACACATGATTATGAAAACTAGAGGTATGATGTAAGGTGGCACAAAGTGGCATTATAATTTCTGATCTCACATCTCCTGCATACTCAAGACTAATCCATTCACCAATGGGCAGGGAATGTAAGAGAATTTTCCCCACAGGTCAAGCCCTATGAAACCTCCTTTTGCGAGTGTTAAGGGAGTCTGTTTCTTAGGAGTAAGAGGGAGTCACTATTGCAGGGTCCAGAGATGCCTAGGATTGCTCCTGACTCTCTTCCAACAATAATTGCCCTGCATGTGGACCTATGGGTCCATTGCTGTTTGATGTGCGTTGGCAAGTCTGGGGAGTAGCTGTTCTGTGGAGCCTTCTGGATGGTATGTTTGAAGGTGACAGCCATATCTTTTGCCTGCACTCCGTTTTATCAGTGTTCTTTCTCTGGCTAAAACTCTTAAAGTAAAACGGTAGTGTGCATGCGACTTTGGGAGCACCCAGAGGACTCCACCTTTAGAGGAGCATCATGTTTGGCCCAACTGCAACCATGCTGATATTTTGTTGTAATCTGGTTTTGGCTCTGCAGGATAGTGAATAATAATAAATTCCATACAGAGTCAATTAACCAACAGACAAATTTCTGGTATTCTCGTGGTACAAAGCCTTGCATTTTCATGTTAACGCCAAAGTTAGTGTGCCTGAAAGGATCAAGGCTATAATCACGATGTGCTGAAGTAGTAGCCTGTTCTGCCTCTAGCAACAAATATTTAATGCTGTGTATTTCTGCCTTTTCTACTGTATTTCTACTTTTCTGCTGTGGGATTTCATATTATCAGTTTTCTTTAAACTGTAAAATCTTAACTGAAAGAGCTATATACACATCTCTGTAGGTCTCTATATATTTATCTAGTTATATATATCAAACTCAGCTGGAAAAAACTGACAGTAAGCAAGTAATTTAACTAAAAAGTTAAAGTGAAAGATGATGAGATCACCATGAAGGGAATGCCTCAGTAATTCGAACAAAAACTCATAAGAATCACAATGGGGGGGGGGGAAGAAAAAGCAGATCTTATGAAATGTATCAAATTATTCACAAACACCAAATAACTATTTCACATATTCTTTCTGTGACTGAGAATGCCTCTTTTTTATTAGATAAACTTTCCTTTTATTTAAGTGCTATTTAAAATAAGAATAGATGGCATGTGTTTTATTTCTTTGTTTGAACTTCAGTATTAAACATGTCGTGTTCTTCTAAGAAGAGAAGGATGGGGTCAGGCAACCTTCTGGAGGAAGGAGAGAAAGACTGCTCGTTCCCCTGGGAGCAACCAGGCGTTCTCCAGAAGAGAAGGTGGACAGTATTAAGTAAGGCAGACTAAAGAGGACACTTCCTTGAAGAACAGGGACTGAGGAGCACCAGGAGAAGAGAAGTTGAATGGGTGAAGTCACACCCCTGAGATGAGGAGCGTCTCCCTGCTGACCAAAAAGGACCAATCTGTTCCTTTTCAGGAAAACTCTGAGTTAACTGAAATCAAACAGGAGAGCAAGGGCATATCCTCTAAAGGTACAGCAGTAGGAGGAGACTGATTTATCAAACCTGCTTTTCTGTCCTGACTTACTCAGTCATTTTGAGATTTCTCTATTTTAAAAGTTAACTATTCTGTTTTATAGTCTAATAAAATCTGACTTGGATTTAAAGCTTTCTTGGTCTTAGAGAGAGACCTTACTCCCACTGCTAGCAGAAGTTTTAGGCAGGTCCACCTCTTAGCTCTGGCTGATTTGCATCCCCATGACAGAGATCATTATCATTTATTAAATAATTAAAAAAGAAAATGTGCATGTGTGTATGATTTTTTTCAGTATTTCACTAGAAATAAATTAGAAATCTGAAAGCTTAAGGACAAAAACTGTCTTAATAATATCAATGACTGTCTTTGTGATTTTACAACTTCAGCATTATTGATTTTTCACCAAAACCCACATATTCATTTTCTATTCTTTATCACAGAATTAATGGTCTTGACCTCCTTCTGGAAAGCCCTTGAAAGTCCATTGATGTAAAATGTAAGGGTAAGGGATTATTACTTACGACTACAGTTAATACACTACTAGCACTACCATGGTACCAGAACCACAGAAAGTATATTCTGATTAAGTGAGCAGTTGTTTTGGGTGACAAATATGTTGGTCCGTGTTTGACAAAAGGGTTTAACAAACAGAATATCCCTGTTTCTTTGCAGTCTTTCACCTTTTTCCAAACATCTGTAATACACTAGCAATGTTGCATTGGTGGGCTTGATAAAATGATGTGAAGTCCTTTGTTTCCTCATGTACATAATTAATTTTTTCCCACTCACATTCATTATTTTCTAATTATTTAATTTCTCTTTCCTCCCTTCCCCTTCACCTCTTTTTAAGATCTTTATGCAGGTCTGGCATTTAAAGAAGTCAGATTCCCAGGCTGATTTAAATTACTTGAATTGGAATGGTGGGATTTGAATATTTTCTACAACTCCATGAGATGTCTAAAACACAATCAAACTTTGAAGATTTGTATGACAACAATGGATAAAAATCCATTTTTCAGCTGTGTAAACTTTTTTTTTTTTACAATGATAAATGAATTTGCTCCTCATCTACTGAGAATTGTAAACTTATGTCAGGGAAACAGTTAATTTTCTGTATCTTTCTCTCACATCCATTTCTTAGCATAGTTTGGGGCTCTTTTTAATAATTACATTTTACGCAAATCACTACTTTTGTTTTGTTTTTCTTCTGATCAAAGAAAATATCTTTTGTCCATGTCTTCCTTCCTAGGTACTTCTTACAAATGCATCAAAGACATCTAAAACACAACCATGATCTAGGTATTGTTTTAATTTTTTCATAGGTGCTGTGAATTGTGAGGGTCCACAGTGTGCTATTATATTATTTAAATAACAGTATATAACTTATTAATACCTCCTTTACAAGAAACTACATTTTAGTTTTTCCCTTTAAATGATTCTGACCAATCGAGTTTTAGATCCTCTTGATTTGCATTTTCCATCTTGAAATGCTTCCTAATTTATTTATGTTATAATTAAAATCTGCTGATGGTATAATCTCTTTTAAAAAAAATAATAATAAATCTCTGAAGAACAATTAACAGAAGGAATAAAAGCTAATAACCTTTTCCTCACAGTATATTAGGAGTGGAACACTTAGCAGCATTTTGGGCTAATTGGAGATCCACATAGAAAAAAGAGGGTCAGAAAAGACCTTGCACAGATACTAAATCAATTCTCTGTCTGCGTTCACCATGGAGGAATCTAGGAAAATTCCTATGCTTGATTCCTTCTTTCTAATGGAATGATCAGATCATTCACTGAAAACTGAAAAGAGTGTAGAAGAGAGTAAGAAACAAACTCAGAAAATGAACAATAATACATCACTGGAGCCAGATGGCATTTATCAAAGCTATAAAAAGTTGAATGGAGTTTACTGTAGAACTATAAAGGTTGGCATAATGTCTCTTGCTTGAAGTTGTCTTGGTCTGACATCAGCTTCTAAAGAGGCTTCCAGTATCACTCTGGGACATCTGTAAACCTGATGTCTCTAAGGTCCAAATAGCAGGAATTTCAATAAAGAAGAGAATTGGTGAGCCCTGGTAAAGATGATCCAGTTAAGAAAAGTCAACATAGCTTTAAAAAAAAAAAAAGAAAAGAGTGCCATGTCCTAGAACCAACACTGTGATTCTTTTCTGTGCTCTATGTTCCCATCTAGATGCAAATTCCTTTATTATTTACTGATCGGTGGACCACTCCCTATGCCTAGCTGGTGGTAAAGATAAATCCCGTTATGTTCCATATTACTCTCACAGGTACTTTAAAATTTCTTACTTTAAAAAAAAAAATCCTTCAAAAAGCCCAGTTGCTTTTTCTTCTTTAGAATTAGATGCCTGGCTATTCTGCTTATAGACAGGAGAAAGCAATTAATTGGTTATGTAAAACATTTTAAACATGGACAATTAAAATCTCAACTTTTTCTGATATTAGGAATTAAGCATGATGCCTACCAATCTATCCAGAGTAGGTAATTTCTGGCACATAGCTCTATAAACGTGAGAAATTGCTGCCAAAAATATTTCCATGAGAAAAGTGTACTAAATTGAAATATCATTGCTGTTAAAAATTACATTCCTAGCTGAAATATGGTGCTGAAATATTGATATTCTATATGAAAGACACTTTAAACGATACCTCTGTCACTTTATCTTTTTAACAAAGTGACATTGATAGAAAAGTGATGTTAACAATTGATTCTAAAACTAAGGGTAATAACTTTTTATTTCTAATACATTAAAATAAAGACAGTTTCTTATACAGGAATTGCATTATTCTTTCATTATGGGATGGTTTAATGGAGATTTATTTTTTTTTTAGTTGTTTATTTTTAAGTTCATATGGTTCATCAAATTTTACCTGAATAGCTGTTAAAATTACTGCAGGGAAAAGGTGCTTGCACAAAACCAAGCAGAATCTGAATTTATTCTGTTTCAGCAATGAAAACAGTTCATTTTATGAAACAATGGTAGAACTCCATCACAGGATGAATGGCAAGGACTGCTTGCATCTTGGATGGAGGTCTAGGAAGCAATTCATTAACAGCTTCATGTTCCTTTTAATTGATTCATATTTGAATTTCACATTTCAATAACATTAAATCACTATGTTACTTAAGTCTGTTGAAATGGTTGAACTCGATGATCCCAAGGGTTTTTTCCAACCTAAATGATTCTATGATTCTATGAAATAGTGTCGAACCAGCTCATCTTTCACCAGCTCTCCTCTGCTAAGAATACCTGTTTTCTGTCTTTCTTCTGTAACTGAGCTGTTGTACCACAAGGCAACGAAAATATTCTCCAGCCCCTTTAACCTGGCACTTCACAAGATCAAAGACCCAACTCCTCAACTAGTGAAAAACAAATGCTATGTCAAAATTAAATCACACTTTTTCTACATCCACTCTCAAGGCTTTACTACACTTCTGTTTTATAAAACCAGGCTCTTTTCTTGTTTGTTGTCTAACTAAAATCATCTATATGAATAACAAGTAAAGATAAAGACAATTCTAACAAACATGAAGCAGTTACCTGAGAAATTAAAAATTACAGTTTTAGGTTGTAAGCATTGCAAATCACACTACTAGTCCATATGTGAAGTTTCAAGGACGCAATGCATTAGTGAGATCTGTCCATATGAATGTGAACCTGGGAAGTCTTTCCAGCATCTCGGCAAAAATCCAAATCCGCTTCAGACTTTTGTTGCTATTGTCTTGGCATCTTTGTTGCCCCCCTAAGAAATGCATGGAATCACTGTATTTCCAAGAGCATATATATACAATATAATTTTATATTTTCTTAATGGAAACACAGGGTCATATTTTGCAGCATTTGCTAGAAACAAATTACTAAAATGAGGGGTGTTTTAATTGAGTTAAGAATAATCCTAGGTTTGTGAAACTGATAATTCTTTCCTACATTCTATGAGCAGTGGGCTTCCCTGCAGGAACTTACCTAAGAGACTGCAGCCGTAGCACTGACTTGGATTCTGTTCTCCCACTGTGTCACTGCAGAATGACTGGGCATACGACTTTCACAGAGGCTTCTTACAGGTGTGATAATCTTTCTGCTCCTTTGTCAGTCCAGGATCTCAACTAGAAGAACATTGTATTAATGAAAGAGAAATGGAAAAATGGAATCAAGTACAAAAATGACTCAAATTACTTTTGCCAAAAAATAGAAAGAAGCAATCATTGTACATGGTGAAAAATCTGCCCAGCTCAGAAATTGCTTCTGTTTTTAATTATAAGATGACAGACTAACTTGTAACAAATGTTTTGTCTTAGTTTTTCCTCAGTTTTTCAAAATAAATATGAATTCTCATAGCATTTTTTAATATCTTTGAATATGTTAAAAAAAATAATTAGTTTATTTGGAGAGTATTTACAGGGGGTTGATCTTTGCAAAGTTAAAGTTTTACTACTTGTCTTTGAACACATAGAAGCACATGACAGCATTTCTTTGCCAGACCCAGATCAATAGATGGTTCTTCCAGGAAAGGTATTACAGCAAATCAAGTCCTGCCAGTTGCATTCTAGAGACTGAAAGAAGTTAGCACTGCAAGCAGTAATGCTAAGTAGTGTGGTGAAAAAAGGAAGGAAACCTGGGATACACCTGTAATGCAATTACAGGTGGCTTGGTGGAGTTATCCAAGCTTGGTGGAGTTATCCAAGCTAGCATTGATTTAGCTACATCAGATAGTAACTACAGTGGAAATAACTCATGGACTACAGACGTTATGTTGGACCTTCAGATTTCCTAGTATAATATGAAAGCTATTAATTTAATGCTCTCTAGTAACGTGAAACAAATGCTTCTTTGTTCAGCCAACTGGGGCTATGTGTATCATGGTCTGGTAGTACTGACATCCAATGTGAATGTTGTTGTAAAATTGATAACTTCAAAACTATTAAACTGTGATTTATTTCACTAAAACAATTATTTTGCTCAACTCAGGAAGTTCAGTGCAATTTATTATTGATTTTTTTTTTAAATATATATATAATCTATTTGCTCATGGATCTAATAGTATAGTTCTGTAATCATTCACTGACCCTATTTTAAAACTTGAAGTCACAATATCATTTATGTATTAGGAAAGTTCTGGGGAAAGAAAAAAAATACCTGCAATTTTCTTTTCCTGGAATATAGGCCACATGTTAAAATTAAAATTAATTTTAAGTTCAAATTATCCACTGCTGGATTGCTCCTTTTTTATGTATTTGAATCCTCTATTTTAGAGAAAATTTATTTCCAAGTTTGTATCAAACTTTCACAAAAAGTAGTTCTTTTTTTCACTGCCTAACTATAAGGTAATCAATGCTTGTTTTGAAGGTCATCTTAAGAAATTAACTAGGAACAGTCAGCGACTTTGTGAATTGGCAATATCATGGCTTTATTCGACACATCTTGATGAATAATTCAGCCTCATCATACAAACAACACAATGAGTTTCAAGAGTAATACTAGTGAATAAATGAAGATGATTAAGATGTTAGCATGCAGAGAATATCCAGAGAGCTCACTGGTGTGATGAACAAGAGTCAATCTATTCCATTTCATTTCAGCACAGGACTATGTGAGCTCTAATTCATCTCCAATATTCATGGACATTAAACGCAGGAACCAGAGGTGGGACACCATCACACCTTTTTATGTTTTCTGAGCAGCAATGTAATGTAGACTCACATTCGAATTTCCCTTTTGCTGGACCACTAGGGCTCTGTCTGTGCAAGAGTTCAACAATAATCTTGTCCAGCACCAGCAGTAGTTCATGTAAGAGAAGCATAGCTATTGATTTTAAAGGGAGCTAGACTGTCCTTTTTGGGAACTATCAAAAACATGAATGAGGCATGCTTGCCTTGATCACTTTATAAATTCATTAACAATGCCATTCAAATCTGTCTCTCCCTCCCTAATATCCCCAAACCAGTGAAACTGAAGGAGAAATGAAACCCACCTTTCCTTTGTTCCAGCTGTGAGACCAGAACATTGCAAGTGGAATTTACTATCCTCACTATCCACATCTGACAGTTTCTTCACTCTACTCTTAAAAAAAAAATAATTCCCAATTAAAATATGCTGTGACCTTGGCTTATACTTACTAAAAGCTTGGGGCATGACAGAAGAAAATATTTTATCAAATTTACTATTTTTCAAGGGAGAAGAGAAAGTCCAGACAGTATAATTGGCAGGTTCATTTAATTCTAAAATCCAAACTAAAAATAGTAGCAGCATAAGCATTCTCAGGTCTCAGCTCTTTTCTTTTTGTTTTCTTCTGAAACAGCAAATTAATTCAATTAGTTGGAATAGGCCATGCGTATTTAATGTGACAATTTGAAATGGGAGTACTACCTTTTAGTCTTGAGAATTCTAATGACATCATTAAGGTTGTTTATAGAAATCTACAAAATTAAATGATTGCTATTAAACATCATCATCTCTGAGATGGAGGCTGAATGACTCCTGGGTCTGATAAGAGAAAACAGTCTTTCATTTCTAGATCATTGGTTTGAATTCAAGCCAGGATCACAACAATGAGAAGTTTTTATCAACAAAAGACAGGCAGCATGGTCTAAGACAAGAGTTTATGGTGTCAGGCAGTTTCCTAGGGTCTGGGTACCTTCCTAAGAAGTGTGTTTTGCATGCATTACTGCTCTACAAGGACATTAAGATCAAGCTACTGTCTAGCTGAGAGTACAGTCCCTTATCTGCAGAGAGAACTTCATTCCAAGTTTCATCAAATACCTGGCTTCCACCAAAATTGAAGTAATTTTGTAAAACAGAAACTAATGGCCTCTACAATACAAATTGATTATTCTTCTGAGAAAAAGTAACCTACAACTACAGATAAAACAAACTTTGTGATGAGGGGAATCCTGAAGAACATCCCTGGGTGTGACTGGCCATGTACACTCTTGATCTGGACCCTAATGCTGACTCATAGACTTGACCTCCTGTCTTGATCTTGCACCTGCCTGATCACTTTCCTGGAGAGCACTGAACTGTGTCTGACCCTGGTTACTGTCTCTGGACCTGACCCTGACCATGGCTGTGGCTTGCTGACTTGACTTCCGTGTTTGACCTCAGACCTTCCTCATCACTGCAGACTTGTCAGGTGATCTGGGCTTGTGGCTGGATCTGGTGTTTGTCACCGGACCTATTCCGTTCACCTTGATCAGGTCTGTGGAATCATTCCCTTGTTAGTGAGGTCTATGTCTTTGCCTGCTTTGTTACTGTGCGTGCTCCTGGCTACCTGTACCTGGCAGAGCAGCCTGCCCTTACTACTCCATGGCTCTGTGTTTTGGGCATAATCAGCTGGGTTTGGATAGAAGGACCCATTAGGTGCCCTGTGTAGAAAGAGGTGATGAACCACCAGTGTGCCAGTCAGTCAGCTCCAGCTGGCTCGGCAAAAGCCAACACCATCCCACTGCGTGCTAAAACTTCAGCCAGAGGAGAACATAGTACCTCTGCTGAAGTATTTAAGAAAGGGTTAGAGATAGGAGACACAGAGAGGGCTCCTGCTAGTGGCAGGAGACACAGGAGATGTGAGGACACCAACAGGAGGGAACACAGAGAAAGATACAGGAGGGTTGTGAAAGATGACATTTTGGAGGACACAACTGGACACCCTGTCTTGGAAGGAAGCACTCCTTGCTGGTGCAGGTACAGCCTGAAGGGACTGAAGTCTGTGAAGGACCCACAGCAGAGTACAGGAAATGAGTAAGAAGGAAGGAGCAGCAGAAAAAAGGAGGAAGAATCAAGGAGTGAGAGAAAGAAATAACTGTTTAAGTTGTCTTTGTTTCTCAATACCTGAATCAGTAATAAAATTTATGTTATTTGGCAATAAAAAAAATCCACTGAAATTCCCTGAGTTGAGGTTTGCTTTGACATCCTGGCAAACTTAATGACATCAAGTTACCCAGACTTGTTCTCAAAAAGCTACTGCAGTATTCAGTCTCCTGAAGTCCTGGTATGAAAGGTTATAAAGAACAGCATGTTCTAGGTAGTTAGTATGTTTCTAGGTAGTCCAGAAGCTTCTCTTTAATGACAGTGCTAAGGTACAACTGGATGAAATCTTTTTCATGCAGGACAGGTGGGCAAAGAGGTTACCTGTTCAGAGCTTCTTTCTGGAACTCGCCTCTCAGTTCTACTTGCTTAACTATTGGTCTAACTAGTCTCTAGCCTGGATCTAGACACAACAAACCCCTACCATACACATTTAAAAATATGTAACATCTTACCAAGCCTTTAAAGATCAAGGACTATCTCCTGAAGAAATATCTGGCAAAAAGCCTCATTTCATTGCAACATTATTATATGTTCTAGAAAAATGTTTGGATGACAAGCATCGCCACAACATTGTTATTAAAGATCACATCTCTTCACGTAGTTTGGTACTTTTAAGCTCTGACATGCCATTTCTAAAAATACAATATTTTTATTCAACTGATTATTTATAGAATTTGGCTTTAATTTTTGGCATAAACATTAAGAAATTATCATTTATATGAAGAGTTTTGTATTTATGACTCCGAAATTAGCTGAACAAATGGCACTGAGCTAGTTTAAACCATTATATTGCATGCTAGCTGTTCCCAGGGAGACTTTTGAGGTGCTTAGTGTGTCCTTGCTTACGTTTTTAACAGTTTCTCTGAGTTATAGCTTGCTAATGCAGCCTACGCAGGCTCATTCTTAGATGCCTCTGAAAAGACTGAATGGGTTAATGATTTTATTTCTCTTCACAGAATACTTTCATTGTGATGTTATTTAAACTCTTCTTTTCCTTTTCTCCTTCCAGAGCAGTGTTAGAAAATTGCAGTGGTTATAAATCCTTCACGATGGCTTTTCAAGCTGGAAATGCCAAGGTGCATTCACCATTTACCTCGATAGGTCTGCTCATGGCAGCTATTACAAATGAGGTGAAATATATGTCAATGTCATGCAGCATTATTCTGACTTATCACTGCAGCTATCTTTGTAAATAACCTTTACAACATCAGAAATATAAACTTTTCCTATTTCTAGTATTTAAAAACTTATTTTATCCTCAAGCTTCCTTGCCCAAATAAAAATTTTAAATGGCATTTCAAGAAATTGCTGGCAACCTTTAATTGCAAACAAAGGTTGTGTACAGACTACTGCCTGGAAGCAAATGTAAACACACAATGCCTAGTTATTCCGGAGTCCTGCTCCTTGTGGGACTAAGGTCGGGAGAGTTGTGGGGAAACGAGCTTCAGAAATCACACTATATAGGTGGTAGGGCTGAGACTGCCCAAGTTTATCTAGCACTTGGCATAAACCTCTAAACCTGTGCCAGCAGGCCTTCCATGCTTATTTGCCCTCACACCCTGCTCCAGTGAGTGTGCTACACCACTCCAGCATCACACTGTTAAAAACCCAGTACTTTGAGACACTGGGTAACATCCAGCCGTGCACGGAAGCTGCGTGGGAAGCTGAAGGGACTATGACTGAGGTTTCTACCCACAGACAAGTTGCCCGAGACCTGATGGGTTTGTTGTCATACAGATTTGCCATGTCATTGTACACCGCTTCCCAGAGCACTAAGCAGAGCTGCTCTAGTTAAAAGACGAATGCAGAGACACCACAGTTTTTGCAAGACTACACAGTCAAACATGGGGCAATACCGAAACAGCAGTGCTCCCGTTTCATAAGGAGGAGTTCAGCTGCCTGGGTACCAACTCTGCTGCCTGAATTGTTTCAGTTACAGCTTAAAGATGTTTAGCTCCCCGTGTTTGTGACCCTCCTGGAGCTACTGGCTTGGCATCACTGAGGCAATCCCTGCCTGCCCCAGCTGGCCCTGCTTTGAGCAGGGGGCTTGGCCTGGGTGATCTCCAAGGATGCCTCCTAAATTCAATGGTGTTGTGATTCTGAGATCAACATTGGAGCAGCAGCTCAGCTGACAGACATTGTGGTGGTTGCTAAAGGACATTAGGAACGCTGCTACCTCTGGTGGACTTCAGGACTCAGTATTTCCTCCTTCCCGGCCACCCAAACCGAGCAAGTGCAGGCTGAGACCCCTGTGGTCTCTCTGTCCCATTTCCATAGCTGTGGACATCACTGTTGCTGTGACCAGAAGTGAGGCTAAGTGTGTATTGCAGAGAGGTGTGCGCACACACACGCACATGCAGAGTACACTATCACAGCTGACCACTCAGGCTGTGACAGTCTATCTGCTCTTAGCAGCATTCCGGTGCCACCACAAGAACTCACATAAAAAATAAGCAGAGAAATACAGAGAGCCCAGTCTTGTCCTCTCTCTCTGGCTGATCAGGATTGGAATTCACGAGTGAAATCACAGACGCCATCACCCTCTAGACTTACAAGCACGCTCATGTTCATGGATCCTTCAGGTATCAGTGTGTTTAACGTCCATGACCAGACCCTGGGCCCCCTGACCCTGTGTACATGTCTCCTGTACACTACCTAGTCCAGCTTGATGTTCTTTAGCAAAGCGGATGCATGCACACACACACGCTCATCTCACAAGCACCCCCACAATTATACACCCTTTCAAATACTATCACTGACTCTCTCAGCCTGCTTAATATCTCTGCTTGGACCCAGGGCTCACTTACACCCCGCTGGCTCTGATCTTGAGGCACACACAGGATTACATTCACTGGAGAAAAATAACCACACTTAGTTCTTTCCAGTTCCTGGCATTTAGACCCCTCACAGATAATATACGTCTGTGTCCCTCTGGTTGTCGATGCATGTAGTGCTCTGTGGCCTGAGATCCTTTCTTCAGTTGCAGGCACCCAGAGCTCTCTTGTACGTGGGTTTCTACAGATACCGACATATAAACCCTACAGCACTCACACATAGGGTAGAGTGTGGCTTTACACAGGACACATAGTTAAGAAAAACTGACTTTATAGGAAGATAGGACACACTGAGGTGATCAGGAACAGGTCTCAGTCAGACAAGCTAACTCACTGGCAGCCTGTTTACATGTGGCCAGTTACGTTTCTTGCTCTTTTCTCTATTTTCTCAAGCTTGTTCCTCCTGGATCTACCCTGGGCCCACTTTCTCTGTTTTCAGCTCTTCCCTTGTGATTTCTGTAATAAGTTTCACAAAGTCTACAGAGACCCTCAAGGATCCTGTAATACTCAGTCTTGTTTCCACCTTCTTATCAGTTACAAGGTTCAGGTTGACCCTCACCAATACTGTGCCTGACTAGTTTTTCCAATGGCCTATCGCTGAGCAGTTCTGGTTTTTATTAGTGTCTCTGTTATCACACACCCATCAGGTTTGTGTATCTGTGTGTTTAGTTTATCACCTTCCTTGTTATTTATTATTCAATCTATAATGAATAGTTCTTAACCAGGTAACATAATGAAGCACATGTTCCCACATTCCCCATACCCTTACAATGATCAATCAACCTGAATGGCGTGCAGGTAAAGTCCACAAGTGAGATAATAGGGTTTTACTTTGTGTGCCCTTTGATTTCTAGAATATGAATGGTATATTTTGCTACATTAAAGTGTTGTATTATACGCTTTGTGGGGACCTGAAAGACACACTCTGTGGTCTCTCCAGGCTCCACTTCAACAATGAGCGAACAGGCTCCTATAGCCACATAACCACACATAGACAACTTTTATGTTTATCTCCCTTATCTGCTCCATGTTCCAACCGTGGCAGCAGTTTCAGGCTGGACATACATAAACTGGAAGGCCCAATCCTGCAGCAACTGGTTTATAAGGAACAGCAATAGTATCCTCATGCAGGTTCTGCCAAATGTAGCCAGCACTTTGTACAGTCCTGGAGATCTTGGTGTCCAGCTTCTCCTCAGCATTTGCCACCTTTCAGGCAGCTGGACAAATGCATATGCCAGAATTGAGAGCCCAAACTGTATTCCATGGCTAGAAATTTCCACTTATGCTGTGCACAAGGTCTCCTCAGTGGCAGTGGTCTACCGTGGTTTGCAAGATAACCATGTGGTGACATTTGCAGCTAGTGTTGTCATAGGAATATTGTGGACAACATGGTCATGGTTGAAGTGGGCAAAGGCTCTTACTGTCTCAGGAAGGTAAGCGACATGGATACCTGGTCTAGTGGGAAGTGTCCCTGTCCCTGCCCATGGCAGGGGGGTTGGAACTCAATGATCTTTAAGGTCCCTTCCAACCTCAACCATTCTGTGATTCTTTGATTCTATGACTTGTGAGAAGATGGTCTTGGCAAAGGCTTCACAGTCTTCTGTCATGATCAGACCCGCTGTGGACTGACTGGCAAGAGTAAGGTCCACCTTGACCTTTATACTGAGCACAACTTCTGTCCTTCTTAGGTATGAATCAAGATTCTCACAAGGACAGTGGCTGGTGCTGGGTGCTGGCGGTGACACAAGTCCTCACAAGTCACTCAGAGGGACCCTCAGAACACTTCCAGCCTATCCTACGTGCAGAGCAGTGGGAACTGGTTTTCTAGTTCCCAAATGTCTCCCCACTGTGGGAAGACTTTTGGCCACAGTAACTCAGGCAGAATAGCATCAGACTCATGCTACTGACCAGGAGTGGTACACTGTATTTCTGGTGGCCAACCTGGATGTCCTGGATTTCTTGCTTGTATGTCATGCTAACAAACAGCAAGCAACTTGCCAGATGCCACTGCAGACAATGAGAGTTCTGTCAATGGCCTGCTAAGGTGCAAAATCTATCTGGCAGATTTTTGGCAGCAGTGGCCAAAGTATCAGAGTTACTAGCAGCCTGCAGAGCAACAGAAGAGGCAACAGGCAGCCTGTTTTTATTGTAGGCAGCAGATATAGACTGCGTGGCTGCACCCCTATATGGAGGTTACTGAAGCAGTCGTATGTCACATAGGGAGCTAATAAGCAGTGAGCACGTTGTGTTTTGTACTAGAGAGGCATCTCAATGAGTAGGCCCAAAGCTCTTTGTGATGTGGTACAGAGAAAGATATCACTTCAAGTGCAATGCAATATGGACATAACACTTCTCTCTAGAGTGCTTTGGGCAATATAGACATGAATGACTGCACAAGACCAGTCTTCTAGGGCAGGGAAAACTCTCTGAGTTTTTTACTGTCAACAACATAGACACAGAAATATTGTATTTAAGATGACAAGAAACAAAAAAATGTTCCTCTTTCTTCCTTTCTTTTTCTTTTTTTTAAGAATCAAGAAGATCACACACTTTTTTCTTGATGAGATTGAGACACTGAGAAATAAAAACACCCCATGTAGGTTGAAAATAAAGAAAACTAGATGAAATAATACTCTCATTATTTTTGGTCTGAACTGCAATACCACAGTACTGTTATAACAGGATGATTTAGCTCAGTATAATGCTCCCAGTCGTCTTATTTTCCTGTTAATAATGTTTGTTTCTCTCCATGGCTGAAGTAAACCCTCAAGGTTCTGCAAGAGTGATGTACAAGCTTCTGCTAGTCGGCAGTGGCTGCTAATGGGGGAAATGCTAAGGAACTATTCTTCTTCATCCACACTTGATAAACCAACATTTCCTCATGAAAGGAAGCAGATCAAAAACATAAGTGGAAATGAAAGACAGGGAGCAGCTGAGAGGGTTGTTCACATTATCTGCATTTTTTTCAGTGCTAAACCATGAATATGAAGAAGTCACGTTAACGTCTATAATTAAGCAAATCAACCTTCGGACACTTTCCAAATTAAGTGTTGAGTGTCGAGGTGCTTGCGTTTCCACTTGCCTTGGATTAGCACTTGGGCTGTGCTGTGATGTGGTTGTGATCTGAAAGTCAAGGCTCTAAAACAAATGCATGTGATTAATACCCCCTTTTCCTTTTTTTTTGAGTTAAAAACAGAAAGCTTCTATTGGAATGACCTCTGCCATGGAAGCAGACCTGGATTTACTTGGAGTTGGAGCAGGAGGAATTTGGAGGGCTTTAGTCCGCTCCATCTAGAGCATGTTCCTGTGTCCGCTTCCTCTCCCCCTCCTCTTCCCTCTCCTCTGTTACGTTTACACTGGAGCTGCCTGCCCCATGGAAATCAATACTTTTGCCATTGATTGCAATAATTTCCACAGGTGTCCTCTGTGCTTCTCTGACACACTCATTTCAGGATCATACTTCTGAGCCACAGCAAGAGGTACTCTTGTGCGTTCTTTGATGAAATAAGCAAGGCAAAAACATATGTCTAGGCATAAAGGCCTATGTGTATGTGAAATGAGAGACATAGGCCTTTCTGTTTGGCTGTGGTCTTTACAAGAAGTTGATCTGAGCCATGAACATCTCCAAACATCTCTGAGTTCTCCAGTGTTTAAAATTGAGATGTGACTTCAGTTTGAAACAGAATGTAACAGTTTGAACATATCTCTACCTTGCATAAATCTTTCAACCAAACCTAAAAGCAAAATACAGCTTTTCAGACTGTCATGACAATGGCTGGCTCTCCCATACCTTTGTTTCTCAGTGATATTGGATGAAAAAAAGAAAGGAAAAATCATGAAAATAACTTATCTTTTTGAACACCACGTCTGGAGAGGACTGCTTAAAATGCAACATTGGGAGAGACCACTTTGATTTGTGGCACTCTTTCAGACTTTTTTATTCACAAATTGAGTGAAAAATTGTGCTCTTCCTTTTGCAAGGTTCTATTCTTTTAACCTCTGTCATGCCAATAATGTTAATTTAACAAAAAATACAAATATAATTCCACTTTAGCTATTTGAAATATAATGGATTTTCTGTAGCTTTCAGAATGTCACTCACAGATTTTCCTGTGCTAGTTAACAAAAGGCTGAAACAATTTCAAAGGCAAGGTAATTAGTGAAATGGCACAGCCCTCCTAAGTGAAACCATTTCAGAACATTTCTGTACCCTACCGGAAAAGAGACAGATGTGCCTTACAGTGCACATCCTGGGATTAGATATAGAATTCATTCCTAAGGCTGCTTATCTTAACTTGATGGACTCGAGACTCAAGTGAACAATCAGTAAGGACTTTGAGCAGATACTTCACACATACAAGTTGTCTTGTTGTTTTCAGCACTTCCCACCTGTAAAAATGAAAAACAAAGCTGCTATTCCCTGTGACAGTAGAAAGATGTCACTTAGAGCCTATAAAGATCAATTCATTAAGCATTTGAATATCATAGTGATAAGTGCACAAAACCCCATGAAGACATTATTATTACTGTCAGAGAGGGATTTGGATGTGATTCAGTAAACAAAGCATGTGGCCACATGCTGAATGAGTATAAAAAGACATATAGGACAGCTGGTTCCTCCCTTGAGCACCATCTATTCTGTGTTGCAAGGCCCTGATCCAAAGTCAGTGATTGCCACAAAAAGGTTCCAGCTAACAGCAGTCAGCTGTGGACTAGCTTTGGCGAGGAAGGCATCTGCTCTAAAATTAGCAGAAAACCATGTCTAAAGACTTAAAACATATACTCACACAGGCAGGAAGGATCCTGGAATCACAGAATAATATGGTTTGGAAGGGACCCCTGGAGGTCTGTAGCCGAACCTCTCGCTCAAAACAGGGACAACTTCAATGCTAGAACAGGTTGCTCAGGACCATATCCTCTTCAGTTTTTAAAATCAACATCATCTTTAAAGCCACCAGGCAGCCTGTTCCAGCGCCCAATGACTCTTGCTGTGAAAACTACATAGGGAATCATCCTTCAGACAGCTTTCTAGATTTTTGTTGTCTGTTTTGCTGTACCTAAAACCAGGCATGTTTTTAGAATAGCTATTTTTTCAAGTTCATATGCAAGGTAATATGCATATATGGGTAACCTCTTTGGGACGGAGTTGCATTTCACACAAAGCATTTATAGTGTCCATTCTTGATCAGTGAGTTTGGTAATAAGTGTAACATCAGCCATAAAATTAGGATGTAAAGTGGGCAGGATATAGTCATGTTTTATATTCAGCGGTGTTTTCAGTGTTTCAAGCCTCTGGCTCTTGCTGCATTAAAAGGTTCTTTGCCCTGGAGATAGGAGTGGTATGTGCCCTCCAAGAGATCACTGACACAATGGAGAAACACTTTAAAAAGACTCCTTGTTCTCTAATGCAAACATGAAGGTTTTCCTATGCTAAGACACTTAGAGAGGTGAGATTGCATAGTTTAACTTAATAACACATAAGGATAAAGACTTCATGGGAAAGAAAAGACAGCTCTGGGATTTAACTTTTCTGTCATGTAGGTCTCCCTAATATCATTGGGTGGTGCAGCACCTGGAGTGACACAGTTCTGTCTGTTCAGAAGAGAGCTGCAGTCTGCCTTCAATGTACACTCAAAATATTAGTGCATTTTTTTCCTCTCATAGAATCTATTTTATAGATTTAACATTCTTGGCTTGTTATAAAAAACAAGTCAATTTCTTGTTGTCTGTTTTACTTATAATTGAGTTTAATTTAATATTCTGTTTTCTATTGTAGTGCTTATACATAATCCTTGACTTGGCAGAAGTTGCCTGGCCATTTTCAAAAAACAGACTTGATCTAAGGACTGTAACAAGCACATAGTATCAGAGAGTTTGCATAAAGTCTCATTTTCTGGGGTGTTTACTTTTTGTGGACCATTTCATTATCATGCAAATGGAGTTGGGCCATTTTGCAGACAATCTAATTGTTAGCATAATGTGTCCTCATTATTTGCATAGTGTAGCAGTTTGCATGAGGCATTATCAAGTGTAACAGAAACCCATATAACAGCATGAGTTTTGAGAAATGGGGGCAATGTTTTATCAAAAGCCGTACATACTGGGTACCAACTCCAGTCTAGAATCACTGACAAACCTCAGTGAGTCTAAACTGTACAGCTCTTTTGGACTCTGAATATGCACTGTTTGTGGCAGTAGGAGCAACATCAGTTTCCTAGCTCGTACATTTGAAGTCTTCCTCTCCCAGTGCTTTCATTTTTGAATAAACTTTAGCTATGAAACCTTGAAGACAGTATTATGCTATGCTTACATGGTTTCTGCAAAGGAATTAAGATAAATAAAGCACTACTAAAATAGCAAATGGAAACCAAACTGATCTCCTTTTAGCTAGTAATCAGAATGCAAAAGCTTAAACTTTCATCCTGTTTCCAAACAGTAAATCTTATCTTTTCAGAAAATGCTGCCAATTTAGCACTGTTGAACTTTGGAATACAGCCATCCACACATAAACACATTTGCACATTATTTTGGTTGGCTCTTGCTAAAGCCATATGCTGGGTTTTTTAATTAAAAAAGCACCTCAGAAAAACTTCCAGTGTTCACACAGGATAAAACATCTTTCAAGGTTCTAAAATGTCAACAAAATACTAAAGTAGAAAGATAGGTTTTCTCCCCTCCCTGAAGTTGTAAGTAAAGCTTGCAGACTGGATTTTAACAGCCATTTTTCTTTGTTTATGAAGACACTTTCCAGTCACTTGTGTTATGACAATCAAGGTTTTGATATAGCAAGGATTAATCACTTCTAAACCACTTGGAGAGGAAATAAGCGGTCCATGCCCCTTTGCCAGTTGGCAGGGTTGTAATTCTCATCCAAGTAGCACAAAATGACAAAACAGACAAGATCAAGGGTTATCTTTCATTTTCTGAAAATATGCAAAATTATTTAATGTAATTGAGTAGATCAAATCCAAAACATCAGATGAGAGTATATACTTTTTTTAGTGTAGTTTCCAGCTGAAAAATGTATCCTGTATAGATATATATGTTGTGCTAACTAGGAATAGATTCATCTGCAAGTACCATTGTACCTCAAACATGAAGGAATTTGTTTTCTTGTCTCCTTTCACTTTTAGCACTAAACTTGTGGTTTATTCAACAGTATTGGATGCTGAGTGTGGGTTTGCCTCCTCTAGTCATTAGGAAGTGATCAATCTGATCAGTCACTGTTGAGCTGTATATATAACTGCAGGGTATTGAGCTGCTGCCACTAATGCCACTGTTTCTCAGTCAGCCCAGGTTCTATTGCTTTCCTTGCACAAAAACATTTAAACGAACTTCATCATCTTCCAACAGCTTCCAGTTTGCCAAGCTCTTAGTTTTCTGGAAAAGGCTCAAAAAACTTTTTTTTTTAATCAAATCAAATATTTATTCCTTAAGCAGGACAGACAAAAAGAACAGATGAATGAGCCAGCCACGTGGTGGGGCCTCATTTCACGTCCTTGCTTCCAGCAGTAGCTCTACTGCTGATACTGCTGGAGGGGTTGCAAGGAACCATGGCTTTGTTGCCTGCTCTGGGGATGGCTGGGGCAGCCTTTTTCCCCAAGGCATGCAGCTAAACACTTCCATGCTTCCATAAACATTTATAACTGTAGTTCCACAGAGTGCAATAGTGTCAACAAAATAATTTGTCGCCTCCTCTCTCCTCTTATCGAGACTAATGCATAGCCTGGTAGTAATGGTGATAGCACTCCCAATGGACATGGAAGATATGACCTGATTTGACTCATTTGGTTGATAGGTATAGTTCAATTTGACAGCTATAACCAGGAGCTGAATCTTCAGATCTTAAACAGTGGTCACTAGCTGTGGAAGCAGAATGAATATACATGAATAACATTAGCTATTGCTTCTTTTGGTTTTGTCACTAGTGCTCTGTGTTTTACTTTCCGTATATTTGTTGTTGCCTTTGTTACAAATGCCTGAATGGGTAAAAAAGGAAAAAAATTATCTTTTGATTCAGCCCATGCTTTTATTTTTTCAGTTGCAAGGACACACCATTATGTCATCTACTCCAACAATCCCAATAGCGTGCCGTACAGTTTACAAAATGTACAGCATTACAAATTGTAATCTAATACTGGGACTGAATCTGGGTTTTGTCTCCCTCCAAACACCTTCAGTTCTATGCTTACAATGTTTTTAATATATTTTTCTGACTCATAAGTAAATTACTACCTAACTATTAAAGGTATTGTCATGACCTTTAGCAGCATCTTTTTTTCCCCCTCTTTTCTTTGTCATTGGTAATAAGCACTGATTATGTGTGAGGCTTCTTGTTGGTCCCTGGTGGCAAGATGGCTCATTCTTGTCCCACAGTTTTTCTTGCTTCTCCAGATGAAGGGGCTAGGGGTTGGAGATGGCAATGCAACAGAAACAGTATGACTCAGAGTCCTCCAATGAACTGCACAAACTTCTACAAGCTTCAGCACTTAATCTAACAGCCTCATGAGCCTGATGCAACTTGTTATGAAGTGAGGAAGAACATCTTCTCTCTGTTCCATACAGATCAGTGCTGGCTCTCCTAAGAGCGAATCACACAGTGATTATTCTAAGTGGAGATTTATGTCTTTAGCAAACCTTGGCAGCACAGAAATCTAAATGCTTTGGGGAGTGACAGATGTACTGTCAAGAGCATGCATGCATAAACACTGATACAACTATGGTAAAGACTTTACTTGTAGTGTTGGAGTGAGCAGTACTTTAGTGTTTGTTTTTTTCTCCTTTGCAGAGACTTCTATAACCCCTTTCCTCCCTGTTAGCAGTGATCAAAATGCTTGTAGCCTCCTAATCTTGTCTCAAGCTGTGGGTGGTTTTGGATGTCAGTCAGTTTCTAGAGAGCAGTGGCAGCTGAAACTGGTGAGAGGCTTCGGGCTGCTATTGCCTGCCTCTGTGATAGTGGACATCTTTGTACCACCTGCAACCTCATCTTCACTGTATTCAGTTCAGCCCTGGCGCAGCTTTGGCAGTGTGTCTCCAGATACCCTTTGATGCTCTTCCTCTTCCTTCCCAAAGTTTCCTATAGAAATACTGACTGATTGCAGTGGTTTTCTATGAGACAAGAAATACATTGCTATAGCGCCTTCCCACTATTTGATTTATAGCACTGTGAACACTCTGGTAATTGTGTGTAATAAGTTACTGGTCCAGACTGCAATATCTTGCACTTATTAATGTTGAGGAAAACTCTTTTTGCTTGTAAAACTATTCTGAGTCTTGCCCACTCTTCTTGGTGCACTTTTGATACATTTTTAAAAGATGCTCTTTCACACTGGGAAAACTGTCTGGTGTCAGTCCTTGTTAATGTACTTTATGTTTGTGCCCTGAGACAGTAGGTCAAAGAGTAGCTAAAAAGAAGATGGAGACTCCCTTTTTACAAGGAGTCACATGGAAAAGACAAGGAGTAATGGGTACAAGTTACTCCGGGGAAGATTCCAATTGGACACAAGAGGAAAAATTTCCACAATGACAACAATCAGCCATTGGAATAATCTCCTCAGGGCAGTGGTGGATTCCCCATGATTGGACACTTTTAAGATTCAGCTGGACAGGGTGCTGGGCCATCTTGTCTAGACTGTGTTTTTGCCAAGAAAGGTTGGATCAGATGATCCTTCACATCCCTTCCAACCTGGTGTTCTATGACTCTATGTTTTATTAAAAATATTTTAGATATATTTCAGCCTATTTCCACCACATGTATTCTCATCAAACGTGTCAATGAAAGTTCCACAGAGAAGAGTCTGAAAGTATTCTGTCAATTTACCTATTTTTTTATGTTGTTTTAACCTTTCTGGATTTACTCTTCTCTTTATTCTTCCTCATGTTCTGTCTTTGCTTTTGCACTGGGCTATTCAATACCTATAGCAACCCACAGCTCTTTTCACCTGTTACAATTAATCTAGGGTCCAGGAATACATTTGGTTGTCAATATTCTTCTGGAACTTGTGTTTATCAACAATGAAACCCACCTGATGCTATGTTTCCTGCTTACGTGAACTCTTATGTTTGGGTCTCTGAAATGCCTCCATCTGCCTTAGTCTAAATAGCATCCTGTCATCTGCAAACATTTGCCTCTGCTTAGTTATTGGCCATTCAGGCTTGCTAACACATTTTAGAGTAGACCAGGTCATGTTTTCCCCTATAAAAAATGTTTGAATTTTCAGAGAAGCCTTGAATCACAAGTCGTAACAAGAGATCACATGGAAGGAATGGACATCCACCTTGATTTGGAAGATGTGAAAGAGCTTGAAACTGAATTGTCCAATTCATCAGGCAGAGGCACAATATACCTAAAAATTGTTTCTACTAGAGAAACTAGGAAATCAACTATTCCTGTTTGAATAGTTATTATTGTTCAGTCTGCCCAGGAAGGTAGCTTTGCACTCTGCTCAGCTCCACACAGAGAGTACAGCTGCAATCTGCAAGCAATAGCAAACTAAGAAGAACTCAATAAGCACTGAAAGAACAGGGGATCTTGATGAAATGGAGAAACAGACTGAAAAAAAATGTAATTAAATTGTATCTAGATACAATTAAACAACTGCATATATACATGGTAAGGACCAGAAGGAAAGGATCTAAAGGTTATTTTACTAAAAAGCCAATCAGTTCCTGTTGTGGAAGAGACAAGCATATAAATAACAGTACAACCTACAAGAACAGAAAGTAGTCCTCCTGCTCAACTTGGAAAGGCTTTAGCCAGAACAATGTTCATGTTGCAGTGCTGCTTTTAACCTGGAGGGTCTTGATAAAGATGAGAGAGAGAAAGACCAATTAGAATGAAGTCTAGAACTGCCTTTGTTTAACCTGATGAAGAGAGGACAGAGGAGAAAAGAACAAATGCATAAAAAGCTTCTGGTAAACACAAGGAAATAATGTGTCTTGTGCCCATGTAACTAGTTGAACACAATAAGAATCGATCATTACAACAAGGGAGAAGCAAGTTGTATCCTAGGAAAAAAAGAATACCTTCTAACACGGAGCATCAGGCAGGATTGCTGGAGAGGCTTTGAAGCCACAGGATCCCTATAAAACAAATGTCTGTTGTGAATTTCTTGGGGCATGACAAAGTTGGGATTTGTCTTGCCCAATTTTATCTGTCAAAAAGGATTCACCATTCAGTTTTTCATCTAGGAAACCTTCACAGTCAGTGGAAACAGACCTAATGCCAGAAGCAATTTATCTTTTCCTAAATGAGGTATCTAGACTGGGTAGGGTGAGGGAGTGGTTAACACAACAGGAGTCTGGAGGCACCATAGAGTTTTGGGCATGTGACTGGCTTCTATGGTATTTTTTAAATGGTTGTAAGCTGAAGGAAATGTGTGATAATCCTTAAAAAACATTATATCCTGCTTGTTCAAAGCACCTACATCTTTAGAGTTGTGTAAGTGACATATGGAAAGGTTGCTAAATTTTCTTACGAGTGAATGGCAAAAAAGCATGAGACTATGGTCTGAAGCAGTTGTTCATTTAAATGACTTATAGAAACTTATAGAAATAACTTATAGAAAAAACCGATGAGCTCCTTATTTTTCAAAATCTTTAGCACACAGCTTTCTCTGAAAGACACAACTGCATCAGGAACGTTTCATTACATGATACTTGCTCCTATTTTTGAAAGCTTAACTTGTGCAGGCAGAGAGAAAAGCGTCTGCTGGAACCATTGTGACTGTCTACACACCAACAAAAGGGAATACTTTAAGAGAAGTTATAAGCACTCCTTGAAAAGATATTAAATCATGTATTGCGCACTTGCAACACCTATCTGAATTCAAAAATGCAAACAAAGGCCAACCTCTTTGAATAGTTTATTCTCCATGAGTGATTTGACTGCCTTTAATAATTAGTGCAGAAAAAACCCAACACAGTAGGAGAGTTACAGCATGAAGGAACGTGTATCCTTAGCAAAGAACAAAAAATCCAGAAACAACTTTCTCACTGTGAGCTGACTTTGTAATGTTGGTGTAAATATAACGACAAAATTTTAACTGATACTCACATTAAACAACTACCATTTGTAAGCAGTTCAGGTTGGAGATTAAACCAGGAAGCATTAAATGTATATGACCATTTTATATGAAATTTCTTATCTTAGAGAAATACAAACACTTTGGAAAGAAAAGGCCATATATGTGGCTGTGTGATCCTTCCACTGCTGTCATGCTAATTATTATTGATGGATTCACTGGGAATAAATCTGGACCCCAGATGTAAGGGGAAAACATAAATAATAGAGCACAAGTGTTCTTTTCTTTTTGGTTTTCCTCCCCAAGCCAGGCTACTCAAACAGGTTTGCAGCCCAACAGCTACAGTGAATGTTAATAAGGGTTGAATCCATCCAGCAGTTACTCTTATATCCCATTTCATTTCAGGTTAATAACATAGAAAAAAAATCCCTTTTACCAGTAGTAAGTTTACACATGGCTGATGTGGGAGTCGAGGGAACACGAACTAACTTCCGAATTGCCAATGCACAGGACCTATAAACATCAACTCTCTTTCACACCATCCAGCTACAACAAGAAAACCTTTGAAACCATTGAAGCACTGATTAAAGCATTGATCCGAGCCAGTAGAAATAGAAGATGAATTAAGTGCACCTGAAAATAATTACTTTAGAATTAGCTTGACATCCACACAACTAAACTGGAAAGAGACACTTCCTTCAGTACAGAAGTGAAACAGAAAATTAGATTTCACCCAGGCAGAAAAATGTACAGATTGTAATCCAGGAAAACGTATGCTTCCAAAATTGACCATGGGTATAGTAACTGATCTTGGACAATTGCAATGTTGTTGGCTGTCATTCCTTGAGGAATTTGTTCTAAAGCTACAAATAAAATCCTAATAGTATCTTGGAAAAATGTCATTAGGGCTCAATATTTATGGTGATAAAATTTGTGCAAGAATGTGGCTAAAATGGAATAGGATATATACATTATGTAATGGCACAAATACTTCCTGGGATGGTGAACCTCTAACAAATCAGAAGGGATATGATCCTTGGAAAATCATTGTGTAAATTTTATCTACTGACACATAAAGCCAGCTGTAAATCAATATAAAGTGGATTTATTATTTTTTTTAATTAAGGCAAGAATCAAATCATAATCATTAATGTCATAAAGTGACCTGCACATGACATCATTGCTGACAGAGCTGGGACTCTTTAGCCTGGAGAAAAAAAGGCTGAGGGGAGACCTTATCAATGCTTATAAGTATCTAAAGGGTGGGTTGAAGGAGGATGGAGCCGGTCTCTTTTCAGTGACTCCCAGTGACAGGACGAGGGGCAATGGGCACAAGCTGGAACACAGGAAGCTCCATTCAAATATGAAGAAAAACTTCTTTATGGTAAGGGTGACAGAGCCCTGGAACAGGCTGCCCAGGGAGGTTGTGGAGTCCTCTTCTCTGGAGGTCTTCAAGACCCACCTGGATGCAGTCCTGAGTAATGTGCTCTAGGCAATCCTGCTTTAACAGGGGAGTTGGACTAGATGATCTCTGGAGGCCCCTTCCAATTCTGACAATTCTGTGATTCCATGGTACAGCAGTAGGTGGAAGATAGCATGTAGGCCTAAACACATGATAAATGCTGGTCTTTGTAAGTTCAATACATTATCCAAAGGATGGGAAAGACCAACTGAAGCTTCATCTATCTGCACTTGAAAGATGATTTTGTTTTTCTTTGAGCAATATGTTCAACAAGAAAAAGGCAACACAATAAAAAGTCATGTTTAACTTCAAACCACTTCTATGGTGTCTCACACAGTTTAATACAGGGAAACTGCAAGATACCACAAAGTCATGGAAATATTAATTGTGATTAAAAAATACTAGTCACACCATTCTTTGTAAAATGAAATCTTGTATAGTATAAACTAACATTCTGGGAACATTAGGGTTGAGATTCATTTCCTATAGCCTTGGGTAGCTTTTCAGAACTCTCTGATCTATATTAGATACACACATTCAGATAAGAAGAATGTAATTCTGGGACTCTCTCTTTCTCTACCCAGCAGTAAAAGGAGTCTACATAACTAACAGTACATTAGACATCTGAAGTCCAATGTCTACAACTGCATTATTTCAATGTGCATTGCAATGTTGCAAAACTCTATATGCAATCAGGTGAATGTCAGCCTAATAAAGTTTCTCTGAATTTGGTCATTTTAGAATTTCTTGCATTCCAGTAGTGTTAGCAGAATGTCTATGGAAACCATAGAATCATAGAATCATTTAAGCTGGAAGAGACCCTTGGGATCATCGAGTCCAACCATCTACCCTACTCTACAAAGTTCTCCCCTACACCATATTCCCCAACACCACATCTAAATGGCACTTAAACACATCCAGGGATCCAGGGATGGTGACTCAACCACCTCCCTGGGTAGCTATTCCAATGCCTGACCGCTCTTTCTGTGAAAAATTCTTTCCTAATGTTCAGGAAGGTAACAAAAGGTAAAATACTTTCCTGTTAAGACCACTCTTATGCACATCCACATCCACATCCACCCTCCTGTTGAGACAATGTTTTCATTTCACCTTATTTCAGCTGCCCAGATGTGAGGGGATCTCATCTCTTCTACTTGCCTAGATATCTCCGCAGCAGATAGCAAGGGAGGCGAGGGAAATTCTGGTGGGTGATCCTTCCCAGCAGAAGATGGATGGGATAAACAGCTCTCTGGAGATGCCCGTCTTTCTGCCCAGGCTACTGAGGTGGTCTAAGAGTTTGGTGGGCCTGAATGCCTAATATCCAAATAGCTGAAGCCAAGGAAGACAAGCCTCACGCTGCTCTAGATGGTTTCAGACACACCAAGCAACTTCAGCAGGAAGTTTGGCTTCTGGATACAGAGGATAATTAATGCCTGACTCTCACCCTTTCTGGGAATCCCAACTTTCCCTCTGATCAGATATTCATGTGGCAGGCCTTTATTCTGCTGCATAGAATCACAGAATGGTTTAGGCTGGAAGGGACCTTCAAAGATCACCTAGTCCACTCCCCAACCTGTGATGGGCAGGGACATCTTTCATTAGATAGGTTGCTCAAAGCCCCATCCAATCTGGCCTTGAACACTTCCAATTATAGGCCATCCACAACTTCTCTGGGCAACCTGCTCCAGTGTCTCACCACCCTCATCATAAAAAACTTCTTCTTAATATGCAATCTAAATCTGCCCTCTTTCAGTTTAAAACTGTTACACAGTTAAGTCCTGGGGAAAGTAAGTGAACACAGATTGGTCCCAATGTTTCCCTCACTTATCAGCACTTTCCTCCAAACAAATTTTCCAAAAACACATATCCCAGTTTTAGTCTGATGACATTAAGTGATCTTAAAGTCTAGGTGTTTGCAGAACAGTACCTACAGTAAAAACCTGTGAGACTGTTGCATGAGAAAAGTTTCTCACCTTCTGAAATATTTTCAGAATAAACCTGCTAGAGACGCTTTCAGTATTACCCTTTTTTGCTTTGAAGTCTTTTTTTATTTGACCTTTGGAACAAATATTTCACAGGATTATTTGTAGCTAAGGAACACAATGGAGAACTTGGAATATTCTCTCTTTCTGCTAATAATTTTTTACTGTACATACATTTTTATTCTGCATTGTTCCTTTCCTTCTCAATTCTTCCACCTCTACCAGTTGGCTGTTATCATGCAGTAACATTTTTTCAGTAAAGAGGCATTTCTGAGAGTGGTTATTTCTGCACATGGCACCTCCAAACGTTTTGCTTTGTCTTAACTAAATACCCACCTTTTTTCAAAGTTTCCCTGAGACTCGTGGGAGAAGCAGAGTAATTATAATCCATTTAGTGTTGGGACTAATCAGGTCCTTACAGATGGTAGATACAAATTTCTTTGTAACTGAAACTGCAGTTTTTGCATAACCTATTTTTTACTCCATTTAAAGAGATTTTGAAATCAGATCACTAATAACCCAAAAATCCATGGGAAAAAATAAATCAAGCTTTTCCACATAAGATAGCTGCTTTGAAAATCCCTGAAATGAGACAACCAAGACACTGAACTCTCATTCACCATTAAGGGAAAGCAAATAACAACAAAGACCTCTTTTAAAAGTCCCAGTTCAAACCTCAAAACCCCTGTGAGATAAATCATGCTGTTCCCATTTAGTAGACTATGACTTTGACGCACAGAAAGGGTTATGCAACTTGCTTAGGATCCCATTGAAGACCCTAGTGGAAATCTGCTGACTCCCTGTAACTGCGTTTAAGATTCAACACCATCATCTTTCCCAAAATGGTTGAAGGCCTTTCAGCAGTTCAACAAGACACTAGACCAAACAAGAAAAGAAAAAAGGGGGAGGAGGGAACATGACTCCAGCATAGATGGGATATTGAACACTGTTCTGGATGAACAGGAAGGACGCAGTAAGCACATCTTCATTCACCGATGCCTTTAAAGGCCTGACTTGGGGAGGATATAGCTTGCCTTTGGACTGCTGACTTTCTCTTATAGGTGATGCTCCCATCTTGCTGCAGGAAGAATTCATGTGCTTGTGAAGCAAAATTAGTCTGTCATGATACAGAAAACTGTCCATCAAAGAGAGAAATCAAGGGCTGGATGTAACTCAAAACCATTACTGAGCCCCAGTCTCCTCCCAGGGCTCATTTCAAGGCCCAGTTATAAGCACTAACTGTTCATTTTTCTGGCATTAGAGGTCAGAACTACATTTTCTTTTGCCCCATTTTCTAATTTATCTTAACATTGGTCTTATCTTAAGCAGCCTTCTAATAATCAAATTTTGCCTATTTTTCTCCAACTGTCTCTCCCATAGCTGACCTCTACAGCACTAACTGAAAAGCCATCAGTTTGTCGATCTTGCAGACACAATGTTTTGTCCACAGCAGCTGGTAAGAAGCACTCTTCTTCTGAAAATATGCAAGCAGAAAATAAACTCAAGAATGCTGATGCAAAAAATAACTTGTTTTGACAAGTTCAAGTATTTTGTGTGTATATATCTGCAAGGTGTTGGTAGCAAGCTAATTTCTACTTCATCCTAAATACTGTAGAAGAATAACCAAAACAAAACACAAAACCCCCAAATGCCACTGCTTGCCAAGTAGGAAAAAAAAACAACACACACTGGTAGAAGAAAAATATTTACTTCCCAGCATCTAAAATTATTATGGGCATTAGAGAGCATTTAGGAAAATGCCTTTTAAAAAACCAATGAAGCGTTGTTTTAACAACTTGAAACAAGAGACAGAGCCAGTGCTACTGATCCATGAAGTCTGTCTCTGTTCTTCCCTCTCCTAGCGGGCTGAATTAAGGACCGCCTGTACTACCCTTGCAGCCTGATCTCTTTGTCAACCATCAGCCCTCTCTGTGCCAGCAGAGTTCAAAGCACAGCTTCAGAAGTAAAGTACCTCTCCTGGAAATGTAAAACCAGGACCAAAAGTTTGAGCTGGCCAAGGCATAATCCCACGTCATGATGAAAAGACTGGATTTCCACGTTCTTGGCTGCTGTGCGTTGCCTGTTTTCAGTACCATGAAAACACTGTGGTTACTTTGGCTGCCAGTTTCTGGGCTCTCTGGATGCAGAAAAAGACCCACCTCTGCTTTTGTCATGGCTACCCATTCAGTGATGTTCACTGTCTATTATGCAGAGGTTTCTTGATAAAGAGCAGAGCTATGCAAAACAGACACTGTCCCAGCATACAAACTGCTGACTTGACGAGTGTGAAGTCCTACTTTCTCTCGTCAAAACAGCAAAACTGTTCCCCTGGCCAGTTTCTCCTTGTACCCATCCTGTGTAAAGCAAACCAACTGATGTTTACAAAATGCCCTCTGCTTCATTACAGAGAAACAGCTACGACGCTACTCCTATACACTTTAAGACTTCTTAAGCTCCCAAACATCTTTTTAATACTTTCCCAGTCCAAGACTGAACATTTGATGGTGCTATCTAGAGGTGTAAACATTTTAACCTCAATATTTCTTCTTGATGAGAATGTGTCTGTAAAGCAGGCTCACAGAGTCCTCCGAGGTGCAAAATCATCTTGAATCTCCAGTTGGAGACATTTGAACCAACTGCTGTAGAGCCAGCTTTCCTCTCCAAGTAGTACGACTGTACCGAAGCATTACGTGCCTGACGCAGACGAGCTAACAAGCCTTGCTGAGCAGCCTGGAGACACTTATCTGAGTAATGCTGCCTTGGGCTCTGCCCCATACCGACACACCAGCCTGCCCCAGTGCCGACACAGACCTCCTCGCTGGGTGCCATAAGTGCACCTTTTGATTTCTCTGCACAAATCACCAGGGATCGCCCTTACAACAGGGACAGATGCAGACAGACATCAGGTATGAAAGCCAGTGAAGGTTAAGGCCATGGGAGGTGATCCCGTACATCATACGGAGGGCGTCATATTGACCAAAGGAAGGTCTGACTTGCAAAAAGGGTCTTATTTTAGAAAGCCAGGGGAGAAGTCATGGCTCAAAGAGAGTTCTCCTGCTGACTGCAAGGAGGATAAACATTGCTCTGGAACATGAGCTGCCTACGCTGCTGTGGCACCTACAGGTTACTTTTTTTGAGCTTTGGAAAACTCCTAAGATTGTTGTGCTCCCTTCCTAAGAATTAAAAAGCAGCTTTTTCACTTTAAGTTCTCAGTAAAAATGGATTCAGATGGCAAAAATACAGTAGAAGGATAACAACTTGAAGTAGCACTTATTTACATCTGCTTTACTTGAATATCTAAAGCCTAAATCCAGCTTGTTTAACTTGCTTTTCAACCCTGAATCATGAATCTTCTGGTAATTTGATCTGTGCTGATGTGGCAAATCACACCTATTATATACATGTCTCTTTGAAAAAAGGTGTTTTGATAGGGTTATATTTTTACAATTTACTTCCTCATCCAAAGTTACTCGGGAAACACTGCTGCATTAACCGTCAGTAATGAGAATCATGGTTTACCACCCATTTGGTCACAGTTAAACTGAAATAGCTCCCCTTCCCAAATTAAGCAGAGTCATGCAATCTGCATCTGCATTAAGTGAACATTCTTACCGGCTTTTTTGGGTCTAAGGACAATAAATTAGAGCAGGGTGCGGGGTCTCAAACTCCCACCAGCTGTGCCCCATCCACAAACAGAAAACTGTAATGTGAACTTGGCTGTGTTTGAGCTGACAAACCTGCTAAGAGACAGCACGGCAGTAATGGCCCATATTGCTTCCAGAGCAGCAAGCACCTCTGCATGGTGCTCTGAAGGTGTTTAGACATACCAACTGGGACAACCCTGCTTCATGCGGAGCGTGTGTCGTATAAACACGCTTTTTACAGCTGAGAGCTTTAAGGACTGGCATTTGTGTAACCAACTGCGTAGGAAGTCACACTTGAAAAAAAAAGATAATCTCTCTCTTTTTCTGGGCTTTGCTTTTTCTTTGAGTTATACTTGGGCAGAAAAAGATGAATGGACTAAGCTTCCTAAATACACAGCTCGTAGTTTCCCACTGCGTACTGCATACCAGCTTAGCGCTCCCACTAAATATGTACAGGTGTGTAGCACAGTAATAAAAGTTACAGGGAACACTGACGGGGGACCCTTCTTTTGCAGATGATATTTTCATATTGTGTATGACCTATGTGGAACAAACTGCTGTGGAATCTAACTGGAACTAATGAGTTACAAAAGCAGGTCAGAAAAGAGTTAGACATGGATGAAGAGACATCCCACAGAAGTGTTCGGACATCTGGATGTATATTCAGTAACTGGAAAAGTAAGAACTCTGCTCCCAAATGATCAGTAATCTGGTTTGCATGTAGTTTAAAAACTGCTTGACTAGCTGGGGCAGCACACCATTGCTGTTAACCACTTGTGTGGATGTAGTTGTGTTTCTAAACTTTCTTCCAATGATAAAGAGTAAAGGACAAGTATTGTATTTTTCTTGCTTAAAACGTTTTGCTAAGGTGCAGCACCATCAACTCAGACATGCTTTCTGTAAATGTGGATAGTGGTTAAAAAACAAAACAAAAAACCAAACCCCCAAACCCGTCTAGAAGTTGCTGGAGGGAATGTTATTATGACTAAGAGGCTGGATTCTCTGCACAAAACAGCTATTTCTAGTGATAAAGCATAAAGGTTAAACAACTGAGGACAAGGCTGCCAGATGTAAAATGGAAAGTTTCCAATTTAGGAGCAGCAGAGGAAGAACATGAATTAATATGCAAGGACCAAATTAGCAATATAAAAATCCTCCAAGCCAAACCAAATGCCATTGAAAATAAACTCAGGAACTCTCCTCCTTCTCTTCTGCTCCCTGCATTCCAGGGAGGATTGAATTTAGAATAACCATGGGGAATTTTAGAAAAATCTTACACTAAAATGCTGAACAAAGGCTTTAAAAGGCAGAGACACTATGTGCTTAAAAGACATTATTTCTGTCTTTATTGTGCTAGATTGTTCTTCAGTACTTCTGTCTGAAAAAGGAATAAATGTTTTGGACTTAAGTTTTCTCATGAGTTTTATCTTTAGTGAGATTAGCAATGATTCTTTAACAGCTTTGAAACTGGAGTAACAACTGATCATTTCTACCTGGCTTATTAATTGGAAAAAAACCCCACAGCCCAACCCAACAAAAAAGACACGAACACCCACTCCCACCCCCCAAAATAAAAAACCACATCAACAACGAAACACTTGGCAAATACACAAAATCAACTGGTTGTTGGCTTTTCATCCTAGACCACATTTCAGTGCTAGCTTTGTTAGCTCTACATACAGCGATACACTGTCAGGCTGGGGATCCTATGCCACAATAATCTTTGGCAGAAGGGTTTTACAGGTATTACAGACATTTTTCTGGCATGAGCTGGCAGATATTCCACTCCAGGAAGAAAAGCTACTTCAGTGCGAACGGTATGGACTTTAAATTGGACTCCTGGAAAACCGGTGCGCCAGATTAAACACCAGCACCACTAGACTGATGGTTGGCTCATCTGCGGTACAGCTTTTCTCTTGAACTTGCATTGTGGAAAGCTCCCACAGGATCTGACAGAAATAGGAGCTCCCACACACAACCATGATCCCATCGCAAAAAGCAGACAGACACAGGGAACTGCACTGAAAATAAATGAGAGACAGACACATGTAAGAAAAACCCCATAGGAGACTACATTTAATCCGGAACAATTAGGAAGAGCAGAGTACCAAATGCTTGAATCAGATGAACAGAATTTGGGACTTTCAAGATAGCAAACAGTGGCATGACATATGGTGCTGCACCTCTTATGTAGCTACATGAAATCTCTGCATGTGCCTGTGCTCCCACATGGACAGGCACTAAAATTCCAGCATAGAAATTGGTAACCAAAAGTAAACCAGTGATACTCAACATCAGCAGAATAATTTCACCATTGATCCCTCTGATTCAATCCCTGATCTCCCAGCCATATCCCTTGTAGGTTTTCGCGTCTGATCCTACTGGACATAAAACATAATCCCAACAACCATATGTGATATTTTTGAGACACCTGACAGTGAAGCCCCACTTTTACACTTGTAAAAGCCATGATTATGTCACACACAAAACTGCCCTCTGCATTTTAAGAGACATAACTCGCAAAGTGGTTTTAGTTCACCCAATATTTAGATACGTCCAGACAAACAGAAGAAAGCAGAATTAGGAACCTCCTACCTTATGTTTCAACACTCCTTCCTAAAAGCTGCATCTGAGGTTAAAGAGCAAATAACATCCCAAAATACCATGATTCCTCACGTTATGTGGGCAGCCCAAAAAACTCCACAGAAATACAAATGTAATCAGTTATTCAAAGAGGAAAATTATTTATTGATAACAACTCATCTCTTACATTGTTTCTCAGCACTGAGATAAATGCTATAAATACATTTCACAAGTACGAACAATATGCTAATGGCTAATGCTGAAGGCAGAACGTGGCAGGAAATGAAACAGTGGTTACGGGGATATCCCCTTCACCTGACAGGTAAACATACTTGTATCTATGATTCCAAAGCGTCGTTCTTAAGTAAACAATTAAATATATTGAGCTGGACAGCCTACTCTTCTACAGTCCAAAAATCATATGAAGCATTAACAGGAATTAAAATCTATTCCCTCTGAGTTTACTAATGAGATTCATTTTAGCTGCATAAGCTAGTCATCTAGTTTAGCTTTACCTGTATCATCACTGGAGAGAGGCAAGGACCTCCTGATTCAAACTAACCTAAGGTAAGTGTCTCAAATAAACTGGAAAGATTTCCTCCTCCCCCTGGAAATGTGCAATGCTCTCCACTGATTGTGGCACAAGCATATATGACTTCATCAGACTGGACGTATACCTTTCAGCTAAAAGCAATGTGAAATAAATCTCACCTCATGTCCCAGAAAGAACCTGACAAACTCCTTCAGGAAATACCCTTGTCAGGTTAGAGAGAACCTAATTAGCACTTGAGAGGGCTTCCTGCCAGCCAGCTACAATCCGCAGCTCCCTACTGTTTACAGGGAAGACAACTAATGGCATATGCAGAAGAGTTAAGATGCAAAGCAACTTGTCTATCAGTAGACAGGCACCGCTATCCAAGGATCTTTGATAAAATGACACTTGAACAGTGTTGCAGGTGTACAGCAAAGAGAGAAGTACAGCAAGGGGAAGCTGACAATGAGAACATGGGAATTCTAAAAAAAGGAGAAAAAGAAAATACAGAAATCATCTGAACCCACAAATGTAAGTGTGGGCCCCCACAAAAAATAATGCAGTACAACTGCAAGATCAGACTTGTGTAGATTTGATTTGATTTTTCTTAATCTACTTTTACCCAAAATAGATTACATCTCTCTAATGCACTTTTGAACTTATTGAACTGCATTTTTAAGGGTTCGGCTACTAAATCTGCCTGCTAAAATTTGTCCACTGGCATCTCTTCTGAGGCATCTTATTCCATGTCTGGATTTTGAGAGTTCCTGAACATGCCCACAATTGTATTTAGGTGACTGCTGTTTAGCACCTAGTGTGTTAGCCTCAGTATTTTGGGAGATTTCACAACAACTTGTTAGTGAACAAACAAAATCA
Organism: Xenus cinereus; assembly: GCA_025774025.1. Taxonomy (NCBI): domain Eukaryota; kingdom Metazoa; phylum Chordata; class Aves; order Charadriiformes; family Scolopacidae; genus Xenus; species Xenus cinereus. Next base: position 85,772,530 of record JAOXJK010000012.1, read on the forward strand.
GCGAACATAGCCAAAACAGGCATATTCAGGTTGTTACTGGAAGGCGGGAAGGTGAACATACAAGGGGTAAGCATCCATGTATACGGCTGTGCAACCTAGAGAAAGCCTAGCAAGCATAAGATAACATACAAAGGTATGGCTGAAGGTAACCATACAAAGGTATGGTTGCAAATGCTGTCTCTTCATAACGGACTTTTTCTCCAAAAAGTCAAAACTAAAACCTCCATCAAAGCTACAGAAATACCAATTATTCTACAATAGTGTTCACACCCTCAGTGCTAATATAATAGCAGCACAGACATATAAGAACTAGAGTGCAGCTGTCAGTCAAACATTTAAACTCTTCCTTGAAGTAGGTCAGTATTTCCAGGCAACCAGAACATAAAAACAAAACAAGTGACCTCCATGCCTATTATAACAAATCTCCAGCAGAGTCTGGGTTTATGAAATGACTGGGCGTGATGCAAATGTTGGCCGCTGCACTGGAGAGACTGGCCTATTTGTCATTCTAGAGAAATTGCAATCAGACAAGAATAAAACTGTAATAAAATAGCAGAGGAGATGGCAGATGTTTCTCACCCCGAAAACGCGTACCTTGCCCCTGAAAACATATGCTTTGCCAGTTCAAGACTGTCCTTTGACCGCACAACATGGCCTTAAGGACGTAGGCTGACCACGGTAGAGATCTTCACCTGCACCACTCCTGAAACAGAATATAACATTGCTCCTGTTGGAGCAAAGAACTAGGTGGCAGTTTGCCAGTTCATAAAGGTTAGATATCCTCAGCAGTCCACAGGACAGAACACCCTATTAGCTGGGTAGCCAGCAGCTTTCTATGGACAGGCTGTCTAGCTGAATCCTAGAAATAGTAAAAGAGACAAAAGTTGTTTCTCTCAGCTTACATCTTGCAGGCATTGACAGCTCTTAGTCTGAACCCTCCTCATTCCCACTTCCTGGGCACGCAGCAAAGATTAAACCAACTCATTCAGAAACATGCGGGTCATCTTCCCCAAACTAAATCTAAGGCTTGCTTTATCAATCTTTCAGAATCAAAGACACATTTGTACATGTACATTTCCCCAGCTGAGCTCAATATTAGAGCCACTCAAGCTCCTGGAACAGGATGTCACTGTTCTGCCCTCTGCACCTCCCCTCCCTTCCACAGCACCACAAGCACCTACCTAGCCAAAACTAGACTAGTGTCTTTCACACATTTGCATTGTGGTTGCATTTTGGAACAATGGGTCAATTTTTGCGCTTGACCTACATCAGAGGAAGCTACTGCCCATACCTACGTAAAATTATCAGTAAGAGGTCAGTGTCCTGGCTTTTAGCATCGAGTCAGCTCCTCACTTGATGATGCCATTCACTGAAAATACGCTCTCCCTGGCCCAGCGCGTGGAGATTCCCACTGTCTTGCTTCCACATCCTGGTGAGACAAGGTCAGGCAGAGAGTATTGCTGCAGGGTTTGGATTGTGTTGCTGCTGTGGTTCTCTTCTGAGTACAATGACTGGCCACTAACATAGTTGCATTAGTGCCAACTACCAAGAGAAAACACTGAGGCTGAAGGTAAGCCCTGGAAACTGGTTCGCCTCTCCAACTACGCAAAGTGAAACAAACCGTTCTGCTTTTAATGAATTTAATTGCTCTCAATATATGTGGTTGCTAAAACCAAGCCTGCACAGCGTAAATCCTGCAAACTGAGCATAACCCTGAAGTCGTGCGTTTGGCTTGCCAGCTGCATTGCCCTTACGGTGTATTATACAAAAGGTCCACATAGCCAAAAGGCCTCATGCTGCAGAGGGAGAAGAGAGACACATCTTAGACCTCTGCAAAAGGTGAGCATCCTGGATTACACGGCAAGGGGATATTTGGCACTCAGACTTCTCCTGCTGCTGCGTCAAGGTAGACAGCCTGCCCGTCCATAAGAGTTGTGTAAGTCTGGATAAGGTGTCTGAGCAAGTCCTGCCCAGTGGCAGGGAGCCTCTTTCTTTCTCTATTTTCATCTTCCTTATCAGCCAACGTTAGTCAGGAGGAAGGAAAAATCACAAGAAGTCATTTAAGTCTTCTTTATTCCCTGAGTCCTCCAACACTATCATAATAAAATTAAGGCCTCCCAGACAGAGCTTGAGGCAACTACTCTAGTAAGTACTTCTGGAGGACTGATCTGCTAGCAGGCAGAATGCCCTGACTAAGTTATGCCATGCTAACTAATAAGCAGTTCCATAAAACATTGATCTACAGAATGGTTGTCAGGGTTTTCAATTCTGGTTTTCAGTTCATCTGACACGTGGAAGGTGGAATGTGGAATCACAGCGTCGGGCAGAATTGAACAATACATGCTATTCTTTCCTCTTGTATAGTTTCTTTGGAAATGTATTCTGACAGAATCAAATAGATACGTTATTTTCCTTTTGGCCACCTCTAGCAATAACCATGGTCTCAACGTAATACCGACACATGAGAGCAAGTAGATTCGTGCACAAGGTAGCCACCTATACTTCTGGGCTGTGGTCTGCTTAACACAAGCTACAGTGTCTCTCCAGAGTGCAGCATGTATCTGCAAAAATTAATCTGGGGACATCCCTAGGTCTTTCAGTAGAGATTAACTGTATCTTCTTTGGCAGTTAGCCAGAGGCATGTGAAACAGCCTACAACTGCTCTCATGACATCCTCTACAAATGAAAGAGCTTAGTAATAAGAGGCAAGCATTTTTCTTTTCCAGCAGTAAAGCTCAGGCACTTAGAAAATTTTCCCTACACTGAATAATAAATAAACTCCATACATATAGTTGGACAGACTGTAGATGGGTTCTCCTGTGCATTGCGGCTGGCTAAATCTCAGAAGATTAGCACAGACATCCCTTGCTACTAGGATCAACTCTACCACCGAATGAAACTACTGTCAATCAGTCTAACACAAGAGCTACTACTGCATCTTGCAGTGAGTTTACTCGCTGTCCGCCTGGCCCAAACCGAGGGACAAAGACACAGTAATACGGACAGGGCCGCACCTCTCTGAAACTCGTGGAGGGAACATTGACTTCACCAACAGATTCAGACTGCTACTTTCTGCTTTCAACTTTCGGTGCACCAAGCTCACTCAAAGAGGAAACTGAGTAATCCCAGGTAGTCTCCTTTTGAATCACATCTATAGTGACATTTGTGTTCTGGAAGAGATGAGACAAGCTTGTATCTCCTGGTGAGAAACATCTTACCCTGCCAGCACATTTTGGGACATGAAGATGCTCTGGTCTATTCAGATAGTAGTGGGAGATCATCACCAGATAAACCCAACTGCCCAGAGACTGGTGTTGCCAGCAAAATAAGACACCTAAGAAGTGAAGTGGTTGCAGGGCAAGTCATCATGTGGCTACTTTATAGGCCATGAGTAGGATCTGCTGTGTCCTTGTGAGGATTTTGTAACAACGCTGTATCTTTTTTCTCCAAGGCTGGGATTGCTTTTACTGGTGGGTTAACGGAGGGGAGGAATAAAGGAGCGTATTTTGGAAATTGTATGAAACACATTGCCCACATCAAACTTTCTTCTCTCCTCCTCTTGAGTTTTGCAGAAAGAAATTAACATTTAACGTAAAACAGCCTGCTTTGATAGCTGCCTGAATGCCCTATTAAACATTTTCCGCACCTCAGGGGAGATGAATATCCGGTCATAAATTCCAATTTGTCATGGATTTTCTAAGTCACAGGTTGACAGAAGAAGCAGTTATCACTCTCTGATCAGTACACAGAGACCATTACACTCTCTAGCAATACTCTTCAATGGATGCAGAGTTAAGAGAATAGATTTAAAAAGCAACGCCCTTTGGTTTTGAATATAGGGCTCCTACAAAGATGTTAGCAGAGATTACTTCATCAACACAGCACCGAGTCAGTAATAAAAAGTAATTCCCTGCTGGACGAGTGCCATTATTTGTCGTGATTGTAGTTATCACTATTCATCTTCTATTTACATACCATGTAAATGTATACCATACTTTGTAACAGCACACCGAAAACAAAGACCCTGCTTAGAAAAGTTTTAACATTTCTGCTCCAGTGGCAAATTAAGTTCTATCAAATATTTAAGAGCAGCAGCAATGTGTGCATCCTGGAATTATTTGGAGCAAGCATTTACATGTCCAATCCACAACTCCAGCCAGAGCTGTTGAGCACTGGAGGACACTTACCGCAAAGAAAAAAATCACCTTCCTATCCTCTAAGTCCAAGACAATAACACAGAAAAGTAACTAGCCAAACAAGATTTCACCATCAAGATTGCGAATTCATAATCTCCAGTCTTCAGCCTCCGTCCCTGGGTGGTGGAAGTGAGGAACAAAGAGAGAAGAATAAGATGATCAAAGCATTGCAAAGGTTATACACACAAAACGCCGGGCTCTAATGCATTTGTAACTTCCCTCCATTTAAACCAACTAACAAAGAGTTCTGGCTGTGATCCAGCATTCTTAACTTAAGCACCTGCACTTAATCTAAATTCTAGGTGATCTGTGAAACTGTCCTCCTAAACTAAGTGCCCAATTTCCTCTGTATTGCCAAACAAGAGAGGTGCCCTTAAAGGCCTCCACAGAGGCCTCCTATTAACTGCACTTTGCTAAGAAACCTTCCCTCTTTACCTACCAAGACCCTGAGTGCTCTCACAGGCAGACCTACAAACTCCATCACAGAGCAACACAAGTCTGCAGTACCCCAGCGTGTTTCATTCCTCAACATATGCTGGCAATTCAAACTCAACAGCTCCTTTCAATTTACTCCAAGAATCAGGTCTTTCCCCTTTCCACCATCTGACTCTAGAAAACAGTAACTTTTGAGGGACTCTCCAAAATATCCAGAATTTTTAAATGAAAGATGTCTTCTTTCTGCAAAAATAAGCTTTTTACTTTAGGTTGCATCATCCTTTGCTGTTCTATTGTCTGAGAAGTGTTGCCAACTATGAGCCACTGAGTCATTGATTCAGCAGTGGCTGTATGAGAACGGGTCATCCAAGTCCACACCACTGGGCTGGCGAGAGGAGGAAGGCCCACCCTGAGCACCAGCTGTCAAGCAGTCAGCGTAGCAGGAAAACAGTTATTTTCCCCCACACTGGCTTACTGACATGATCTGGCTTGCGTAGGCTGCTCCGGAGGACCTCGCCGTGGACACTGCTTGCACGCTGTTGAACATCCTCCTGATGAGCTGGCCTGAGCAGCAGTAGGCTCTGCCTGCCTCTGCTTTCTCTCCGTCCTGCAGATCTCGCATCATTAATTGCTGCTTGTATCTAACAGGGGACGGCTCCTTCAGCAGCCAGGAAAGCAGCACGTGGAGGATATAGCATAGAACACACAGGGTCTGACTTGAACCTTTACTTGGTCGCTACACAGCATATAAAGTGCGATAAGGGGCTTTTCTACGCTGCTGTGAAGCAAAAGTCCCTTTCTCAAGTTGCTGACTGTTGTAAGTCTCTGTCATTTGCTGTAGGCTGTGTTTGAAAGCTGTAGTTCACGTTTGAGGTGGCTTTCTTGCAGCTGTGTGGGAGGCTGGCAGGAAAGGGAACCCATCACGGCGCAGAGGACTGCCCGAGCGCTCGGATACATCCCAGTTCGCAGAAGGCCTCTTTCAGAGCTACAAAGTCCTACAAAGCTATCAAGCCAGCCAGAGAAGAGCTGCTCCTCTCTGGCAGCCCTAGGGGGGCACATGGCTGCAGCTCTATGTTCATTAACCTGTCCTACCTACACAAGCATCTCTATCGAGGACAACATTTGCATCAAAGTCTGCCTGCACGACACCACAGGGAAGTGGCAAAGCGTGGGAGAAAGAGAGAGTGAGTGCCTGGCTTGGTCAAAGGTGGTAAAACTGACAAAGTGATCAGCGTAAGACGCGTATGGGGAGAAAAGCTGTCATTTATTACTTCCTTATACGATGTCTATACCTCAACATTTTTCCAGAGGCAAAGAGTCTAAGGAAACAAAGTAAAAGTCACGTCCAATCACTTGTGTTTCTCCTGGCATGACACCTTTCTGAGAAAACAGCTTCTCTAAACTCACGCCCAGCAACTTTCATGACCTTGATACAAATCTCCCAATCTCGGTTCCTTGTCATTCGAGTTAGTGAGAACAAGAGTTTTTGACTCCAAAAATAGCAAGGTTCTAGTCCCACCTTGTTCACTGGGGCTGGGGCATGTTCAAAAAGGTGACTTGGTGAAGTTTAAAAAAGACTAAAAAACAAGAAAAAAAGTGAGCAGATTAAAAACATATAAGCAAATTATTTTAACTTCCCGATTTGTTTTTTTATTTTTTAACTGTGGGACAGGAGCTTTTCCTAAGGACTGCTGGAAGGTGTAAATAGGTGAGCTGCTAGTGGGGACTAGGATTCTGCAGAGGCCTGTAAGGACGCATCGTTCAGCTCTGCTCCCAGCCAGAAAGTGCCTCCCAGCTCCTGTGCCTCAACAGGTGACGGAGTTCCTAAGCTTCCACGTTCGCTGCTCCACAGGGATTAGTCCGACGAGTGCCTTTGATGCAGATGCAAAGGCACACTACTCCCAAATTAATCTGTTTACGTGTCACTCAACAGTAATCCAAACTCTGCAGTTAAAAGGAACAATTCTGACTTTTACTCGGGCACAGCATAAGCAGTTCAAAGGGCAGGGCACTGCTGGGACTCCCAAAAGAGCATAAGTGATATTAACACCAAAAGTACACCTTTTCTCATAGTCACGTCTATTTTTTTGGCAGCAGAGAGGGATATGGAAAATTGCAGGGGGGAGAAGCATTCCAGAATTAATATCCCAGTACTGGTATTTGTTAATATTTTGAACAGCTTCTGCAACAGGTACTTCTTTTTTCTTCTAAACGTAGGAGACATGAGACCTTATTTCTAAACTGATTTTGTTTGGTAATGGCCAGATTAACCATCCTTATTAGCACTATTTAACTTAACTGCAAGAATAGTCCTTTCTGGCCTTCCTGCCACCCATCTCCCTCAACATCAGAAGTACTCAGAGTTAAGGACAACTACAGGCAAGCAAGGTGCTAGGCATAGCCTTAGGTTAGTGATGCCTACGTGTGTGGTTTGGGTAGGCTATTTTTGGTTTAGTTTACAGAAATAAGGTCATTTCAATTCTGTTCCCACGCATGCACTTACTGGTGGGGGAATATCCCAGGGTGAGACTTCTTATGCGATGTGAGTTTGTGAAATAAAAAGCTGAGTCTGCTGATGTTGAAAACGCAGCCTATTCTGAATTCCTATTAGCATTTTATTTTTTCTTCACATGCCTTTCTTGCAATAGGAGAGCCGCTCTCTGCCTCGGTGCTTACGTCAGCCTAGAGGACCCCTCCCAGACAGCCTGTGGAATCAGAGTGTAAGCTTCTTGGCACGTGTTTCGTTTCTGTTAGACTTAGAAGCATCGGAAAGAGAACTCGAGTCTGCTTTCTCGGAAAATATGTACTTCTCTCAGTCCCCAGAAAACCTGAGCCTTAGCTACTACAAGACAACTATCTGGCACTGAGAGAAAAGCAAAACAAAAATTCTGTAAGGCTGGATTCTGAGCACATAAATGTTGGTGCAAAAGTCATTTCAGTCTGATTTACAGATACCAAGGCTATGCTCTAAATGTATAGCCCAGATCATTAAAAAAAAAAAAATAAAATTCTGAAGAAATGACCTAACGCTCCATCCATGAGCATCGGGAAATAATGAAGTCACAGGGAATGATGACACTTCAGACGATAAACAAAAAGCATTTGCTTAAAAGTAAATGTTCAGTGGAAAGACTGGCTCATTCTTTAGAAAAGCAAACATAGCTCGGGCTCACTAATTTGTATGTTATGAAACCTCACAGTCCTAACTCAAATGCAGAAGCCTCTGGCCTCTATCCTTCCTTCGCTCAGTGAAGATTTAATAGCAGGTTACTTGAGTGAGGTCTCATATCGCTAAAACCAAATTAATACCTGAGACCACACAGTGGTGTAATTGACCGCTCACACTGGGAAATGTCCACAAAAAGGCTTGCAAATCAAACACTAGTTGTGATGCTTACGTTCACTTTGCCACGCACTGCCCTTCCTTTAACACATAAAACACTAACAAACCCTGAGCATATAAAAAAGTGCTGCTTGCTTATAAATCAGTGATTTACTGTGAGATCCCACCGATCTGAGCGGATTTTCTTTCACCTGAAGACACAGGACTGCAGGAACTTCCACCGTTCCGAGTAAAGCGATGGGAGACACCAGCTCCAGGGGCAACTGGGAGTTTCTTCGTGCTTGGAGTGGAAATCAAAGCCCTCCACAATGGACCTGCTCGCCGCCCTGCTTCCACACCTCCACTTGCCCGTGTCTCCACTGCCATCTGCCACCACAGCCCTCCTTGTCCCCAGCACCCACCCCGCCTCACCTGCTGTACACCAGGCACTCCATGTGGTTGATCTCCTTGTCGGAGCGGTAGCGGCTGTAATCCTCCCATAGGTCCTTGATGGCAGTGACCGCCAAGATGAAGAGCACGGGGGCCAAGGCCAGCTCCGGCTGAAAGGCATTGACGGCTGGTACGAAGTTGAGGAGGGCGATGAACACGAAGTAGACGTTGGCCAGCCGGTGGAACTGCTCAAAGAGGTTCTTGGGCAGGAAGGAGAGCGCCGTGTACTTGGTGGTCTTGAGGCGGTTGCTGGCCAGGACCGTCCTCTTGGACTTCTCTGCCTCGGCCTCAGGTAACAGCAAGCTGGAGCGCACCAGCCGCGTTTTACTCTCCTTCTTCTTCCTCCGTCTCCTCTTCCTCTGCCTCTCCTTCCCCTCCGGCAGCACCTGGGGCGCTCCCTCTTCCCCAGCCGTGCCCTGGGACATCGCTGCCGCCCTCCCCGCCGCCCTCGCCGGGGCAGCTCCCACCGCCAGGCACGGCCCTAAGTTATCATCCTCCGCCGCCCGCCACGGCTCTCCTTTCCTCTTCCCCTCCGGGGCTCTGTGTGTTGGGGCGGCGGGGGTGGGGGGGAGGAAGGCTCTCTCTAACCCTCTCCGAACCGCTCTGCCGGGACCTCGCTCGCTTTCTCCTCCTCCTCCTC
>JAOXJK010000012.1:85781672-85803922 GCA_025774025.1 Xenus cinereus
TGTCCTTTCAAGTAGTTGTAGAGAGTGATGAGGTCTCCCCTCAGCCTCCTCTTCCTCATACTAAACAGTCCCAGCTCATACTAAACAGTCCCAGCATGAAAGCAGCGTGAAACCAATGTGAAAGCAGGCCTCTTCCACCTCAAAAGTTTGCATGTGTCAATAGAACACAGAATATCTTTGATTCTCAGCACACCATACAATCTATAAGGGTGCAACTGTGGGAAGGAACAATGGTGGAACACTGCAGGAAGCACAGTGCATCAATAGTGACTTCTGTACATGGGAAAGCCTGTTAGCCCAGGCAAAACATAAAACTTGCAGCACTGCCCAGAGCAGCAGCCCCAAAGATGTAATATTGTCTTCCACATATGTAGTTTGAACCAGTGTTATTTTTGCAGGTTCTACTTTGTGTTGTATTGAGCGGCATAAGCAAGTACTGATTATCAGAACTTAATACGTGGGATATACATCAACTGTTTCAGAAATACCTTCTCAGTTTCAGAAGTGAAGAAAAGAAGAAAGTGATGGTTCACCACAATCATGAGGGGTAAATCTGCGAGTGAGCTTTCTTGTATCTGCTGTGTCAGTACATCAGGATCACAGAGTAACATCATGAACACCAAGCTGAACTAGAACACTGCTTATGAGGCACAGAATAACTACGGTCTTTACAGATATTTTGGCATTCCAGACCCTGAGCGAGCAGTTACACTGTATGAAAGAGCCCTTCCAAGCAGAGATTCTCTGGTGAGCTAATAGAATTAATTTTAACTAATATTAAATAATTAAATAGGATTAATAATTCTTTATTTTTAAATCTTTCTTGTGAAAAAATATCTTACATAAATTATGGTTTGCTTAAACTTAATCTGTATGGAGAAAGGTCAAACAGGTCTATGTGGACCAGAGGTCGTAATCCCTGCAACCAAGTCATCACCACTGTTTCCATCTCTGTGTGTAGGTAGGTCACATGTGTCATAGTATCAGCATTCAATGGTAGTTGTACTATCTACATTCTCAGCAGGTATTAACATCAATTCCAGGTGTTTATATAACACCACAGAGGTTGCTGTCTCTTATGTGCTTATTTTGATACATCTGCCAGGCAATTTTTACGCGGAGTTTTGCGTGAATAAGAACATTAGCACAAAACTTGTAACACTACCCAAAACTGTGGCTTATTTTCTGCTTTGACTCTTGATTTAGAGTTAGCATTTTTTCTGTATATTATGGTGTGTTATTTCCATGTCTTGCAGATCTGAAGGAGAAACGGTGTCCAGTTGTCGATGGCTGTCAAGTCACAGCATTTCTTACCTTTTACCTCAGGCTCAGTAAAGCTGTTAGAGGTTTAGCGAGTCACAGCAATGCCTGCTAAGTAACAGTTCTGCAGCCTGCTCTTTTACATTCACAAGCTGGGGGGGAAAGGCACCTATTGCAAATGCAGTAATAATTTGAGTGACATAAAAGCTCGGGATATACGTGAAACAGGACCTTGATCTTACAGTACATAAATTCCTTATCCATTCCAGGATCCCCTTGTCTAAATGATGCCTAGGTTTCTGGAAACATATATCCTGAATAATTTGGAGTCTTCCTTGTGTTTGTTTGTTACTGCATTTTTTTTGTGACTGCTGTCCAAACTGCGTTGCTACAAAATAATTCTGTAAAGCAGTTCAGGCTTCTTCCAAAAGTATGTACTGCATGAAAATTTTATTCAAGTATCTACAGATATGTTATGTTCTTGTTGCTTATGTTAGTGGTGGATGGTTTATGTTGGCCATAATTTCAATTTTGCTGTTGTCTGTCTGTGTTCCTTCTGAAGACAGAAGGGATTTCATGTGATTAACTTGGATTTCTGCAGGCTGGATAATATCTTGATTGAACTTCACATAGTCTGGGTCCTTGCCATCACTTGCATTTCTGATTATTTTCTGCCTGAGTTGATGCTGCTTTTAGCACACCGTCAGCTCTTTAATACACAGTACCTCTAAAAGTTTAATTGTTCTTTAGCTGAAACTTTTCATTAACTGGCCCTAATGGAAAATATAGACAAAAGTGTTTACAGCAACTGCGTGCGTGCTTGAGATAATTTCTCATCTAAACCAAATTGTGTGTATCTTATGACTTTTTTATCCATAAGAATATTTTTAACTACCTATTTGGCTCCAAATGTATGTTATCCAGAAACAGAATAATTCAAACTCAGTATAGCAGTGATAAAAAATGATAGCAACCAAACAAACGCTAAAAGTGTAATCTCTCTAAGCACAACAATCCCTAAAAACGTAAGACTCATAATAAACCTTAATGCACAACAATCCCTGAAAACGTAAGACTAATAATAAACCTCAATGCCTGACCAAACCCAAACAGTAACCCTAATCCTTAACCCTAACCATAAAATTAAACCAAGTGCTAAACATAACTATAACCTTAACCCTAAATATAACCCAAATTTTAAACGTAAGTTAGGTCCTACTCATCAGGCTAAGCCTAACTGCACCCTAACTAAAACACAAAATCTAAACCTAAAGCATAACAATAGCCTTACCCTAATCCTAAACCCTAACCTTAAAAGCTATCCCTAACCCTAACCCAACCATCATTCTAAAGCCAAACCCAAATCCTAACCTGAACCCAATCACTGAACTCTGGCCCAATATCTAAATCTGAGCACTAGCAGTAATATAACCATAAATAACCAATATAACCATAAATACCTTTATCTCAAACCCTGTCCCTGAAGTCTAAACTTAAAGCCAAACCATAACCCAAATTGTTGGCTGCAAGAATAACTCCTAAATCTAATCCTAGACTGAACTCCAGTTCTACTCTGCCAAACCCATAATCATAATTGCAAGACCTAACAATAAACTGGGCAATAATCCTTAACCATACATATCCTTTTATCCTCACCCCAACACTAAATCAAATCCTCAACTTTAAACACAAACACAAACACAAACCCAAACCTAAACTCTTACATTGAACCCTAACCCTAATGCAATCACTGGGTTTAGACTTAGGGCTTTGGGCTTGCAGCGTGCATTAGGGAATAGGGGTTAGGGTTTAGGTGTTTGGTTTTGGTTTGGGATTAGGGATTTAGGGTTTTAATTGTGGGTTGATTTTTTCTTAAGGTTTGTAATGGGTTAGTGGTTGGAGTTGGCTATAGGTTTTGGGGCTTGTGCTAGGGGTTAGGCGTTGATGTTAAGATTGGCGTTACAGAGAGATTTTCCATGGCATGGGAGATACCATGGAAGAATAAATTTTAAATTGAAATGTAAGTAGAATACTCAAATTTAAAAAATGGCAGTAATATCAAACCACTGGCACAAGACAACTTTCACTCAGGTGTTCCTAAGAAACTGTAGGGTAAAACTGCTGAACTAGTAACTCAGGTTTGTAACCTCTCACATAAAACTGCCAGGAAACCAGAATACAGAGCTAATTTTTAATGATATTAGTGGAATCCAACAACTATAGACCAATAAATCCGATGCTTACACAGACAAACCAGTGGCAATCATGATAAAAAATAAAATTAGAGAAGTCATAGATAGATTTCAGGCACTGTGAAGTCAAGAAAACTTTTGTAGAGTTACGTTATGTATCATACAGAGTGTGAGAGAGGACAGAAATCATATTCATAAAGTCTATTTAGACTTTCAGAAGGCATTCAACAAGGTTGGTCATCAAACGCTCTTCAAGAAATTATTCTATGATGGGGTAAGAAGCAAGTCCTTCACATGACTGATTAAAAGGTTGGAATTAATGATCAGTTTTCTGCATATATGGCAGTTGCAAATGGAGTACAAACTGCTCACCATATTGATAAAAGATGTGGAATGTCTTGATGGATATTGAGGTGACAAAGTTTGATACCTCAAAGTATTTGGGATCTTAAAGACAAATGACTGAACGTGCAGGAAGGCCTTATGAGACTGACTGATACAGAAGGAGCAGACAGATAGTCAGTGTAAAACGGATGTAAAAGGACATACAGAGAAACAAACAACTAACATTACAAGCAGAGTGATTGGCTCTACATATATGCTGAGTGGTAGCTGATTATTACTACTTACAAAATGGTGTTCAAAGCTCTTCAGAAAAGAAAACAGACCCTCAGACAACTCTGAGGATAAAATAAAATACATCAGAAAACATGATAATCTCAGTGTACATGGGAAATACGTACCCATTCTTGGAGTAATCTATATAGGTCTGGTACCTTCTTCTGAAAAAGAATGGAGTAGATTTAGAAAACAGAAAAGAATGAGAAGGGTAGCCAAACAACTGAAAGAGCTTCAGTAGAAGATCAAATTAAATAGACTAGTACTCTTCAGTTTGACAAAGGGAGCAGGGTGATGAGCAGCTTTTCAGTGTCTCTTTCAATAAAAGAACTACGTGATACCAAATGCAACTAGATTCAAAAGTAATTTGAAGAAATTTAACATATAGTTAAACTCTGGAAACAGTTTGCTACTGAGTGTTGTGGTAAAGTTGACAGTAGTTCAGTAAATGGCTGGCTGATTGGTTGAAGAAAAGTTGACTGTGTTTTGAAATACATCGCTAATGCAGGAATTGTAATTTACCAAAGACTAGGAGAATTTCATCAGAAGTATAACAAAATATTTTCACCTATGCATTTATGGCCACTGGCCACTCTTGGAGACAGGATGATAGCCTAATTGTAGACTTTGATTTAATCTGGAGTGACACTTCGAAAACTTTGGGTTGATAGAATGGATAAGGAACCAGAGCTAAGTGGATTGATAAAATAAGTGAATGAAAGAAATAGAAGAATGAAATATAGGTCATATCATGGAACAAAGAATAGTGAAGCATGAAAAAGGAATGGGAGAGCAGTGACGGAGAAGAAAAATGGGAATAAAGTATAGCAAACAATACAAATATTCTTCAACACTCATGAGCTCAGACTGAAACAAATGTAGAAAAGGACTGCTGGGGTAAGTAGGAGAACAGAGGCATGTATTATCAGAAAAGACCCCACCAATCTAACAAAACTGAGAAGAGATATGACTGATCTACATAAAAATGTTCACATACATAAGGAGCATAAGCTGAAGGATAATGCTGTCATGAGAACGAATAGGTGTAAGGTAGACATGAATAGATCAGGGATGGAAATTCCATCAGAAGAGCAGTGAAGCTCTGAAGCAGGCTTTGAGTAGGAGTAGCTGTGGCTGTTTCCAAAATTATTATAAAATACTGTGACACATCAAAACAGGAGACTAGAATCAATTAACCCAGTGATCCATTACAATTCTAGGTCTCATGTTTTAAACCCCAGAAAATAAAAAAATAAGGGAAAATATTTCAGACTTGTCTCAACTTATTTTTTTTTTTTGGTATGGGTTTATACATCTCTGTACAATGTACCAGGAACAAATAGAATCAGAGTGTAAAGCTTGCGGGCACCATTAAGTTACCTAGTTTGATATTCTGTAATCACAGGCCATTACATTTCCCTCAGCTAACTCCCTCTTCAGTGCAGTAAACTGTCTTTGTCAAAAACACAACTTCCACGTAGGTGTCTGAGTTCGGCTGAAAGAATTCAAAAGACTGAAAGTCCACCACTGCCTTCAGAACTTTGTCCCTTTGGATGGCCATTTGTACAGTTAAACATCTATGCAATATTTCTAATTTGCATTTCCATGGCTTTGGGTTTTCCTATGCTATTCTCCATGAGGTTAAAAATCACCTCAAGACCTGATATTTTCTGCCTGTGAAAGTACTTATACAATACAATCAAGTTAACTCAAATCTTCTTGAAAATATAAAAAAGACTGATCTAAGCCATTTTTTGTAAGTTATTTCCTCTAGCCCTCAAATACTGCTTGTGTATCTCTTGTAACTTTTGTTATTTTTTCAGCAATCATTATATATGGGGACTAAATTCATTTGCACAATTTCAGGACCAGTATTCTGTGCTGGACTTTATATTTTTGGAATCATAGGTCTTTCAAAGACAGATATATTGACAAGTTTTATATTACTAAGCTACAAAATATGGCAAAAGACTTATATCTAGGTAACCTTGCTGTATGCATTTGTTTTCCTGGCTCAATGAGTGATGACTTTTTGGAGAAACCAAGATGAAGAGGAATTACTGTGGAACAGTGAAGATGAAGGGAATTACTGTGGAACATTACTTTAAATGAAGTACATTAGCCTGTGGAAATTTCCACATTCAAGAGGCATAAAAAGCTAAGCTGACACATATAAAGAGAGATCAAATAGGTGACATAGATACTGGCAGTGAAACAAAGCCTGAAATGCAGACTTGACTAACCTGTTTCAGCATCAGACTCGAATATTCTGACCAATTTGCTTTAGCTATTCCATACATGGAGGATTTAAAGTTTAACACCAAATTTACTTATTTGAAGGTCTTTTGATGTTACATTGGATTTGATTTTGCAGGTGGATACAGAAACATACTTAAATCATAACACAAGTACAAATTATCAGAGTACAGCAATTGCAATATATAGCTGAATCACAGTACTTACAAAATTCACTATGGTAAGCTCACCATCATGACACTGGGGTATCCTCAGCTGCTGGGAAGGCATATGTGGACTGAATCCAGATCAAGTCTGCCGCACACTTCAAAGTCCTTTTTGTTTGTTGTTCAGTTTTTATACTCTATGTCGATACACTATATGTTGTCTGTACAACATACGGTCTATACTACAGCTGTATAGTCTACTTTAGTCTTCTATGCTCTGTGTTGGGTATTCTATTAAAAGTTGTGCAACTGTTTCCACTCTTTTGATTAACTGAGGGGCAAACAGTTATATAATCTGTTATAATCTATATAATTGATCTCTTCAGCTGATAGAGTTGATTGATTCCCCAACTAATACAGCCAGTTGATCCACTCCACCAATATAGGTGGCTGATCCAGTCAACTGAGGTAGCCATTTATCTAGAAGAAAGACAACCCTTCAGTCCCCCTTGTGCTAAGTTCAGCTTTCTTTGCAACAGCTATGATCGTTCCACACATCCCTCCCTGAACTTCATGAGCATGTCACCCTTCCCATCTCCTCTGAGCCTTCTGCCACTGTAGTGGTTCATTGATCAGTCACAGTCAGACAGGACCTGGACAAATGCTGCTAAGGTTAGGAACATATGGACTGCCTATAGTTTAATATTGTTTTCTGCTACATGAACTGCATCTGCATTGCAAAAACTAGTCAGTCACCAGTTAATTAAGCTATTGCTTCAAAAAAAAGTGAATTGCATGTACAGAGCAAAACTTGGACCTGAGGAGACAGCAGATGGACTGGGGTCATAAAGCTGGCTTTGTTGGACAAGAACATTAATTCGATCGAGAAAGGTAAAAGGTAGGGGACTGTGAAATAAATCAGAACTACCCAAGGCAGCCTCAAGTCCAAAATACAAGTATGTCATGTAGAATTAAGTCATCTCAATGTTTCTTCCTCATGCAATCAAGGAATGTTGTAGCCTTAAACTGCTACAGTACAACATGGGAGTTCATACTGGGTTGTCTGTCCCAGTATGTGGGACTGTGCTCCTTAAATCCTTTCCAGAGACACTGCTTTGCAAGCTACCACCTTCCATTGTTCAGGTAGTCCTACTTATCATGGTCTTTACCTGAAAAGATAGAGTAATTCGAATTGTTCCTATCTGGAAAGCTGCTCTCCAATACACCTCCTGCACTAAAGGCAGATATTGCAAGCCAGGATAGCTGCTCTGACATGACAGGAACCATCAAGAAGCCCACAGTGTCACACAGCTCAGCCTGGCTGTACTTCCATAGGCCATGAGGAGCTCTAACACCTCTAACACCTGCACCGACTTGCACCAGGCTGCTACACCACAACCCAGTGGAGGAAAAGGACACTCGTTTTTGACTGGTAAGAGGAGGTCTGAGCCTTTATATATAAATTGCTAGGTACTAGCAATGAATATCACAATAGCCAAGATTGGTACTCAAAAGCAAGAGGGAAAAAGCCACATTACTGGAGATGCCCCTGGTTTGAAAGTTATGAAAAAAGTAATGAGAAGCTGAAGAAGGAACACCTAGGAAAAATATGGGAAATTCAGGAAAAATATACCCCTCCAAAATGTACCTTTTTAGATTATAGAACTGCTGACAAAGGAACAGGCTGGAAGGGTGATCAAAAAGTTCCTCACCAATGGAAGGAGGGCAAGAGATACTGGCAGATATCTTGTTTCTCATGGTTTTGTTCCTGTGGCTCTGTTCAATACATTAATGTCACATGTGGCAACGTTATATATAAATTGGAATGTAATGACAAAACCAGGTGTCTCTAATTTCACAAAGTAAATCAGACTTATAATACATTAAGAACATTTTTTGCAGAACTTCACATTCCAATTTAGCTGAATGTATTATGGGGTTATTACCCAAACATATGATTTTATTTAAAAGTTTGTTTTTTCTTCATCTTGTTGTATTTTTAGAAGAACTGCTTATTTTATTTGTTGTTCAAATAAAAGAATAAAGTCAAATAGGGATTAAATTCTGCATAACGGATAAAAACTCGTCCATGAAAGAATATCACATGCTAAAATAATATCAGAAACTCAGCCCAAAGATGGCTGAAACATGTTTTTCTCTGAATATATGACTATGGAAATAGATGTAATCCATATAGCAGATGTTCAATTAAAAAAAAAATAAATTCCTTGAGCTTGATTCTATTTCTGCTTTAGTAAATATGTGTTTTTTCTTTACTTGAATTGGGACAGATAGATAGGCAACTTCTTAAATATAGTAAACTAAACTATATAAATCAGTGAACAAACATGCATACATATAACTTAATTTAAAATCAAAATAACCAGATGACTATATAGTCCAGTTCTAGGTGTGCATCTTTAGATGCTCTAGGGATTTTAACACAGAAGTGTGCATGTGGCTCATTCACAGAATATCAAATCTGCTGAATGGGAACTTGGCTACAAGTATTAAAGATAAAATTATCAAAAGGATATTGTTGGTCTGTTGTGTAACTGAATCAACAGAAGGAAAGCAGTTTAGTGATTTGTTTGGTGTATTCAACAAGCTGGTAGAAGTCTGCTGTTACAGAATACAGCAGATTCTTGAAAGCACAGCAATACTGAGCAGTGCTGGATACATGGGCTAATCTCAGTTCTCTAGGACTGAGGTCCAATTCAGGAAGGCAGGACTTTCTGTCTAGAAAGTACTACAGCATGTATATCCATCAGCATACTAGGCTTCTCACTCATAAATCAACCAACAAATATAAAAATATAAACAACCCAAAATGGTGAATTTTTAAGAACCTGAAGCAATCCTAACAGCAGAGAGAGGCTGGTAATTCTGTTGTCTTGTAGAGTAGTTAGATAAGAAGCCTGTGAGGGAGATTAACAAGGAAAAATGTAGGCTTTTTTCTTTAAGAAAAGTGTTCGTTCTTTTCCTTCTGACCTTTTCCTTACTCTTTGATCACCTTTTACTCATTTTCACAAGCAGTTTGCCCTATTTTCAGTGTGCCAGTTCACGAAATAAATCCCCACCCACTGGACTGCAGGAAGCAGCTGGTTGCACCAGCAGATGGATTCATTTCCAGTTCCCTGAGCCGAGCCAGCTCAATGCACAGCTACACAAGCCTCAGTGACAGCAGCAAGGAGGGGAAGGAAACGAGCAGCCACAAGGAGGAAGGTGGTGTCACTCCCTGTCGCTCTCTGTAACTCGTGCTGTCAACTGGCACACGCATACAGGCACATACACAGCTGCCCAGGTGTCTGCACACCAAGCATCCAAGGCCCCACTCTGGTATGGCACAGCCGCTTAACCTGGACTCCGATTGCTTAGAAAGAGCTGTCTACAGAGAGGTAAGAGAGCACGTGTTACGGACAGAGACAGGACTGTTGAGATAGAATCAGCAATAGCTCAAAGTTTCAAGGTTGAAATTGCCAGTGTGGAAAGATGCACGATCCAAAAGAAGAAAACAAAACAAAAATCAGGATGGTCAGTCTAGTTGGACCCCACTGGGAATCATCAGGTCAATCAAGTGGAGTTGTCAGGGTCTCCAAATTTGTCTGAAGCTGGTGTGAGACAACAACTCAGCAGCAACTACTTTCCAGCAAGGAAACTCTTCCCTCCTGCCTGGCCAGCGAAAGCTCTTCAGACACCTCATCAGAGTGGTGAATAAGCTTATGTTTAGCCTAACAGCTCATCACACCTTGCCTATCTCTGGGATGTGTGTTAGCCAGTAAATAACTGCTTTATGCTTTTGTCTTGCTTACAGAGTCTCTTTGCTGGGCTAAGGATTCTGAACAGACCAACTCAAAGAGCCATACAAAGGGCCGTAACAAAGGGTGAGAAACAACATCTTTTGGCAGCAGTGGAAGCTGCACCTTATCAAGCGGTTTCATAGCTATGGCTCAGCCTGTGATATTGTTTAATCAAATGCCTGTTTACTAGAAGAAGTAAAGAATTCATTACTGTGGCACAACATGAATACCAGCATGGAGATGCGGCTCTGCATATAATTCAGAATTCCAAGTCAAGTCATTATATAGGGTAAAGAGGTCACTATATTTTTTGGTTCAGCAACCCATCATATTTCCTAATATCAGATCTCAGTTTTCTCCATGTTGTATTAATGCCTTAGTGCTTTGCCCTGCCAAATTCTAACTGTTGAAGATAAACAATATTGAATGCATATATATTTTTAACAAGATGCTGACAAAATATTTCTTGCTGAGAAGCTGCATAAAAAATTTCTCTGATCAAAACAGATAGCAATTTATATGGCTCTGTCAAATAAATAATGCCCAATTTGCTGCTTTCTGTATATGAATCATTTTCTTCCGGTGATTACATTTGCATTTGTTCACAATGTGGAAGCTATATGTTAGCATAGCAAGATTTTTTGCCGTTATTTACCACAATGTCAGCCTTGATGATTCTCCTCTGGAAAACTTGATATTAATTGGACATATTCAAGTATTTCCACTAATTCTTGTCTTGACATGTCTTTTCATAGAAGACGTTCTGCCCTTTGAGTCTGTAATTTTCTACAGAAAGGGCAGAGCTAACCGCTACAGTCACATTTGAAGTAGCAATGGCTGTCCAAGGAAAGATATTCGACAAAGTCCCAGGATATTTCAACAGGTTTTTGTGAATCTTCTTATCTCCATCCTAGGCTTGGATCAACAGACAGCTATAGTACAAATGAGGAAGTGGGAGTGGATAGACTATGAGCAGTAGCAAGACTAAGAAACTCTTTGCTCACAGATAGTTTTGCAGTAATTAGGGACCAAAATGCCTCCTTTCCTTTTGCTTCTTTTTCTTCCTCTCCAGCAGCATGCTTATTGTGATGCTATTAAGCATTTATATATACAGTTCATATTTTTTAGAAACCCTCCTGTTGGAAACTGAGGTATCTTACTCACTGATACCTTGTTAGGAAGTGAGGAAGGCCACAGATGGATCATTATAATCTTCCTTTAAGGTCTGTTCAAGAATTTTACTATAAATGTACTCTTCATAGTCTCCCAGGAGAGCTACATTGCTGCAGGGACTCCCAAGAAAAGAGCAGAGAGTCCAAGGACCAGCATGTTGTGTAGAACCAGCTTCTGCAGGAAATTTGGCCAGGGGATCAAAGCCATGGGTACAGCTCTGATCTACGGTGTTCAAAGAGTGTGATACACTACAATGCTGGGTCTCTTCAGGTTTCTGTAGAGGTCATGGCTAGTATTGTCGAAAATGTGTTGTATGAAATCTTTCCCCCTCTTATTCCCTTCCATTATTTAAAAAAATGCACTTACCCCCATCTCATTGTCATAAATTTTCAGCTTGCCGTTTGTAGTTCTGCCTTGTAGATACAGTCTCGTATCTCTGAGTGACAACAGATATGAGTCCCACAGATCCACTGTACCCAGCTTCATGAATTTCTCAGAACCTGCACATTGTGCCAATTTCTGTCACTTTGGGTGACTGGATAGATGAAGGTAATGCATTCATGTCATTGCCTTGATGCACAGTGGTAGATCGTGTGCCCTTTGCACGTGCAGGACTCTTGCCCATGGAGGCTGTCAACTCTGTCATTGGATCGAGTCTCTTTCCGTTCTCTAAGCCCAAAGGTGTTAGTGGAAGTATTTTCTCCACATTTTAGGGAAAGATTTTACCTGTTTAACCTCCCTGTACACTCTGAAACTAATTCTAATGCATTGTGCTGTGTAATTATATTTATGTATTTTTAAAAAAAAAAGAACTCAGAATGGACATAAACCTTAGAAAAGAGCCGAGCTGGCTGCTTCTGCCTGGGACAGAACCATGTCTAACAGACTACAGAAGTGAGTTGGATAAAAGTGAAGAGTACACAGCTACACACTAGGAAAAGAAATATCTAGAACTATTATGTGATATTCTTTGATTAGAACATGTAAGTGGAGGATAGAAAAATAATGAATGATGGTAACAAAAGCAGCATGAATAAATGCTTTTACATTTCCTGGCACTTCATAAAAAAAACCAACAAAAACTAAAAACCTGCTTCTTCTCAGTGTGAAAGGAATTTTATTTTTTGAATTCTGATAATCCACTAGGAAGTGGTCGGGAAATATTTTGATGCTAGGGAAATATTTTGATGTTAAGGAAATATTTTGTTTTACTTGAAATTGAATGCTTTCCTTTGTTTCTGAGCATGTTTTGATATGTAAAACAAACAGAGATAAATTAGTAAGCAAAATAATTTTAGATCAGATTAACTAAACATTTTGTGACTTGGGTTTTTGTTCCTTCACTGAATATGCTTGGATATATAGAAAGTTTCCATTTTTTTTCCCCTGGAAGGCATCAGATACCTTTAGAATATTTCTGGAAGAAAGAAGGAAGGTAAATTTTATATTTGAAAGACACCATGATACTCATTTGGGAGGCTTAAGACCCAAATTTGAGCTGTTGTTTTGAAGCAAGCAACTTTGCCCATATGTTGGCTGTGTTAGGTAGTGGTCTAACCACTACCTTATTCTGAGATGAGCGGATTTCTCTTCAATAGAGATGTAAGATATGCTTATACGAAACACTTCACAAGATTAATAACAGAAAACACAAACAGAAAAAAAAAAAAGAATATAAATAATCTGATTATTGACCTTTGGGATGCAGGTAAGGGTTCAGGCCACAGATATTTTTGAATGTTACCTAGAAATTTGAGAAAGAGTTCCCAGTAGAACTGATGGGAACTATGCCTCCAATTCTGCTGCATTACTTTGAAGGTCTTGGTCAATGAATTGTCAAAAAAAACCCCACAGATTTGAGTCATATTTGTAAAGAAACTACAACTATCATCTGAAGTTCAGTTTCAAAGTTGACAACAGAAATGTTCTAACTCTTAGGGTTAAATTTTCAATTAATCCTAATTTTTAATAAAGCAAGTTTCTAACAAATGCTGGGGGATTTTATAAAATTAATCTTTATGGATTTCAAAATATACATCAAAAAACCACATACTTTAGAGACCAGTGACTTCAACACCTACCTCCCTGTAGAGACTGGACTTACATTCCAATGATTCTTATGTCTGTTCTGCATAACATTTTTTCACAGGATGCAGTTATTTTGCAAAGAAAGCATATTCGAAATATCTAGGGAACAAATACCATTTCAGAAGAATAAAACCTCACAAAAAAATAGTCCAGAAACTAAAACATTGCCATATGAGTTACACCTGAGAAAATTGTCTCTTCATCATAAGCAGATACAAGAGAAAGATTAGAGCAAACTTTGTCATTTACCCAGTGTTCAGGTCCTTGACCTCAACAATTTTTATAATGGCTTGGCATTAAGTTACAACATTCCAATTACTTTGGTTAGTCTACTCAACTAGATAAAACATATGAGGACAATTAATGTGTCATTTCTCTTCAAGTGAAAATTTACATTTCTTTCATGATGATTATTGTGTTTTTTAGATTAAAACAACTTTTTGCATATGAAAGTACTACTTGTGTTGCCTCAGGTGAGTAATTCAAGTTTGATGTCTTATTCTTTTCTTTTATTGACCTTTGCCACACCTCTTTCTACAATATACCTGACATCCCTCTACTAATGAAAATCATCGATAATTTGAAGGAGTTTGGATTTGTCAGCTCAGGAAGTCAGGTTTTTTTGCTGAGTTAGCATATTGTATGCTAAATTACTACTTTCACATGCTCACTGGAATCAAGACAAATGAACAGAAGCACATTCTGAACATTCATCATTTTTCTAGCAAGCTTCAGCCATGTGAGAAACTATTTAGTATGCATAGAATGGTTACAAATAATTTTTATATATTTGGTTAAGCTTAATAAGCCCTTGCTTCATAGTGTAGTGTGACTGTCTCTGAAATTAAGAAATATTTAAATATACTTACAAGGTGCATGTCAAATATGAAAACAAATATGAAAACCTTTCTTCTTTGCCTAGTAGTGTCATCTACAGCAAGTTACAACAAGGGTTTCTTTGCCCTTGAAAGCATTAGTGTCCCCTCCACTAGAGATACTGCACTTTTGAAACCAAAATGAAGAGCACCATTGGACAAACCATAACATTTGTTAACATGAAGATCCAACACAGTAGACTATTATCCTTGGCTGAAACTCCAAAACCACTATTTGTTTAGTTATATATGGTTTTCTTTCGGAAAATATATATATTCTTCCATATATTTGTAGCTTCAGCCATATAGTTTGAAAAAATGCAGTGTATCCTGTTGGGGGATGAGCTCTTGCTTACTTTTGTAGTTGCTTCCATAAATATGACTGTAAATGTATGTTAATTTTGCACCTTAACAAGAATTATGAACAAATTTCAGTGGTGCACCAAACGAGCAAAACTCATCTGATGAGTTGCAGTGGGTTCTGATGGAAATGACACGTAGATGTTCAATTTTAGCTCAAACTACAATATGAGGAGTAAAAAGGTAGAAGGTGGAAAAGAAAAGTGAAAGTCATTGACTGAAAATCATTGTATTGCCCATTTCAGACAACAATTAAATGACCCAAAGCTTATAGGTGCTAGGTGAACCAAGATATCTAGCTGAGTGCTTGGTTCTCAGCAGAACCATTCCTTCTAAATGCTGCAGTAATGGACAATTTACCACAAAGCTAACAGCTAACATGCTAAGTCTTCCAATGTGGTCTCTAGATTGTACTTTCCTAGAGTAATCAATTTTTCGTACCACACTGTCTCTTTAGCCAATGAAATTAATGTATTTTCAGGGAAAAAGGAGAACACAAATCAAAACATATGCGACTGGTGCATAGAGTCCGCATCACTATGGTTGTGCGTTATCAAGATCAATTACCTTCCTTTCTTCTGGCCAGAAGCCTCTACGTGATTTATAAAGCAGTTTACTAACAGGTTAAGAAGAAAATATTTACAAAATGTGAGACCACAAATGAAAAATTGCTGTGAATAATGGAATTCCTTTAAAGTGATATTTTATTATTGTCATCTTGTTCTTAGGTACATTCATATGGAACTAAAATTTCAGTCTCTGACCATTAAAACCATAAATCACGTTAATGTCCAGGTATATATTTCAAAGATAAACATCTGTAAAGTATTATAAATTATGTCACTATTACAGTGATAAAAGTGTCGAACATTTACATGCCTTAAATAAATCAACATACCAATGGCATTTTTTTTCATTTCTTTTGTGGCAGAAAGTAAGTCAGATGTTTTCTCCATTTACATTGGGTTTCCAGTTTATCTGAGTGCAAACGGATCTCCAAATTGACAGCTGTGCTTGCAATTTCCCTGTTTTCTTTCAGTCACATTGTGGGTTTCCCACAGACACTGAAAGCAAGATCTACTTATATGTTGTTGTAGTATGGGCAGTCCTACAGCTTGCTTCTCTAGATATCTCTTAACATCCTCCGGCTTGGAGTGCTGGGGTAAATTCTTCTCAGTTTCCCAACTCACCACATTGATGCAACATCAGACAAACATCTCCACAGACAGGATCTGTGCAGCATCCCGTGGGAAAATCCATCTGTGGTGCAATCCGATGCTGCACAAATGTGGGGTTCCCAGCATCTGGAGTGATGTAAAATCTAGTTGCTATCTATATTCCTTTTTTTTTTTTTTTAATATTCTATCGTCTTATTAAAATCTTATTAAACCAGCTATTTTATTAAGCCATTTATTGTCACGCCTTTATCATTGAGTCCAAGAAAGAACCTGCACTGTCTCTCCTACACCTTGCCCCAGAGCAGAGCAGTTGCAATCTCAAAATGAGCATTTGAGAAAGCGGTTGCAGAAGGGCTTCTGCTTCAGAGCAGTGCTTGTGAGCAGCCCTATTTCCCTCCCTCTTCCCTCCTGGAGTGCACACAGCATGCAGTAAAATCACCCATGTTCATAATTTTTAAAATACTGAGAAAAAGACAAGTTTCAGTCCTCATTTGGATTTCCTAGTGATACGAGTCCTCTTTCCAGCCTTATGTTGAAAATAAACAGAGTCCTTATTCACTAAGGTTGAAAGTGTAATTTAAAAACACATGTAATCTTCAGCTAACTATTGGAGGGTTTTCCTTTCTTATGATGACAGGAAACAGGAGATGTCTAACTAGAGTTCATAGCCCAGAACTGTCTGAAGTACTTAAAAAATTAAAATAGTGTAGACTGAGTTCCACAGTTTTATAGGGAAGTGCATCCAGATGGACTGTAACTTGGCAGAGGAAAACAGCAGACAAATTGAAAAATAAAAATAGAGGCTGAGAAGAAGTAAATATATCTACAGACCAAAAATAGGGCTTTGGGTTTTTTTGGTTGGTTGGTTGGTTGGGGTTTTTTGTGGTTGTTTTTTTTTTTCCTTTTGCTTCAGACTCTTTTCTAAGATAGAGAGCATTATTTGTGGCACAGTTCCTAATTGACTTCCTTCTTGAGAATATTCCTCCAAGGATATGACTGTACAATGATCATTAGCCTGAATCTCAGCACAGAGCATGGTGTAACCCAGACAACAGAAATAAAGTCCCTATACAGTGCAAGGCTTTACTCTTTGTGACAGTAGTTACTATGCTGCAGCTGTGAGGTAGAACACCATTGAAAGGATAAGTACAGGTGGTTCATACTTCGCTTCAGGACAGTTCTTAACATGGACCATAAACTCCCTCTAAATCTTTGCATCCTCAGAACATCTCCCCTCAGGGCTGCCAAAGACTTTGCAACAACCAATGCCTTTGCCCCAGGCTGGTGTCCTCTGGTTGCTCTTATACTACCACTAGTGGGTAGAACAGTAGAAGTCCAAATGGAAATAGAAGGCGGCATCGTCCCCTTTTCCAAGTCACTGCCATGTTGCTAAGTAGTTATAACACAGCAATTTTAACCACAAGAAATGTAGCAAAAAATTCATTCCATATACACACAAATTTGACTTTTGCTGTTTATACCGTACAGCTTACTCCTTCTTAAAAATAACTGGGGTTTTATTGTTGGTAAGTGTCAATACAACTTTCTTTTTGCAGAACAATTGTCCAGGCCGTCCTTGCAATCCACTTTCACTCTTCCCAGATGCCACATCTCAAAGTACCACAGAATTTATAAGCAATATAAAATTTAGAAGATTGAATATTCCTTATTATAAATTGCATAGGGGAGTTAAGGTTCCCTCACCCTAGGCCAAGTGTATCAATTCCTTAGAGACTAAATAAATGACACATAGACCAAGTGAGACAGACCCATTGTCAGGATGAATTTATAGGCTTGATCCTTCTTTCATGATATAAATATACAGTTTCTGTTCATTGCAGTGGTTAACCATTTGCCCTTGCACTTATTAAAGTGCCCATCGACAGAAGAACTCAACTGCAATTGTGTTTAGGGAAGTGGGGAGGGAAAAGAAAGGATAATTATTCTGAGCTCAGCAAGAGCCAGGAGTCACTGTCTTGAATGGGACAAGATTCTGCTATCAGCTCTGCAGTGACACTTTGCATGTCTAAAGACACCATCCCACAGCTCAAGGAGATGTTAGAAAACAACAGTATGCCTAATAAAAAACAACCATATGCCTATGAGATGTGCTGTCGATATTGTTCAACATCCTGTCAGTGTCCTTTGTTCACCAACAGTTCTCAATGTCCTTGACTAGCCCCACATGGGGCCTCCACCCTCACATGTCCAGGGGCTCCATTTCAATTCAGCTCTGCTTGTGCCTGGCTATAGATCCTGTTTGTCCAGATCCTGAGCCCTGGACTGACTTCCCAGGTTGACCTCAGATCTGCCCAGGCTTAACTGATGAACACTGGGCTGACCCTGGTTACCATCACTGGGCCGACCCTGGTTACCATCACTGGGCCTGATCCTTACTTCTGTTTCCAGCTCAACCTTGGATTTGCCTTTTCACCATGGACTTACCTAGTGATTTGGATGTCTGACCCTGGCTGACTTTTTCAGGCCAGCCCTACTTGTCTTGACAAGTTGTCGGGCTGGTCCCTGCCCTGCCCTGGTATCCCATTTGGTTTACTATCTGTTGGAGGGCAGCTGGGCCTTTCTGATCCCCAATGCAACAGCATGACAGTCTGTCACGCAGCTGTATTTGATCACCGTACATGCTATTTGTTATTGAGCATCTTAAAGGACAAAAATTAAAACTGATTTATTGGCTGTGCAAACCTTCCAGACCAGGGGAGAAAAGAACAGATGTAAAATAAAATGAAAGCTCAGATGAGTGGTTCATCTAGCATCATTAAAAAGGCAAGAAGACATAAAAGTGAAGGAGAAAATTAATAAATACCAGAAATAAAGGTGACAGTATTTGAATGTATCTCAAACTTTAAATAATTGCTATAGGCTAGAGGCTTCTGGGGTGATGTACAATGAATACTAACAAAAAAGCTTGTAGACTTTAAGTAAATAAATCCATGTCTCTAAAGGGTTGTTCTGGTCTGACATAATTCAATATGCATAGTATAAAAAAGTATGTTTAAACTGTCCAGCTCACACCTCACAAAGTAATGGATGTTGTCAGATGAACAATGAAGTCAGGACGTTATTGGTTCTCAATAAGAAAAAGATGCTTCCAGAACTCATCTCATACTCATTCTTCAAGACATTTGTAGGGCACTATTTTGTAACTCTCTCTCTATATATATATATATATTTCTTCCTTGGCATTTTATAATATTGGAACAACATGATTCAAATCTTTACTATTTAATGAAAACACCAAAAAGGATTCAGTGTTTTAGCAAATAAATTTGGGTCTAGCCATCCTTTCCAGTGAAAAAGTGATGGCAGGGATGGAAAAATCTGAGACACGGCTCACAGACTTAACTTTTCAAGGGAGATAAGTTGTTGTTCGTTATCCCTATGGATAATAAACCTTTTTAAAGATACACAGGAGAAGGCTGGAGTAGCTCTATGAAGAAATGAGAGTCCAAGACTTTTATCTTCTAGAAATTAAGTATCAGTGAGGAAAGCAGACTTTAAGACATTCACAGTGAGTCCTGCACCACTTTACCTCTGACAGCAGGAGACTTCAGGAACTGTCCTGTTATTGTTCTCTGCATTTTTCTCCTAGGTCTTAAATCAGAAGATGAAGGGTGAAAGCTAATGACACTAAAAGGGAGATTAATTTATGTTAGTTTTTCCAACTTTCATTTCAGTATTTTGTTAGAAGCCAGAATCTAATGTCAAATTCTGCATATCTGCCACTAACTAGCTGAGGAAAAGAGTGCAGAGGGTTTCTTATCTGCATTTGGTTACTGGTGCTTTGCTGCTGTTCATGTCGCCCTGTGCAATAGCAGACTCAGTCAGAACAAAGTATTACTGTGTTGCATGCTGGAAGACCCGAAAGACCCTAGAGTTTTTGCTCTAGAATTGATGTATTCAAAAGCTAAAATCTGACAAGATCAACATGCACACATGCACAATAAAACTAGAGTCAGAAATATTTAAATTTGACTTATCTTTCACTGAAATCATGTTTAATTAACAAAAATTCAGTTATTTGCAGAAATCAGCCGGCAAGTTAAGACAAAGGGTATGAAATCCTAACAGAAATACTAATTATATATACAGTTCATACTGCTTTACCAGACTATAAATCTTCATGGTGGTGTTTGCTCCTAACTTCAGCTCTAATAGTTCTTTTTTAATTATTTTATTAATTTTGCCTTGTTTATTGTTGTAAATGTTTTCCTGTTCACTGAGATGAAGCTGCATCTTTTTGTGTTGCTGCTCCTTCCCAGGAGTATGAAACGTAAATGAGTTACACCTCATCAAACCTCACATTTTTCTTCTGTGATATAACTAGTCATGTTTTCTTGCTAGTACATAATTCAACTTGCAGATGTCTCATCAGCCTCCCTCTCTCACTGACACCTGTCAACTGTTTGTCCTCTTGGTGAAGGTGTTCATGGCATTATTATTTCAATCTGAGACAAGTCCTTGGGAAGTGTCTGTCAATAGGGCGTGTGTGATCACTGAAATACAAACTTGTACCTTTCTTCAAGCCACTATTCAGGAAGGATGACATGAGTCAGAATGCTAAGGCTATACTAGAAATAGTTATTAAATCCTTTGTGCATTAAACAGTGAAATTGTATCACAACCTACTCTGAGGATCCTGATCCTGCAGTGAGTTCAATGCGTGTATGGAGAAGCTTGGAGATGTAAATTTGCATAGCTGTCTGTCAGATTTAATTTTGAATTACCTGAACTGGGTGAAACTGTTTAGAAAACGGCCAAAATATTTTTTGTTTCAGTCTCTGAAGTAAGGCCTCCAAAAAACATTCTTCACCATATTTACTACCTGGCACATTTTGAAGGGCAGAAGTAGGCTGTGTGAACAAACAGTAAAGGTTAAAAAAAAGTAAAGTTAATATATATTACTGACAAGAATTGATGACTTAAGCAGAGATGTCACTGATTCTCACAAGTAAGTGAAGGACAAATGCTGACAGGTGAGATCATCACATTTTTGTCAGAAAATTATGACCTTCAGGATTTGTGCAGTAACTTCTTCTAGGCATGTGTTCTCTTCTAAAGGTAGAGCAGTGTTTCTGAACCACGTTAGATTGACAGGCATGGAGAGATATGTCCTCAGCATGCATTCACATGCAGAAAACAGAGAAAGTAGTCTGGGATCAGCAACCTCAGGCCAGTTCTAAAATGACCAAGTCTTGGAGTGACAGAATCATTTAGTCTCCAGTTTTGATGTCTGACCTCTGCTGAAACTGCCAAATAGACATCAACGCCAGTTATAACATTTAATTATGTAGCATAGACATCTGTCAGCTGAGAAATAGCCAACATCTACCTTTCACTTCAGTCACCAAAGAGCCATCACTCAGCAACACACTGTGTGGACAAGATGCCCCAGCAGGGAGTGAAAAGTACACTAGGTTTACTTCAATGGGGTTTTTACCTTTGCAAATAAACTAAAAGATGCTGCATTGAGCATAAGCAAACAGAAAAGAATGCATCAAACACCTCTGCAAAGAGGAGTCATCACACAGGGCTTTGAAATTGAGAAGGTAAAGACAGGATAGAGCATTGGAAGATGAAAGAAGAAAATGAGATAATAAGATCAACATGACCTCAGAGACCGAATTTTCTAAAGGGCTGGGTGATGTGCACATTTGGAAAAGCAGGAAGTAAAAAGGTGACAATAGTCATTGAAGGATATTATGAGAGCCTAAATGGGAGATTTAGAATAAGGTGATGAAAACGAGGTGAACTGGGGGAATGTTGAAGATGAAACACAGCAGCACAAGGACGTCTCATGGTTATCTGATGTAAATGAGCAAAGCACAAACTTCAAGTTTTGTTGTTCAAAGTTGTCAGCTGGAAAGGAGACGGATGGGAAGAGAAGCTATGAAAGAAACTTAAGGAGTTAATTTTTGGTCACATTGGGTTAAAAGAGATGATGGCTTGTCCCGGGTAAGATACTGGGGACACCACCATCAGCATGACATTAGAAAATTGATAAATCAGCACAGAGCAGATGTGTATGGATGAACTGTTGGAAATCATGTACTTAGTGGGAGAAACAGAGAATGAAGCATAGCATTTTGGAGTACATCAGAGACAACAGGAGAAAAGAGATGCCATCAAAATAGCTGATAAAAGGACAGTTAAAGGAAAGCAAAGTGAATGGCCTATTATTCTGAAAGCAAATGGCCTGCGAGCACCAAAATCATTGCTAACAGCTCTCAAAAAGAAGAAATAAAGTCTATTCCCCCAGATGCAATAGCACCTGGGTGCTATCACT
>JAOXJK010000012.1:85809956-85829304 GCA_025774025.1 Xenus cinereus
AGGTCAGACTGACAGGCCTGTAGTTCCCCGGATCATCCTTCCGACCCTTCTTGTGGATGGGCGTCACATTTGCTAGATGCCAGTCGGCTGGGACCTCCCCAGTTTGCCACGACTGTTGGTAGATACGGGCAACCTAAGATTTTATTCCCATCTCCCAATATTTTCTTGGCAGTCATAAACAACTTTCAGGTGTATATCCACTTTTAGTCTTTGAATAAAATGCCTGTAAACATTATGTGCCTAGTTTCATGTGCTTTCTTGGATTGAAAGAGATATTATTTTATTTGTCCATAGGCAACTATGGAACCAAACCTTAATGTACATGGTATAGTTTTTTAAAACAGTAAAATAAGTAACATTTAGAGTAAGGTGAAATAAGAGATTTCAAAATCTAGCTTATCTATAGAAAAACACCGTACAATTTTACTACTATTTTATTCCTCAGCATTCTGTGGTCAGCACTCTAACCACTGTCACCAAGTCTAAAGAAAGTTTCAACAGGTTTGTCTCTCACCTTCAGTTACTGGTTAGGATAAAATCTGAAACAGTGAATGAAATCAAGCCAACTTCTCCCCTGCCCCAAAAAAGAAAAAAAAAAAAAGGTTATGCTGAACTATGCTCATGTAATTCAGTTTTACTGTGTTCTCTCACATTAGTCCTAGGCGTCCAAAGAAGATTTTGGAAGACCTAAATAAGATTTAGCATATATGAGAATATTTTAATTTTTAAAAGTAGGAGCCCTTCTTTCACCTTCCATAGTACTAATTTTGGCCACGGAGTTCTCACAGTTGTAATCAGACTATAAATCAATCTCTTTCTTTGCCAGGAGAGTTCACATTAGCAAGACTTCCTCAGTATGTCTACTTACTTGTGCCTCACTCAAAGATTTCTGACAGGTTATTAATAGCTTTTGCATGAGTACATAGTTACAAAGTAGAAATACATGAATTATTATAAGGTACATAATTCCTTATGTCTTCATAATATGCTAGAAAAAAACATGAAAACATGCACACAATTACAGTTCTCCATAACATACTGTGTCTAACTCTCAGACTTCGACCTGAGATCCTCCTTAACAAGTGAGTAACTCTATCATATTTCAGATTTCTTCTAATAGCTGCTGACAACCAACTATTCCAAAACCTCATCCCAGTTCTACATCTATAAAACACCAACCCGACAAAAAGCCATTATGTCATTGGAAATACTCTCCATATCATAACATAGGAAGTTAGGTTGGAATATGAGTACAGAGGTAGGTCTTTGAGAATGTCTTATGTGCAATCACTAAGTCTTTATCTGCTCCTTGTGATGGTTCCTCACAGATGCTAGATAATCATAGAATCCTACAATCATAGAATGGTTTGGGTTGGAAGGTACCTTAAAGATTATCTAGTTCCAACCCCTCTGCCAGGGGCAGGGGTACCTTCCACTGGATAAAACTTTATCTTTCTACCAAATCTGTCTTCTAGGACAGGAAAGAAATTTTTATTATTGCAGTCCCATTTTTCCCTTCAAGAACTATTTACCATTCCTTCATAAGACCACTGTCTATGAAGTTCTTTCTTTCCATGGTATCTTTCATTATTCAAAAACATCCTTAGGAATATTTTACGTTTATCCTGAACACAAGTTCAAATGCAACTGAAGTATATACAATCTTATTTTGTGATACAGTATTAAAAGTAAAAATTTGCACTTCCTTTTCCCTTCTTTTTTCTTCCAGTCTTGTTCACAGTTATTTTTCTCAATTGACTTGTCTGTAAATACTGATATCAACTCCATTAAAGATCAAAAGACTATGCCGCACAGTCTTAAAGAATTTATTATATTTCATATAATCTGTAAGTTATTTTTCAAAAAAGCTATTTTTTTAAATAAAAATTTAAATTTAAACTCCTTCAAGTAAACAAAGTTGCTAAACCTTCTATGTGTTTGTGTTTTCAAGACTGTGTTCAAGAGCACCTTATGAAACTACTTGGTTTTTTGTCTTTGCCTTTTTATATATACTTTTAAAAATTAAATACTTTACTTGTCAGTTGATTACCAGACAAGATATTTCAACTAGGAATATAATGGTTTGAGATAGCTATGAGAAGACAAAAATAAGGTTAAAGATGAAAATGCCAACTCACATATAAATTGCAGTTAGTCACCATGATATTGCATTAGAGCAATATAGTTGCATATTTCTACTGAGATGAGTACTGTACTTTCTGTCATGACTTTTTTACAGCAATTAAACATTATGAATTAAAAACCCATCTCTCATTGTCTGTAAAGCTGTGCTGCAGTCCCATCTCAAAATAAAAAATTAAATAATACTACAGTTTGCCTATTCATTAAGGTCTAGTAGCAATGGTGGCATTAATGTCAATGGAAATTATCGGGACCATTGAAGCATTTCACTACTCTTAAGAATTTTTCTTCAAGATAGTGGATTATTGTACCAAAAAAGATAATTCCTTGAGGAATACTACTTTGTTTAATACACTGTGATAATAAAGGTTTCTGGGGAGGTTCTTTCTAAGGAAAAAGCACCATGTATTCAATATTCATTTGAAGGCATAAGAACTTTGAGCTCTACATATATGAAATATCAGTGCTAGAGAAGCACTTCATAATGAATTTAAAACATCTTTCTTTCATTAAACCCTCATGTCAAAGGGACAATAGAAATTCATATTAAATAATAATTTTAATATAAAAATATTAAATTTATTTGATTGGAACTCAGCACTGTTGAGGCCACACCTAGAATATTGTGTTCAGTTTTGGGCCCCTCTTCACAAGAAAAACACTGAGGGGCTGGAGGGTGTCCAAAGAAGAGCAATGAAGATGGTGAAGGGTCTAGAGAAGAAGCCTTATGAGGAGTGGCTGAGGGAACTGGGGTTGTTTAGTCTGGAGGAAAGGAGGCTTGTTGGAGACCTTATCACTCCCTACAACTACCTGAAAGAAGGTTGTAGCGAAGTGGGGTTCAGTCTCTTCTCCCAAGTTACAAGTGATAAGACAAGAGGAAATGGCCTCAAGTTGCATCAGGGGAGGTTTATATTGCGTATTAGGAAAAATTTCTTCCCTGAAAGGGTTATCAAGCATTGAAAGAGGCTGCCCGGGAAAGTTGTTGAGTCTCCATCCCTAGAGGTATTTAAAAGATGTTTAGATGTGGCACTTAGGGACATGTTTTAGTGGTGAACTTAACATTGTTAGGTTAACAGTTGGACTCAATGATCTTAAGCATCTTTTCCAACCTAAACAATGTTTTGATTCTAGAGAGCCATACAGCAGAATTCATTAATGGGAGAGTATAGCTTCAGTTTCAGTGATTAAAGGACTACTAAATAAAGCTTATACTCTAGGGCACAGATATTGCTGACTCAAAAACAAAAACTCTATAGTAAATGCATAAAGAAAATAGCTCCCCTCAGAAAAAGGTGCATTGGTTTTGCAATTCCATATAATGTTCATATTAGCAATTCAGTGGCTCTAAGGGATGTTTGTGAGCAGCTCTCGAGCAATGTCTCATAACATACTTTTCATTCAAATCTTGCTTTGCTCCCAAACTGGTTCACAATAACAAATTTCTATAAAGCAGTCAAGAAAAAAGTTTGCATAAATTAAAACTTAACTGGTAAATAAAAGCAACAAAATATGGTTCATAATTACTCAAGGAATCACCATCTACCCATGTGTACATATTTTGCAGCATATTCAGAAAAATGTTTACTATTTTTTGAAAGACAGCATGTACGTGACAGTTTCTCATTGAAAGACTGTGGCTGGGCAGCACGGGGAAAGTTGCAGCTCTTCCAGTGTTTACTACTACACTTTGAAGTGGGTGGACCATTCAGAAAGGAAAGGGAAGGGAAACCATGTTTTCCCTGGGGACGTACAAGTGGAGAAAATGAGAGCTCCCGGGAGTGGGGTTCACAGAGCAACAGAAGTGAATTGCTTCAAAGGAGAAAGGAGCAGACGCGCCGCGAGATCTCCAAAAGGGTGGAAGGAAAGGGGAAGGACAGAACTCCTGCAAAGAGACTGTCTTGCTCCTCTGCTGCCTAGAAAGACACTTATTTAACAATTTAAACACAAATATAGGAGGTAGGATGTGTCCTGAAAAGACAACACAGGCAGAGAAGATTTGTCCGTGATTCCCTTTTTTTTTCTGTCTCCTTCAAGTGACATTGTGCTTTTTCTGTTTTAGAAAACTCCTTTGTCTGCTGCTGAGTAACCCCTGAGCTTTAAAACCTCTTCAGTGTTTTGATGTGCACACTGTAAAAAAAGAGTTTAGAGAGACACAGCTTGAAGTGCTGTCACAAAACCACTGTTGAAAATATAATAAATGCTAGCATACATTATTTTTCTGAAAAGCCTCCCTCAAAACTGTGTGATGCATTGAATATAGGATCATATTATTATCAGAGGCCATCTAGGTTTCTAGTTCTCCACCTCCTTCTTCCCTCAAAGTTTGTAAAGAATGACACAGTAAGAAAGCCTTGAAAACATGTCATCCACAAGTAAGAAATGTGATGTGATTCCTCTAACACACACTATTTTAAAGCCTTTTTCTTTTTTTTTTTTTTAATTATTGGTTATTTATAAGTGCTGCTTATTTCTTTGAAGTCATAAATTTAAGAACCTTTATCAAAAGATGGCCACATCAGCCCAGCTCTCAGCTGTTTTCATTTCTTATAAAAAAGCCCCAGGCTAAGAGTGAATATTACTTTAAGTAAAAACTAACTGCTAAATGGTAGACAAGGCTACCACTTAAAGAATAAAAATTTTAAGCAAATCATGAGCTCACAGTAACACAAATCCAAAAGATAATACATGTATTTATTTGGCACCTGGCAATAAGAAGCTAACAGCAGCAGACAGATAGCAAAGATCAGTTTATGGATAATCTCATTATAAGGTGTCCTTCAAAAACAGAAAACTAAATTTACATTTATATCTGTCTTAACCTAATCAAGGCAAATAGTACAGAATTAGAAGTCTGGCTTAGGCCAAGAAGTGGGTCTATGTAAATAAATAAATTTAAGCAAATAATGTGCAAATTTTGTACCATCCTTCATACGTTCCCTTTCCTTGTTAGAAAACCAGAAAACTTGCAAGAGCCAGGTCTTTTTGTCTTCTAACCTGCTCCTGTGTGCCTGGGAGGAATAAAAGAATGGGTGCTTAAGGAAATCTCAGGGTGATCATGACTTCCTAAGGGGAAGGTTGAAGCAGAATTTACCATTTATTTTCTCTATTGACAGCACTGTATGGTGCAGGTCCTAGCAGAAGTCCGTCTTTGTAACATGAGTCTTGACTTCTTCTTTCCAGAAAATGAGTCCTTTGTGAGTGTTGCCTGTAAGCTTTGTTTACATCGGAGGTGAAGAAAAAGCAGCTGACCATATTTTACCTATGACTTCATTTTTTTCGCAAATCTGTTCAAAATTATTGAAGAAGAAAGGAAAATTTATGGCATATTTCCCTGTCAAATATCTTTACAGGAAGACAAGTAAATGTCTCCCAATTTGGGCACACAAACTTCAGACTTAAAAATCACCCAGAAATAATGTGGGTTGAATTTTGAAGTTAGAGACCTCTGTGATAACTTATCTTTTATCCTCAAGAGCCATTTGATTTTTGCTCAGGATCAATTTCCAGATTAATCTGCAGCATACTGCACCCCTGATTTCTGGCAAACATCTTTGTTATGTGGTGGTGACTCACTATCAGAAAAAAAGTGATGCAGCTTTAGGCATATTTCAAATCTGGAATTTGTTTTAGCTAATTAAATCTATAGCTCACTAACTAAATGAACACAAACTTACCCATATTAAAACCTGATACTAAATTCAATTTATTTTATGCTTCTTTTAATATTTTTTTTATGTTACATAATTATATGCTGAGAAATATACAACTGTATTGGATGTTGTTTGGGGAGATGTACTAGATTTAACTGTTGTTTTAGACTGGTCTTTCTAAACTGCAGATATAAGAAAATATACATATAAGCAAAATTATTTGAAATTATGTATTTTTTAAATGATATTGACGTATCTATGTGGCTATGGAATTCCGTAGAAGAGCTATGGTACAAACACTAGATTTTTGTGTGTCTTTTCAAATTTGGGGTTTGCTAAAATTCTTTGACAGGTTTTACTTAAAATTATGGCAAATCAGATTTCTACAAGACTGTTGAAGAAAAATGTGCTCCTCAAATATGTATAGCAAAGTGACTGAGACAAAGAATTCCTGTGGAATGTAGATTATTTTCTTAATAATTACATTATATTATAAATGGTATTTCTATGATAAATCTTACATATTTATATTTCATTAATTCATTTATTCATTATCAGTGACACTACACATGGCATGAGTCACAAGGCTCAGCTATGGCAACTCGTGCTCCAGACACACCAGTGCTATAAGGACAAGACTACAAACACAAGCAAGTGTGATCAACAGACCCTGGTAATCTGAATGCATAAAATACATAACAGAAATTAAATTCCAAGTCTAATACTCAGCTACTCATAGCACATACGCTGCTGAAAGAAGCAGCCAGTTTTCCAGAAGTTTCAGTGAACTGTAGTTGGTGTCCCCTTCTTTCCAAAAGATTGTTTTCTCTTCCCAAAATATATTTATCAGTAAAAATACCTTTCTCAGGAGCAACAGTTAAGAGAACTTCCTTCTTTTCCAACTTGTACAAAGTCTTTCAGGACAGAAAACAGATATCAACAAAGAACAAACTGAATCCTGTGGCTCTCAAGAATTCAGAGCACTGTATTTGACACTCCAACTGCTTGCATATTGCCTAGGCAGGGTTAAGTGTCTCATGGTAGAAATCAAGATACCCTAGGTTTTCAGCTGTTCATTCCTAAAACAATCGAAAATACTTAGAGGTGGCCACTGTAAGGAAGGACTTCTGTCCATCCATGATGATTCAAAATGAAAGGGAGAATTAACTGCAATGGGAGAATAATTTAGCTGTATAACAGTGTTCTGTCTTCTGAAATGTGCATGGCACATACTGCTGTAACTATAATCTTAGTTCCAGCTAAGACTACTCTTTGACAATTAAGACTCATGTCCTTTGAAGGATAGAGTCTATTCTCTAGGCTGAAAAATAAATGTATTTGCGGAGGCATGAAAATTAACATTTGGCGGGGAAATAAAATGTACCCTTTACTCTAGGTGGCTTCTAAACCTTAGATGATGGCACATATGTTCCCTGGCAGATTCCTCAGGGAACCACAATACTGATGTTTGATAGAAGACTTTAGACGCAACTACTGTTACTAACTCATATAAACTGAGTATATTTCATCTTTAAGTATCCTAAAGTACTTTACATGATTATTTGCATAGATCTTTTAATTTATCAACAAAATGCTGCAATTTTTACAACAGAATATGATATTTTGTTCTATGAGCATTATAGATAATATTTAGGACAGGATCTTCGCAAAGACTAGTTGCAAAAAGGCTTAGCTTTTAGTACTCTAACTACAGTGAGCATTTCATTAACACCACTGAGGTAATTATCAGGCTCAAGAAAGAATGAGAATCATTTCCTGTAACACCCAAGTTTGCTTTAGATTCATTTGATCTTGGCCATATTCAACCTGAGATTGCAGTCCAAGGGGGTATTTTCATAAGTATTAGATGCTAAAAATTAAACAAAACATAACGTCATAACATTCTCTGCACAAATCATGAAGTTATCTTGCTCTAACTAATAAAAAATCAGTTCTATGGAGAACTGAATGAGAATTTTTCAAAAAGATATTTTTCCTCACAGGTTGGGAAATACTGATGCATCAGAAATAGGGCAAGATTTTGTCAATTTAGGGTTCAGATCATTCACCTGAATCAAAATAGAACTAGATCAGACTTTCTGCTTTGGCTAACATCGTATTTAATGTTAAAAAACCAAACCAAACCAAAAAAAACCCAACCAAAAACAAACCTAGAAAGACATAAAAGATTACAGAGAGCAGACATCCCTGGCTAGCAAATACCCACAGGACTGAATCTTTTTCATGAGGAGAGGAATACCTGGAGTTCAGACTGAAGGCTGAATTTGGCAAAAGAGAAATCTGAACCAGCAGATCACATTCCAAATGAAACTTCTCTCCTGAAGCTCACTGGCTTTTCTGTGCTGTCATTCACATTTTTTAGTCTTCACCAGGTTTTGGGTTAGCTTACTCCACAATGGGAAAATCCTTGAAACTTCAGTAAAGTTATATAAAATGGTAAAAATTGTTTCTTTTATAGCTCTAATTGCAAACATTTTTCTTATAATCCCATCAGGAATGAGTAAAGATTAAAATGGATTAGGTAAATCATATTTTACGCTACCTGTTATCAAGAAATGTTTTTGTCAGCATTCATATACGAGTAGTTTCATATATATTCTCCACTAAAAGGAAGAAGCCTTCCATATCAATACATTTCTCAATTACAAATCATATAAATTTATTTTACATCAGAGAATGATTCAGTGGGGATTGAAAAATTAAATTTAATTCCACTTTTCTCATAAAAAGAAAAATAAAGTGCTTTAGTGTTTCCCCTGGTTACTTAAAAATGGTAGAATTTATTAGCTTTGAGAAGGAATACTTATTGAAATTAACCTCTAAGTTGTCAAAGATCAAAATGCTAAAAACACCCACATAAAATGCCTCAAAAATTCAAGCTTCAGTTTTACAGATTGTTACTATATCTCTGAGCAGATGGATAATTGCTTAAACTGAGCTGATCCACTGTTTTCTCATCAGATGTACTTATTTTCTTGAAAAAAGTTCTAAAGACATGACAGACAGGAACGCTTTCAGAAAGCTAATATTTACAAAATCACAGTTCCTGTGATTTTTGAAAGCACAAACTTCTGAACCATTTACTTGAAACTAAGTTTTATCCTAAGATATTAATAAAGATGTTGATTAATATGAAAGGCTTTATCAAAATGGTAGTTCAGTGTGGGTCATGTCAAAAGAAAAATGGGTTGTGTTTGACAGAGATGACTAAGGCAGGAGAAAAAAAATTATTAATGTTATGTTTAATTTGGTAAAGGTATTAACCTTTTTTTAAGCAATGGTAATGGTGTCTTCTCACTAAAGTAGGGCTGAACTGCGGTCTGCATACAGCTGGAATTTTAGGCTCTCTCTTTCTGCAGATACTTAAGTTATGGGGAAGATGACATAAGCACAAATCAAGACTTAACATTTTCAATAATGACTAACATGACAGGAGATTCAAAGAGTACACACTCCTGCAGACTACCAGGCATGCAGGTCAACTAATTGTTCTTCCCTTTAGGCGCTGCAATGGCTGTGACAAAGAATGTGAAATAGCCATAGAAGCACATGCCAGGAACCAACATCTGCCTCAGTACCACTATCAGAAAAGGGTAAAATGTCACCCAAAAACTGCTTTAGAGTTTTGCGGAGACCTTTGGAACAATGCTACACCCTTCTGCTCCTTTGGAACCAGAACCCTTCCCTGTTCAGCGTGAATGCTTCATCATCTTTTAGACTATCAATCTGGAGGCACTCACTGAGAAAACCATGCAACCCACCATGCATTTAGATCACTTAATTTGTAAAAAGCTAAGTAGGGAGTAAGGTGGAGATTTTTGTGTTTTCCTAATGTCCTCTCACTTGCCCAGCTTTCTGCAACAGGAGTGGATTCTCCCCTTTGCTCGTCTCAACTTTCCAGTCAACATATGTTTCCACAAGGAAGGTAAGTAGCATAATTTAAATTAAAGATTACATCTTCTCTCATGTTTACAAAACTCTAAGTTCCTTTGCCACTTCAGTTCTCTGGGAATTATTTATTCTTGCAAGACAGAGCAATAGGTTCAAAGAAAGTTCTGAGAGACTCCAGTGTCCCAGTGCCAGACCAGCTTCATCTAGAAGTTTTGAGGTAAGTGGCTTTATTATTCAATTATTAATTTGAATATTGGTAAAGACACATGCTTTCCAGTCTACACCTGCCTTCATCACACAATACAAAGTACAATCAGAAACAAAGAGAGTTTTAGCCCACAGTGCAGGCCACAGAAATATATGAGATTCACCAAACAAGATGAAATGTACAGACTGGCACAAA
Source organism: Xenus cinereus (assembly GCA_025774025.1). Lineage (NCBI taxonomy): Eukaryota > Metazoa > Chordata > Aves > Charadriiformes > Scolopacidae > Xenus > Xenus cinereus. The sequence goes on from JAOXJK010000012.1 coordinate 85,820,064, forward strand.
CTGATTTCAAAGATTGGCAATGAAACTGTTTTGGTGTTCATATTTGGATACAGGCTTGGCTATGATCTCACTCCATTAATTTCATTCAAGCACATGTAATAACTCAGTGTGCCCCTCCTGAATTAAATATTATTCTCTGACACTATTACGAGTGTGTTAATGTTAATGACTCTTGATATACCAACAATATGACACGAAGATACAAGAAATATCTTAGGATAAGGAAATCAGTAGCAGTATATAAATTACTCTAGTTTTCTAAAAGCCAGTTTGGGTGAACGTGAAAAGCAAGGGAAGACATCTTGTCACATGGGGTCAGAAAATCAGCATCTGAGACACTTTGGGGACTGCTTTTTTAAAGAAAAGATACAGAAACTGAAAGATAGAGAGTTAAAGGGGGTCTTCCAAGTACAGAATACAAGGTCATTTTCCGTGGAAATCTGCTGGATGAATCAGGACTGTTGCATGGGTAATAACTCTGATCATCTAACTTCATTGGCATCACTATGGATTTACATCTGCTTGAGTGTGACCTAACTCTGAACTCATATCCAGGAAAGAAAATATTAGCCCAATTTTTGTGTGGTTCACATTGATCAGAATAACTGTTCTCAGCTGAAGGCTCAGCAGAGTCTTTAACTTCTCAAATTCATCAGTGTATGCTTCCAGCATTATTAACACCGTTGGAAACTGCACCTTGGCATCCATTTCTCTGTAGTTTGGAGGGCAGACTCTAAACAAACCTCAGGTGTGTTTTGCTAAATATTTCCATTAAGCTACAGAGATAAAACCTGCAGGCTGAAATCTAAAAGCTACAGACTGAAACTTATACTCATCTATGTTCTTTTGGGTACCAAATATAGAGGAAACATGACATTTTGACCCTGTGGCTTCTCTTAGGACTCTAATTGATCTCATCAGAACCTGTGAGAAGGAACTTCTGACACCTTTGCTTTTCTCTTTCTCCTATCTCTCTTTGAGCATACATGCATAAATATAAACTTACCTGTGTACCAATAGCAAACAAAATACAGAAAACCTGCTGCTGTATGGCATACAAAATATTTAACTCTGGTAAAATTGCTGGCAGACATAAAATGGGGGTGAGACATTACTTCTAGAATCTACATCTAAGAGAACATAAGCTTCAAAATGAAGTTGACGTAAGCTTCAAAATGAGGAAGTAGGCAACAATAGACTGGTGTTATTGCATATTGAGGAATTTCAAAAGGTACAAAGAAGTCAGTCTTGACCTTATGCAACTGTTCAGCATTCATCTGATGCCTGTGCAGTTGCTCCTTATTTTTACCAATGGAAAGGAGATTAAGTCTCTCTTCAGGGTGTTAATTTCCAGTTTCTCTTCTCCTCCAGGAACTTTTTGGGTGCACAGAAGCCTTGTAAGCAACAGCAAAGGTGACCTGTATCCAACTGTCTCTACACAACTGGCTGGTTCACCACATGAGGAACATGCTTATGGATAAGTTTATTCCTGCACTGGAGGTGGGTATTCTTCAGTTATTGGCAGGGGCAGCTTTATTGGTGCCAGTTTTAGTGCATGCAGTTGTTTTTACTGGGAACAAAACAACACTCCCTCTTACTCTTGGGCTAACATATTGCTTCAAAGTGAACTATATATGTATCCAGTATACATTTCTCTTTTCATCTGGAGTAATTCTGCTCTGGCTGTGCCACAGGGTTTATAGGCAAGGCCACAGAATATACTATGCATCTTCCCTTTTTCTAGCTACAGATAAGCACAATCTGCTAAATGTTCAAGAAATTTTATAATGCTGCAAATACTTCTGTTGACATTGCAGATATGGAATGCTCCAAACCATTTTCAGTGAGCCCATTAGCTTCTTAGGGCCAAACAAGAATGCCTTCAAAACAGAAAAAAATCCTCCTTCCATTCATCTCTTCAGCTTTTTTTTTTCCCAGAGTGTATGTATGTTATTTTGGTGTTTTTTTCCTGCAGGTTCCACTAGAAACAGTAGGAAAACTGTGGAATACACTATTGAACGTCAGTGCAGAGATGCAGTTCTGTTTTGTTTTCATACCTTTGCCATTGGTCATCCTTTTTTCTACCACTTTTGAAAGCTGCTCAGAATTACTCACAGCAGGCTACTGTCTGGGCTTCACTGACTGCAATTCATTTGGTGCAGGGACCAGACTGCTAACTGACAGTGGTTTTTTTCATCTTACATTTTTTGCTTAAAAATTAGTTGAGGAGAATAGAGACAATCTGAGAATCTAAATTTCAAGGGATTAAAAGGAAGATTTTTCCAATTATGATTTTATCAGAGAGCTCTCAGAGGTTTTATCACACAAAGAGCCAGAACCTGCTAAAATCCAGATTAACTATAGTGAAACATATAATTAGACTGGGAAATGGTTTTAAGTTTTTAATCATAGAAATATCATTCAAGCACCTTCTCATTATAATAGAAAGCGTATTATAAATTGGATGAAGAAAATATGAAATCATTAATGCTTACTGCTCTTATCCACTTATAAAACAAAAATGTATGTATCTTAAATTTCTGGGTGTGCTGTTCTTTGGGTTTCTTTGGCTTGGTTGTTTGTTTTCCTTTTTTTTTTTATCTATGTTGTCTCTTTCCTGTTAGTTCTAAATTCTGGTTAAGTTTTAATTCTGAAAGTCTTTTGTCATTACTACAATTATCTTTTCTATCATCAAACCTATTTTCAAAGAACTGGCATATCACATGCTGCTACTATGCATGTTTCATGACTGGCAAAGCTACATCACCAGCATTCCCCAGGCAGACTGTGCAGGTTGTCTCTGAGATAATTGCATTCTTAGTCTTCTATTTAATCTTTTTAAAAATAAAATATAATCAATTAACATGATTTCTTTCTAAAAGTTTCCAGTTTTTTTTTCTGAAGAATTGTGTGGAAATAACTGTGAACAACGAAGGACTTTGCTTGATATACTTCAAATTAAAGATCACTCATAATTCCACTGATAGACTTATGAGAAAAGGCAAAGAGAAATGGATTTGCTTAACCAAGAGAAGAGAAGGTTGATGGCAGCTGAACAGCAGATGAAGCCAGACTTTTATCAGAAGTGTACAATGACAGGACAAGTCAACATTTACAGCTGAAGAATTTAAATTGGATATAAGTGTGGTTAAGCACTGGAAAAGACTGCCTGTAGAAGCTGTAGAAACTTGAGGATTTTCAAAACTCTCCTGGACAAGGCCATAAGCCACCTGATCCAGCTTTGAAGTTAGCCCTACTTGGAACAGGAGGTTTGACTTCATGGCCTTCAGAGGTCTCACAGGGCTACAGATAAGCAGTAGCAGAACTGCTGGAGAGTGGAAGTAGAGAGAATAGTGGAGAGAATAGGTTTTATTCCAGAAAAGACAACTACAAATAATAAGATTAACTTCATATATTGCTGAAATGCAAGTTGTATTAAACAAGTCTAACGTTTTCAGATCCATAAGCCCGTGAAGTCATTCTGGATTTCCTGTCTGTAACATTTGCTGATAATCTCGTGCACAAGAGAAACTCCAGACTCTTTGCAGAATTTTTATAAAAGCTTTTATAATACATATAATAATTCTTCAATGAAGAGACAGAACACACTTCTGGAAGGAAAGGGCAATCTGAGGAATAAAGCATAAAAACCAGTTTAACTTAAAAAAAAAATCAACAAAAATGAAAGAATGTCCTAAAGATAGATCTTGAATAATCTTCCTTTCTTCCGCTTGTGTTTGGGCTCCTCACAAAAATTTGCTTTTGCTCTAATTAGAGGTCGAACTAGAAGTGTGAGGGCATTTTTAGAGACACATCAGAGATGTTCAGAAATGTTTGGGATAGAGTACAGTATTCATGACCAAAGCACAGACTTTCAGAAAACTGTTTTGCCCTAGCATCTCTGTGCAGTCATTAGAAATGAGAAGGTGTTGCTGACAAAATCTAACTAGTTCTCTGCAATATCTTGAACCCCATTTACCCTCTGTGCCCAAATTCCTGCAGTTTTGATATAGTGATTTTTCGTGTGGCAAACACTGAACGTGACAGTTTGGGAATGTAATTGACATTAGCTATTATGCCCATTACTCAGTTACAATATCACTTTCTACCTAAAAGACCAATAAGAGAAGACACCTTTAAATTCTTCACCACCTTCCTAAACTACTTATCATCTGACCTGGCAGCTCATCTGATATAGTTGTTTATATACTGGTCTTGTACGGATATATCCTTTGCACAGAATGTGTATGCCACTGGAGAGAAACAGTTACAGGAGTGGTTGTGGATGCTTCTTTTCAGATTGTATGTGCAAGACTTAAACACACAATATTCTGAAAACCAAAGCAGATTTGTAGCAGTATTATTGCAGGTGTGGCAATTGTAAATGAAATGTCACTTTTTAATGTTAAAATTATAAAGTGGATACAGTTGGGAGAAATCTGGAAAGCAGGAATCACATAGACATTATAAGTTATCTGAGTCTGTGTCACTGCAACTTGCAAAAAATGTAATCAAAACTGCAGTGCCATCTTCTGGAGTATGATTCCGACCTTTAAAGAAATATCTTTCTGCTCTTAGGTAATGTCACAAAGGACCCCAAACCGCAATGGGAGTGCTAAAACCGGTGCTTTCTGTGTTTTTTTCTCTTTTTTTTTTCCTAAGTATTTCACGTTCTACTAGAATATGATCCACTTTGAATACATTCATGCAGTTGCTTCAGTAGCACTTGCTTTAAACAGTACACTGAAAAACAGTTCTTTACCCTCTCTCTTTTACACACTGAAAAGTGAAAAATTTGAAATTGTGAAAAAGTGTGGTTTGATATTAGCTGAAAGGAACAAAATAAAAATCACTTCAAAGCAGTCTAGCACACCTTGGAATCACAAACTCACCTTCCAGCATGTGAAACATGAGTTGATACCTAATGTTTTCTTTCTTAGCTCTAAGTGATTACAAGCGAAAAGATACTTATTGAAAATACTTATTTTAGCAGAATAACCTTAATATCTCCTTGCATTTTCTCGTATATCTCAAATTTCCTGGGGTGAAATCCTAACTGCTTATAATTTTGGAAGCTCTGACAAGGTATTGGAGAATTGCCCTTCTTTTTATTTATTGCTTTTTTCTCTTTTGTTTTCATAGTGATTGTCCCTCTGCACAAAGCTGGCTTTTTAACACATTGGTTCAGTCACAGTGAAAAGCATCAATGGAGTGGACTACAAGCAACTCAGGTACACTTTAAGAAGTCTACATAATTGAAATGATCCAGGAGAAAGTTAATTATGGTAAGGTGATGAGGATTAGCTTTTTATCTCATGGATCCAGATATTCAACACCTAACAGCAATGTCACCTTGCGCTCACTTCTGACAAGAAAATAACATCTATGCCATTTCATTAATACCAAATAACTTCCAAACTATATGAAAGAAATGTAGCAGTTTTCGTATCCCCTTTCTAAACAATGATTATCATAACCAACTCTGCAGTACTAAGAAAACAGAGACCAATGCCTGTCCATGCTGTGGGAAGTGTCTCTTATGTCACAGAACAAGAAGTAGAGGCTGGAAAAGGTTGCTCTGGCCCACAGAACCCCAGAAGAGACGGTTAGATGGGACCTGTGGAGGTCTGTAGTCCAAGTTTCTGCTAAAAACAAGATTAACACCAAACTACACTGGGTTAGCTGTGACTTTGCCTAGCCAAGTGTTGAAAACCTCCAAGGATGGAGATACTACTGCTTCTCTGGGTGACTGAAGAAATGTCCAATCTAAGTTACTCAACTTGCAACTTGTGGTTGTTGTCCATTATATTGTCTGCCACAACCAAGAAGTGTTTCTTTGCACTCCCCTTCAAGCAGTTGTAGACTGAATGTGAGTTTGCTTACCACTTGGTCTCCCGTTTTCCAGTCTAAATAAGCCCATGTCTGTCTACCACTCCTCATAACTTGTATGCTCTGGGCCCTGACCATTTTGGTATTCTTTTGTTGGACCCTCTGCAGCTTACTGACACCCTGAATAACCCATACTGAATTGGATTATCAAGTCCCATGCTTTTCTATTGCAAGCCACCATGCAATAGATCACCAATTTAGAAGGTGATCTGAAGCCATACACTCAGTTATTGTTTACTGAAGGAACGCAACTTTGGGAGTGGGGTATAACTGATTTCAGGACATGACAGAGGCAAAATGGAATATATATATATGATCTTACTGTATATGGTGAAAACACAGAGAAGACAACGAAAGGGAGTAGAAGACAGTCACGGCCCCTATAAAAATGGGAACAAAGGAAGAACAGATAGGCAGGAATTCCTGCAGTATTGTGACCCCCAGGACATTGCTCCAGGTTACCACTAATTAATCCCCGACAAGTGTCTTTACTTTTGGTAGAGTGGTAGAGTGAAACTTTTTGAGTTGTCTTTTACTACATTTTGTTACTGCAGTTTCAGCAATCCTATTATCTTTTACTGTATAATTGGGTTTAGTAAATGAGATTTTTAAAGAGCAGCGTAAGTGTCTGTGTTTTCTGCTCCAATCTTTTCCCATTACAAGGTAACCGATACTGCAGCACTGAGTCAGAGTAAACTCAGTGGCAACACCAGTAACCCTTTTTTAGTATTCACTGTGAAAACATCCGGTCTGTTAGCGCTGTTGTTGTACCTTCAAATGCCACTGCTTCTGACTCATGCTGCTACCTGAGAACCAAAAAATCACCAAAGGCCAATCACTGGGTTTCATTCTTCACTTTAGCTGGCTAGGTGTCAATATGATTCTGATATCTGAGTTTCCCAAAAGTCAGTGGGAGGCTTCCCGAAGTTCTGCATTTTGTTGTGAAATGCTTTAAACTGTTAACATGACACTTTCTTTGGGAATTGCAATCTAGCTAAAGATAGACACAGAATATAAATTAGAGGCAGAAAGAAAACTTAATTTCCCAGAAACTTAAATAAAGTGAGTAACAACCATATCCTAAAATATTTAGTTGCAGACAAATAATAGTATGTGAAACATATATCTGATGCAGTCCTTTATAAGTCTCATCATTACAGATCATTACCAGAAATCACCACTTCTGCATATGAACGGCCCATTAAAACATTTTTTTACTTGTTAATGTTTATATTAACTATACAGGTATGGGAACAAATCATCCTTCTTGGCTTTTAAACTTGGCTTTTTAAATTTTTCTCCACAGGTTCTTTTTCTACATTAACACATTCAGATTGTTCTGCTTTCATCATGTCAGGGAATTGTGTAATTAGTTTTTGCAAACTAATTGTACGATTTTTTTCTGGACATAAGTACTGTATATTGAACTCGATTTAAATCAAGCACTGACAATTCACCCTGTCTAAGGATTTATCATCTCTGTCTTTTGAAATTATAATTCTTCTATAGCATGCCTAGTTTTCAAACTGGTATCATTCCTGTCATGTAGCAATTCCTTAGCAAAATCTGTAATAGTGTAAAGTACTTAAAAGAGCTTTATGGCTCCTCTTTCAAAACAACATTGTTTTTAAATATATGCAGCATTTCCTATATTAGACAATAGAGCATGGATGACAGGTTCTTTTACAGAACATGTCCTATTAAATGGCTCATTAGAGGGTGTAATGTAATATATATTTCTGATGCATTTCTCAATTAGAACAAAAGGATTAAGGCTAAAAGAATGTTCAAAGCAAAACACGTGATAGAAAGTTTCTTTTGCATTAGTTCATAGCTGTTTGGAAATTCTGTGTGTTCTCTGCAGATCATACCTCATTCAAATGATGGGAAGATGTGAGTTTCAAGACTGTAAAACACATTTTCATACAAGTACATATTGCATCATTCAAGTATTGACATAAAAGAATATTTCTGCAGGAGTTTATATACGATACTATTACATGTACCTATGCTGTATTGTTCTAGCAACAGCTTGGGGAGGAAAGGGCAGCAAAAGGAATGACAGGAATGGTAAGAAAACCAGAGTAACTGCAATGAACTTGTCTTTCTAATCAACTCCTGATGCCGAGTCAATTTCCTGCGACTATGGCTTGTTTGTTCCTTTATGATACAGGGTCTAAAAGAACATTATATTGACTGTTCCTTATCAAAGGCTTGTTTACCTTTTATGAATACGGAAAGAACACTTAGATGTTACTCAGTTTTGATGTCACTAACTTCTTCCCAGGTGGGAATTGGCATGAAAAAGTGGGCAAAGCACACAGCTGCTTTAATTCTGAAAACAGCAACACATTGAAACGCTGTACCACAGGCGCAGCTATGCTATCCTTGCCATATTGAAGTCTTGTACATCATGGTTGTCTTTTAGACTGCCTAACTAAACTTGAATTTTTTTCTGGCAAGAACTGTGAGGTAGTTTTATACATGCTTTTAAGAAGGACACAGACCGTCTGAGGAGGAGGGTCTGCCCTTTGTAGCAGAGAGCAGCTGGAACAGATGGAGGTCTTTCTGGGGACAGATGATGAGGGCTTCCACAGGAATATCAGCAGGAAAGGGAAAGCTAGGGAATGCTAGAAATGTCCCAGTGACAAATGGGACAGAATCCCTGGTGACAAGGGGCATGCAAAACACTGAGGTACAGAATGCCTTCTTCACGTCTTTATTTTGCTGGCAAGAATTGCCCTCAGGAATACAGGGCCCTCAGACCCACGGGAAAGTCCAGAGGAATGCAGACTTATCCTCAATAGAGCAGGATCAACTTAGGAAACATTTAAATGAACTGACTTGACAAGAAGCATGCTGGGGTACTAAGGGAGTTGACATTGCGAGGCCATTCATTATCAACTTTGAAAGGTTATGGTGATGGGGGGAAAGTTCCTGAGTATGGAAAAAAAGCAAATGTCACTCCTGTCTTCAAGAAGGGCAAGAAGGAAGATCCAGAGAACTACAGCATAGTCAACCTCACCGTATTCTCTTGAAAGGTGATAGATCAAATCCTCCTGGAAGCCATTTCCAACCATATTAAGCACAAGTCGATCACTGGGATTAGTCAGTATAGATTTATGAAGGAGAAATGCCTGACCAACCATCCTTCTAGAATGAGATGACTGACTCTGTGGACAAGGGGAGAGCAGCAGATGTTGTTTATCTTGACTTTAGCAAGTTATTTGACTCCATCTCCCATGACACCCATAAAAAATTCTTCCTTCTTCTCTTGAAACCGCTCAAAAGGAAGCAGTCTTTGAGAAATAAGGAGTTAAAACGTAAGCTGGGTTCCTTCTTTGAATCTCCT